>OX101754.1:90570730-91770730 GCA_944452675.1 Tachina lurida
CAATTAACCAATAAATAAAATATTTTACAATTCATATCATAATCATTCTTGCTGGTGTACTGCCAGCACTCATCTTCATAAATGATTACACTTCATAAATCTGAAAAGCGAAGGATAAAAACTAAATTGTTCATGTACGATTATAAACTCTTACAAGCGGAAATGTACACTGGCATTGTCTGCTTAACATGAGAGTTACAATATCGACTTTTTCTTCCAGAACGAATTCATAAATATTTTTCGACAGAGCCTTAAGTGAATGACATGATTTTATGAAAAAAAAAAACATTTTTTCAATCGTATTTGAAATTTAATTAAAGTATTAAGTGATTGGATCATTTCAATATAACCCTGCGTTGTGTGAGAGGACATTGGACCAACAATCGTAATTTAAAGCAAACGAAATTAAAAAGAGAGGAACTATACCTCACGACGAAGATATTGATTACTTGTGTGGCATTCCTTTAAATTCCTGCGGCTCATTTAGACGCTTCCTCTGCAAAAGTCTAAAATAGGTGGGATAGTGAGCCAAAGTGTTCCACTCCCAAAACATTATGGCCCTTAATAAACAAAAGAAGAACCTTAATTTTACAAATGAACAACTACAACATAAATAGTAGCTGTTATTACGGGACAATATTCTTTTGGTAACCATGTCAAAAGAATTGGAATCCCATATATTATAACTATTGTTCAGAATACCTAGATGAAGAGGAGAAGGAGGAGTCAATTACTCAGTTCGTATGCACCTGACGTGCACTTGAAAACCAACACTTTCGCTCTCTAGGAAGAGGAGTTTTTGGAACTATAAGCGGTTGAGCTTAAAGACCTGCTTTCCTTTATTAGGAACTTTGGCCGGTTGAACTGCTAACCTTAGGTTAGGAACCGCACCTCTACTCGGAGACCCAATTGGGTCCATTGTGATTAAACCGCTAACCTTAGCTGCTAGAAATTTTAGCAGGCCAATCAATGCCTTAAAATCCTTCTCATCTTACATTCTTTCCTATCTTCCATAACGCGGCTCCTCCTCTCTCTCTCACTCTATATCTATCTATCTCCCTCTTTTATCTATCCTTCATTCAAAAGCTCTCTCTTTCTTTATTTTTTCTTAATTCTGACGCTCTTTTTCTCACATGTAACACAAAGGGACCTAATTGAACGAACCCAATGAAGGCGAACATTTTTTCTTTCCTCGATTGAAGGTTAGGTGCTTAATTCAACCCGTTTAATTTATTCAATAAAACTTTCGGCTTATTCTGCTCCAGATTCCAAATAATCAGTTGAATTAATTGATCTCAAATCTATTTTCAGTTAATTTTGTTTAATTCATTCAATGAAATATTTTAATTGAAGGTGGACATATTTTTAATTAAAAATCGAAATCCTATCAATCTTAAAAGAAATATTTAAAATTTTCTCAAATTTTTTTAATTATTTTGATTAACATCATTATGAGGAGCAAAATTAAAAAAAAACATAAAATTAATTCAAGAAACTTGCTGATTAAAATAATTCTTAAGTTTTTCCTAGCTGATAAGTTTTCTTGGTTAAAAAATATTTACCCGCGTTATTTACTCAATATCCGCATTATCGTTGTCACTATTGACTGTTATCGATTACTACTGTCGGTTACTTGGTGACTTTCAACCAGTGTCATGTTAGAGTGACTCGATGCAAACAAAAATTTCCAGTAGTTGCTGTTAGATGTTGGATAAAATATTTATTTAAGTTAAAAAAGAGAAGCAAATAAGCGGGTTTGTTCTATATTTCACGTGAAATTAAATCCTATGGAGTTGCCGTAAAATTGGTGTTGGAAAAATGTATTTATAACAACATTTCTATGGCGATTACGAACGACCTAATTTCATTTGGAATAGAGTACATACACGGAAAAAAATTGTTCACTAATTAATATTTTGAATTTTTTTTACTGGAATTATTAATTCCAGTAGAAAAACTTAACTATGATATGGGTTAAACTTCTCATTTGCTTAAATGGAAGTTTATTATAATTTCTCTAGTTCTTTTAAGAAATTTTTTTGGGCAAAGGTTCCCTGATCATCTGCATTAGAAACAGTGAAACTCGCATGGGCTCCAGCTAACACCTCAATAATCAATTTCAATGTATTGATAATAAAAAAATATTTTACTGAATAAGTAAAATAATAATCTGGGATTATTAGTGCGTGAACAAATGTTAAACTTAATTATAACAATTTCCAAAAAACACCAATTCATTACACGTGAAAAAAAATTAGCAAATTTTTTAATTGATATTATAGGTATAAAATTTTAACATAATTTTTTTCTGTGTACTCGAGCAACTATTACAAAGCTTGAAGTGTTAACTGCGGCACTGGACAGAAAATCATTATTAGCAACAAAAGTCAGTCTTCAAAATAAAGTTGATTTTTCCATCTTATTTTGCAATGATTGCAATTGCATTAAAAGAACCTGTTCTAATAAAATATTGTTCTTCCCTAACAAAAGCCTACAACACCGGAAAAATCCAGTTTTCTCAAATTTAAATTTAAATAGGCAATATATTCTGTAAGTTCAATACATCAAGTCCTTCTACAAATGTCGTAGATACTTGTATCGTGATATGTGATAATGCTAGACTAAAATCATTTCCAACACTTAATTGGTACGAGCCTTGTACCAAGAACCGTAATGTTGCGGCCAACTTTGATGTGTTGGAAATAAAGGCAATCTTTTTATCAAAACGAGTTTAATTTAGAGTTAGATTGCAATCGTTCAGTTACTCATGTAATATCAATGGTTTTGATCATAAGTTTTGGGTCTAAAATGAGCGACTGAACGAGTTCGACCCAAGTCCAGCTTAATAGTACGTTTCCATATACGCGTTTTGGAGCAGAAAACTAGTTTTACTCAAAACCAATGTGTTGCTACATGTTTTCCCATAAATTTATCATATCAGCAAAACACCTCAAATAAGAAGATGTTTTTCTCCAAAACATCACGAAATTTGTCAGTGCAACACTGCGTTGCTGGCTGAAAGTTCGAAAAAAGCCGTAATATGCTGATAAAAGATGGCACTAATATAGAATATTCAAGTTTTTAAGCAATTTCACAAACCACAGCAGTTGTATTTATATGTTGTTTATATGTAAATGAGTGAAAAATTTACTAATCTAAATAATAAGGTTTGCGGCCTTGATAATAAAATGAAATTGATTTCGAAAATTTGTATAACCCAAACACACGAAAACATAATGGAAATACTTCGAACTGTTCTGAGAAAAACAACTTGTTTTGCTCATAGTGGAAACGTACTATAAATGCAGTTTTCTTTCGTCGAAAATATATAACGTAAGTTTTGTACTATTTTTCCTTTTCAAAAATCATTTTGGAGAAATTGGAAAATCTCGATACGACGAAAGACCAGACAAACACTGAAAAAAATGATTTTGATATTCGAATACAAAAATCACTGTTTCAATAAAAAAAAAGTTATTGAGTTTTCTATGACGACGATTTTGGCATATTTGAGAAACAAAGTTGTATATACGTTTATTTTTTTTTTTCAGTCAATAAAGGATTTTAAAGAATCAAAGAAAAAAGTTGTTGAGTAAAATTTTATTATTAATAATAATTGTTATTCACCCTTATTCTAATTGTCGTCATCGACGTCACTTTAACACAATACCAAAAAATTGGGGCTTGTTTACGCGCTCTCGAGAACAATCTTGTGCTACTGGCACTAGACCCTAAGGTCTAGAAAACAGCATAAACCTGCCAGAAGAAGGCATTGATACACAAGCCTTGATTGTTTGGTGTTGTGTTAAAGTGACGTCGATGTCGACAATTAGAATAGGGGTGATTATTAATTCCCGGTTGTTCATAATAATATAATGTTTAATGCTGGAACATAATGCACACAAAAAAGTAATATGAATGATTTTGTAATATTAATTAAAATATTTGTAATATCAATTAAAAAATTAATTAAATTTTCAGCTATATTTTCAAATTAATAAATACAATTAAAAATTTAATTGAATGAATTAATATTTTAATTAAAACTATTAATTGGTGAATACTTTTTTCTGTGTGTGTTTGAATCAAAGACAGAATTTGATTCACTTTTATTTGTTTAGTGTACAGGGGACATTTTTTGTAAATATTTGCTTGAAATATTTTTACTGTGTTGAGTGTAGCATTAGCAGCACACAACACTTTAACACAAAAACCACACCTACTGCAAATATTTTAATATTTATTTTAATATATCCCTGTAATTAATTACTTTAAATCTCTGCCTTTGAAATATTATACACAATCAAGTGCATACTGTTCTCATGACTTACAGCATACATACATCGATTTCAGGAGTATTCAATTTTTCACTTTCCACACAGTTGATTTATCGGCTCACATTTCTCTGCTGACATGTTAAGGGTGCCTCGTTTGCAAAAAAGAAAACATATTCACACGCCCGTACATACAGACATATATGTACGTGTGCATTCATACATACGTCTCGATGAGGATACAAAAGTCTTTAAGCAAAAAAAAAAATAAATAAAAAAAACAAAAAGTCAAGTGAAGTGAAAGGAAATAAAAAATTGTTTTCTTGTAAACGATAAACTTCAAATCAAATTAACAAGCAGCGCAAATAAGGTTAATTTCTACGAGTATTACTCTGATATACATATACAATGCGATTAAGTGTTCGATAACCTGCTACAAGTCGGCCAACACACAATCTCCGAAGTTTAAGAAATGAATCAATTTATCTTATTTTAATTTGCAAGCGAAAAGTCAACACAAGAAGAAATAAGAAAGTCAATGTCAGGTCGAAACTGATTTAATATCGCATCTGTTTGTATAAAATAAGGGAGTTGTTGTGAATTTTTGCTCATAAATACTTTTATGTTATAAAAATCACTGCCGCTCCAGTCAAATATGCAATGCATTTCGATTATACTAAATTTTGTTTTATTATATAAACATGTACACTTAGGTGCTAAAGTGTACATACAGTTCCATTTTTCTTTATAAATAGTGAACTTAAATGGTATTTAGTTCGTAGAATAATTAAAACATAAAACACAAAAATTTAAATTTCTATAAATTACAAAAAAATATTGTATATACTTTTTAGGGTTCCGTACACCAAAGGTGAAAAAGGAACCCTATTGTTTTCGCTACGCTGTCCGTCTGGCCGTCTGTCCGTCACAGGGTATTTTCTCGAGAACAGTAAGAGCTACGGACCTGAAATTTGTACAGAGTGTGTAGACCCTTGGCCGCTACAACAACAAATACATGAGATTTGGAAATTAAAGGGTGTGCCAAAACGAGCAACGAAAAATGTTAAAATCCCATGTAATATACATACAATTGTATGTATATCAACTTGAAGTTTGTAAAGTTAGTGTATTTTTATACAGACTACAACAATTAACACTAAAATGTAAAAAATTTTAATTAAAGGGTGTACCATCAGTTAATGTAATTTTGACTATGTATTTTTGACAACTTGCTGTATCTTGGAAACCGTAAGAGCAAACTTCTTGAAATTTTTTAAAGAACGGTAAAAGAAAAAAATCTCAAAATTATAAAATCGCCAAACCGAAAAAAAATCGCCAAATTAAAAAAAAAATCGCCAAAACTTTTTTCACAAAATTAAAAAAAATTTCTAATTCGAAAATAAATCGCGAAAAACCGGAAAAATCGCCAAAATGAAAAAATCTTCAAAATGAAAAAAAATCGCCAAAATGAAAAAATCGCCAAAATTAAAAAAATCGCCAAAATTAAAAAAATTGCCAAAATGAAAAAAAAATCGCCAAAATTAAAAAAATCGCCACAATGAAAAAAATCGTAAAAATGAAAAAATCGCCAAAATTAAAAAAAATCGCCAAAATTAAAAAAATCGCCAAAACGAGAAAAAAGCGAAAAATAATAAAAAAAAAATTATTTCAGCTGAAAAAACGTAAAAAAACACTGTATTAAAACAAATGCCCAAAGCCAACGTACGAAACCCTTCGTGCGCGAGTCAAAGTCGCACTTTACTGAATTTATTTAATATCTTTAAGTAACATAATATGTTGCATATACTCGTATTATATATATGTATAAGTATACTTACTGCTGGCTAGCTAATACTGACAATGTTATTAAAGTTTAAATAGCTGGTGTGACCTTTTTGGTTTCCCATATTACCGACAATTTAGCTGCTGCACACAGGAAAAAATACCAACGTAAAATCACCATGCAAACATTTTATTTAGGAATAATATGTTGTGTAGCAATAATGCACTGTTGTTATGCTCAGTTGAGTGACTTGTTCTTGTTTTGTTGTTGTTTTCGTTTTACTTTTTAGGGTTCCGTACACCAAAGCTGAAAAGGAATCCTATTGTTTTCGCTACACTGTCCGTCTGTCTAGGGATGAAACGATACCACTAAGTCATCGATACTTTTACTTGATATGATACCGGTTCAAAAGTATCGATACCCACTGAGTATCGAATAAAAAGCATCGATACTTACTTGTATCGGTCAAGTTCTTCATATGATTTCAAGTAGTGAAACAAAAGTAAATACACACAATACTATATGTACTAGAGATGGGCGCGTGTCGAATATTTCCAACACGACAATATACGAGCACGAAAACCAAGACGCTCAACACGTACGAAACACGCACGCGAAAAATTTCGTCAACACGATACTGCACAACACGTACGAAATGTTATTGGTATGGTATTGGAAAATCAGAAAAAAATTTAATTGAATTTTTTCAAGAGTCGCTTTTCAAAATATGGCACCAAGTTGGCACTGCCAGCTGATACTATCTGCCACCGCAGCTAATACTTTAGGTTTATGTATATAACTTTAAGCTTCAGAGCCTCATACAATATCAACAGATATGCTGGTGTAGTGTGTTTGACGATACAAAATAGTTGCTTAATTCACAAATCCTCTTGTATCTCTGTATCGGTTGTATTATCATATTAAATACAAGAGTGTAACATTTGTTGTATGAAATTTTCATATAAAAATAAAATACACCATTACACTTTTATTTCATATGTTTTTAAAATGTTGTATTCAGAGAGAGGCTATCTGAGAGAATTTGTATGTAGCTTGTTCTTCTTTTTTCATTAAAAATACAAAATACATTATTAATACAATTAATTTAATTGTTGTGAATTAAGCAATTATATTTTTTCTCTACTGGAAATTTATTCATACATATTTTACATCTAAAATCGTTTCGTGTCAATTTTGCTCAACACGAAACGACCCACCCGAGCACGCACGAAATTATATTTTTTGTCACGAACAGTTCGTGTTGGGTCGTGCGTGTTCGTGTTATGCAAAAAAAAACACGTCACGCGCCCATCTCTAGTAGCAACAATGCACTGTTGTGCTCAGTTGAGACGCAAAAAGGGTTTATAAAACAGATTTCCATAAAATTTTTTTCGTATTAAGTCTTTATAAAGCCGTACTATTTATTTTTTATAAGACAGTTTTTATGTATCCGAAGAATACTAAGGGTTGGGTGGCTGGATCTGTGAGATCCATAACTACTAGGCGATGAGTTCGTGTTCAAATTTTGGCCTGAGAAGCCAATTATACATATAGCACACACACATTTTCCTGATGCATGTGTCAATACAGGCTGTACGAATTATCGCCCAAGTTACTATCGTCCGAAAAACAAATATGTTGCATCGCCCAACAATTAAAAAAAAAATTGAGTGATTGTTCATCGACTTGGGTGACTCAACATTTTTAGATATTTGGGTATTTATTCATAATGAATACTTGCCAAATTTCCGCAAAATGTTAAAAAACCCCAAAAAAATTTTGGGCGAATATTCATTCCAAATTCGGGTGATTGTACGTAATGAACAAACACCCAAAAACTTTGGGCGATTATTAATTTTACACTTTTGGGTTGTTCTTCATATTTTTTGGGCGATCGGGCACTGCTTTTTGGGTATTTCTTCACAACGACTAATCACCCAACAATTTTGAACGTTCCTTAATTTAGCTGTTTCGGGCAATAGTAACTTGGGCGATAATTCGTACAGCCGTCAATACACACAATAACGGAAGTTAAATGATAAATAAAATACAATGACAACATTATTTATTTTTTTATAAAGTGTATTTTTTATAGAGTGACACAAATTTAAATCATAATAACACAAGGAAATATATTTTTAATATCAATGAAACAAGCTGTATTGGAAAGAAAATTAAATGAAATTAATATGACTTCTGCCACGGCTGGCGCGTAGAAGGCGCAATCTGTAACACCAATTTAAAAAAAAAAAAAATCGCAGCATTTGCGACCTTATTTCGCCAATATCTCGTCGAATGTTGATTTTCAGGTATTCATTTTTTTTGTGGATTATCGACGTAGACAAGTGATTTAACACAACTCCAAAGAAAATAATCTAATGGGGTTAAATCACACGATCTTGGTGGCCCATTACGTGAAATTATTTTTTCACAAAAAGTTTCTTTGAGTAAAACAATTGTAGCGCCCGCTGTGTGGCATATAGCTGCGTACTGTTGGAACCACATATCATATGGGCCAATGACTCCGCAGCCCATAAAGCGCCCCACACACTAATTTTCTGTGGATGTAATGGTGTTTCGACAAAAGCTTGTGGATTCTCCTTAAGTACCCATTCAACCAGAAATGGGCGTCATCGGAAAATAGAAGAAGTGCACGATGAGTTTGACGAATAGAACAATTTTTTTTTTATTAAATATTTCAACAATTTGCACTCATTGCTCTGGTGTAAGTCGATTCATAAAAAATTTCAAGTTTAAAAAATTAAGTTTGCTGTGAAATTTCACAGCAAACTTAACAAAAAGCAACTATCAGCTGTTAAATGGGTGGTCAAATAAAGCAGTGATGCCAACTCTAAGTTGAGACACTCTAAAAAAACACCCTTTATAAGATATAAAGTATATAAAGTGTAACTATGCTTATTTTTATTTTGTGATTGTCAAAAATATTATTATTTGTGAATTCTCAAAGAGTTTTTGAAAGTCTGTGCATAACATAAGAGGTTTGTGACTGTTCAAAATATGTGGTTGAAGTCTACTGACGATTTGTTACAGCAATAATGAAATGCATATAGACATCGCTGAACCACCAGCAAATAAATTTCAAATTAAGTATAACTTGAATATTATTTGGACTTTAAAAAATCACACTTGTATTTGCTTTCTATATAAAATTAGTTAAACACTTTCCAATTAAATTACAGTGTTCAGCTGAAACTAAAGCACAGCAATAATATATATTCAGATATACATACAAATTTGTATAACTTACGGACATACAAACGTATGTATGTATATTGATTTTAGCTACGTATCCTTCATTTGTATTCAAAAGTATTTGTATCTATTTAATTTTCTTGCATTCATAAATTTGCTAAAAATTCAATTGTTTTTACTTGATTTTGTAGAATTTTATTGCTTCAACATTTTTATTCATATTTGCATTTTTACAAATATTGAGCCATTTATCCTTTGGCAGTGTTTTTTATTATTCTTTGCTCCAGCATCCGAATTTTTTTTTTTTGGCATTTGAAGTGTTTATTGATACTGAAATTCAAGCAGAGTCCTTGTAAACAAATCGCCAAAATAGGGAAGAAAAAAAAAGACGAAAAAAAATGCAAAACAAATTCTAACAATTGTTTTTTGGTTAGTTGAACACAGTTGATGGACAAATTGAAAATTTTGTAGTGAAAGGATTTATGCTAAAAGATATTGACAGTTAAATGTGGGAGCAGTGGACACAACTATTATTGCATTGTCGATTTTTTTTTTGGTTTCATGAAATAGAAAAGGAAGTATGTTTAACTTGTGGCCGTTTAGATTTAACTAGTTCTTTCTATTAAATGCCCGAATACTATAGCGGAAATTTACTTCTGTCTTTTAAAACATATCGACACCAATTTATGTATATTTTTTTGAATTTTACTTTTCGACAAAATATTGATTGTGTTTTATTATACATATACATATCTATGGCTTAATATAAGAAAGGCGGAACTCGAATTTTCGATATTTTATAGTTGAAGCAAAAAAATGAAGAAAAATTAAAGCATTTACATGAATAAATAATTTTTAAGTGGCTATAAGACCTTGATGCAGTTATACGTCACCTCCCAGAAAACGTTAAAAACACTATTTCGAAAAAAATTGAGATACGCCCTTTTTATATTAAGCCATCGATGTATACTGTTCCTTTATCGCAACATATGCATAACTCAAAAAAGAGTTTTCGGAGTTTTCAATTTACATACAAACTCAACGAAAATATAAAAAAAAATGTTCTCTCAAGAGTTGGGTGTACAAGTTATTTGTATGAAAGTTTTAACAGGATTAAATATGATGCAATGAATTATTTTGTATTATTAACTTCAAAAACGGATTGTTATTCATATAAAAAAATGCAAGTCGAGCAACTTTAAATTCCAATTAAAAAGGAAAGATTATAAAAGATCGCCTAAATTTTGGAGTGGAACAACAACATTTTAATTGAAATAGACATTTTGGGATAATGAGAATTATATATACATTTGCTGGCTTTTTTCAGCTCGAATTGTAGTTCTAAGAAGTATGTAAAGAGCTGAAAAAAGTCAGCCTTGCAAGAGTAAGAAAATAAAAAACAAGTTGATTATTGAGTTCTTATTTCAACTTTGATATTAGTTTAAATTCTTATTTGTTTAAATGAAAGTTTAAAATAATATCTCTTAGACAATTTTGGGTAAAGGTTCCCTCATGATCTGCATTAACATATGCGCATATGATATATCAATGTATTTTTAATAATATAATTGACTGAATAAGTAAAATAATAATTTGGGAAACTATTTCTATTTGCACTTTATTGGGATGTTTTGCAATTTCATTAGATATTGAAAGCAGTAATTTTGAACAAAATTTTGTTTACAAAAGGCAAAAACTTGAGCATTTCCAAAGAGAGAGCAGAGAAAGAAACCACAGAATAATTTAAAATAAATGACAGTTTTAATAGTAGATAGTTCGAAGCAAGTAGCTGGTAATATTCATGACAATATTAGTGATAATGATGTTTTATTATATTAAAATGGGTGTTTTTTATTGAGGTATAGAACTATAAGTTGGCATCACTTTTTTAACTGGCGGCCATTTTGTCAGCTGTCAAGTGATTAATATTTAGTTTGGTTTGCCATTTCATCATGAACAGGTTGACAAAAGAACAACGCTTGCAAATCGTGCAAATTTATTTCGAAAATAATGGTTCAGTTCGCGAAGTTTACCGCAAGCTCCGTCCATTTTATGGTCGACATAATCGTCCATCAGAGCAATTAATTCGGTTAACCATGGATCGTTTTCGCACTACGTTTACTCTATGTGATAATACGCATCCGCAGAGACGTCGAACAGTGCGCACCGAAGAAACAATTGCCGCTGTAGAGCAAAGTGTTGAAGAGGACCCGAATGAATCGATTCGCCACCGTGCACAGCAATTGGAGCTTTGTCCATCAACTTTATGGAAGATTTTGAAGATTTTGAATGTGGATGAGTTGTGGTTCCAACAAGACGGCGCTACATGCCACACAGCGCACGTCACAATCGATTTATTGAAGGAAACATTCGATGAGCGCATAATTTCGCGGAATGGACCTGTCAATTGGCCACCAAGATCGTGTGATTTGACACCATTGGATTATTTTCTTTGGGGATATGTGAAGTCGCTCGTCTACGCCAACAAACCAGAAACGTTAGGGGACTTGGAAGCCAACATTCGTGGTGTTATTGCCAACATACGGCCCCATATGCTCGAAAAAGTGGTTGAAAATTGGACCTGTAGAATTGGCTTTATTCGAGCCAGCCGCGGCGGCCACATACCCGAAATCATATTTAAACATTAATGGCATAAAATTATCCTTCCAATAAAGCCAAATTGATGGACATTAAAACGATTTTCTTGTGTTTTATTTCAATTCGAAGTTCTATACCTCTAAAAAAACACCCTGTATTAAAATTACAGCATCTATTACAAACATTTATATTTAAGGCGTGCTTGTTTTAGAGCTCTTTATGTCAATCACAGGAGCTATTAAGTTATTTTTGTAACAATTATAAATTTATTTCTATTTTGAATTCATTGCTTAAAATTTTTATTTTTCTCTGTTTGTAAAGTAGCAGATGTGCTAAGTCTGCGTTTACATATGCGAAATTTCAACACATGCAAATATTTGCGACAAATTTATTTTGTTTTATAAATAACAATAAAATAAATAGATTTTATGAATATTAAATAAATAGTTTTAAAAATACAAATAGTTTTATTTTTAACATATGAAATTTGTTTTACATAGCTAAGCAGCATAGCTCTAACCGTGTGTCCTAAAACATCCTTCTTCTTTTCTTACTGCTCCAAAGCCAAGCAGTACGAAAGCACTCCGTGAAAATCTCGAAATTTTCCGCCATTTTCTATACAAAACAACTATAATTATTTTATATTCACCCTTATTCCAGTTGTCGACATCGACGTCACTTTAATACAATACCAAAAAAAAAATTGGGGCTTGTGTGCCCGTTGTTGAAAACAACTGACTCCTGTCGACAGGTTTATGCTATTTTCAAGACCTTACCTCTCGTCTAGACTGGTAATAAATTCATTAAAAATATTGCATCAAATGTCAGAATATTAATATTGCCATTGGGGACACCTCATTGCCAGTGCTTGCAATAATTGCTTCAATAATTGAAGGTTAGCCGCGAATAACGTTTTAAGTGACAAAATAATAATTTTTCAGGAGAGCCCAAAAACATATTTGAAAGCAAGATTGGTTTTTTCATTTAATTTTTTTTAGCTTATCGAAAATAATGATAACTAGCATTAACTTTTCTTTTTGTATCTCTGCTACATTTATCAATTATTTTCGACAATTTCGTTTGCATGATTTTATTAGTTACTTACAAAGTTTTCCACCGACTGACTGATTGTAATTGTACTTTGACGGCAATAGGGTGCATAATTTTGGATGGTTTGATGTTTGAACAACGCAAGAAAGTTATGTTAATGGTAATCTGTGAAAAAACTGGTTTTTTAAAAAATGTCTTTTACAACGTTATTCGCGGCTGTGCTTCAATTGTCTAACATGAAATGTCAAACTCGGTGTTAATTTATGTTCGACTTTTCTGTATTGCGTTTGACATTTAGATAATATTAGCGAAATTGAGAAAATATACATACATATGAATGTATATTAAAAAATAAAAATAGTATCTTAAAAACGTGAGCAGTTAAATAGTTCGTATTGTTATATGTTTATAAAAATAAAAATTTGTTCGATCATTCAGATATTTCCAAGTGAATTATATTTTTGTTCTGCACCTTTCTTATTTAATTTTCCATATTATGGCTACGACTTCCTATAGCCTTAACATCAGTAAAGCTACTCCGCTATTCTGCCGGCGTTATTGCTATATTGCCAGTCTAGACGAGAACGGAAATATATTTTCAGTAGCTAAAATTCTGCTCGAGTAAAATTTTTGGTATTCCAAAAAAGTTGGCTAAAAAACTGCCCACTATTCACTGTGAACTAACTGCTTCTTTCCACATTTTAAAGCAAGTGCCAATAAAACACTTTTATTTAAAAATAAACTTTTTATTTTCTTCACTCAAAAAAAAAAAAAAATATATACATACATATATATGTATATATATTTACGTATGTAGTGACTCTATAGTCATTTATTTAAAAACACATAAATTAACACTTCAATGCAAATGAGTTTCATTTGGAAATGAATTTAAACATTTCCCTTTTACTTAAATCGAAATGAAAAGAAACAGCATTGAATTTTTGCTATTGTAAAAACTTTGCATTTCCTATATCCGGTAAAAATGTTCTTGCAACAACAGCCAACAACAACCAACAACAATAATAATAGTAACAACACAAACCGAATAACAAAACACGCCATTGTTGTAACACTCAAGCACACAAACACACAAACACACACTCGAACAGAACTTTTCAAACATCAGGCAGTCGATGACAATCTGTATTGTTGTTATTGTTTCAATTGTTGTTACCAATATTTGTATTTAAAAAGTTTTGTTTCTTATTTGTTTGAAGTTGTATGACAACATACGACATTGATTACAAGCTGACGCGACATTCGTGTCATCATTAAATGGAAAGGAAAAAAAAATTATGCATATACTTATATATGTAGGTAGTACATTTACATGAATATGATACAGTTTTACAGGACAGTCACTGCGAGGATCGGTATCACGTTGCAGCATTCTGAATGCCAAAATATACCAATGGCCGCCAAATCAATTGTTAATTGATTTATTCAAAGAGTTGCCAGTACTATTGTTATTGCTGTTAATCTATAAATTGGAAAATCTTTTTCAACCCTCGTATTCAGAGTAGCTGCTGCTTTAAAAGGTATTATAACCAGGACAATGCAACAGAATGTTGTGTTGTGGATTTGATAGTGTACTTAAGTGTGGCATTGTATACATTTCCATTTTTATTAGGAATGACCAAAACAGAAAACGAATCAATAAGGAATTTAAGGTTTTCCTAAAGGGCGATATATGCATTGTTTTCAAAAACTTATATTAACAAATTTCACAGAGCGATAAAACTCTTTTTCAGCCGCGCAACCAGTTTCTGAGGAAAAAGCCTAACAGCATTGCTCGAAAATAAAGCTTAATTGTTTGGTGACGAAATGTGGCAAAAGGTGAAATTTTCAGTGAATATGTTAATACATGCTCACTAACTTGCTCATCAAAATGATGAAGCTTTTCCGCTATAGCTATAGAGCTGCAATTTAGTACACTAGTAGATTGAAGTGAGTAACCAAGTATAAAAATCGGAAAACTCGGATATTTTATCATATTTTACCCAGTGTGCTAAATTTATAGCGTTTACTTCATGCGAAACTTTTCACACAAGTTCCACTTGTTTAAGGTTTTAAATTATTTTTAAATTTTAATTTTTTTTTCATGTACTTCGGCTTAGCAGATTTTAATCTATTCACCCATACAAATTTAAAATTATATTTTGCAATTGAGAGATAAAAAATTTGGTACTTGTAAGGAGGCCTAGGAGTAATACGAAGTAGAAAAATTTTTAAAGCACTTGTTACACTGTGCAACAATTTTCAGGTCATTGCAGCCAGCCTCAACAATTCCAATGGGAAATGAAAGTAGGCCATTAAGTTAACAGAACTGCCAAAGGTTTTTAAAAAGTTCGTTCGAATTTAATTTTTATGGCTTCTGCAACAAATGGTGGGCGGTATAGGCGTGGTCAAATATAAAGAAATTATCATGTTTGGATTAAAATGCACTCTACATGACATTCATTGTCTTTTTCAGAAAAGTTTAAAACTATTCTACATCAAATGAATCTGAAGTTGTCATCTAAAGTTTAAAATGTGCTAGTAGCCTACAATAATGCGAAAGCGATGCCAAACTCTACTGAAGCAGGCGCAATGGCTGAGGGTAAAACCAGTTAATGTGAACCAATATTGTGGACATCAAATAATAATTATATTTTGTGGTGTAGGTGTAATATTAAAAAACCGTTCATTATTTAATGAATATGAAGCATATTTGGACACAGGGAAGATGTGTTTTTAACTACCATTTTGGACACAAGAAATTCGAGAAACCTGCTGAAACAACAATAGATCAAACACAGTCAGTGGAATATTTCAATATAGCAAGACCTCCTGCCAACACTTCTTTTGCAGAACCGGAATTGATTTATGAAATTGCCAGTCGCCATAGTCCAACAGTAAGAAACCAATCCAAGAAAAGTTTACAGAAAGGACAAAAAGGCATTTACTCTCGCAGTGGGCTCTCTGAAGTATTACAAGTCCAATGTGAATTACTTTCAATGAGAAAATCAAATAAGGAAACTGAACTGAAACTTGAGGAGACTGACCTTCAAAAACTTTTGCATGACAAAGAGAAGTTTACTAATAAGCTTTATCTGCAACAATTTGCGTTTGTACAACTGAAGTGTCCTCTTTTGAGACTTTATAGCGTTGCTACTGAGCAGTTTAGCTGGCTGATATGCGAAACATACATGGAGATATTTCTCTGCTATGTCCATGTTAATTTTTTTGTGGAAAGGACTCTCCGCTAAGAAGTTCCAGTCTTTTATATTGCTGCCTTACTGTGCATATGAAACTGTGCCTTGAATATGAATTGATCGTGTTGGATTTGCAGAAAGAAAGCTCTACGTGGAGATACGAGTATTTTGTTTTTTATTTTCGAATATTGAAATGTTTTTAAGTTTATTTTGAAGTTTTTGTTAGTTTAAATTTCTTTCAGAAATTGTCCGTGTTGGCATGGCAAAAAGAAAATTCAAGGAGTTGTTTAGTGTTTTATTTGTTATTTGTGAATATTGAAATGCTTTTAAGTTTTTTTTTAATTTAAAAAATTTTTGGAAATAAATGTAATCAAAGCTGTATATTATTTGTTGAATACATTTCTGGGGTGTATTCTACATAAGAATCGATGTCGTCATCTTCGGTTTTAATCATATTTATCAATATGTTATGTATAATGCAGCAGGCAAATTATCCAATCGCAGCAATGTTTTTGATTGTCTTCGTCCTGTAGGCGCAATTGGAGTCCATTAAGGCTGCGCCATAGTTCTTTTAGTTAACCGAAACAGTTCTCGACACGACTTTAATTGGAGGGGGATTTTAATTGGAAACTTGGTTTTCAATTTATGTATTTTTTTTAGAAAAACATCGTTCTACGCATTATAAATAGTCTATTACATTTAGTATGTGAAAATATAAGTTAAATTGAGCTATTATTCGAAAAAATAAAAGCAACAATTCATTGCACTATAACTTTCTTACCTTCTCACAAAATAATTGATATTTTTCCTAGAGGTACTTTTGAATATAAAGATTGCAGGAGTGCCGTCAACTCAAAATCAGCTTATCTCGACATAATCACTTTTTTCTTTTTACCTTTTTTCCTTTTTAGTGGCTAGTTTTTGACCATTATTCATGATGATTATTCATGTAAACCACTGAGTTATGTGCTCAATTATATTTTTCTTATTTGTATGGAAAACAATATATCTTGAGCCCCCTTAATATTTAATATGCGTGCTTTTGAAAGTTTAGGTTATTGTTTGGTTTTACTTTAAATACCTCAACGTCGACTTTTAAAAGTTTATATATGAATTGCGTACATTTGACAGACAACGTATGCATATATTTGTGTATTTGTTGCATTTGATGAAATTGAGCGGAAATTGGTGTTTATATTTCGTTAGGGGAAAACAAAAATGCCAATTAAAACCAACCCAGTTAATAAGTTAAGTTGGAACGTTCTTACGTTTTAGTACATATGCATCATCTTGAAGTAAAAATACAAGCAGGGTACACGTGTGTCCACTAGAGCTGCGCAGAAGATGTTTGTTTGCTTATACTTCATGATGTACAGTATTGAATTATTTTCTCTTTTTAATGCTCTTGATTTTATGAGAACACAAAAACTGGTATTCAATTTTATCAAAAGCATGCCACAGCATTTGTCTATCTGCCAAGCGAGGGCATTAGTTATTGTAGTGTCGAAGCATATTTCACTAGTGCACACCGCATGACTATTGTAAAACGAGCATACAATTGTAAAAATATGTGTATGTGTAAAAGAATAAAACAAACAACGTAGATTATTTGAGCGTGTTAGTTCCCATGCGATACTGTTCTAAGTTCTATAATTTATTAATTTAAGACTAAAAAATAAAATAAATAAATAATAAAATAATAAAAATAATATCTTTCACAATGGATATAATTGTAAAAAGTTCTATTATCAGTTAATATAATGAAATTTTTAGTTTGTGAAATGAAGTATGCTGCACCATGAAGTGTACACTAAAAATATTGTCTACTCAACTGTTGTACAATGGCTTTGTGTGTTTTTTGTTTCCTTGTTCTCCTTTTTTGCTTCACATTCAATTACGATCATCACTACAAACACTATTTGCTTTAAAAAAAATACAATAATGTCCACTTTTTCATAGCTTGTGCTCAGTTCTAGTGTACAGTAACAACTTTAAACGTTTATAACTGCAAGATCAATACAAATAGGATATTGCAACTTTAGATCGGGGACAATCAAGTCTTTTTGACCAAGTCGTTTTTTTTCATTTATGAAATTTGGTTCAGTGGTTGCATAGTGGTTGTAAGCTTCCAAACACACCTATGCAAACACATAACCGAGATACCCTGGGTACACGGGTAGTTTTTATATGAAGAAATGAATAAGTGAATAAGAGATTGCTAAAAGATTTGATCATACAATTTGTGCTAAGAGTTTATAAATATACATTACCGGTATTTAAAATTAAATATTTTTTTCTGAATATCTGTAAATGATTAACAATTCTAATGGGATATACGGGTATCCTGGTTATGTGTTTTTGTGGTATTTTTTGGTTATACGTTCTACAGTTAAGGATAAAATTTTTAAATTTTTTTCGTTCCTTTCTTTGTTTTAATTTCGTTTTGGCATTTATATATTTGTTTGTGGAATAAACTCTTAAGTTTTTAAGCTTATAATAATATTGAAAGAGAATTGATCAAAGTTACATCAACAACTTCTTGTTTCCTTAAGTAATCTGCTGAATTCTGATCACCATGTGATGCACAATTATCCACTGGGAAATGTGTTGCTTTGAATTACCAACTCAATCAAAAATACCATAGAAAACTTTTTTGACAACAACTTAAACACACCTTGAATAACACTATGGAAAACAAAGTATAAAAAAACCCCTAAAATCAACAGCAACACTAACAGCAACAACAACCAAAAGCAAAACAAGCTAAGCTAAATTCATTCAACATCCTTTTAGTTTGTTAAATATTTTATGCTGCAACCTGCAAGTTTGCATAGTTTAAAAGTCATTAAAAACTTTGCCAACAAGTTTAAGAGTTTAACAAATTTGATTGAAATTGTTAAAAGTATTTATATACAGACGTTTTTTTGTTTTGTGACTATTTGTAGCATTTAAATTGCTGTTGTCCTCTTCCCAGACATTGTAACATTTTAATATAAATTTAAATAAAATTAAATAAAAAATTGTCGGTGCCGTATATTTAACAAAAACATTAAATTCAAATTAGTGATTGTCTAGTGTAAAGATGTCAGCTGAATGTAGAAAATGTTGCTGATTTTGTAATAAAGTCACATCATTTGTTGAACCTAATTCTAAAAGTGGTCATGAACACTTTTAAAATTTGTCATCGCGTTGCGACATGTTGACACGCATTCCTGTCAGTTGCATGCCAAACAATTATTCCCATAATTATCCTCGTCATGAGTTTTACCAAAAACTAAAACCAAAATTGTCACTCATCCACACCGTTAGACCTTAATAAATTTAACAATATTTAACAAGATTCAATGGTTAGAAATTATGTGGTTGGCATAGATTATATTTGCATAACAAATATTTTTTACTTTTTAGGAACTTTGAAAGCGGGCTATAGTTTTGATAAAACTAGTTGAAAATGATAAACTCAATTAAATGCTTATGCATTAAATACATTCAAAACTGCAGGCTACACAAACACACGACTGCAAATGCCGCTAGCTGCATTCGTCGCCTTGTAGCGAGCTTCATTATTTTTGGAGACAGCAGCAGCATCATAAGCTGCTAAATAAATATTTCAGTAGTTCCACTTTCGAATATTTCGTATTTATAAAAATAAAATTACTTTCAAAATGTACTTAATTCACGTAAAAGTATAAAAATTAATAAATTTAATACCAAAATGTTTTTAGTGTTAAATAACATGAAACAATTGTTAACATTCATTCATTTCACATTTTTATTATATGGACAGCACTATATTTGCTCATTGTCGCCAAGAAGAGAAAAAACTAGTCATTGAACTACAACGACGAAATCAGCATGAACAACAACCTGACGCTGTGTTGCCTTGCTGTTGCCAAAGTAATCATTCTCATTTTAATATGTGTATTGTATTTTTGAGACTTTGTAGTCGGTAGCTTGCTGCGGTGAATGTATTTAATGCAGCTACGTCCAAACACATATACTCTGATATTTGTATTTGAGGTAAACAGCTTTGAAAGCTCTTACATTTTTTATTGTTTCTGTGCAAAGTAAGGGCAAGCATTGTTGTCACCGAGATCTGATTGGCTGATGTGCTCTCGTCGGTGTGAAAGCACAAAAGCTCTTTACAAAAGTAGCTGGTTTAATGCTTTATAACCGTTAAGCAATTGTAAGATATTATATTTAAAAAATCAAATTTTTAAGGAAACTTAAAACAAACTACTTAATTCACACGATATTTTGGGGCAAATGCTGCTATGAGAGTGCTCAAATATATTCATTAATTTCCATACACTACTCTCCCGTCTATATAAAATAAAAGCTCTTATCAAGAACAAACGACAACAGCAAGATTTGTTGTAAACTTAGAGTTAGTAAAATTGAGCTTTCATAACAAAAAAGCTTTCAGTAAATTGAAATACGATGAATCAAAACAATTCACATATTCCATTTGCAATAATGGCTGAGTATATAAAGCAGAAATCTACATCAACTGACAGCACACACAGTGGACAAAACACAACCGCTCTACTAAGTGTTTGTCAGAATATGTATTTACAATTAACTTGGGTGTTATTTGTTCATTAATAATTATCACATGTAATTTGGCTTACAAAGCAATATGAACTTTAGCCTGATTAAATTATATATATATAAACAAATGAATTTCGAACAATAATAATTAAAATTAACTAAAAGCTCTTATCATGAGAATATAGAGCTGGACAGATGCCTTGATAAAAGAACATAATATTTCTGTCATACTTCTCTGATTGTTAGAGCGAAAATCAAGGGGAATTCATACCAGGTGATCTCGTCGCGGTAAATGGTAATCAGCTGTTAATTTCGTTGGTGTCAAATCAAGCAAAGCGTTCGGAAATTTTTTTGACAGCATGAAATTGTACACTTAAAATTGTTTTTGTTTTTTCTGCAGTGTTGCATTTAATTTTAAACTGATATCACCTGGTATAAATTTGCTTTAGAAAGAATTTTGACAATAGTCACTGCAACTAATTTTTATATCTAGTATGCTTTTAAATGAGGACCAAATTGCATTCAGGTGGGTTTTTTGATAAATTTTTTAAGGACATCAACTTTTCTAACTGAGGTAGAACTAAGCATATGCTTCCTTTGCAACTAATAACATTAAGATGTTCGTTGTTTTAATTTCTAATGAACAATAATATACTTTATTTACAAAACTGGAATTAATTTATACCACTTTGAGTAACAACCTTATTGCTATTTTCAACTGAGTAGAGTTTGAATATCTGAGAGTTAACCCAACTTTGACACAACCCAATTAATTTATAGTATTCTGAATCCCAACTAATATTTACTTGAAAATGTTATGGCAGGAAAACTTAAAATTGAAGTTGTTAATGGCAATACCAATGTGTTAGTTGGGTTAACTCTCAGACAATCAAACTGAGTTGAGTTGAGTAGGGCAATAGGGTCTTAATCTCGATTTAAATCTATAAGTGTCTGGAATTCGTTAAATATATTTTTTGGATCTTCGCCTGCGAATTTTTAGATCTATGAATGTGTGTGTGTGTGAATACAATGACAAACTATAACTACATTAAAAATTCGGAAGCTCTTGCATTCGTTCATGTTGGAACTTTTAGAAATTCTGGGTATGCAAGTTTTTAGAGGATGAACTGCAAATTCAAAGATGAAAAAAATCCGTTTTAATTCGAACTTTTGAAATCTAAATTTTTAATTTATGACAACTCTTACAGGTTCGTGTTATCCTTCATAAAATAAATGTACTTATCCCTTAAATAATTCCAAGCTCAAGTACTTTTAATAACTGGTGCAAAGTCAAATTGTTCAGAAATAAATTCATGGCGAATGATAAAAAGTACCTTGTTTTTTGTCTATAAGTCGTCATCACTTCTTCTCGCCTCGGTGTGGCTACTTCACTGGAAAAGTCCATTTAAAATGCACTATTTAAATTTTTATTGGTTAAAAGAAGTCTGTTAACATACCAGAGTCCTGTTAACATGCCAACAGAGCTCTTTTAAAGCACAAGGTTTGTGTCAAGGGTTATAAATTGTCAAATTTAACTTTGCGCTCACAGGAATCTTTATTTTCTTATACTTTTACTTAATTAGAACGGACTAACTACTTCTTTATATTTAAAACAACATGTCTGTTATTACATTGGAACAAGAATCCCAAAAAAAATATCTCTTGCTGCCCAATTCATTGAAAAACTTCATAATTATGCAATTTTACTCATCCAATGAATGAGAATTCGTAAGTCCATTCAACAGCATGAATTCTAAGGAGCAACGTAATCAAAACAACCATGTTTTGTACTCTATATTTCTTTAAATAAGTATACTCTCTCAGACAGAAAAATAATATTTTATATCGCTTAATAAACAACGCAGCCATGAACTAGAATAGAGGAAAGATCTGGTCCAAAGACCGGCACTGCGACACCTGATAAATTAAATCAATCTCTGTATGGCTCTCCTTATGAAAGTCAGCACATTTATTGGAAAAGCCCGCCTTATATCATCTGAACACAGAAACTAAGAATGAATAACACGCCTTCTATATAAAACGATACAGTCACAGAGAATGGGTTCCGTCATCTCGTCATCTTCCAAGCATACTCGTAAATGACACAAAGGTGAACGAACTTGTTTACTTTTCCATAAAGGATAGTTCAGCCCAAAGTGACCAAAAAGAAAACCAGTAACAAGCCGTAAATTATCCCTGTTGAGGTTCATTATATGTAAATGGCTGCATCAATGCTTTGGCCTGCCTTAAACTAGAAGAAGGCAGCCACATTTTCTTAGCGGTCGAAGTGTCATCTTCTTTGATCAGAGATGTTACAGTCAACCGACTTAATGATCAAATAGAATTGCGGCATACACACGTTTTCCATACAAATTGACACAAAAAAAAAACAGTTCAGAAAGCAGCGAGAGATAGAATCTATTTTATTTTGACAACTTTTTTCGTATGGTCTCACATATACATAAATAAGTACTCATTCTCTCAAAAATGTTACTATACTTTCAATAAATTTCATTAATTTTTTTAGCAAAAATACAAACAAAAATAAGCATAAAAGGAAATAAAACTAAAATTAGAGAGCATTTGAAGTAACTCCCGTAGATTTTATTATGGGCTATGTTAATTTGACAACGATTTTTCCTGAAGTTGCCGACTTATTCTGTTTGATCATTTACGCCACAAAATGGCTCTGGGCCCATAAAAGGAGCAGCAGAGACCCTCTTGGCCAGTTGTGACCAGGTATTCAGTAAATAGAAACCTTATCTTGTATGAATAGCTTTTGTAATGAGTCAAAGCACTCTAAAACTAGCCTGGAACGGAATTCCCATGAAAGAAGAGACTTAATTTAAATTAATGTCAACACATTTGGTGATTGCCTGTATTTCTGCCTGAAATACCGTAGGCCATTTGCCCATGAGTAAAGAGGTTTTTACGTTGAGCCTAACAACTCCAGCACCCACCCCATCTTCATTTTTGGATCCATCCGTATACACACAAAAAAAGACATATACTATTTAAGTTAAAAATTTTTAAACGCACTAATAATCCCAAATTATTATTTTACTTATTAAGTAAAATATTTTTTATTAAAAATACATTGAAATTGATTATTGAGGGGTTTTAGCTGGATCCTATGCGCATTTCACTGTTGCTAATGCAGATCATCAGGGAACCTTTACCCAAATTTCTTAGAACAACTAGAGTTATTATGTTATAAACTTTCATTTAAACAAATGAGAAGCCTAACAACAAATAACAAAGTTGAAACAAGACATGACATGTACTATTATTAAGAAATTTTTTTCCTAAATTCAAGTAAAAAAATTTTCTAAGTTTTAGTTAATTTTTTTTTTTGAGTGTACCAACATAAACTTCTGGAATCCACATCGGAGCCCTCTTCGTCCCACACTGCCTTTGGTGGAATTGTGACATTGAATCTTCTGTCGAACCTCAGTTCATAGTTTATCCTGTCACTAGACATTCCTAACAGCCCTAAGCTGGGCATTGTACTCAGGACTGACGAGTGCCCGTTGTCAACACAACGAGCAGATCTGCCGAGACCCATCCTGTAAGCGGCCATTGCCGTAGAAGATCTAATAAAGATTTGTATGGGTGACAGTCCAATCAAGTCCTCAATGGCTAATGAACTAACTAATATAATTAAAAATACTGACGGCATATAAGTAAGTAATTCTTTATACAATTTGTAAATTATTTCTCGTATTACATTTCCAAGAAAAATCCCGGAAGATTCACTTGAGAATAGAGTAACTCATAAACTTAACTTAACTACAAGTTATCGTTTAACTGGAAAGTTTCTTAAATTTTGTGAGAGTAACCTTAAATTGATAAATTGTTCGAAGAGAAAAAAATTTATGCCACATATTTGATTCATCGCACTTCGCTATGCCACCAAGCCTCTTAATCGAATTTTATATTTTAGAAATCCTTATGGACACTTAATAAACATCAACCAGCAGCCACATCTGATTTAATGCCACTGAATTGCTGCGACAGATTGCTTCATATTATAACAATTTATATGGCATAAAATTTGCAACAAAAAAAAAATAATAATAATGAAACTAGAGCGATAGAGATGCTGACATGTTCGATGCGTTTTAATGCGTTGTACTCGTACAAGGATAAGAATATAAAAAAAAAAAATCTAATTTAGTTCGCGTTTTGCATACAAAATATTTTTATCGTTCTTATTTATCTTATGAAACACATTCGAAATTTTTATCACATAAAATGAAAGTGTAAAGCACGGCTGTGTGCGTTTTCTATGTTTGTGTGTGTGTATGGATATGCGTTTTTATATCTTATGGATGTGGTTTTGTGTTTGCGTTTTTGTGGAAGGGCGAACGAGTCCTTGTTAATTCTGCTGTTAATAATGTCACGTTATCTATTGATTTATAACTGAATATATAAATTATTTATTAATTACAGCAATTGATGAGATTCTGCTACTAATTTTGTTCTTTTGCATGCCAGAATTTGTAATACGAATTTTATAGAAATGCTTTAAATTAGTGCTGGGATCGTGGGTAAATTCTTAGTCACGCTCGTGTTATCAAAAGAGCATTCATATACGATAATATCGCCGCTGGTTTCACCAACCGAGCTAACTGATTTTTTTGAAAAATTAGTTAAGACCACTACTAGATGCTTACACCTGTAACCACTAATGTTCTGCCTACAAAAGTAAAAATATTTCATACGAACATTTCCATAAGAAAACATGTATAAAATAATCAAAAAACTTGTTCTCTTGTAAAATTTAAAAAATGCTAGTTAGGTCAGTATGTTAAAAATGCTTGTTTAAAAGTATTTCATATTTAATATTTATATATAAGTGCTCTATATACCAAAAATGCATTTTGAGTAAGTCGATGTTCAAATTTAACACAATTTTTTTTTTTAAAACTACTAAGGAAAAAACTTTCAAATAATTAACGAGTGACAAAATACTATGATTTTCTAAACGTCTCAGATGTTTTCCTGAATCATTGTGAACGCAATCGATTTCTTGGATTGGTGAATGACCAGACTCAGAAAATATCTGGATGATACTTTTGACCTGTAAATAGTCTGACAAATATTTTAAAATTGTTGTAGACATCATTTGATTTTTATTTCGGGCAACGCACGAATCACTCCACATAACTATATTTTGAATACTTGGATGTTTCATAATCAGAGTATTATGTCTTTTGTATATACAACTACTAATTTCTTTACCTCGACGACTGTTATTAAATTCGTCACAAACACAACAATACGTTAATTGTTCCTTATTGGGATGGCACACAAAAGTCCTGCTTTCAAGGATATAGAGCAAAATGTACACGATTTCTCTCAGCAACGAGACGAGATAGCCGAAAACGGATTGCAGATTTGAAAAATTTGAGGACGAAAACCTAAGATGGCATCCTTAACACAAAATGATCAAAATGGCGTATAGAGCACATAAACCCCCGGACAACGAGTTGTGAGTAAAAAGTTAGGACGTTAATGAGTGGTGGTAAAAACGTACACTCAAAATATTATGTAGGTAAATTTAAATGTAAAATCAGTTTTCAGTTAAAAAACCGGATTTCATTTAAATCAAACGATTTTTTCTAAACTTTTTTTTAACCCAAAATTTTTAGTCTTATATTCAATAATTTCCAGAATTTTGTTTTTTTTTTATTTCCAATCGACTTAAAAAATGTTTTCACTATTGTGATTTTCAGTTTTATATTTTTAAAGAAACTATTGAGCAAATTCGCCAAATATTGTTGACATGAAGTATTCCTTTTGTAACTCTCAACGAGGCAAGAACTTTCCCAGCATATTCCCAATTATTTATTGTTAAGTTCGTTTCTTATTCAATTTTGTTTTAATTAAATTATCAAAGGCAAATATTCCCTTCAATACCTCAATTTTACTATTCTTTGCTGGTAAATTTTCTATCCTCAACCGTTTTCCAGTTTTGCAATTTGCAATGCCTAAACAAAGTCGAAGGAATATAAAATGCACAATTGCACAGCTTGCGAGACTTTTGAATGTTTTAATAAGAACCTTTAATATGTATTGAATTTTGTTGGCAATTTTTGGCTTATTTTTTAATACTTACTTATCTACAATTATAAATCCCTAGTGTCTAAATGTTTCTGCAAACGAATTTAATATTTTGCTCTAGTTTCAATGAAGCTGCTTGATTTATTCAAGACAAGCTTTCGTTTATTCTGGTGAGCACATCAATTACTAAAATATTGTAGTCAATCATGAACTTACTTTCACTTATAAAGATTGTCAAAATGTTTTAAACTATTTTCAACTTTCCGTTAGCAAAAAATGGAAGTAACTAAATTTACCTAGGATTTTAAAAATCGAACTATCATCAGACCTCGACGTTTTGAAATCCTTGGGGGTCAATGCTGTCATTTATACGATAATGTCCGTGTCAGAGAATGACAATCAGGACTCAAAAAATAACAAATATATACTTTATATACGAGTATACGAGGGCGGTTCGGAAACTTCTTAGCCTATCAATGAAAGAGAATAGTTAGTTTTTCAAAAATATTTTTATTTTTCAATATAATCTCCTGAAACTTCAATACACTTAGTCCAACGCTTTTCTAGCAATTCTATCCCTTGATTAAAATAGTTTTCCTCAAGGTCTTCAAAATAGTGGTTTACAACTGTAATTGCATCTTCATTTGATTTAAAACGCTTGCCAGCAAGGCATTTTTTTAGATTTGGGAACAGGTAAAAGTCACTGGGAGCCAAATCAGGAGAATAAGGTGGGTGGTCAAGCAACTCGTACTTTAATTCGTTGATTTTGGCCATTGTTAAAACACTCTTGTGCGCTGGTGCGTTGTCTTGATAAAAAATTATTTTTTTGTGCTGTAAGCCAGGACGTTTTTCTCGAATTTGTACATTTAATTGATCCAAAAGGTTGCAATAGTACTCTGAATTTATTGTGTCACTCTTTTGCAGATAGTCAATCAAAAAAATACCTTTGAAGTCCCAAAAAACCGTTGCCATAACCTTACCAGCCGATTGAATTGTTTTTGCCATCTTTGGGGCACTTCCTCCAGCTTCAGTCCATTGTTTGGATTGTTCTTTTGTCTCTGGAGTATAAAGGTGGATCCATGTCTCATCAACAGTTATGAAACGACGCTTAAAATCAATTTTATTTCGCTTAAAACGATCCAAACAAGCTTGAGAAATGTTCATTCTTATGCGTTTTTGGTCGACTGTTAACAAATGCGGCACCCATCTTGCAGAAAGCTTTTTCATCTGTAGTTCTTCATGCAAAATTAAATGGACTCGATCATTTGAGATGCCCATGATATTAGCTATTTCACGCACTTTTATTCGTCGATCATTTAATACCATATCATGCACTTTGGCTACAATTTCTGTTGTTGTTGCTGTTGGACATCCACTACGTGGTTCATCTTCCACGTTTAAATTCAGCAACACAATTTTTTACTGTTGCATATGAAGGAGCACTTTCACCTCACTTATTCACCATATCATTATGAATTTCTTGTCCCGATAAACCTTTTTTATGTAAATATTTAATGACACCACGCATTTCTAATTTTTCCATTGTTAAAAAATCGCGGATGCGTCTTTTGTGAACACCTGTTTCTATATGAAGGAGTTGCCAGATCGAAACAAAATTTAACATGTGTTCATACCAGAGATGGAAGTTTCCAAAACACTTAACTTTTTTCTGTTTATACCGCGCTTTTTGTGCTAGGCTAAGAAGTTTCCGAACCGCCCTCGTAGTTTCAATGAAGCTGCTGGATTTATTCAAGACAAGCTTTCGTTTATTCTGGTGAGCACATCAATTACTAAAATATTGTAGTCAATCATGAACGTACTTTCACTTATAAAGATTGTCAAAATGTTTTAAATTATTTTCAACTTTCCGTTAGCAAAAACTGGAAGTTACTAAATTTATCTAGGATTTTAAAAATCGAACTATCATCAGACCTCGACGTTTTGAAATCCTTGGGAGCAATGCTGTCATTTATACGATAATGTCCGTGTAAATATTTATCATAAAATGACAATGAGCACTCAAAAAAAAAATATATATATATACTCGTACATAAGTAAATAGTTTTATTTTTAGTAACCGCATAGAATCATAATTGTAGCGCAAACAAGTCGTACGTTCAATATTTGCTTCCAAGCTACCTAAAGCTGACTAAAGCCGATTCCTACAAACAAGAGCATCTCCACTAACTTTATGCTATAAATTAAAATACGCTACATCTAAAAATAAAAAGGCTCATGCATATCAAACGCATTGAGTATCTCTCATACTTACAGTCTGAGTATATTTTTACTCAGCCAATCGATATTTAATTAGACAAAAAAAATACGCTGATACTCGGGATATTTATTAATCATGTCATCGTGTACATACATTTGTATATAGCGAATAGAATCACAAATATGTGGATGTGTGTGTGTGGCTGTTTTAAAACATGCTTTGTGTGTGTGTGTACGTAAATAAAAAAGCCCTGTATATCGTTATCTTAATATAGAAATGCCCTAACTCATTATTTGTTTGAAATCGTGTTTTTAGCATTTTAGCCCTTTTAGCGAAATATACAAAAATCCTGATTTAAAAAAAATTAATTAGGGGCTTTCTATATTAAGGTAACGATATACGCATATGCAGCCGATTAATAGTTAGTGTATTTTTATAATCACACAGTCTTTAAATTTTAGTTACTGTCATTTGTGCTGCCTCATTTATAAGATGTGTGTAAACATATTGTGGAATGTTTATAGTCGCACTTATTCGGTTTAAAATTAATGCGTGTATTTTTATACTCGTATGATCGTGGTTTTTATTTTTAGCTATACGAATTCATAGTTGTTTGACAGCCAATACTCAAAAAGTATTTAAATTCATACTTTTGTCATTCTCTGATATCCCAGTTGGCCAAATCGTCACAGACGACATTGTCTTCGACGATTAATGTATGACATGTCGCCTGTTCATTACGTTTTATAATCGAAAATTTAAAAGAAATCGACGTTCATGACTATCTGAGCGACAATATCCATTGTTTTGTCTTCAATAAAACTTTGTTGAGGACAATCTGAGCGACAATATCCATCGTTTTGTTTTCAATAAAGCCGTGTTGATGACAATCTGAGCGACAGTGTCATACATTTTGTCTTCAATAAGACTTTGTTGAGGACAATCTGAGCCACAGTGTCATATAAGTTTTGTCTACAATAAAGCAGTGTTGACGACAATCTGAGCGACATTGTCGCCCATCTCGTCTTGTGTGAAAATTTCGTCGCGGATTTGTATGGGGCTGTCTTCAATATGTCTTCTACGACTTACCATTGTCTTGTACCCGTCGTCAAAGATTTCTTAAAGACGTGGCCAACTGGGATGTGTCTGTAAATATGTGTATGCTAGTATGTGTGTACATAAGTAAACATCTCATAAGTTAAACATGGTGGAACCGATCGGAACAAAACTTACGGCATTCTAAAGACTTTAACCTAACTAAGCCTACTTCGTATAATGAGCCGATTTGTTTTGGTATTTTTGTAAAATTTTCGAAAAAACATAGTATATTTTTTCACATAAATTTAAACTGTTTAACCGATCGAATCAAAAATCTAAAAGACATCGACAGATGAAAGTTTGATTAAAATCTATTCATTCGATTCGTCCGCGAGATGTTGGTCCTTATTGTGGTTGGCGTACTTCGACTTCACTATATTAAAGAACAAAGACATACCGCAGCCTTTAATCTATTTCAAAAAAGCGATAGTCTACTTTCGGAAAAGTAGGAAAACTTTCGGAAAAGCGCTTTATTTTAATAACTTCAAAATTTCTTTTTAAAGAAATTTTCTGTATTCATTTACTATTTTGAAATTGTATCGAAATCGCAAACTCAATCTAAGCCGTTGTCGAAAATTTTGAAAACAAAAAATTTATTTCATAAAATAGAAAAAAATCTTTGCATTTTACAGAGCTTTGAGGTTGATATTGGCGGGAAGTTCCTGAAATGGCCTGCAAGATCAACTAAATATATATCTTATTATATATAATACAAAAGTACGTTTATTTGTTATGGGTGAACTCTTCAATACCCCAACAGATTTTCGCCTTCCACCCCACAAAATATTTGTAAAAGACCGGTGCGTGTTTTTATATATATTTTACCCCGGTAAATGCTACGCCCCTTTCAGAAATAGAGATTTGTCTGACAGATGGCGCCATATTTAGTTTTTTTGTGTTTTTGCACCGTAACTCAAGAACTACTGCACCGATGATGACAAAACTGTATACACATGCTCTATGGGGCGTGAGGAGTGTTTCTGTGTAGTTTGAAGTCGTCCGACAGATGGCGCCATATTTACGTTTTTTTGTGATTTTGCACCGTAACTTAAGAACTACTGCACCGATTTAGACCAAACTTTATATACATGCTCTATGGGGCGTGATGGCGCAATATTTAGTTTATTCGTGGGCAAAATCCAATTTTCATATTGTACCACCAATGCCATATACAACACTAATGTTTGCTTAGGGCCAGCAACGCGAACCGGGGACAGCTAGTATATATGTATATAAGATATAAACCAATAATTTTGTGCAAAATACAATAATTTTTAAGTTTTTTTTTTTAAATTGCTTCTACTAAGACATGAGTTTATATACTCTTTTGAAAAAAAGATAAAACAATTATGCTCCAACTATATATTCTTTGAGATATAAATATTTTGCAATAAAGGAACGACATGTTCAAGTTATTATACTCATATGTATGTGTATTTAAATATTTACTTTAAGATATTATTCTTATATTGTACTTGTCTCTATTTGTTATTTAATGGCATAAAACAATTACTTATCACTATTATTTGCTTAAAGTGTAATATTCTTTATCTTCTCTTATTTCTCTTACTACACTTTATAAATAAACTTTTTTGAGTAAATATTTTGCATGAATAAATAAATAGGAAAATTACATTAAAAATCAGATTTAATTTCAATTGTGTTGGTAAGGAAAACAACAGCAATAACTACTAGAGTATTTGCACATTAAAATTTAATACGATAAAAAAATTAAAAAGAGGAAAATAAATACAAATAAACTCTCCTATATACCCCAGTGTATGTATAAAAAAAAGAAGAGATGTGTCTTAGGACACCCGCTTATAGCTATGCTGCTTAGGTATATAAGACAAACTTATGACCCTTTTCACAATATACAATTAAAAGCTAACAGTGACTTTAACAGCTACTTTTGTATAAAGAACTTGCAGTTAAAGTCCACGTTAAATCTTAGTCACACATTGTGAAAAGTGACGTTAATGTGTTAAATAACAATACAATAAAATAATGTTATACGATGATGTCAAGTTCGCCGCAAATATTTAAAAAACTTTCCATATATTTTCCATTATTTTCTTTTCTTGCGTCCTACGATTAAATTAATGGCCTTCTTTCTGATTTACAAGGCCTGCTTGCTCCATTACATGCTCATATATTTTTTACAGGCGTAAAATCTATTCTTGATTCTTTCACCAAAGATTCTAGAAGGCCTTCAAATTAATTTATTTTGCTTTCAGTGCGTGGAATGTGTGAATCAAAAAAATTCCTAAGCAGGTATTTAAGGAGGCCCTTACCAAGAAAGCCTTCTAAGTTTTATCGCTGGGAAAAAACGAAACAAAAAAATATAACAATTTGTTTCGTTTATTTTCGTACTCTGCTTTGAAGTGCAAAGGAATCAAAACAAAAATAAATTTATAACTGTAATAGTGTCGATCCACCTGTATCGCGCAATAAATAGCATAGCTATAAAAATTTATATAAAATAAATAAAAAAGTAATCTTTTTATGCAATACTATCTGGAAAAAATAAACATTGAGTTAGTTTTCTCATAGAAAGAAAAAGTGGGAAGGAGATGGTTTTCTAAAACAGGAACCTACAGGAAGTTACTCACATGCAAATAACAACTACAACAACAAACACAAGTAGCAAAAGTTTAAATGAGTTAGAGGCGTAAATAATACTCATACATACTTAAGAATAATGAAAAATAAAAACATGTCGGCCATAAAAAAGTGTTGGCACGAAATTTTTTTAAAGTCACTTGCACAAACAGCAATATTAAGCAATTTTGTGTATTTATTTTTTTCCACATCCTTGTTCCTTGACTTCACTTGTTGAGGAATAAGGAAATGAACAAAAAAAAAAAAACAACAAACGTAAACAAGCATGAGAACTAGAAGCACGAAATAGTTGTTTCAAAGACGATGACGATGATGGTGATGATGTTGACGATGAGGTTGCTGATGCTGGTGGAGATGTTGGCTGTTGCTTTTAGAGTTACGACTGCTAAAAGTCTGCATCAACATTTTTGGGTAAATAAATGTAAACAATGAATTAGAGAATCATGAAAACAAATGCAAAAATCAAATATTTAGTCAGCATCCAGCTTAAGAAGACGGAACAGAAATCCGTTTAAACATACACATGCATTCCTTGATAAAATAAAATTTTCAGCGTTGTGGTATAAGATGATATATACATTTGAATAAATATGCCTGCTGGCAAGCGGGCGTGAAAATTATATTCAACATATTGCAATCTATTCCAACAAAGTCAGACATTGTTTTAAAATTTCATTTACTAATACATGCACGACATACATACATATACAATATGCACACATGTGTGTTCTAATACGTATTGAAATGCCTCATAGGAATTTTTCGGAAAGGACTTTGTATTGAAAATATTGCTACCGGCTGGAAGGACCACATTTAATTGTGCAGAACAGCTTTCATCATTTAAAATCGATTACTAATTTACCTTTCTGAGCGTTCGGGGAATAAAACAGATCTCGGCAGATATCTTTATTATTGCGAAAGGCTACAGGGGATTTCCTAGTCTAATTTGGGAAAACAAACCCAACACAGAGAGATCTCAGAAGTATCGTCTTACTTACATTAATGGATATACTCTTATGGACCCTTAACAAATTATTACAATTTTATTGGGCTTAAAAAAAGTATATATTTAACCCTTCGATGTTCATATGGGTCTGGCCAGACCAAATCGATTTTAAAATGCATGCACTATGTTTTTTTTTTAATTGTTGAGCTACCCCAGTCCACGACTTCCTCAAATATATTGTGCCAAACACAATGAAATGGTAAAATTAAAAATTTTATTGTATTTGTGGTGAAAAATCCAATTTTAAATACTTTCGCCAGTTAAGCACACATGGGTCTGAGCAGACCCAAAAAAAAATTTCATGTTATTTGTATCACCGTTATAAGAAAACAATAAAACTTTTACAACGGCAGAGGGAGAGATCACATATTTTAGTTGATGCTTAGAATTCAGAGTGAACACGTGTTTTTAAAGTCTTTAGTGCGAGTTATTATTTCAGTAAAATGGAGCAAGAAGGCATCTATGAAGATGATATGATGATTCGTTTGCTTCATAAATTAAGTGCAGGAAATGTTAGTCCTGAAGAACGGACGCGACTTAAGGCACAAGTTGAGCAACTTATGGGACAGGAGCTCGATCCATTCGAGACTGGTGATGACTTATTAGGAGATGATGACTATCTACCAGAAAATGATGAAAATTTTGATGAGGCATCCGACATTGAAGAGGAAATTGAACTAGAGTTCGTTGATGATAGGCATGATGACGTTGAGGATTTGTATACAGAAACTGTGGCTGCCGTTTCACTTCAAGCTCCATCCACAACTTCATCAGCCAGCACATCCAGCATTCAGGATCATACGTATCGCTCAAAAGACGGTAAGATATGGAATTCAAATCCACCACCATCTGCGAGGCCTCGCTCTCATAATGTGCCAACTTTTACCCGTAAAGGGTCATTTCGAGGGACATCACCGAATCATGGAGCTATCTTGAAGTCGTTATTGTCCCCCGAAATCGTTAGTATTATTGTGCGGGAAACTAATAGAAAAGCCCTTGAAGCTTTTAGATTATGGACCGAAACGCATCCTAATAACAAACAGAGAGCTTGGATAATGACCAACGAGAACGAAATGTATGCATTTTTTGGGATGCTACTATTTGCTGGTGTGTTTCACGCAAATTCTCAGCCAACAAAAGAAATGTGGGCGAGCTATAACATGCCAATTTATAAGGCCACCATGTCATTAAATCGATTTAAGCACTTGACTACTTTCATCCGCTTCGATAACGGTAGCACTCGTGCAGAGAGGTTAAAACAAAGCAAATCTGCAGCCGTGGACGATGTATGGCTAATGCTGATGGACAACTTAGAAAAAGTGTACACACCCGATTGCCAAGTAACTATCGATGAGCACTTATTTCCATATCGTGGGCGTACTCGGTTTACTCAATATATTCCGAGTAAGCCCGCAAAATATGGCATAAAAATTTGGTGGATTTGCGACTCAGTTTCAAATTACCCTTTGAAAGACATAATGTATACGGGAAAACCACCAGGTGGCCAGCGAGAAACGAAACAAGGCGAAAAAGTCGTCATGAAATTGATGGAAAAATACATGCACAGCGGTAGGACAGTTTATGCTGACAACTTTTTTTCAACATATAACCTGGCAGAAATGTTAATGCATCGTAATGTGGCATTCGTGGGTACCGTAAGGAAGAACAAGACCTTCATTCTCCCTGAATTGCTGGACCATAAACGTGATGTTAATAGCACTATATTTTGTTACCACAATAATAATATCGCTCTGTGTTCTTATATGGCAAAGCCGAAAAAGCCAGTGCTCATGTTGTCCACCGTTCACCGTCATGACACCGATCCATTAAAAAGATTCAAGCCGGATCAAATTTTGGACTACAATAAGTTTAAAGCGGGCGTAGACACAATGGATCAGATGTTGACTGGATATTCTTGTAAGCGTTCGACAAATCGTTGGCCACTGGCAATGTTTTACAATATGCTGGATGTCGCCGGTTTGGCCTCATTCATCATCTACGACGAGTTGAGTCCAGCAAAGCAAAGTGACAAACGACGCTCATTTGTTATCGAATTGGCTCGGCAGCTGGTTATTCCACATATGACGGAACGGGCGACTAACCCATTAGTATGGAGGTTTGCTCACATAAAGCAAGCAATGAATCTTTTTAATATCGATGTGAGTATACTATACATAAATGTATAATATATATACGTATGTGCAAAAATCTATCTATATAGATATGTGTATGTATGTTTCCATATATACCAATTTATACATAATTATTTCACTATTTTTAGGTAATGGACTCTTCCCCTTCTACATCAGGTTCAGCACAGCCACAAATATATGCTCAAGTAGCCTCAAAACGTTCATCATACTATCTTTGCGCTTCTTCTTCAAAAAAACGACGTAAAACTCGATATAACTGCAGCAGATGTAATCGACCTATATGCCTCAACGAACATTCTATGCAATTACATAATTGCAAACCCAATTGCTCTTTGTAATGTACATATATTAAATGAATTAAATTAATAAATAAAATTATTTCTAAAACAATATTTCTAATGTTATTTTCATGGGTCTGAGCAGACCCTTATGCTACACTAATTTACACTCAGCAAGTCGTATTGCTAAGACGATTAGTTTTTTAAGAGAGAGAGAGAGAGAGACGAGGGGAAAAGAAACGTTTATGTTCCCCTCGTCTCTCTCTCTCTCTCTCCGACAAACTAATCAGCTTAGCAATAAAACTTGCTTAGTGTAAATTAGGACTAAGTATATTGATTGACAAGTAAGCTCTGGAGCTTATAAATTAATAAAAAAATATAATTTTTGGGTTAACATTTTTATTGTGAAAAATATTTTGACATATGATTTGTTATTCACAATAAGAATAGGTCAAATAACACCATACTTTCTGAAGGTGCTACCGATCGAAACTCTTTTATAAAACAACAAATATAGATGGCGCAAAGCTCTGAATTCGTACCAAGACTAGGGACAATAAAGAATATGTTAACAGAAAAAATAGCAAAAGTTGTTAAAAAAAACAACCTAGTTCCTTATTTTTTACTTAACTTAAGCCCTAGTGGGCTTATTTTTGACAAAATATATAGCGTTTGCGTACTTCCAGGCTCAGATCTATTCATATTTTGAATTTCACCAAAATCGGTCAGATAGTTTCTAAGCAAAAGATATTTCCCTTGCCTTCTTTCGTGTTCCTGTTTTTTAAAAAGTGTGATCAAACTTGCATAGATAGTTTCAGAGAGGAAAACATTTCTGCCTATAACCCCTCGTTGACTAACATCTATCTATGTTTTGAATTTCATCAAAATCGGATAGATAGTGTCAAAGAATCGGATAAATAGTTCAAAGAGGAAGAAATTTTCCCCTACCTTTCATTTTGAAAAAATGTAAAGCCAATGTCTTCTTCTCAAAAAAAAAAAACAAACAATAAATTTACTTTCGCACTTATGATATTAGTTAGCAGAGGCACTTTCAGCTATCACTACCCCGAATCACTTAGCCAAGTCACAAAACTTTTAGCAAAGATAGAAACCGTATTGAAGATTCACAAAAACTAGACTTAAAGTCCCCAAACTCCCAGGAGTTCCCCGGTACTTCCCAGGAAAATTACAGCAACACTGAAAATCTAAAACATCTTCAGTGCCAGCTCCATCATGTTATGCAGTTGTTACCAGTATTTGTAACCAGTATTTTTTGCCAGTATTTTTTAATATTCAAAAAATTTTTGTTTTACATGCAAGGCGTGCCATAAGGAACTTACGTTCAAAAAAAAAAAAAAGAGAAAAGTAATATTCAGGCAATGGATGCCTACTTCTATGACTAAGTGTTATCTTCTTTACGAAAGGGATAGTGATAGAGAAGATAGGTGGTGAGGGAAGAGATAGAGGAAAATTTCAATCTTTTACAATTCTTCTTTTTTTTAAATTGAATGTTACTATCCATGCCTAGAGAAAGTAGACAATATCAATACATTAATTAAGCGCTTCTTATTCCTAAATTTAAATAAAACAAGGCATTCGTGAGATATTTCGAAATTTTTCATTAGTTTGAAAGGCCTTTCGATGCCATTAGCATTGGAATACGATATTTCATGACTCCGGTGTATAAATAAGTCTAGATTATACCTTTAGTATGGGTGTTGTTGGCCTTGAGAGTCGATGTGGCTTGAAGCATCAAAACAAAAACTTACTCATTATTATCAGAACTACTCGCCATATAATGACTTATTGCCACATTTCATTACTCGTTTACAAATCACTTTAATAATAATTATTTTAGTTTTCTCAAGCATCGATTATTTTAGCCTCGCGGCTTCTTAAAATCATTAAGTTGGTAATCCAATAGGCAAGAGCTTCCACCAAAAACCCTTAATTCCGAACCCTATTACATTTTTAGAAATTTTTTGCTAGGATATGTATACGCAAAAACTTTCGTCTTAAGCAAACCCCACAAGAAAAAGTCTAACGAAATCAAATCACAAAATCTCGGTGGCTATTTCACATCACATGAGCGTAATATAACGAAGCCCTCAAATAACTTGTGCATTAAGTGTCATAGAATGTGTAGCACGTATGGTAAGTTGTCAATTCTTCTGTATTTCTGCGAATTTCATGAGTTTCATTCCACTTACTCGGTATAAAACCAATCTGGTTTTTATACGATTGTATATATTCTTCTAAGGGTGTATTCCGATATTTTTACAAGGTCTGCAAAAATGGGTTATCCACTGTAGTCGATGTTTTATCAGTAAGAGAGGGTTAGTGACGGACTAGCTCTGGATATTTCAATGAAGCGCAAGTTTCGAAATTTCTTTGAATTGCGAGAGACTTACGCCGTCAATTATTAAAGCATAAGTCTAGACTCTAGAAATCTTGAGAAGATCAGGGTAAAATATGAAAGAGCACACGTGCTACACCATAAAGTTGTGGTACTCTGAAGGTTCCTAACTGTGATCCGATCGGTCACGTTTGTTAAATAATTTTGGGAATTGAAATAATCGATTTTGAAAAAATATGCTTTCATAAAGTACATTTTAGAGCGATTTAAAAAAAAATTATCTATCTTAATCCAGTTCCAAGGATTTTGAATCCTAATCCATTTAGCGACTACTATTAAATAGCTAACAGTGCTCTGTTATGTGCTTAACATGCTATGTTAGAAATGTTGGTTCCTGTCTCTGCTATTTATATTTCGAACTTATCGTCACACACATTGCTGATTTTATGTCGATTATGGTGTTTTTTTTTAACAACTTAACTATTCCTTTATTTTGAAAATTTCCTATTGGCCTTGTGGCCAATTTATCTTCTAACATATGACTTCATATATAAAGGCGAGTTTTTAGGGTTTTTTTTTGCTCTGGCTTTTTAATATTTTTCGTTAAAGTTTTAAAATCTTTCAAAATTGGTTTAGTTTAGTTTGGTACTCTTATGGTCTGCAATATTTCCGGCGGTTTCTTTCTATTATTTGTTGGCTTTTATGCACTGAACTTCTATCATTCTGTTTTCATTTTACTCTCTTTTTATTACTTTTACGAGTACGAGTATTTTCATTTTCTAATATTTTCAAAACTTCTTTTATTTTACCATTCGACATATTAGTGTACATGTATGACTTTACATTCATTTACGTGCATACATACGAGTACATACTTATGAATTTCTATGAATATGTGCAAATTATTTTGCCATAACGTCATGTTTTTGAAAGTTATCTTTAATATTTCCGGCTGTACGTGCTCATGTGGAAATCGTTTGGCATCAGCCAAGCCACAATCGTAAAATTGTGGCTGTTGAATTGTTTTTAAGCAATTTTCGTTTCCTATTTCTTTTAATAACATACAAATATTTTACAATTGCACACTCTAACTTGCGCGCATGTATAAGTTTTAAAGTTTTTTTTTAAGTTTGAAGTTTTTTGTTTTTGGGTAAATAATAAATGAAAATTGTTTAATACAAGAAAGTACTCGTACAATTGTTTCCATTGTGTTTTATTTTTGGCAGAAAATTGGATTACTTGTAAAATTAGTGTACTTAATGATAAATGAGTTAAAATATGTTTGTGTTACTGAGTTGCATATTGTTGTGCAAACTTTGGAACTATTAAACTAGGTGCAAATTAAATTGATATGATCTTAAGTAAGTCAATAGCAATCTAATGAAGTTTGTGAGACTCTATTAAATTTACATTGCATAACCTTTTGATTATTTGGATCTGGGCCATTTCAATGCATCAACTTGCTTATAATGATTGTTAAAGCAGAAGAGACAAAAAAATATATGTAAGTGTAGCGACGTGGTTAATATTTGTGTCAAGATGATCTTTAAAGTGGGACTGAAGTCAGCCTCAGTAGTAGGGAACTGCCGCTCCGGGGACAATTAAAATTTTGAAATTTTGAAATTTTAATTACCCAAATTTCAAAATTCTTGGAAATTTGTGAAATTTGATACCCTACGAGGGTGGGTCAATAAGTTCGTCCAACTTTTTGTTTACATAAGGAATTTTTTGTTTACATAAGGGGCTTTGTTTGTTTAATACATACGAGGGTGGCTCAATAAGTCCGGGTTTTTATGACCGTGGGAATTTGTATGTGTGTATGTTTGTGGGGTGGATTAAGGGGTTTCATAAGATTAATATTTCATAAGTATATATGCCGACGGGAAAATCATGCAATGATTTTTCCTAATACTAATGGGTGTGAAATAGTGAAAATTAATTTTTCCTAATGCCTACGGCAATACATGATTATTTTTTCCTAATGCCTACGGCAATATATGAATATTTTTTTTAATGCCTACGGCAATACATGATTTTCCTAATGCCTACGGCAATATATGAATATTTTTCCTAATGCCTACGGCAATATATGAATATTTTTCCTAATGCCTACGGCAATATATGAATATTTTTTCAAATGCCGACGGCAAAACATGATTATTATTTTTCCAAATGCCGACGGCAAAACATGATTATTATTTTTTTTTTTTTTTTTTTTCTAATACCAAAGCGAAAATTACCAGTGTTGCCAGACTGTAGAAATTTCTTATCGTAATAATATATCAGTAATATCAGAAAAAATATTTATTTATGTGTTCACATGTATGTGAACACCCATACTTGTGTTCACATGTATGTGAACACCCATACTTGTGTGTGTGTGATTTCCTCATGCTAATAAATTGTTTATAAATAAAATAATTAAATAAATTAAATTAATTTATTTAAATATTTTATTTATGTGTTCACATGTATGTGAACACCCATACTTGTGTTCACATGTATGTGAACACCCATACTTGTGTGTGGGGGGTCCAGCTTGATAGTCGCGGGTAATTTAATATTTTGTGTATTTGTTTAAGAAATATGTATGTATGTATGTATGTATGTATGTGTATGTATGTATGTATGTATGTGTATGTATGTATGTATGTGTGTATGTGTGTATATGTATGGATGTATGTATGTGTATGTATGTATGTGTACATGTATGAATGTGTGATCGTGGGTATTTGTGCGTGGAATATTTTGTAGAATACATATATATTTTGCAAGGTAATCATTTTCTTTGTCTACGATTATTTAAAAGCAGCAAACTAAGTACAGTCAGCAGCAGAGAAACAAAAACCAAGCATTTGCAAGTAAGCAAAAAAGTTAACTTCTCCTCCTCCCCACTTCCTTCTCTTTCCTTTATGTAGTTTGTATTTGAAATAAGAAAACACTTGTATATTATTTTATTTTTGATACATTTATTGTTTAAAATTTTATTTAAAATTTTATAATGATACATACATTCATATTTTAAAAAGTGAAAAAGTTTAATTAAAGCAAGACATTTCTTTTGTTAGTAAAATAGCATTTTTTAGTGCGCAAGCACCAAATTTATGATAATTACAATAAAAATATTCGGGATACTTGATTTCCATTTGTTTAAAGTTGATGCAGCCTATATCCTCAACGTTAAAAATTTTTCGACATAAAATTTTTTCCAACCAGCATCTTTTTTCTTCACCTTTTACATAAATTTTAGAACATCTTGCGTTGGCTTTTATAAAATTGCAAACGCTTTGAAATGAAACTGATCCAGCAGTCCAGCTTAGGTGATGATAGTTTTTTGTTAGCCACTTTGCTTCTCTTTGCTTTTCTATTGATAAGCATTTGATATCAAATGGGGGTTTTATAATGAAATTGTTATATTCATAATTGTTGAAAACAATTGCTACTTCTTTTGCGATGAAATCATTTGAATTATTTTTGAAACCTTGTACGTCTATGAAAATTATATTGTTTTCCATATTAGTCAATTTATAAGACTTTTCGAACTTGTCCTTTGATGGGTACATATTCTATTATACGATCATGAATAAGAATACAGTAAGCTGATGTTTTTGCTGCAATATTAGTTGCTGTTTCAAATTCTATTTTTATATCAATCGGTCCATTATTGAGTGATTCATTCTGATGACTGACATCTACTACAATAATAGGAGCTTTTGTCTTAAACTCTGGTGCAGTTAGAAGTGGTTGAGATTCTTTCATATAGTAGCTTTGTTGAAATCTTAGATACATATCATATAGAATTGCATATCGTTCATTTTTGAACTTTATGTTAAGGTCATCATATGGATATGAGACTGAATTTAAATGTACTTTTAAATTAGTCAAATCACAATGAACAAACTTATTTTCTTGTTGAAAAGCAATCAATACAAAACGAGGGCGTTCTCTATTTGCAGCCAGTTTAACATTCCAAATGTGGCTAGTTCCCATATTTAATTGTGGATTGACATGACAATCCCAACTGCGAAATGCCATAGGTATAGAAGCACCATTGTTAATAATTTTAATCATATTCAATTTGCTAAAGTCGGATAATTGTACATGTGGGATTCTCCATGAGATTAGTGAAATTGTAAGCTTAGCTTTTTTAGTAGAAACACTCGAGCGTACAAGATCTTCGTCGTTCTTATTGCGCAAGAGTATCAATTCATGTTTTCCATTTAGTATAACTTTGTTGTAGTCTTCAGCGAATCCTAGAAGCATTTTTAGAGGTACATAGAAATTGAAAAATCCATTTACAAGAGTGACATCGTCAATTTTGTTCCATCCAGCATTTTGCATCACGTTGCTTTCTGTTGGTGACATAGAAACCAAATTTTTTATGGTGCTTGTGGCTCCTAAATATCTTGTATGATCAATTTCAATTCCATTGAGCTCATAGCGAATTTCATCAAATAGATATGCCACAAAGTTGTTTTTTAATATAAAGTTGTCCGATGATGAAGAAGATTTAGAGTTATTATCATCAGCAACAAAACCTTCTACATAAATGTAGCTTTCACTGGGTAGCACGTACAAATCTTGATTTTGTATTGAAATTCTAATTTCATCATTATTGTTGTAAGATTGTAAGTATGGTACATATGTATGATAGTCCTTTTTGATTATATTCTCATCAGACAAGGGCTTATCTAAGACATCTATTATTGAACTCATTTTGTCTTCAATTTAAAATTCAAGGACTTTAGAAAATTTTTATTTGATGTTGTTAGTGCTTTTTGTTGTACTGGTCGCTTTAATGATGTTGTTGTTCTTGCTGCTATATTTTTTAATGTATTTGTGTTGTATATTAGCATTATTTAGTTGGCCTTAAATGTATTCGTATTGTAATTTCCTCTCCTCGGAAATTAATTAAATCACCGTGTTGATCAACTACGCGCAGCGCTAGTGAACTTATCTCTCTGGTGTTCACAGGTAAATAGATGAGATTTCTTGGAACCTCATCTATTTTATAGCCTGGAGGCACATTAATCGGAAATTCATGAAGTGTATGCGATTTGGAGCTATTCATATATGTGTTAATAGCGATGCTACTTTCTACTCGCAAGAGATTTACTTTAAAAATATTAACTGGAAGATCTGAATAATAATATTGGTTTGGTGTTAGGATTTTGCTATTGAATCCTAAAAGTTTTCCAATTGTATTGTCTTTATTAAAATATACAGTATCCTTGGAACTATTAACTTTAACTTGCATTGTATTGTTATTGGCTTCAATAAAAATCTTATTTGCTGGACAGAGTAGTTTGTATTGCTCTTCTATAAAATCAACTATATCATTTAGTTCGTAAGATCCAATTGGTATTTCTATTGTATGTTCTCCTATATGAAACATATTGTTGTAGGTGTCTACATTTGGAATACTGTTGTATGAATGAAAATCAGTTAGAGCACACTCATATGCACCATGTAATTCAATAGGAGGAAAGTAACTAGCAGATAATTCTGATGAGTTAGAGCTCAGAGTAAGTGTTATTGACATTATAACAGACTGATTACAATTAAATAAAGTTTAGTAGACAGTATGGTTTATAAGCATAATTTACATATTTATTTCATTTTCTTATTTTAAAATTAACATTAGTTTCTTAATATTAATGCTATTATTGTTTTGCTATGATGTTGTTGTTGATTTAGTTTTTCTTCCATCTATAATATTTCATCTTTACTTATCCAAGAATTGTGTTGATTAGAAAATCCCAGCCATTTAACATATACCTCCTTCCCTTTAATTTTAAGCACCTTTTCAACTAGATATGTATTTGGAAATCTGGTTTTTGAAAGTTCGTCAGTATAGAATCCACCTTTAATAGGATTACCAAGATAGTCTTCTAATATGTATGTTGCAGGATTTGTATTTTGAACTCTTGTAATTGTGAAAATTTCTGTAGTCCAATTTGGAGTATAACCTTTTTCAAATGTATGCTTATATTTGCTTATGCGTACATGATCTCCTACATTAAATTTTGACATTTTATACATTTTCATATGACTGTATACTGTATTTAGCAGCTTTTCCTCATTTGTTGAGTTGACTTTAATTGGAGGCATTTTAATGGTACGATGAACTTTTCTATTGTAGGTATTAAGTAAATCTTTGTATATATCAATCCACTTATAAGAACCATTATAGCTAAATTCTTTCCACATCATTCCTTTCAGTGTTCTATTAAATCGTTCTACTATTGATGCTTTCATAATGCTATATGTTGAGTAGTGATTAATGCTGTATTTATGCATTAATTTTTCAAAGTTTTTGTTGAAAAATTCTTTACCATCATCTGTTTGTATGTTTTTTGGTATTCGCCCCAATTCAAAAATATTTTCCATTGCGTTGGTTGTTTCAAGTGCAGTTTTTGTTTTTAGTGGTACTGCCCATGCAAATTTTGAGAATGTGTCAATTATAGTCAGCAAAAATCGATAATTTCTATTTTCTTTAGAATAGTTCCCCATTTCAACTAAATCAGCTTGCCAAAGATCATCTATTCCTTTCATTACAACTCTGCGACGCACAAAATGTTTTCGTGCTTGCTTATGGAGTTCGTTTACTAAATTTCTTTTTGAAGACATTAAGTTGTTTTTAGAGATTTTTTGGAGAGTGTTGTGATCTAGTTGAAGCACTTTCAGCTATTGATACAAACATGTAATTTTCTAATCTATAAATTTTCTCATTAAGCTGTTCAATTTGCTCTTCAAAGGATGTTTTAATTTTTAGAATATCTTTTTCAATTTTATAATTTTCTTCTATATCTAATTTTGTTTCGCGATGTAGATCCTCAATTTGTATTTGAATATTTTCTTGAATTAAAGTACTGTCTCTCTTAAAGAATGCTAATAATTTCTCTTCTAGTTTTTCGATTTGAGTTTGCAGAAACAATTTATTGATAACATCGTTTTCCTCCACAGCTTTTGCAACATTTTTGATCCTTTTGTTTTGGACATCAATGTTGTTGTTCGTATCCACAAAGAACCCCAGCAGTTTAGGTGCATTTTTCAAAGAAACTATGTTGCTAGTATCGTTTAAATAATGTCCAAATTTATCAACAGACATGCTTTATATACTTTATTAAAGTTAATGTATTATATTAGCTTCACGTAGTTCTTCAATAATTGATATAATCTCGTTATTGTGATTATTATGACCTGCAGCTTGTGATGCGAGCAGTAGTCGAAGTCGATCTACTAGCTCATTTGGATCATCCCAGTATATATAGTTGGGCTTATGGATGTTAAATTCCATCATTCCATCACCTAAATAGCTACCTTTGGGCTTAGATCCTGTTGATTCGGGTAAATTATCCTGGTTTTTCTCGTCAATAAATTTCTTAATAATATGTTTATATTTATATCCTCTAGTACCTTTAATTTGACCATCAGGTTTGTAGTCTCTTCTATATGCATTAGTAGTAATTAAAATCTTTTTATATATTTCGAGTTCAAATTTATCATAATTTTTTGGTATTTTATGAAACATTAGAGAAAATAGTCCAGGTGTTAGAGCCCATATTTGACCACCAACTTGTATTTTATGTTCACTAAGTGTAAGTTTACTATCACCAAATTTCCATTCATTATTGAAATCTTTATGTGGACCATAGTTTGTATCTAATTCATTTCTTCCTTCCAAGACTGATAAATCAGTATAAGTATCTTCTGTATTGGAAGTTTGTGAGTAAAAATCATCTTCATCATCATCATAATCATTTTTAGTATTAGTTTCGTTAAATAATATGGTATTATCATATATTGTTCCTTCTGCTAGTTTCTTTGGTGTACTTGTCTCTATCTTGAATGATGGTTTTTCAGACTTTAAACTTGTATTATTTTCAAATTCTGTCTTCATTTTATTTTCTTCTTTAATGGGAATTCTTTTAATTTTTTTAGAACTATTTATGAATTCTTTGAGTGGTTCTGTTATAGGTTTAAATGTATCTCTTAGTTGTTCACGTGTATCTATTTCACCAGTTTTTATACTACGAAGCTTTTTCTTCAAGACATTTCTTGTCAACACCAACTGTTTTAAAATTTTCTCATCCATGTTTAATAAATAAAAGGTATCAGCTATTAGATGAGGTATCAGCTATTAGATCAGCTTATTAGCACCTGGTCTGGTTTTCAGATCAGCTTTTTAGGACCTGGTCTGGTTTTCAGATCAGCTTTTTAGGACCTGGTCTGGTTTTCAGATCAGCTTTTTAGGACCTGGTCTGGTTTTCAGATCAGCTTTTCAGGACCTGGTCTGGTTTTCAGATCAGCTTTTCAGGACCTGGTCTGGTTTTCAGATCAGCTTTTTAGGACCTGGTCTGGTTTTCAGATCAGCTTTTCAGGACCTGGTCTGGTTTTCAGATCAGCTTTTTAGGACCTGGTCTGGTTTTCAGATCAGCTTTTTAGGACCTGGTCTGGTTTTCAGATCAGCTTTTCAGGACCTGGTCTGGTTTTCAGATCAGCTTTTTAGGACCTGGTCTGGTTTTCAGATCAGCTTTTCAGGACCTGGTCTGGTTTTCAGATCAGCTTTTCAGGACCTGGTCTGGTTTTCAGATCAGCTTTTTAGGACCTGGTCTGGTTTTCAGATCAGCTTTTCAGGACCTGGTCTGGTTTTCAGATCAGCTTTTCAGGACCTGGTCTGGTTTTCAGATCAGCTTTTCAGGACCTGGTCTGGTTTTCAGATCAGGTTATCAGGTATCAAATCAGCTTATTAGGTAGCTGGTCTGGTTTTCAGATCAGCTTATCAGGTATCAGATGAGGTTATAGCAAATAGATGTATCAAGCTTAAAGTTAGATTAATAACTAAAGTAAATGTTTATGAAGAGTAGTTTATATAGTTATGAAATAGTCAAATTGCTTTCTGTAGCGTCCATCATTTAATTCATTATCTTTGCTAATCACCAAAAATCCATATTTATCCTTCCAACACTCTCGACAAATCTCATGAAACTTTTCATAACTCATATCGCCACCAACATGATCTCTATAAACATGCTTCATATTTGTCTCATCTTGTTTAAACATTATAATAACATTGGCATTGTCTCTTATTAAATGCTTGGGAATTCTAGTATAAGTTTGACACAAGTAGAATGAATCGACATCCCTATGTCGCCCCATACAAAAATATGTACGTATATTATTCTGCTTTTCACATGCAACATCATCAAATATCATAATTGAATTAGTTTTAGCTTCGTCAGGTGGAATAACTGATTCATTATCTGTAAATGTATAATATCCCATTCCTTTAATTGGTGAAATTAGTTTCTTCAGGTATTCATATTTGGGTTGATATAGAGATTTTGAGTATAAATAGATGTTTTCAAACTTGAGTCCATTAGGACTTTCTAGTAAGCCAATCATAACATTAGTCTTTCCACAATTGGATGGTCCAACTATTAGAGCACGAATAGAATTTGGTAAGAGGGGGCTATGCTTTATTTTTGAAGTGATGTTGACTGAATCGTCAATATTACGAACTAAAATATTTTTATGTTGTTTCACTAACTGCATTTTTGTAACTAAATACATTTTATAAATGTTACCTCTTATTATAGAAAAAATTAGATAATATGGTTATACGATATCAGAAAACGTTTAGTCATAAAAACACCTTCGTTGGAGGAGGTATAGTAGATAAAATAATAAACTCTCTACCTGTTGAACTTCATCTTCCGGGGTATCAGTACTGTGGACCTGGAACAAAACTACAAAAACGTTTAAATCGAGGTGACAAAGGTATTAACTTATTGGACTCTGATTGTAAAAATCACGATATTGCGTATTCAAAAAATAAGGATTTAAGTACTAGACATAAAGCTGATAAAATACTTGAAAATTCAGCTTGGAATCGAGTTTTAGCAAAAGACAGTAGTCTTGCAGAAAAATCATTTGCATATATGGTTACTAACGCAATGAAAACCAAAACTAAATTTGGTATGGGTGTGGAGAAAAAGAAAAATGTTAAAAAGAACAAGCCAAATGATAAAAAACTGTTTAGAACATCAATTATAGCTGCAACAAAAATACTAAAGAAGGAAAAACCATTAGATATTAACTCAGCTATTAAAATTGCACGAAAAACTATTAACAAATCATTAAAAGGAAGAAAGTCTCAAATTGTAGTTCCACGTGTAATACGTGTTCCAAAAATCGGTGGTTTTTTACCTCTAATACCGATTTTAACTGCTCTGGGTGCAATTGGTAGTCTAACAACTGGGGGTGCTGCCATAGCTAAAGCTGTAAATGCAACAAAGAATGCAAAAAATCAACTTGATGAAGCAACTAGACATAATAAAGCGATGGAATCTATAGCAGTGGGAAAAGGACTTTACTTAAAACCATATAAAAAAGGTTATGGTTTAGTTCACAAAGAGGAATCAAAAAACTCTTAAAGATGCTGCCCAACAGACCACTATCTGATGTGGACCTAAACCGTTTCTCTATAAAAATTCCATATTTTAGAGGAGTTTTCATGTTGAATACTCTACCAAAACGAACAAAGAAAATTGAATGTGGAATAATCAACTTAGATGTATCAACAGGACCTGGTACACATTGGGTAGCATACTATAAAAACAACAATGAAAAAGAATATTTCGATAGCTTTGGAAACTTACAACCTCCTTGGGAAGTAGTTAAATATCTTGGTGCAAATATAAAATACAACTATAATCAGCATCAGAATTTCAATACATTTACCTGTGGACATTTATGTCTTAAATTTCTTTATGAAATAACTGAAAATATTAAATAAAACACAAAAATTTATATTTTACAAAACTCTTTAATGTCTTTTTATTCATAATTTAAAATACTTAATTAATATATTATTGCCAAACAGGAAATTGGGAATTTTGAATTAGAAATTCACTCAGCTCACTCTCGACAATTAGATTTTCTTCACCTTCTCTACTTAGGCAATATGATCCACTCGAGAGATCTTTGATATCCTCATCGGTTAAAATATTATATCGCTTAGGTAGGAACATTATGTGTTTATTCATTTCAACTTTTAGGGTTGGTCCATATTTAGTTGTTACACGTAACACATTTCGAATTGTATATTTCGTTGAAGAATCAAGCTCCTTTACGTGGATTAAAGTTTTGTTATTTAGAGCATTAAATTTTGCAATTAGATTTGTTGTGGAGTCCATTTTTTATTTTTTATTTACTTCTTGTCACCCTGAATGTTTAATTGGAAATGATCTTAAAAGTAGCGATGATGACTTCAAAAAGGCTAATCGAAAATAATTATGGTGAAATAGTGAATAAGTGGGGGATAGTGATAGACAGAAAGAGATAGTTATAGAGAGAAAACGGTTAGAGAGAGATAGAGTAGTAAAAAAGAAATATGGAATAGAGAGAAAAGGGTTAGAGAGAGATAGATTGCTAAAAAAGAAATATGGGGGTAGAGATGATAGTATAGATATTTTAAAAATTTACAGAACAAATTAGTCTTAAAGGAACCTTCCAACATTCATCATCATTCATTCATCAGCAAATAAAATGAGTCAAATTAGACGTACTCTTAATCAATTTATAAGAGATTTTGAAACCTTCAGGCTTTTTGATCATTGGGAGATGATAAAATGTTTCCAAAATATGCTGGATGAGAACGAAGAATATGGTGTCATGGAAGATGAAGACAACACTGAAGGACACTTCCCCAGCTGTCCTTGGTATCATCCTGAGTGTGAGGAGGGACCTGATACTTGCAGATGTACCATATATTTTTTAAGAAAAAATATACTAGAACATTTAATAATTGGCTATTACGAAATGTTTCCATCATTATAAATAAATTAAATAGAAATGAAATAAAATTGTATAAATAATAAAATAAAATTGAATTATAAAAATATTCCTTGATTTGTATTATTTTTTTCTAAAGGAAAACTAGGAATCATCTGTTCGAATATAAAATAACAGAAACTTGTATGTAGTGAAAAAATATGAGGATTTTATCCGATTATCTAAATTATTTCTCTTTATGAAAATATCTAATTGAATTTCATAATATTGTGAAATTCAATTTCTCTTGTGCAGAACCTCTCAAAGAAAACAAGACTGTGCATGTTTAATTAACCTGAAAACAAGACTGTGCATGTTTAAGCGATATGAAAATAAGAATTTGCAAATAAGCAAAAAACAAAAATTTTTGATCCAACGAAGTAAAGCCAATAAAGAAATAAAAAAACCATTCACATTTTCCATTCTTTTTTCAATAGTTTATTTACAATAACTTTTCTTAATAAATAGAATTTAAATACAATAATATTTCTTAGACTTTTTTTACATTCATTTTAACAACAATAAAATAATTTTTCTTAATAAATAAGATTTTATATACAACAATTTTTCTTAATAAATAGGATACAATATTTTTTCTTAACTAATAGGATTTTATATACAACAATTTTTCTTAATAAATAGGATACAAATACAATATTTTTTCTTAATAAATAGAATACAAATACAATATTTTTTCTTAACTAATTAACTAAGATTTTCTTGCATTTTAGCAATCTCATTTAGCAACATATCAAGTTCGTATTCAGGGTTAGTTTCCTTAATACGAAAATGATACCATGCATAAGTATTAATATTATTTGATCTAATTTTTCTCTTATCATCTCCATAGCTTAATACTACCTTATTTAGTTCACTAGTATATAATTGATGTAGTTTAGATTTAAATGTTAACATACTATCATATACATTAATCTTATTAAATAAGCAATTCTTATATGTAGCTAAACTATATTTATCTAATATGGCTCTCTTTACCCCCTTCGATTTTTTAATATCATCTTGGTTTTCTACGCTAAATGAATACATTTTTGAGCGCAGCCCAACAAACTCTGTCATTATCTTACCGCAATTTTCATCCTTCATCATACCAATTACTTTTTTATTTACTATTGGGAAATTATAAATATTGTCTGTAGGATAGTCCGATGTGTCAAATTGTTCATGAATGTCATTTTTTATGTCAGCGTAAAAGTCGTCAGTCTTTATTGAATATATAAAAGAGTCAGTATCCATATAGTTTAATGAGAGGTTTGTCTTAAACTTAGGTTGCATGTACCCGTAATGGAAATTATACATTTTCCATTTGGACAGCTCGAGTACACAAAATCCTAAGTAAATTGGTTTATTGTAGCAGGTTTTGACTCTAGTCATTTCGATTGCTACAAGATCTTCAGAAAATATAGATAAACTATGAAAATTTGGTTTTGATATCCAATCTTGGGCTCCTAAATGATTGCAATTCGTCCTCTCCCAATTATTAACAATTTTAACATCTCTCCTCTTATCCACATTTTCCATGGTTTTACCATACACTGCATTATTAAGTAGTTTGAAAAAATTTTTTTCAAAAGCATTTTTAGCAGTGGCTCTATGTCTGGTATTTAGGTCAATATAGCCTTTTAACCATGGAGATTGTTTAAATGCTAGAATACGATGAGTTTTCTTTAAAACTAAACCATATTCTAAGCACTGTTTTAGAACTCTAAAGTGTATCACATATGATTGCTTTGTAGAGAAATCGGTTATCAACTTGCTATACTTCGCTTGCATAGGTTTCTTATTTTCAGCGCAAAAAGGAAGATCATTATGCAAGTCGTGTAAATGAGAGGGATAATCCAACGTAACCTCATAAATATAACCGTCTGTTCCATTATCAGCTATGCTGTTTGGATCCAGATTCAACTCGTCTTGTGATAACCATCTGAACCCACCATGAGGAAGATATTCCGACATCGCCCATCCATACAAATTGTTAGCGTCTAAATAGACGAGAAATTCTGAGGGCTTTTCTTTGTCGAAATCTTGCAAATATTTATTATTTGCTTTCGAATATCTTTGACTACACTGTACTATCCCCCCACGTATACCTTTTTTCATAAAATTGTACATGTCTATGTCTGTCAATAATTCTAATTCAATTTTTGTATATTTGAGCATTGCATCCCAGGAAAGGCCAGGTGCTGTATAATACTGACAAGGATCGAGCTCATAAATACCCTTACAAACTTTTCTAAAGTTCTCGAAAATATCTGTCAGTAAGAGGACGTCTGTTTTTAAGTAAAGTTCCATGTAATCTTTCATTGTTTCACAACCAAAAGTATTCCATACCTCTACAGCATGTGAGTATTCCTCTAAAGAACACTCTTTATTATTCAACTTATTAAAAAAATCACTGCGTGAAGGCAGCTGGCATTCATCTAATTTTTGGAATGAATTTAGGTACTCATATGGGAAAATACCTTTTTTCTTAATAAGCTGAAATTCTTTTTCTGATTGAAATAAGGACCTTATAGTGCTGAAATCATTATCCGACAAATTGCAGGCTAATGATTCCAAACTCTCAGCCATAAAGCGTATAGTATCAAGAAATCTTATTTCAAGCTTATAGCCATCACTCATTTCTGTGAATTGGGAGAGGGATATATAAAGTTCCTTATTGAGAGGGAGTACTTTCAGTTGCAAAGAAATTTCACCTAATTCTTTAATGAAAAGATGTGAGTCATAATTTGAATAATTGTGGAAGTAAACTGGTATAAATTTGGGAATTTGGTAATTTAAATTACATTTATTGTGGGCTGCGCCTCTAAATTTGCCACTAATGTGGCAGTGATCTCTAACACGATCTTTGCCTAAAAATTTTTGGCAAATATGGCAATTCACCGCACTATAAAAATTATAAGTATCTGAAGGGGATAAAGTATCCATTTGTCTATTGTTAACTAAATAGTTATTATATATATCTTCACAATCCTTAATTAAATATTCTACAAATTTTTTGGAGGCATCTTCCCCCGTATATATTCTAAGCTTATCTAAATTATTACTATGGAGACACTTAATAAAATAACTAAAGGCACAAGGTGTGTGCCTTTTTATTAAATTTGTTTTACTACTTACACTATTACTTATATCCTCTAATACGCATTCAAAGTCCGCGTAAATAACAAACGGGACATCCATTTTTCGTTGATGTCCCTTAAAACTAAGAATGGCATCCTCACCTGATGGCATAGTTGTGACTATCTTCCCACATTCCTCCTTATGTGTACTCATCACGTTCTCCCTATGGGTATATTGGAGACAGCTATTGCAGAAGTGTAGTTTGTGTTTATGTGTGGTAGTCTGATTCGTCAAAAGTCTGTGAATGATAAAAAAATAAAATAAAAGTTTATGAGTAAAACGTATATATTATAAAATATATAAAACAAGTATATGTATCATTAAATTAAAGTGTAGTATAATTTTTTAACTTACTTTGATATGTTCTTTATCAAAATGTAGTGATGAACTTCACCATTTTCCAAAAGCAACAAGTTTACATGACTAATTTTCTCGTCTTTGGTGACATAGTAGGGACCAATAATCTGATTGGCCCCCTCATCATAGCCGAATACGTTAATACTTATTGCTGGATTGTTCACCTCAAACTCTTTTATTTTGTTTAATCCTAATGGGAAGCGTAAATTTTTGAAATTTAACGCTACACCATTTCGCGTAACAATCGTCTCTGCAGCAATGTCTTGAATATTATAAGAACTGCAACGTTTTGGCCGATCGTATGTCGTGGTATCAACGGCAGCAATTAGGCACCACTTGAAACAGTAGTCATCATTATTTTCAATGTTGATGCAAGCAAATTTTCTTGCTAATTTTTGAGGTGTGGATATCCAGTTCGATCCTTTGACGAGCGAAGATTTGTTGATGTTAATTTCTGCTCGGACTATGCGTGACAAAGTCCAGCCAGAATCTCGCTCTTCAAATTCGGACATTTTGGTTGAAATCTCCGCAACCTGCTTACGGAATAACTCTTCAATGCTATCTGCCTTCGTCAGCAAACTCATTTTGGCTACATGTGATATTATGCACAACTCCAATTCTTCTCCAACAATTTTAATATACTCCGCCACAATACTCACATGAAATTTAATTATTGAATGCTTACTTAAATTCACTTGAAGTCTCTCCATAAAAACATTTTTATTTTCTTCAACAAATTCTTCCAAGAGAAGTTGATCTTTTTTATTTAAAATTGCATAAGTGGCAATATGGTTTTTGAATGCTTTCGATATTTTATAATATCGCACATTCGCTTCTACTTCATCTGTTCTAGCATGCGAAGTATTCATTGGAGTTGGCAGAGTTTTCTCTCTTCTTTCTTCTACTTCTCCATCACTTTCCGGTAAGCTTATGTCCATAGCATTGTCGAATAAATTACCTCCAAGGATACCCACACCCTGTTGTTGAGATTGTTGTTGTTGTTGTTGAGCTTGTTGTTGTTGTTGTTGTTGAGCTTGATGTTGATGATCTTGTTGTTGATGCTGGTACTCTTGTTGATGATAATTAAGAGGCTGCCATTGCATCACATTGGGATTATAATTGTATCCCAAAAACTGATTATTCCATGGCATACCGTATTGTTGAAAATTTAATGGTAACTGATATTGAGGATACTGAAGATAAGGATATTGTTGATGAATGAATGATGATGATGAAGTTTGGCGATTTTGAAGAGATGTCTGCGGTAGCTCTTGATTTATGCCCCGGCTTACGACCACTTGATCCTGCACACTATGGTTTTTAACATGCTCCAAAAAGGACTTTTGGTATTTGTATACCTTATTGCATGTATTACACTGATAACCTGATGAACTCATTTTTAATTATTTTATTATTATTTCACTTTAACACAATTGCTGATGACACTTCTTGTAAATACAATAACGTACTGATGTGTTGGTTAGAAATGTTGGCGTATTTATACTAAAATTAGAAGCAGTATCCTTGCAGCATTCATAAATTTTACTTTTTGTTTCTCTGCTGCTGACTGTACTTAGTTTGCTGCTTTAAAATAATCGTAGACAAAGAAAATGATTACCTTGCAAAATATATATGTATTCTACAAAATATTCCACGCACAAATACCCACGATCACACATTCATACATGTACACATACATACATACACATACATACATCCATACATATACACACATACACACATACATACATACATACACATACATACATACATACATACACATACATACATACATACATACATACATATTTCTTAAACAAATACACAAAATATTAAATTACCCGCGACTATCAAGCTGGACCCCCCACACACAAGTATGGGTGTTCACATACATGTGAACACAAGTATGGGTGTTCACATACATGTGAACACATAAATAAAATATTTAAATAAATTAATTTAATTTATTTAATTATTTTATTTATAAACAATTTATTAGCATGAGGAAATCACACACACACAAGTATGGGTGTTCACATACATGTGAACACAAGTATGGGTGTTCACATACATGTGAACACATAAATAAATATTTTTTCTGATATTACTGATATATTATTACGATAAGAAATTTCTACAGTCTGGCAACACTGGTAATTTTCGCTTTGGTATTAGAAAAAAAAAAAAAAAAAAAAAAATAATAATCATGTTTTGCCGTCGGCATTTGGAAAAATAATAATCATGTTTTGCCGTCGGCATTTGAAAAAATATTCATATATTGCCGTAGGCATTAGGAAAAATATTCATATATTGCCGTAGGCATTAGGAAAAATATTCATATATTGCCGTAGGCATTAGGAAAATCATGTATTGCCGTAGGCATTAAAAAAAATATTCATATATTGCCGTAGGCATTAGGAAAAAATAATCATGTATTGCCGTAGGCATTAGGAAAAATTAATTTTCACTATTTCACACCCATTAGTATTAGGAAAAATCATTGCATGATTTTCCCGTCGGCATATATACTTATGAAATATTAATCTTATGAAACCCCTTAATCCACCCCACAAACATACACACATACAAATTCCCACGGTCATAAAAACCCGGACTTATTGAGCCACCCTCGTATGTATTAAACAAACAAAGCCCCTTATGTAAACAAAAAATTCCTTATGTAAACAAAAAGTTGGACGAACTTATTGACCCACCCTCGTAGGGTATCAAATTTCACAAATTTCCAAGAATTTTGAAATTTGGGTAATTAAAATTTCAAAATTTCAAAATTTTAATTGTCCCCGGAGCGGCAGTTCCCTACTACTAGCCTCGTCTTCAGAATCTCGTGGCGTATCGATATCGGAAACCATAACCCTATATATTTTAGATATAAACACTTTTATGTTAAATTATGGGAGGAAAATATTTATGGAAGATTTGATCACTATTCATTCATTCTTCTTCGTATGGGGCTTTCCCTCCTTGAGCAGAAACATAACGGCACAAAATGCTCACCATAATAATCCACCATAAGATGAAAGATATCATTGGTGCGGTTCACTAACTATTATTGACGATAATCGCATCATTAAAATAATTATAAGAAAATTTATCGAATTTGCTATTCAGTAACATTTTTAACGATATTCGCGGTATGTTAATGTCAGCTGTGTCGTTATTTAAGCACACTGAGAAAACAAAAAGCTTTAAAACCAAAGAAAAAACGTCTTTGTAAAATTGTAACGAAAATATCTTTGTTAGAAGGAAAAAATCCTTGCATCAATGATTTATTCTTTAAACAAGCAAATGGTGCGTCTTTAACACAAACGACTAAAATTCTTTGAAGCTTAGTCAAGGAAATTATCTTTTCCGTAAAGATAAAATATTTGCTACAACGATTAATTTCTTTGCTAATAAGGGATTGAAAAACGTATTTAAAATTAAAGACTTTTCTTTGTTTTTTTAAAGCTAAGCATCCTTGCTACAAAGACAAAGTCTGTAACTTTAAAGAATTTTGTCTTCATTGCATAAGTGAACATTTTTGCTTGTTCACACATGTTGGCTTGCAACGGTAAACAAGAGCGGTTAAAAAAATTAAGATAAAGTCTGTATCTTTAAAGAATTTAGTCTTCAAAGTTAAATTTGTTTACGAATGCATAACGAAACTTAACGTTAGTCTTAAGACTAGCGAATGAAAGTCTTTGTGCCAAAATAATTTTACCTTGGTTTAAGGACTTTTTTCATGTGTTTCCAAAGACGTACATCATTGCCACAAGATTTTAAGCCTTCGATTTTACGTATATATTTCATGGGAATCTAAAGAACTTTGCGTCTTTCTGGTAAAGTTGTTTTGTCTTTGGGCACAATCTGACCAATAAAAGTTTTTGCAAAAAAGGGTATTTTCTTTGATTTTACGATTTAATTTTCTCAGTGCATCAATAATTTATGTGCTGTTAATTTTATCGACAAAAATCAACAAAAAATATCAGCTGCGTACTATCGTTAAAAAGAAGCGACAAAATGTATAAACAAAAATTATGATTGTCGGATCGTTAACAGTTACTGAATCGCACCACAAGTCTTAAATCAAACTTTAATAGCATTTATTAGTTAAAATTTAAAATCCGTTAAGAACTTACCCCCATATGCGAAAAATTTACGTGTACTTAAAGTGTACGTTAAAACAAAAGTTCCATACAAAACCCGGCTTTGACGTACACTTGAAGCACACGTTAATTTTTTTTGCATATGGGGACTAATTTCTAACATTTGGAAAAAAGGTTATGTACAGCTTTTTTAGAAAGGGTATTTTTTATAGAGTGACATAAGTTTAAATCATAATAAAACAAGGAAATATATTTTTAATATCAATGAAACGGGCTTTATTGCAAATAAAATTTTATGAAATTAATGTTTAACCCCCTGTTTGTGGAAGACGTTTGAGTTTAAAATCTTGGCGTTTCTGTAATAGATTAAAGAAAAGTTGTACAAGTTTCCTTTAATCTATTACAAAAACGCCAAGATTTCTAACTCAAACGTCTTACACAAACGGGGGGTAAATATGATTTCTGCCATGTGGCTGCCAGGGCTGGCGCGTAGAATGCGCCAGCCCTGGCGTTGGCTCAAGTAGTTAGCACGTTGACTGCAAAACCGAAGGTCCTGGGTTCAATCCCTGCATCCGGCAGTCATTAAATAACAACACCACGCATTTTTCTGATGTGCATTAGTGTCCCTTTGTGTCAGTTGTTGTAGGAAAGTTCAAGTGATGAAGGCATAGTCACTGGTCACTGAACTATACCGACTTCAGCAGATACTAATCCTAATGTAACATCAGAGCGCCCTCCTTCGTTGTGTAGCAAAATCATCGGCGAAGTAAAATAATCAATAAAATGGCTACAAGACACAGCTTCAAAAAATTAATACGCCCCATTTAACATCAGAGAGGCGCTGCAAAACTGCATTATTAAAAACGTGCGAAAAGCAGAGTTGTAAAAGAATGAAGCTTTCCTCTATCTCTTCTTTCACCACCTGTCTTCTCTCACACTATCCCTTTCCTAAAGAAGGTAACACCTAGTATTAGTAGTAGGCATTAATTGCCTGAGTGTTACTTCTCTTTAAAAAAAAAAAAAAAAAAAAATCTGGAACACCAATTTTCAACAACTTTTCGCAGTATTTGCGGACGTATTTCGCTCAATTCGTTCAATTGTTTGTGGTTTATCGACGTAGAGAAGTGAATTAACATAACCCCAAAGAAAGTAATCCAATTGGGTTAAATCACATGATCTTGGTGGCCAATTAATTAGGCCAATACGTGAAGGAATATTTGCTGTAGCGGCAAATATTGCAGGTATGTAGCTCTAACGGTTCTCGAGAAAGTATCCTGTGGCAAAAACACAGATGTAGGGATGGACATCGTAGCCAAGATAGTATAGATCCTTTTCACCTTTTGTGCACGGAATCCTAAAAAAATAATGTATATTGGTATCAAAAAAGTGATTTTAATTTATTTTGAAATAAGCGAATAAGGCTACAAAGTATAAAATAAAAATAAGTTAAAATAACACTACGCGAAGGAAATACCAAAGAGGATTTTGTTGATGACTGGCCGAGCGAGCGAGCGAGACAGTTCGAAAACACAATTGTCTGGTGCCAACACTGGAATCCTCTGTGTTGTATGCATGTGGATGATTAATAAAGTACTATGGCAAGATTGTTGCAAATTCGTGGTGATCAATTTGAGCTTTTATTACAAAAAATTTCTAAATAAAATTATGATATCATAAATCGAACTAATTCTTGTATTTAATTTTCACTGAAACGAATGTTTGCATTATTTAACACCACTTACTCGTACATTGGACCACACATGCGAACGCCGATGGTGAAGGTGTAGTGTACTTCGGAAACATAATGTCGTCCCTATAGTCTTATGAATTGAACAGGCTAATTTTCGTATCGTCTTTTAAGCCAAATTACATGTGATAATTATTAATGAACAAATAACATCAAAGTTAGTTGTAAATATTCTGACAACAACACATAGTTGAACGGAACAGCTAGCCGTTTTCGAAGGCCACTAAACCTTCAGCATCAGCGTTCTTCTGTGTTTAGTCCACTGTGTGTGGTGTCAGTTGATGTAGATTTCTGCTTTATATACGAAACTTTTTTGCAAATGGAATACGTGAATTGTTTTGATTCATCGTATTTCAATTTGCTGAAAAGTGTTTTGTAATGAAAGCTCAAATTTACCATCTCTAAATTTACAACAGTCTTACCATTATCGTTTATTCTTTACTAATTCCCGTCCCGTTCTGATAGTATTTGGCAGAATAAGTCAATCAGAGAAAGAAAAATAGCTTACTAACTGAACTATATTATTTTTCAAGCAGTTATTCACCTCTAAAGTAAATAAAGCGAACCAAACATTAATTTTATCTAAATGTAATGGTTGCTCGATAAAAACATGTAGATTATCATCACTCCAAATGCAACAATTTCGCTTATTACGAACCCATTTAACGAAAATTAAATAATAAATAAATAATACAATCTTAATCAATACGAATTTGTGGTTGAACTCATCGACGATGGTCACCTGACTTGTAAGTCTTACACAAGTGCAATCCTAAAATCCCCTAGTCCAAAATCTTTTCGTTAAGCTTATGGGCACATTGCTATATGCTCAGAACAGCAACAAATTTATTGCAGTTAGTTTTTTTAAATTTATTATTTTATTTTTGGAATGAACATTATCATTAAGTTATTTGAACTTAATTTCAATAATCTCCAGGCGTTGCTCTCGTGTAAGTGAATCCACCATGAAATGTCAGATCAAAGTCAACAATAAGCAACTATCAGCTGTTAAATCTATCTATCAGCTGTTAAATTGTGGAGCTTGAAAAAAACTTTCCTTGTATGTTGCTATTGATTTTTTACATGGCATTATGGTTTAGTAGTGAAAGATGCTCACTTGCTAATACTCGTATGTGATGAATTTAGAAGCTTATATTTTAAGTCGCAATATCAATAAGGAAAAATAACACTGTGATACACAAAAAATATTCAGGGATTCTAATGTACCAATTCTATTTTGTTGGAGTCCATGGATGACGAAAATACCGTTGGTTTTTTTTTGGTCACTTCATAAACTGATTTTATAACGGTAAATGTAGTGAAAAACGGGGTTTCTTAGATTTTCAGTTGTAACTTCTTTGTTTCCCAACGGATTTCTTTTAACTTTTCGTTGGTGAAAAGAATCGAATATTATCTTTCAATAAAGATATAGTTTTTGTAAATCGACTAAGAAATGGCTAAGTTACAGTCGTTGAAGTGTAAAAAAATCCATTAAAAAGTATTCTTTTGTAACTCATAAGCAACTTATAGCCTGAAGAAAACAAAAGAATACTTTTTTAATTGGTTTTTTGTACACTTCAACGACTGTAACTTGGCCATTTCTTAGTCGATTTACAAAAAATATATCTTTATTGAAAGATAATATTCGAGCCTTTTAACCAACGAAAAGTTAAAAGAAATACGTTGGGAAACAAAGAAGTTACAACTGTTTAAAACTGAAAAGCTAAGAAACCCCGTTTTTCACTACATTTACCGTTATAAAATCACTTTATGAAGTGACCTAAAAAACCAACGGTATTTTCGTCATCCATGGACTCCAACAAAACAGAATTGGTACATTAGAATCCCTGAATATTTTTTTTCTCAACTTTTGTAGCACAGTGTAATTTAATATTTCAACTTTGCTGTCGTTTGACTGCAAATGACAAATGCCAGCTAAAGAAGAAATTTTAAAGCAATCAGGGTCGATGATTAAGACTGCTTGGATTGGAATTATAAAATTTTTCTATTATTAATTTATTTGAAAAGAAAAATTCTTAAATTGGAAAAAATTTCATTTCATCGGTCTGATAGATAATAAGTGCAAAATTTATTGTTTTTGTAAGTTCAAGATTTATTATGTCTTATCATCTAAATATTATTTTTCAAAAATTTGTACATTGGTTTGTTAAATCTGATAGTTTGCCCTGACTATACAGATTTGTATGCTATTTTTTTTACCACCGGGCGCACTATGGGATGTTTATTAGAATTGTTAAAGTAGCAAGGTAATTATAGTATATTGCTCTTTTATTATGATTTTCACTTTCACTGCGGTTATTTTGTTTACAAACTAAATCCTTGTATGTTTCAGGACGTTTAGAAAATCTTGTTTTCAGTGCCATGCATGAAAAAAAATATATTTAAAGATTTTCCTTAAATAGAAATTCTTCATAATCAAACATTTAACTTTAAATTGCAGTTGTATTTGCTTAACAACTATAAACCCTATTATAATATCTTTTTAATTAACTTTACTCATTACTTGTATAAACAAACAAAAATATTATATAACAGCAAAGACAACAAATGCAACAAACATAAAACACTTTCAAGCCGACCACAAACATTAAATAAAAATGTCAACACATTTTAAATAAAGTAAAAGTTAAAGAAAAAATTTATGAGTACTGCCTGCCACCCAGACTATTATGACAAAAAAAAAAAAAATAACGTGCAACCCCTAAACATCACACATTTTTTCATGTCTGGCATTTAAACAGCTGTCATGACTCAAAGCTTTAAGTATCTGACAGATGATAAGCACAAAAGTGGAATGATAACTACATATACTTTAACAATGTATTAAAATCATTAAAATTCACTACTACAAAAACTGTGAAAATATCGCCGTCATATTTTGCTAACGGAATCAGTTTGTGGTCGTCGTGAATTAAGCACGGCTTAACTAGCTCCTCTTTTCAAAATAACCTAATTACGAGGGCGATTCGGAAACTTCTTAGCGTAGCACAAAAAGCGCGGTATAAACAGAAAAAAGTTAAGTGTTTTGGAAACTTCCATTTCTGCTATGAACACATGTTAAATTTTGTTTCGATCTGGCAACTCCTTCATATAGAAACAGGTGTTCACAAAAGACGCATCCGCGATTTTTTAACAATGGAAAAATTAGAAATGCGTGGTGTCTTTAAATATTTACATAAAAAAGGTTTATCGGGACAAGAAATTCATAATGATATGGTGAATGTGTTAGGTGAAAGTGCTCCTTCATATGCAACAGCAAAAAATTGGGTTGCTAAATTTAAACGTGGTCGTACAAGCATTGAAGATGAACCACGTAGTGGACGTCCAAAAGCAGCAACAACAACAGAAATTGTAGCCAAAGTGCACGATATGGTATTAAATGATCGACGAATAAAAGTGCGTGAAATAGCTAATATCATGGGCATCTCAAATGATCGAGTCCATTTAATTTTGCATGAAGAACTACAGAAGAAAAAGCTTTCTGCAAGATGGGTGCCGCATTTGTTAACAGTCGACCAAAAACGCATAAGAATGAACATTTCTCAAGCTTGTTTGGATCGTTTTAAGCGAAATAAAATGGATTTTAAGCATCGTTTCATAACTGTTGATGAGACATGGATCCACCACTATACTCCAGAGACAAAAGAACAATCCAAACAATGGACTGAAGCTGGAGGAAGTGCCAAAGAAGGCAAAAACAATTCAATCGGCTGGTAAGGTTATGGCAACGGTTTTTTGGGACTTCAAAGGTATTTTATTGATTGACTATCTGCAAAAGGGTAAAACAATAAATTCAGAGTACTATTGCAACCTTTTGGATCAATTAAATGCACAAATTCGAGAAAAACGTCCTGGCTTACAACACAAAAAAATAATTTTTCATCAAGACAACGCACCAGCGCACAAGAGTGTTTTAACAATGGCTAAAATCAACGAATTAAAGTACGAGTTTCTTGACCACCCACCCTATTCTCCTGATTTGGCTCCCAGTGACTTTTACCTGTTCCCAAATCTAAAAAAATTCCTTGCTGGCAAGCGTTTTACCTTAAATGAAGATGCAATTACAGTTGTAAACCACTATTTTGAAGACCTTGAGGAAAACTATTTTCATCAAGGGATAGAATTGCTAGAAAATCGTTGGACTAAGTGTATTGAAGTTTCAGGAGATTATATTGACAAATAAAAATATTTTTGAAAAACTAACTATTCTCTTTCATTGATAGGTTAAGAAGTTTCGGAACCGCTCTCGTAAACGTTTTCTATTGAATAATAGTAACAAACCAAAAAAGTTTGTCTTAAGTAGAACAAAAATAAGCAAATTAACTAACATATGGATAATTAGTAAAGAACAAACGACAATGGCAAGACTGTTGCAAATTTAGAGATGGTGAAATTGAGCTTTTATTACAAAAAGCTTTCAGTAAAATTTAATACAATGAATCAAAACAATTCGCATATTCCATTTGCAATGATTGCTGAGTATATAATATGGTATTCAATAACCGAATTTGAATTTTTTTAAATTTTTTTATACTTTTATTATACTTAACTGCGGCTTTCTTGAGTGGATTTTTTAGAACGTAATAAACTTTTTTTTTGTATTCACGTGTCTAAGAATGAGGAACATAAAATTGTATATTAAAAAAATATATATACATATGTATATACTATACCTATTTTTATGAGTTTCTCTAATATTAATTTCCTTTCAACTTTGTTTTTACTCGTACAATTTGGAACACTTTTGGGACTATATACTGTGTGTTTTTTTAAGAAACAATAAATGTGTTTCTACATTAAATGCAAAGCAATAAAAACATTATTTAGGGTTCGTTTTAAAACTTAATGGAGCATAACAGAAACCTGTGTTAAGGAAAATATCAATGTGTTAGTATTTATTATTTTTAAGCACATGTTGTGTTTTAAATGTTTTAAAAATTTACCATAATACACAAAATACAATAAAAACTAAATTAGAGTTTGTATCACCACTTTAATGCATACAAATGGAAGAAAAAGCTACTTTTTACTTATTCAATTCTCTCTTGATTTTGTATAATAGGGCATTTACACCTGCATAAAATAAAGCAGATTTCAATTAAAATCTTTATGAAAATCTATGCTTTTACATCAAGTTTTTTTTTTGACATTTAGCAAGATTGTTTATCCAAAACACACAGGCTGACTTTTTAGGGCAAATTTGAAAAAAAAAGAAGAGAGGTGTATTAGGACAGCCTATTATAGCTATGCTGCTTAGCCATATAAAACAAAGTTAATGTCTTAAATAACAATGCAATAAAATTATATTATATGATGATGTCAAATTCGCCGCAAATATTTCAAAATGGTTCCATATATTACCATGGTTTTCTTTTCTAGCGACATACGGTTATATTATTGTTTGTGGCCAGCTTGTGGCCACCGTCAGCTGTTAGCCGGCTTACAGCCGATTGGCTGTGTTCTCTTGTTTGTGCACAAGTCCAAATATTAGGAAAAATGCTCAAAGGAAAAATCGCCAAAAACTAAAAAAAATGCTTAAGTGAAAAATACCACGAAAAATAAAATAAATCTCTTAAATGCAAAATAAAACACCGAAAGCAAAATGGTCGCCAAAAAACTAAAAAATCACCAAAAACAATACAAAAACAAATTAAACAATTCTCCTCATTTGTTTTTTTTCACTCACTTCAAAGAACGAAGCAAAACAAATTCAAACAATTTGTTTCGCTTATCTTCGTACTCTAGTTTTAAGTTCAAATCAAAATAAAACAAAAATTAATTTGTAACTGTAATAGTGTCGATTATTTTTGTTACGAAAATCACGTCCTAGCTCCTGTGTCGTGGCATAAATAGCACAGCTATAAAAACATAATTGCATCACTAAGCTCTATTGGATTTTAAGTAGATTCGGACCAAATCTACTGACGAAGTAGTAGATAGTAGATTTGTTATGTATGAGCAATCTACTAGATGTAAACGCTCTATTAATAAAAATTGTTTTTATTAAACAAATTTTTAGGTTTTACGTGAATGAATCCTTGTTAAGAATTACGCAAATATTTGTTAGATGTTGTATAAAATTGAAATATATCAGATAAAAGCTTATGTAACAAAGAATTTAGACAAAGAAGGGAAATATCTGAAATGTGAACTGTTTGGTTTTGTTACGCGAAATTAATTATTTACACTGGCAGTTTTTGATATACAAATTTTCAATTTGGTGATATGGGTCAGACCAAACCTTAGCACTGATTTACTAATTTTAGTAAATATAATTTAAAATTAGTAAAAATTTCAAAAATTTAATAAAAATTATTCAAGTACTAATGATTTTATTCTTTCTTCTTCCAGGTTAATTGCGTGAAAAATAGTTCGCTTTAAGTAAAATTGGTAAGTTAAAAAAAATTTATAAACAAAAATTTGTTTCAGTATTTACTGCGAAAACTCTTATATAATCGTATTTATGTTTGAACTTTTCCAAATTTAGTTTATGCTAAATAAAATTCTTTAAAAAGTTTAACACTCGCAACACTCAAAAATAAAAAAAAACTCTGAATGAAAAAAAAGTAGTTTGTGCATCCTTAAAGGATCTCTTGTATAAAATAAAAAACAAAAATTAATAGCCACGCTGCCCAGCATATTGTTTAAATTTACTTTTAGCCTGCTCTCCATAAAAAACAAAATTATTTCATATTGTGCAAATATGAGTCCATTAAAAAATTTACATGAATTTGCACTAAAAATTTTCGTAATTGAATATTTTTTTTTAAATATTAACTTATATCAGTATAAGAGTAGCAACAAGTGTTGATTGAAAATGAAGTTGAATATATAGCAAATACAAAGACATACTAACATGTGTACGTATGTATGTATTTGATATATACCCTGCAGAAAATGCGAATAGTAAAATTTTAGTGATTTACTAGTGACATTGTCAGTAGTACTACTGACCAGGTGTACCCGAGCCAATGTAATTATGTATTGACATTTAACATTAGCTTGTCATTGAAAATCTACCACTAGACTGTAGCACTACTGACTAAGTACTTCTTTTGGGACCACATGGAGACATTGGCACCAAAGATTCACTAGCAAATTTAAGGGGCTTTCGTCTATAACGATATTTCCTCGTTCGATGTCAATAGTAAAATTGTAGTGATTTACTAGTGACATTGTCAATAGTACAACTGACTAGGTGTACCCCAGCCAATGTAATCGCCTATTGACATATAACATAGGGTTGTCATTGAAAATCTACCAGTACACTTTATTCTTTTAGAACCATAAGGAGACATTTAAACTAAAGATTCACTAGTATATTTTAGTGACCCTCGTCTACAATTTTATAAGGGTTGGGGCAACAAACTTAAATACATACATACATACATATGTAAGTAAGTTTTTAACATTATTGCATAGCATAATAAAAAAAGAAAAACAGACTATTGACGCGTTCATTGACAATGTCACCAGAAATACACTAGAACTGTTGTCTCTAACGTATCCCTACTCGCGCATAAACGGAAAGTTGTCGACATTTCAACTAGTGCAATTGTCGCTAGAGAAAAGAGTGTTGACATAGAGACATATAGTTCTAGGCTGACTAGAGGGTAGTGCTCCCACATGGATCTTCATACAGACACAAAAACACGTACAGACTATGTACATATGTATGTATGTATGCTAATAAAAGCTGCATGCATGCATAACGAACTAATAAAATTTTCATAAATTTTTCGCGCCTTTTCATGTGAAATTCAACAAACAAGTGTTATTTTTTCATACATTTTTAAACACTAAAGTGACAAGTGCAGTCAGTCATTTACATGCATAATGACATACATATTCATACTTAATACACACTTATGACAGCCGTCACTTAATAAATAAACGTACGTGTACATTTGTACAATGCATACCCAACAAACACTGTTCTATTACATTTTATATTACATTTAAAAAATTTTATTTTTTGGAGTTCGTTTGTAGGAAAAAATGTTTTACTTATAACTTCACACTCTAGAGATGAATTCAAGCAACCCTCTAGCCAGCCTAGTGCCATATGTCTCTATGTCAACACTCTTTTCTCTAGCGACAATTGCACTAGTTCAAATGTCGACAATTTTCCTTTTATGCGCGAGTAGAGATACGTTAGAGACAACAGTTCTAATGTATTTCTGTTGATATTGTCAATGAACGCGTCAATAGTTTGTTTTTCTTTTTTATTATGCTATGCAATAATGTTAAAAACTTACGTACATATGTATGTAGGTATGTATGTATTTAAGTTTGTTGGCCCAACCCTTATTAAATTGTAGACGAGGGTCACTAAAATGTATTAGTGATTCTTTAGTTCAAATGTCTCCATATGGTCGTAAATGAATAGTGCTAAAGTCTACTGGTAGATTTTCAATGACAACCCTATGTTATATGTCAATAGGCAATTACATTGGCTGCGGTACAGTTGTACTATTGACAATGTCACTAGGAAATCACTACAATTTTACTATTGCCATGGAGCGAGGAAATATCGATATTGTAGACTGGAGCCCCTAAAATTTACTAGTGAATCTTTGGTTCCAAAGTCTCCATGTGGTCCCAAAAGAACTACTTAGTCGTATTGCTACAGTCTAGTGGTGGATTTTCAATGACAAGCTAATGTTAAATGTCAATAGATAATTACATTGGCTGGGATACACCTGGTCAGTAGTACTACTAACAATGTCACTAGTAAATCACTACAATTTCACTATTCGCATTTTCTGCAGGGAAGGGTTTAAGACAGTGATGTGCACTAACACATAAACACACTTGTGCTTGTGTGGAGCAGACGAAAACCTCTGCTTACTTTTAACAGAGGTGGAAATGTTTTGTGAATCACATTCTGTTTATTACTTGTTGAGACAACAACACACACGTAAAATGTTTAAAGAAAATTACGAAAGCGAATTCTTCTTTAAAGAAAATGTTGATGGTAATGCACAATGCGTTATATGTTATTGTGTTTTACATATACCAAGCCATTTTTTTTAAATAAAAAGACGTCAAAATATATATAAAATTTAAAAATACTTGTTATCCATACCTGCTCTATGCTAAAGAGAAGCCAAAACCTAAAGAGAGCAACATTTTTTTCGTGTACATATTTGTTTGCTTCGTAAGCAGAGTTTGTTTTTTTTTCTTGCTTTCCTATAACGCATTATAGGGAAAGAGATGCTTGAACATCTATGGTTTAAGACAAAATATTTGTTCGAACAAAAAATTTTTTTCGATTACATAACTGAAGCCAAAACTGGCTTAACAATCGCAATAACAGTAGTTGTAATGTGGGGGTCCTGGATCACTGTTTCAGTACAAAAGTCTGCTCATGCCTGGATGGGAATGTCATGCATTTAAATTATGTTTCTTGCTTCATATATTTTATGAGCATTTATTTATAATATGAGTTTTCCAGCCCTGGATGGGAATGTACATGTTAACTGATATGAACACATACACGATTTGAGTGAGTGTATTAGGACGTTTAACTGATAAGAACACATTTTTTTAAGGAGCTAGCATAGATCATAAAACTTTTTTTTAATTCTTATTAACAACAACACACTAGGCACATAAATGAAGTCATAACCAGATATAAATCATTATAATTAATTAATTTTATTTTTATTTTTTTGTAAATCGGAATTCTCGTAGATATTATTGCTATTTATCGATGAATGTCAACATATGTTTAGAATTCTGGAAGAAAAAAATGATTTTAATGCTGCTGTTCATTTTGTCGTCAGTGTTTTTGGTATTAGGTTCTCTTTTGTCGCAACCTAATCGAATTTGAAAATATTTTAAACTAGCTGACCGCCCCGGGTTTGCTCGGAAGTTTTTTACTAATGATTGCTCCCCTTTGTGCTTAGAAAAAATGAGAAGTGAATAGTAGGCATTTTTTAAAATTTTTTTTCTTTACAAACCATGTCCTGAAAATTTCTAATCGAATAAAAAAAAATCAGCCAAATCGCTCCAGCCGTTCTCATGTTATGCGATTTCATACATGGACAGTTTCATTTATATATATGTATGTATATAGATAGTCAAATAGTAAAATATATGTACATAGGTTTTATGAATAAGAAGGTATGTCCAAAAATTTAATTTTTTTCAGTAGAGCCAAAAAATGTTCTTATTGCAGCTTATTTTAAAAAGGTAGCAAATGTGTTGTTGTTTTAGAAAAACAAGAAGAGAGATTTCTTAGGACACATATTTATAGCTATGCTGCCTAGCTATATACACAAACTTAATGTGTTAAATAAAAATGCAATAAAATTATCTTATATGATGATGTCAAATTGGCTGCAAATATTTCAAAACGTTTCCATTTATTTCAAATTATTTTTTTCTAGTGGCGTAAGATTAAATTAATGTATTGCTTGGGGGCGGCGGCGGCTATTAGCCGGCTTACAACAGATCCGCTGTGTACTCTGGTTTGTGCTCATTTGCAAAAACAGTACAAGATTATATTGAAGATTATATTTTTTGGTTTTTGTTACATTCACTTCAAATAAAGAAACAAAATGAAATCAAATAACTTATTTTGTTTATTTTCATACTCAGAGGTTGAATAGTCGCTTTAGACAACGAGCTGATTCAATCACGTTTTTAAGCTTAAGATTATGGCTATGGGATATGGGATATATCGAACCATATTATTGCATTGTTCGATAGAGTATGTCATAATCTCAAACTGAAAAAAGTGGTCGAATCAGATCGTTATCGAACCTGACGATTCAACCTCTGGTTTTAAGTACAAAGAAATCAAAACAAAAACTAATTTAATCGTGTCGATTATTTTGGTTACGAAAATCACGTCCGAGCTCCTGTGTCGTAACAGAAATAGCATAGCTACAAAAATTATGTACATACGTCCATGTTTTTCAATATTGTCGTAAAACTTTCTAAAAGAATTCAAAATATAACAATTTGATATCATAAGTTTAAAATGATAAATATATAACGTAGGTTGTTATTCATGAAAACCACAGAATTAAATTGTGGAATTGGCACCATTATTTATTTAAGTATAATTTGTACTTACATGTGGAATAGCGATTCCTACTAAAACTAAGCACAAATTTAAATTTATAATGAGTTTTTCTCTTTCTGGTGGCTACTAGTTTTCTTAGGAACTAAGATCTCTGTTTCAATTCTTTTCAATTCTTCAAATGGCCTCTATTATTATTATTATTCTTTAAAGCATGTAAATAACACTTTTCATTTAATAAACCCCATTTAGTTCAATATTTTCTTTTTATTTAACGCGTTACAAAATGAATACGAATTGAACAAATTTATTTGTTATTAGTTTGGCTAAACTTAATTAAGCAAATTACAAAAAAAAAAACATTTAGTGTTATTAAATGTTTGCTGGGCTAAATAAAAGTCATTCCATTTACACACACACTAATGCATTCGATTCAGACCATTTTTAACAGAAATGTATACATTTTATTACATGAACACACACACACACATACACGTATTAATGTGTTTACATCCGCATGCAGGAAATGATGGGAGTAAAACAACAGCAACAACAACAACAACAACAGGCAACAATAAAATTTATAAAATGTAACATGCATTTATCACGTAAATTATAGGGAAACATTTTACAACATTTGCATTCGTGCATATCAATATATTATTAATATTAAATAAAAATATAACAAAACGTTACTACGATTTATACAAAAAATATGACTGAATATATGACAATTTTATTTTTATTATTGATGATGTGAACCTTTTAAGAGGAGAATACATTTTGTGATGATATTTTTTTGGAACGACGACAAAAAATTGGCAAACCATGCTAAGTATTTATTTAATATTATCAGAGTCTTCAGTGAAAATCAATTTCGTGGTGCCTTAGACTAATGGACTAGTTAAGCAACCCATCGTGTACTAAAAATTCTAAGTATTCTTTTGTTGGAAGTGAGCTTGGGCACTTTAATTTCAGATGTTAGTTTATTAATATGTCATTTACTGCCAGCTCAGTTTTAACTATTCATATTTTTGTTACTATTTATTCTGAGATGCTTTTGATTAGGATGCAAATTTAAGCATTGAATATCGAACAAAGCTTGGCAAAATTTTTATTTGAATTCTATTAACATATTTTTTGAAATTTCATTGCGATTCTATAGTAAGAGTCTTCTAAAGGGTCCGCCATATAACGTTTTTTTCAACTAGTGCTTATTTCGTGAATGGTAACACTTAGCTCATGTCTGATTTAACAGATAATTGGTTTTATTCTTCCGCTGAACGAATAGGGTTGTGTATACGCTTGAACAACGCTGGGAAATATTGCTTACAGAAGATGCCGATTTTGCCAAAAAAAATCATCTTTTCAGATGAAGCTCATTTTGATCTTGGCGGGTATGTAAACAAGCAAAATTGTTGCTTTTGGGGCACAGAAAACCCGCACACATACATTGAAAAGCCGACGCACCCAAAACGAGTCACTGTTTGTGCGGATTTTGATCCAGAGGCATAATTGGGCCAATTTTTGAAAATGAGCAAGGAGTCGCCGTTACAGTCAATGGCGATCGTTATCGGGCCATGTTAAACGCATTTTTGTTCACAAAAATTGAAGAGGAGGATATTGGCAACATTTGGTTTCAACAGGACGGCGCTACGTGCCACACAGCCGAAGCTACACTCGATGTTTTGCATAGCATTTAAAAAAAAAGCTATCTGGCGGACCCTGTAATAGGCACTGCCAAAACCGGATTATTAATAACGGCCATATTGTTCTGTGGAATTGAATGTACATATTTTGTTCAGTTTGTTTCGCTTGGAGGGATAAAGCGTTCAACTAGATTTAGAAATCATAAAATGGTTTTATCAGAATGGATGTTCTGTTTACACCGATTTGCAGTAGGATTGATAAATTTGAGTCCAGCAGTATTCAGCAAACAATCACCGTCGCCGAAAAGTAAGATCTGTCGAGTGGCAATGGCCACTGTCAGTGAAAGTATGCAGGAGAATCCGTGGCAGTCGATTTCACGTTAGCTGGTCCTGACTTTTATCGAAAATTAGAAAAAGGGAGCTCTTATATTGGAGTATTTTTTTTTTTTTTGCTAAAAGTGCTGAAAACTGGAAAAATAATAAAAAAATAATTGACATATCGGGCCATAACCGCTAAAATAGCTTAAGCGACACATTTTTTGGACTTCGTTTTTTTTTACGAAAATCGACTATTTACGATCGCAAATAAACGATTTTGGTCAAAAAATGAAGTTTGAAAATTATGTCGCTTAAGCTATTTTGGCGGTTATGGCACGATATTGTCATTCTCACAATCAATTATAATTTTTTTTTTACTTTCATACTGAATTACTACAATGCAACTGATTTTAAGCATCTTTAAATATTTCTAGTAAAGCTTTTAATTGATTTCGTTTTATCCTACATAAAGTTTGGAGGACTTTGTCAAATCAAATTACATTAGAACAATAGAAAAATTCTTATAAATCTATTGTTACCGATTTTGTAGTATTTATTGTCTAAATATTTGTCCATTTAATTAAGTTAATTCATTTACATATTCATTATATGCTGAGAATAATAAATACATTTAACTGGTAGACATACGACTGTGTCCTACAAAAGATTGCGTACACACATCTGAATGTTACTGTTAGGGTGGTCCAAAAAAAATTTTGAATTCCTTCATAATATGCAATAGAAAATATTGAAAAGAGAATAAAGTTGTCTTACGACAAAAAGCACTCAAAAAACTATTTTCATACGCATGAGTATAAGAATACTCTAACTAATAATCGACTACACATGCGTATAGACAGTGCTATTTTATTTATACACACACATAAGGCAAACACCAACACACACACGCAGACATTTTCCATTCCATTTTACATAAAAAAATATATGTATTCACGGTGGTGAATGGTGAACAGGTATCTCGAGTATCATGCGTATATTTTTTTGGTCCGAATAAATATTATAATGCTTAGAATATAAGTATGAGAGGGAGTCAATGCGCTTGATACACATGTACCTTTTTTTTAGTTCTAGCGTTATTAATTTTTTCGCATACACGAAATACAGATGCTGTTGTATGTTGGAATCGGCTAGAGTCATAGTTCCTGAACAGAAAATATGATTGTAAGAATTGTTTGTGCTATAATTACGATTATACGCGGTTATTAAAATTAAGACTATTTAATTATGTGTATTTTTCTGTGAGTACTCACTGTCATTCTCTGATACGAAACGGATTTTATGTTAGCTTCTCTTGTTTTAAAACTTAATTCCTTAAGGTAATGTTTATCATTAGCTACTTCTCAGTTTTATGAACTTTTTAGTACATTTAATTCACAAAAAGATATATTTTAATGACTTAGATTATTTTGGGCTCCTCTAATACAAAATTTTATAGAATAGTGTAACATTATTTATGATGAAATATGCGAAGAATAAAATCGTTTACGAGAACTGTTCAAGAAGTTATTTGCAAAATAAACTATTGCGTAAAGTTTTAATTATTAAATACTTTGTAAAATAAAATATTGCTTGTTAGCGGATAGTTTGCCCGTGAAAACGTTATCTTTCCAAAAAGGAGAATTGCACTTACTGTTACTTTACAAACTAGTGTACCAGCTGAGGTTGGCAAAAACAAATACTTATTTGTATATTATTCTTATTTGCACATTATTAGTTATGCTAAAACTGCCTTCGTTTGTAATGTTATTATTCCATTAGAAAAGTGTTTGCATAACTAAAGGTACTAGAAAATGTTTATCCTACACTCTTGCAAACTTATTTAGTTGTAAGAATTAAGGACACTCTACAAATCAAATATGGCGATTATAGACTTTTGTGATCAATGCATTTGAGTTGATATTCCGTATACATGTATAAAAATAAAATTTATTGTTAAAAACATTTTTGTAGGTTCATGGATTTACAAGTAAATAAAAATACTCAAAGCAACAATTTCGATCAAATATCAGGAGCTTTTAAAAACACACAATGTTAAATAATGCACAACTGAATACCATGATGTTGACTTTGCTGTTGTTTATACAAGACCCTGACTGACGACGCTGCTTAGCTGCTGCACCGCTTTTTTATACTTAACGTAAAGCTTCCAGGATAATGTTAGCATCATCCAAAAGTTCACAGCACGCTAAACAGTATCTCATATACCAGCTTTCGATCGTGACACTAGTTCGTATTGAAATTCATTCATTGTGCCTCAAGTCTGCATAATATTAACTGGATGGCTCTTATTGTCTGCAAATCGCTCATTTAGTACAACGTCATAACTCAAGAAATAGGATTACTTACTTCATTTCATTGTTGCATTAAGTTGTGTGTAAATTGAAAATTTTAAACTCATTTCACTAAAACTAGTTTTCTTAAGTTATGACGTTGTTTTAGCAAATGAGCGAAATGTTTTTATGGAAACCGTGCAGAGTTGTATGTTGTTTGAAATGTTCCTATGCCTAAAAATCATAACAATCATAATCATAACATAAGAGATTCAGACGCTTACACACGTCCTTTTTCCCCACTTAATCTGACGGAATCACAAGTCACAATAATGTTACAGTAAGGCCTCGATTAACCCGCAACGTCGATTATCCGGGAAAGAAATATTGTAATTGTTTTCTTTTTGTCCATTCATTTAAATTTTTTCTGCATCGATCAACCGTAATTATCTTTATTATCCGAGATTGCAAGCACGCAACCGTTTTCAGCCGAAATATTTTTGTTTTCCTTATTGTACATATTTATGACTTTTTTTTCATTAAAAACAAACACTTTGGTTTTCCTCATGCTGCCTTTATACGTGATCAAATCCATTTAAATTACGTGGGCTTGATCATAGGTTTGTGTCAATGATGTTATTTGTTATAGCGGAAAATGTATACATTAATGCAGAACAAATAGTGTTATGCGCTTACCCAGTTGACCACGGCTTTCGTTAATGATATCGATTTCGGATATACATATGTATCTCGAACATTTATCGTGTAAAGCTATCGCGAGTGGCACTCAAAAATTAATCGAAAAACGTTCACCAGACGCTCAGTTTTGTCCCAAAAAACAGCAACATCGAAAGTGAGAGAATATCGAACTAATTTCGATATATTTAATTTTTTTTAACACCTTAACTTATACGCTGCAGAATTTGAACATAGTACCTCCATTCTAACAGAATACCACACATCCACTAGGCTATCGTGGCAAATTTTTTTCTGTTCAATTATTACACATATCGTTCATTTACTTCAATAGTGTAATAACTCAACAAATGAGTTCTTTGAGTTAATAATGCAGAATAATGCGCTATTTTGGTTTTTGCCTTGTGTAAAAATTTCATATAAATAGCTTGTACCATAACTTGTCTGCAAATTGAAAACTTAAAACACGTTTTCAGCTAAACTGGTTTTTTTTACTTGTGATACTATTGAAGTAAATGAGCGATATGTAAGTGTGTGTTCTTATTTTATTTCTAACTTACAGTGATATCATACCTTGAACTGGGTAATTCTACACTAACAGGCTGGTACACATTCACTCGGCTACCATCACACATTCGAAAAACTATCGATAAAAGTTCGAAGTTCGAAGCTTTAGCGAATATTCGAATTTTTTTTGAGATTTCCGAACAAATATCGAACAATTTTGTTTCGAAATTTCTTCGCTTTAGTGAGCATTCATTTTTATCGAATCTCAGGTCAAGTGGGTAGTATGCAACATACCAGTATGTATGTATGCATGTATGATGTATCTATGTTGTGTGTACAGACATTGAAATATTCACATAGACAAGCATACAACTCCACATATTCATTAATGTCTTATTGACTTTATTTATTATCTCTTCAAGTCTTTGGTTTAAAATTTCCCTTGCCAATTGTTAGAAATTAATACAATTCAATAATTGTTGCAAGCGAACATTTATTTATCTAAAATAATTTTACATAGCCTAGAGATAAATCAAATGTTCAATTTGTTCAATGAATTGAAATTAATTTTCAATATTTACACATTTTATAATTTTTGTACAAACATTTATTTTTTATTGACAAAAAATTAAAATAACAATACAATTACACAAGGGACTCGGAATACAATTTTTATCTTGTTTAAAATTACATTTGAGTATAAACAAGGTGTATGTAACCAGGCGACTGTGTTAAGGTACGGTCACACTTGACAAAAATTTGCCCAAAAAAGCGTAACCAGTATATACTAATGAGAAATCTTTTGATTCAGACACGTGTTTATTAAGTTGAATAGTTTCCAATAATATTGTATTCTATAACTTTGCCTATTTCTTAAATACGAAACTAATTAACTTAATAAAGACGTGTCTGAATCAAAAAAATTTGCATTAGCATTTATTGGTTACGCTTTTTTGGGCAAATGTTTGTCAAGTGTGACCGTAGCTTTACTTCAGCTCTATGTGGTTTGTAGCTGACGAATGTCAAAAACTTCGTTTTGTTTTGCTTTTTTTACAATTATTTTTTTGCTTTTGACGTTTTTCGGTTCTTTAGACAGCAATGGTTGCCGTATTTTTGTATAACAAATCCTTAAACAGTCACCTGTGTAATTGCACTATGGGTATAAATTTAAGCTTTCTTATCGATTTCGGTATCCAGCTTTTGAATTTCTCTCCGTTTCTTGTAACGCATAATCAAATTTGTGATTAAGCGCACCGTTAGGAAATAAATAATTTCCACTAAACTGAGAGTGGAAAAACCCATAAAAAGACCCAAAAGACCACCACAATTGGCCAGAAAATCGGTGGTGCCATAAAGTTCAGATCGTTTGGACGTTAAAAATTGAGCCTCTTTGAAGAATATAGACAAGCGTGACTTTTTGGACCTTTGGGATAGGAAGAAACAAACAAATATAGAAAATAATGAGTTCAGCAAAAAAAAAAAATATAAAAAAACTTACTCTTCTGCTTCCTCTTCGGTTGAGTTCCGATTATCTTGCTTGTCCGTCAAGGTGAGTTGATGATCATAGTCGGCTTGTGATATTTCCGCTTCGTAGGCGATTGATGTACAAGAAGGTAGACAATTGCAACTGGTGGGTCCACGATAATTTTCTGCTGATCCCTCAATACCCTGATTAAATTCTCTCAGAGAAAGTTCATCTTCGGCATCGTTCATACAGTTCACTAAACGAGAGCCACATATTGGTATTTCTGCATGTCCTATTTATTACAAACAATTTATTTATTTATTGAAGAAAAATTTTATTGAGTGTTTCTTTCTTTCTGGTATATTCAAAACATATTCATATCTGCCAAAGCTTTTATCATATTTTCTGAGTTTGATTTTCCATTTGCCATTTATTTTCTGACGTCTATATAACTTAATGACCTATGTATATATACGCCGTACCTTGGGTCAATGACTGATTTTTCATCCATTCATGCCAATGTAGTTAAGCAAACTCACCACAATTAAAATAAGGAAAATCTGCAAGGCTTTTTGCAGGCACACCTCCACCCACAAAAAACCCGATTTGCTACACTTTATATATTTATATACATATGTATCTGTGGCAATAAGGAAAAAGTGCTTAAGTCATATTTTACTGTTTTGCAGAAGAGCACTTTTAAGCGTTCCAGTCGATTTTCAGAAATTTGTTTCTTTTACAGTTAAATTGAGAAATTTTCTCTTAAGCTTTATTTTTCTTAACAAACATCGTTCTACAGACTATAAGTAATACATTTAAGTTGAAATAAACCAAAGTATAAGCTAAATTAAGCTATTATTCCAAATGTGATTAGAAGTCTAAAAAAGATAAGTCGCAAGTCATAGTGCTGTAACTTCCTAAAAAATCACACAAATTAATTGAGATTTTAACCAGGGGTACTTTCGTATATGTGACGCGCAAAATAGAAAGGGACCTAAAGGTAAAAACCAGTTTTGTTCAGGAGAGCCATTTTAAAGATTTAAATACGTGTATCTTTGGCGTACCATCACTGAGCGTGTTGGTATTGGTCTCATTTGAAAGCGACACATCTCATGACGTCAGGAACGTGTTGGTCAACCTTGAACCTCTTGTTTTGTGTAGGTGGTTCTTACTGTTTTCTACCTAGCGCGCTGTTTCCATGAGTTTGATATCAATTTTGCTCGCGTTTTTTCGAATCCAGGCTTATTTTCTGAAATTATTAATTGTGAATTATAATAAATACTCATTTATAATTCTTTTAAATCGTGAATATCACTCTGTTAGAACGAAAATTTTTTAACATAACCTTAGAATCGTGGACTGCAATTTCATAAAACGCGCATATCTCTGGGAGGGAACAATTTTTGGGGCATGGGATCGGTCTCATTCGATGCTCAGATGTTGTCCACATAAAAAAAGTGTAAATTGATTTTTTTACCCTTATGCCCTTTCTATATGCGCTGTCACATATGCAGATTTCCTAGATACCATTAACCTAAAATCAGCTTGTCTCGAGTTAAGCACTTTTTCATTTTGCCACAGATATATATACTGGAACCAGAAGTCGACTTACTATTAGAAACCTTTTTCGAAATGCAGCACAATTTAAAGCATTCGGAAGTTTTTAGCATTTTCGAATTTTTTTTGTAACAAAAGTTTTATTATTTATCTATATTTCTTTCTAATTGAAGGATAAAGTTTTTTATTACTTCCAGTTATTTTTGTTCTTAAATAAACAAAAATTAAAATGTTCACCAATCAATATTTTTAATTAATACGAGTGAAAAATCTTAATTGATATTATCAAATAATTTATTGGTGAAAATTTAAATATATCTTTAATTGATATTACAAAATTTTTCATGGCATGCTGTGTGTTTGTAGATAAAAAATAAATAATTGTACAAGTTATGCTAGGAACACAACGGTGTGAACTTTCGTCATAAAAAATAAACAACATTTGTGCATATGATAATGAACACAACACCGGCGTAGCACGAAATTCGTTGTGCATGACGAAAGTGGCAATACTGAACTATGTATTTGTACTGGAATATCAGGTGCAGGTGGTGCTGCTGCCGTTCCCAAAATAATTAAGTAGCTGGCTACGAGGCGACAAATGCTGCTAGCGGCATTTGAAGTCGTGTGTTCGTGTAGTCTGCTGTGGTGAATGCGTTTAATGCATCATACGACGAATTTACGCAACGAATTCTTATCGACGAGAGAAAAATAAGAGAAACATTATTTAGATCGCGTTCATCAAGTTGTTTTATTGAACAAGCTTAGATTTTATGTACAGGGTGACCGATGACATTTTTAAAAAAGTGGCACCAAAAGGGGATTTATCAAAAAAGGGACTAAATTAAAAAAACTTTTTATTTTTAATGTATTTTTATATAATTCACTCTAAATAAAGGGAGAAAAAAGTGGCAAGGCAGGCAATTTGCCCCTTTATGCTAGGAACACAACTGGTACGAACGACGCATTTTTCGGTGCGAACTTTCGTCATAAAAAATAAAACACATGTGTGCATATGAAAATGAACACAACACCGCCGTACAACGAAATTCGTCGTGCGTAACGAACTCCTAGATAGATTTATTTCTAATTTGTACGCCGACGAACGACGAAAAAACAATTTTCTCTCTCACACTCTCTGTCTTTGTACACACAACAACCAACTTTATCAAATATAAGAGAGGAATTCGCTGCGTAAATTCGTCGTTGTTGTGCTTCACACGACGAATTTACGCAGCGAACTCTTATCGACGAATTCGTCGACGTGGACGAAATTCGTCGTTCGTCCCAATTGTGTTCCTAGCATAAGTCGGTCAAACGGTCACGCTGCTTATGTAAGAGAAATGAGAAAGAAATATTTAGCTCTCTTTGCCTTTCTGAGTATAAAATAATATGATTCCGTAATTTCTTTTTTACGATAGTCTCCAGCTTTATCTTACTCACCAATTAAATGCCATATTATGTGGTATCTCTAAAAAATGGGAAAATTAGCGAAAAGCTCAAAGAATAATGAAGAAAAACTCAATGAATTGGATCTAATGACTTAATTTTTTTTTCGAACCCATAGCGAATATCGTTAAAATATGTTACTGAATAGCAAAGTCGATAAATTTCACTTATCTTTATTATAGGAGTACGATTATCGCAATAAAAGTTACTGAATTCAGGTACTGAGCAGAAAAGCTTTATGTGTCTGAACAAAGGGGGAAAGTCATACCGTTCGATATCAATCGAAATTTCAAAATATTTTTGTACGAACTCTATTAAAACATTTTGAATTTTGGCTCAGTATCGAATAACGTAATTTTCAACCGCAAAAAAAAATATTATATATAAAATCTTCTAATATTAATTAATAGCACTGTGCAACAGTGAAAAATCTGCACGGTCCTGATTAGGAATGGGCAAATGAAGAAAATGTATCGATATATATTGTATCGATGTTTTTGAACAGTATCGATATATATTTTTTGAAAACATCGATATTTCGATATATCGATATTTTTTGATGCATTAATTTCGAATGCACAATTACTTACTTTAAGAAATTTAATACAAAATAACTATTTATGTTAAGTAATACGTAACCTACTGTAGCTCCTTAAGACATCACTAGTCTTTACTTTCTGTTGCTGCTCTGTGCTGTGCCGTTCTGTTTCTAAATTTTAATAGTTACTTTTTGTGTAATAAACTATCAGCGGTTTCGGACCAGAATGGTCACAGTTTTCCACTAAAGTGATGAGTTTTGCATCGTCCGTTGTTATTAGAGTTTTTCTTTTCCCGGACTTTTTCATGTCCCGGGAAATTGGGAACAACTTTTCGGTTTTTAACGTTTATAAACACATGTCAAAAAAATAATACAATTTCAGTTCCCAGGCGTAATTGTTGTCAAGTTTTAGCTATAGTTGTACCATTGCATTCATAAAGTGAATAACGACATGCATCGAGGAATGTGTACGCAACATAACAGAATTAAGGAGAGAAAAATTAATGGCTTATATGTATATGATTTTTATAAACCAAAAAGAGTCAGCTGATTCGTAACAGAACAGAAAGTAAAAACAAATTCTGCCTTTAGGCTTGTACCCACACAATCCAAAAAGTCACCTGCCTTAGTTGGGTCACAGTTAAAAAACGGCTATAGCTCTTAAAAGTATCGAAACCCGATACTCGTAAATAAGAATCGATGTATCGATATATAGGTTTTTGAAATATCGGCGATATATTCGATATATATTTTCTCAAATATCGATATTTCGATACATCGATATATTTTGCCCATCATTAGTCCTGACAGTATAGGTTCGATAGTACTACCAAAAAGTAGTTAAACCCTATACCCAGTTTGGCGATTTTGATGAATAATTTTTTCATGGGCCCCCAAAGATTTCGAAAATCAACAGCTATGTAATTCAGACTTAGTGATCGCTTAGCTATATATATAAATAATGTAGCTAAGAGTCTACCATGCAAATCTTGCGCACATCTTATGCCAAAAAATAATTTTTTCTTGCACTTTTGTTTGTGCAAAAAATAAGGATATATTTTTTTTTCAATTTTTTCGGAATAACTTAAAGAGACTCCTAAATTTTTGATAACAATATTCGGCAAAGTTGTAGCTACAGTAAAAAAAAAGGGTTTTAGTACCATTTAGTAGCACTATCGAACCTATACTGTCAAGACCGTGTGTTTTTTCAAGAGTCCCAATTTTGGTGCATAGTGTGATTTGTAAGATGAATTAAAAAATTAATTCTTTTTTCTTTAATAAACAAGTTAATTATATCAATTAAGTTTAGCCACTTCAATTAATTACAAGAATTAATAATTTGATTGAATTAATAAAATTATTAATTGAAAATATTATTTTGGTGGATTTTAGTTTCAAACATTAAATTTCTGGTTGCCGCTGTGCAGTATGGGCCTGGCTTAGATGCGTAATATCTAGAATAAAATATACTTACTTGGCATGGAAAACTTTACGCAGCCACACTTGTGCATTGTAAAATTCGACAAACACTCCAACTCACAATTATTTTGCGTATAAACCTGGAAGTAGCGTAAATCACGTTCATGTTGAAAATAGCACTGGCGCCTTAAAAATTTAAATATATTTAATTAAATTAATAAATTCAAAAAAGTTCTTTGAACGCACCTACTGGGCTCATAATGTTTCAAACCATCCGAAGTGGTAATGATTTTGGGCTTAATAGCAATTAAAACCTCTTGGCCAAAAGGTATGCGAAAATAATGTTTTGAGGCTTGTGCCACTTCACCGGGCGTATTCAAAAGAATCTGCCGAAAGATAATTTCAACCTTTAATAAAAAAAAAACAATTTACAACCTTAAAAAGAAATATGTACCTTGAAGCCCTGTACTGGACCACGGCATAAATTATCAAAGTCATTAACAATACCATTTAGAAGTAAATCTAAGCCCGCCTTAGCTCCTGGCCCCAGTACACGCAGTGGATAAGTTTCCGTATGGGCATTGGTAGTGTAGCCATCTTCAACATTCCAACCAGTGTGATTTCGTTGGCCCGTACTAAAACCCGCAACACCTATTAGACTTAAAATATAAAAATCAAATTTGATGACAAGATCTAACATGTGTTATAATGTGTATGGTCTTAGTTACCCTTCAGGCGTTAGGACTTCCTGCGGACTTAAGGCATTGAAACTAAAGCAAACGCCATCATCAGTTACATATTTGTAGAATAGTTCCTCACATTTCTGGTCCACATTACGCCATCGACACTTGTTGAAGGTATCTGTGAATCGAGGTATAAGTCTTTCCAAAATATTTATTATATTGTCGACGGTATGATTGTATCCGCTGGTGGAATTGGATAAATGGGCATCACAAACCAGTAAAGAAGCATCTAAAAGATCTTTTCTAAAAATGCACAGAGATTTGTTTAAAAAATATAAACAAGCATAAAAAGAAAAGTGCAGCAATGAACGCGGTACTCTATTTAAGTTGTAAAGAAAATATTACAAAGTTTATTTAACAATTATTTTCTTAATATTTGAAGTGAAAATAATAGGTTTGTTCATTTACTAAAAAATTGTTACGAATTTGTAATAATTTTTAATGGAAAGTGTTTGCAAGGAGAAAACGTCAAAAGGGAGAAAAAAATTTAAAGACAAAAAAATTCTTACATTTTATTACTACATAGTAAAATTTCTACTTGCAAGAATTATACAAACAGCTGTTCTGTGTTTTATTTTCAAATTAATTATTTGAAAAATATCTGAAAAAGGAAAACTGAAAAATTTATATATCTTTAATAAAAAAAAACATGTATAGGCATGTATGTAAAAACAAAGCCTACTTTCGTAATTTATAGTTTTTCTTTAATTAGAGTCTGAACACAATGCAGCGATAATTTATTGCGGTGCGGATTTTCATACGATTTTGAAGTAAAAAACCGCAGTGCGGAACGGTATAAAATTAAAATCTATTTTATTTTCTCTGCGGACTTTTTTATTCTCTCAATTTTGACTCTCTTTCTCTTTCTGATGTTGCCATAGTTTTTGAATAATTGGCCATAAAATATAAAAGTTTAAAACATATATCAAATATATCTGCGAATGTATAAAATGTTAATCAATTTTTGTTTTTAGTTACTGCCATTACAAAATATTAAACAAAGAGTAAATTTTATATAAAAATGTATGCATAAAAAAAATTTAAACAAACAATGACAAGTATTGCAGTCGCCGTCTTCCGTTGTATTATGTTTATTTTTCTCTCCCGCAACGATAAATTGCACCCCACCGCAAACATTGTGTTTCGACTCTTAAGCCACATAAATATAATTTTATTGTCAACAAATTTTCTTTAGTTTTCATATCTGATCAGAGATGGAAAATCGCATATTTGTATTTGTTAATAGAATAAAATTAAAATATAATGAAACATGCATAAAAATAGTAACTAATGCATAAAACTGTCTAAAGTATTTCACATTAAATGTCGAGTTTTAAAAACGTATTATAAAACATTGTCTAGCAATATTATCCAAAATATATTAGAAGAAGTACAATTGTGTCATAATTTCCCTTCATGGTTCTGATATGAATACAATTTTCTTGCAAGTCTTTCATTTACTTTTTCGTAACTGGGAGAATAATTTTTCAAATTTCTGCCAGGAAAGTAAATGAACACACCTAATAAAACAAAAAATGAATTTTATAAATTAATTGATTTGACAAAGCTTCATCAAAGATCATGATACATACTTCTGCAAAAAAAACCCTACTTCAATGCACAGATCTGATAAAGAAGAAGAAGAAGAATTATGTGAAATATAAAATTAAATTTTAATGGGCGTGCCTTCGTCCATTTTTTTAAATGCAAGATTGTGTGTTTTTCAGAGCTGAAGGTGTGTGGCAAGTTTCGTATAAATCGGTTAAGTAGAACCGCGTGATATGTTATAATACATTTTAATAGGCGTAACCCCGCCCATTTTTTCAACTCTCCAACTATGTAATTGCAAGGACCAAAGGTGTAATAGGTTTCGCTGCAATCATATAAGTAGAATATCATAAAATTAAATAAAAAAATGGCAGCAATGGGATGCTATACCCTCTCAGAGAAAAAAAAAAGAATTTTTACAATCGGTCTAAAATACACCGAATTATGAAGTAACACCGCCAAAAAAAAAACAAATAGAGACGAAATGATAACCTCCTCCTTTTTTCAAAGTCGGTTAAAAAATACATATCTTTGGAGGATTTAAAAACAAAATAAAAATTTTACATTAATCAAGATTCCGTATCCAAAGCAAAAACCTTAAACTGAATTCTTTCCTAAACTCCAACCAAGCAACAGCAATAAAGCTAATTCACAAACCTTTTTAATAACAAATGTTTTTTAGTACAATTTTGAATAAAAGCTTAGTTCCATCGGATTTCGACAAAATCTAGTAGATTCTGTTTTTATGGGAAATCAAATAGATTTTGCTCACATCTGAAGGGCACTATTAATGAAATTGAAATCAATATATTCCATGGCATGACATAACACACACTTTATGACTAAATAGAAGTAGGCAATAAATTTTGTTGCTTTGATTATATGTATTTGAAATTATCCAGAATCACACATGATCCCAAAAGGCCGGCCCCCTTCTTGTGAATGGCCTCGTCGACGTCACATAAAGACGACAGTAAATATTGTCACTTGTCTACTCTTTATTGGCAACACTTGGATCTTATTGATCCAAAGAGTAGACAAGTGACAATTTTTCCGGTAGTCTTGATGTGACGTCGACGACGCCATTCGCAATATGGGGGAATATTTGTGCACTTCTTTTAATTTTTCATACTCTCACTATAACTTTAAATTTAGCTCTTATACTCACTCTTCCCCCGTTAAATTTTCAACCGGCTTATTCGCACTTAAATCACTTGCTCGCCAATAAATATCGGTGAAATTAAAATATGTTTGTCTAGATTTTGTTTCGGTGCAGACAGTGACCGCCGGAAAAGGTATTTGCCATACGGGTGTAGATTTTTCAGCAAAACTTACAATTACCGGATTATTATTCCACTTCCACCAAATATTCATAATCAATGAAACACAAAGATAAATAGAAAGCACAAAAACCAACAACCAAAATAATCTGCAAAAGTTTAAAAGCTATTAAAAGCACATCGAATGAGAGTAGTCCGAATTCGCCACTACCTTTCCAACCAAGAACGTTTTTGGTCACCCATATATTTCATACCGTGTATAGTGCTATTGTCACAATATTCCGTAAGTATACCGCAAGCAGCCTGACAAGGTCCTCCATATTTAATCTGCTGCTTAGTATTCACATCTACATCGCTGTCGTTATCCTCTGTTCCTTTGAAGGCATGTATGCTCCTGGTCATCAATGCTGCACGTTTCCTAAGTACGTTAAAGAAAATCGAAATTTTGTTCACATATAAAAATATATTTTTTTAAATTTTACCATCTTAATGATGGTTTCGTTTCCAGGCTCTTTTCAGGCTCCATCGCGCCTGTGAAAGATGTTTGGTTTATTTTATTTGCCACTTATTTTTAGTTTCTTTAACCGTATACGTTGGCGATTGTAACACTTTCACTTTTAATTTTAAACTATCAAAATGAACGCCACACTTACTCAGTTTTTATAGGTGATAACACTTTCAACTATTTGCAGGTGTGGCTCTGCCACACTCGCAGTAACATGGCCAACGCATCACTTTGCACCTTGGGGATACCAGGGTAATCTTTTGTCAGCCAAACTCCTGGGAGATGTTTATTTTTGCTCGTATCTATGTATTTACTTTTATTTTAATTAGTTGAATTTAAAAGCTGAGTCAACATACACATTTATTCGTTTTCTTTTTCTTCTGTTTTTATTTTGTTTTATTATATTTCACATTAAATGATAACATCGTCTGAAGGGGTTAATTTGAATGAACTTACGAAAATTATTAGGTTTTCGAAACAAGTTTAAGCGCAAGCAAAACCGCAATGCGATAGGAATTTAATGTATGTACGAGGGCTGAGCCTTAAGTATCGGTTGCCGAAGAAGGAAAAAATTGGGCATGAGTGAGAACATTTCATAAAATTGGCATTTGCATGTTTATTATTTGTCTGAGGGGTGATTTGAGTGTACATGGGTAACTTCTTAACAATGTAACGTGACGTTGCAAAGTACGACATACAAACAAAGCAGTATATAAAAATATCAAACACATGCAAACACAACCACTGAATAAGAACAAGTCACAACATGCAAATACAAAGTATGATTCTCATTCAGGTCATGTTATGCTTGGCATAAGTAATAAACGCTTGCACACAATCGGGGAACAAGTGCGGATAATCGTAGGACACTTAAAAGTGTCGTCCGAAGAACTTTACCGATTCTTGTTCTTATGCCCGTAACTTCTACACACAGGTAATTTACCTAAGGTTTTTACCCATGAGTTTGCCTTATAAAATTCAACTTACACGATAGATATCTAGGCACAAATAGATATCTACTTGTAGAAATTACGGAGCTTATTAGTTAACCCGTACTATTAATATTATTTTGTAGAGTAGCCGAATACGAAGTCTTCCGATTTTACTTCGTGCTCGTTGTAGTTAGCTGCACGATAGCCGAATATAAAGAATACCGAATTTACTTTATATTCGTTGTAATGGTATTTCTTAAATTAACCGGACATAATAGATCTCCTCGGATTTACATCATACCCTTTGACAATGAAAAGTGAAATGAAATGAAAGTGGATCTTGACAATGAAATGTAAGTTTGGTTTATATGTATGTTTTTGACCAACAGATTTTATGTTCCAATGTCTTATCTTATCTTATCCAGGCCAAATATCTATAGAAGTCTTAAAATTATTCTTGTTATAACTTTAACATTTGTACATATCGTCCCTACACCGAAAGAATTTTGCTTCATAAGTCCAATGAAACAATTTCATTGAAATTTTTTCGCAAATCTTATGATAATTTCACAAATCCAATGAAAATTTCATGAATATTGTGAAAGAATTTCATTGAAATTGCTTCATTGGTATTCTGGTTTCGTAAGAATATTTTATTGTATTTATGACAACAATATTTTCTAATTATTAAGAACGCTATACCTTTGTTCCATGTGCGCAATATCTCGTTAGAAACTTTCACCATGCTGACTGGTTAGGAAAAAAAATCTAAATGCGAATGCAGGGAGATTTTTTTTAATGGCACGTTGTATCTAAATTGATGAAGAAGAAGAAGTTCTTCTAATAAAATTGTGATATATATTTGCAAAACATATCCATCAGAGAAGCGCAATGAGTAGTGATAAAGTGAGTAGAGTTGAATCATGATCTATAATTTCTTGTACTTATGCGCACTCATACTTATTGCAATGTTGTCTATCAATCATATCCACTCGAAAGTTTGAAGTGCGCATCGAAGTCATACTTAGCAATATTTATGACATTATTGATTTCGACTCTCCTTAATTCAATGCCTATGAACGATGCAAAATAAGTATGATGCACAATGCTAACTTCGCATACGAACACTAAAGTTCTCATTATTAGGTTATGTGTTTCTCTCTTGCTTTTTTTGTTTTTTTTTTTGCAGGAATTGAAAAAAAAAACAACCCTATTTACTACTATTGTATGCTACTTGCAAACTCTTTAATGACTAAAACTTTAAATAAACATACATGTATGAGTTGAGTGAGCTGAATCAATATGAGTAGTATAAGTATTTTGCTGAAATTATAAATCAAACTGATGTGATTTATGAGTGTGGTATGACTATAATATTGACGTCGCATTCATATTTATTTCATTTATTTATTCATTATGTATACCTAGCCTATGGGCCATAGTCGGTCACATCATACTACTCGAAACCTATACTTATAAATCAATGTCATGGTGAGTATACATAAATCAGAGTAGTTGATTTTAAATGATGTCTACTCACTTATATTTAAAATTTTATGAGTCAGTATGAATAGCGAAAAAGTGATTCGTTGCCCATCTCTGATACCCATGCTCCTCCGTCTTTATTGATAAACTTAAATTTGAGCAGTTCTTAAAAAATTTCTCATATATCATTTGCTGTGTTTTGATTCACGGAATCGCATGGGATCTTGAGGACCAATTCACAAAAAAGCAACAATATCTTGCATATGCTTCTAGCATAGCAAATTGTTTTTTAAAATGCATATATATTTAAGGTCTCTTTCATTGTTACTGGATGAGCTAATGCTACGGACGGATATTGATTCCCATTATGTAGCCACACTTTTTTCGGAGCCATTGGATACATACATATATTCCTATTATTACTAAATTTTTTTATTCCACGAACCATAAAAAAATAATTTCTTTACTTGGTATGGTCTAGGGATGGGCAAATGAAAAAAATGTATCGATATATATCGTAACGATATTTTTGAACAGTTTAGATATATATTTTTTGAAAACTTCGATATATCGATATTTTTTGCCTACAAATCTTGCCAAAATATTCCAAATCTAAAATAAATACAAATACTAAGATATCGTGCCAGAACCGCCAAAAAAAAAAAATTTAAGCGATATAAATTTTGAACAACTTATGGGTTTTTAAGGGGGTTTAAAAAAGATTTCCATAAAAATGTTGCTGATTAACCCCATATGCAAAAAAATTAACGTCTGCTTCAAGTGTACGTTAAAACCGGTTTTTGTATGGAAATTTTGTTTTAACGTACACTTCAAGAAGAAGAAAGCCTTAAAAATTTTTATAAATAAGGATGTTAATCATTGATTAATGAATGCCCGTGTTTAACACTTCATCATTGTGGAATACGAGAAATATCCACTTTGCATCCAAACAATAATATTTAAAGAAATCGCGAACAACTAACTTAAAACTTAATGAAGTCCATGAGTGGAGAAAACCCAAATTAAAATTGGTATCGAAAAAGGAAATAAATTTAATATGTGTGAAGATAAATTTAAATTTAACTAGCAGAGAGAAAAACCAAAAACTTTTACAGAGCTCATTAAGCAGTTAACAGAGCACTGTTAAGCACTTAACAGTCCTAGTAAAATAAAGGAATATTATTTCGGTGGCGAAATCCAGGAACAGGGACTGATAATGTACCCAAAAATTAATGGAAAATATTACGAGATCTGAATAATGAAATTATATTAATGGAATATACAACAGATATATCAATAACACAGAAACTTAATTTTAAAAAAGATCCTTTTTGGAACGAAAATTTGTCATTGTGGGAAATGAAGAATTCTACATATGTATATCCTATCCTATATTTACCTAAGGTTTTTACCCATGAGTTTGCCTTATAAAATTCAACTTACAGGATAGATATCTAGGCACAAATAGATATCTACTTGTAGAAATTACGGAGCTTATTAGTTAACCCGTACTATTAATATTATTTTGTAGAGTAGCCGAATACGAAGTCTTCCGATTTTACTTCGTGCTCGTTGTAGTTAGCTGCACGATAGCCGAATATAAAGAATACCGAATTTACTTTATATTCGTTGTAATGGTATTTCTTAAATTAACCGGACATAATAGATCTCCTCGGATTTACATCATACCCTTTGACAATGAAAAGTGAAATGAAATGAAAATGGATCTTGACAATGAAATGTAAGTTTGGTTTATATGTATGTTTTTGACCAACAGATTTTATGTTCCAATGTCTTATCTTATCTTATCTTATCCAGGCCAAATATATATAGAAGTCTTAAAATTATTCTTGTTATAACTTTAACATTTGTACATATCGTCCCTACACCGAAAGAATTTTGCTTCATAAGTCCAATGAAACAATTTCATTAAAATTTTTTCGCAAATCTTATGATAATTTCACAAATCCAATGAAAATTTCATGAATATTGTGAAAGAATTTCATTGAAATTGCTTCATTGGTATTCTGGTTTCGTAAGAATATTTTATTGTATTTATGACAACAATATTTTCTAATTATTAAGAACGCTATACCTTTGTTCCATGTGCGCAATATCTCGTTAGAAACTTTCACCATGCTGACTGGTTAGGAAAAAAAATCTAAATGCGAATGCAGGGAGATTTTTTTTAATGGCACGTTGTATCTAAATTGATGAAGAAGAAGAAGTTCTTCTAATAAAATTGTGATATATATTTGCAAAACATATCCATCAGAGAAGCGCAATGAGTAGTGATAAAGTGAGTAGAGTTGAATCATGATCTATAATTTCTTGTACTTATGCGCACTCATACTTATTGCAATGTTGTCTATCAATCATATCCACTCGAAAGTTTGAAGTGCGCATCGAAGTCATACTTAGCAATATTTATGACATTATTGATTTCGACTCTCCTTAATTCAATGCCTATGAACGATGCAAAATAAGTATGATGCACAATGCTAACTTCGCATACGAACACTAAAGTTCTCATTATTAGGTTATGTGTTTCTCTCTTGCTTTTTTTGTTTTTTTTTTTGCAGGAATTGAAAAAAAAAACAACCCTATTTACTACTATTGTATGCTACTTGCAAACTCTTTAATGACTAAAACTTTAAATAAACATACATGTATGAGTTGAGTGAGCTGAATCAATATGAGTAGTATAAGTATTTTGCTGAAATTATAAATCAAACTGATGTGATTTATGAGTGTGGTATGACTATAATATTGATGTCGCATTCATATTTATTTCATTTATTTATTCATTATGTATACCTAGCCTATGGGCCATAGTCGGTCACATCATACTACTCGAAACCTATACTTATAAATCAATGTCATGGTGAGTATACATAAATCAGAGTAGTTGATTTTAAATGATGTCTACTCACTTATATTTAAAATTTTATGAGTCAGTATGAATAGCGAAAAAGTGATTCGTTGCCCATCTCTGATACCCATGCTCCTCCGTCTTTATTGATAAACTTAAATTTGAGCAGTTCTTAAAAAATTTCTCATATATCATTTGCTGTGTTTTGATTCACGGAATCGCATGGGATCTTGAGGACCAATTCACAAAAAAGCAACAATATCTTGCATATGCTTCTAGCATAGCAAATTGTTTTTTAAAATGCATATATATTTAAGGTCTCTTTCATTGTTACTGGATGAGCTAATGCTACGGACGGATATTGATTCCCATTATGTAGCCACACTTTTTTCGGAGCCATTGGATACATACATATATTCCTATTATTACTAAATTTTTTTATTCCACGAACCATAAAAAAATAATTTCTTTACTTGGTATGGTCTAGGGATGGGCAAATGAAAAAAATGTATCGATATATATCGTAACGATATTTTTGAACAGTTTAGATATATATTTTTTGAAAACTTCGATATATCGATATTTTTTGCCTACAAATCTTGCCAAAATATTCCAAATCTAAAATAAATACAAATACTAAGATATCGTGCCAGAACCGCCAAAAAAAAAAATTTAAGCGATATAAATTTTGAACAACTTATGGGTTTTTAAGGGGGTTTAAAAAAGATTTCCATAAAAGTGTTGCTGATTAACCCCCATATGCAAAAAAATTAACGTCTGCTTCAAGTGTACGTTAAAACCGGTTTTTGTATGGAAATTTTGTTTTAACGTACACTTCAAGAAGAAGAAAGCCTTAAAAATTTTTATAAATAAGGATGTTAATCATTGATTAATGAATGCCCGTGTTTAACACTTCATCATTGTGGAATACGAGAAATATCCACTTTGCATCCAAACAATAATATTTAAAGAAATCGCGAACAACTAACTTAAAACTTAATGAAGTCCATGAGTGGAGAAAACCCAAATTAAAATTGGTATCGAAAAAGGAAATAAATTTAATATGTGTGAAGATAAATTTAAATTTAACTAGCAGAGAGAAAAACCAAAAACTTTTACAGAGCTCATTAAGCAGTTAACAGAGCACTGTTAAGCACTTAACAGTCCTAGTAAAATAAAGGAATATTATTTCGGTGGCGAAATCCAGGAACAGGGACTGATAATGTACCCAAAAATTAATGGAAAATATTACGAGATCTGAATAATGAAATTATATTAATGGAATATACAACAGATATATCAATAACACAGAAACTTAATTTTAAAAAAGATCCTTTTTGGAACGAAAATTTGTCATTGTGGGAAATAGAAGAATTCTACATATATCCTACTATATAGAAATGGTGCTCCTGGTGGTTCTTTAAAGAGCAAACGCAATCGCATTTCTGTAACCGTTTTGGGAGTTTGGGAAAATTAATTTGAAAAAAGTGATTTTTAAGCAAAATTTCTGGAGAAGACTAGTGGTCATTGTAGGAAACAGAAGAATTCCAGGTGGTTCTTACAATTACTTAACAGTTTTTTGATTTTCAGAGGTTGAACCGAAACAGAACAGGGTTGATTCGTAACAGAACAGAAAGTAAAAACAAATTCTGTCTTCAGGCTTATACCCACACAAACTAAATTTGGCATTTAGCTTAGTTAACAAATAAAAGTCACCTGACTTAGTGAGGTTACCTTATAGATGAGCCTTGTTATTATGAAATTTCTCTTTTTTTCTTCGCATCACTAGCAGTGATGCCAATATCCTACAGTTAAAAACCAAACTAAACTAAAGTTTGTATAGCTCTTAAAAATATCGAAAGCCAATACTCGTAAATAAGAATCGATGTATCGATATATGGTATTTTGAAATTTTTTTGAAGTTTTGAAAACAAAGAAAAAAAATTATGCATTAAAAATATTTTGTTTTTCGCTACTAATTTTTAAATAAAGCCTGGTACTCTGTTCAAAATTTCACGCGAAATGTTGACATATTCCATACAAAAAAAGTTTACGTGAAATTTTCATGAAATAATGTTGCAAAACTTGTACTCTGTTCAACTCGTGAAAAATTTATGAAATGTATCTGGCAACATTTTTTTGCTATCTGTGAAATAATGAGACTGGCATTTATTTCGTGCGAAATATTGACAGCTGATGTTTTTGTTAACAAAAGTTGATCAGTGTTGCCTACTTCAAACCAATAAATACGAAAATTTTTTCCGAAAAAGTAAAATGGGCATCACTTGTTACGTGTCAAATTTTTCACGCGAAATAATCAATGTTGCTGAAAGATTTTCACAACTTCGAACAGAGTACCAGGCTTAACTCCGAAACAGCTGAAATTTGAAGAAAAAATTTTTTAATTTGATTTAAAGATAATTTTATTTTGCATCTTTAACTGTTTAATTTATTACAATCGAACAAACAGTTATCGAGTTATATTGCGTTAAGTTAGTGTGACCGCCTTGTTTATGGGTTAATACTCGTATTAGCCACGCCCATTAAAAAAAAAATCTGCACGTCATAGAAAAAACTGAAAACGGACTTGAATTAAGGGCACGAATGTCTATATAAAACACATATTTTTATTGAAAACAAATATTTCTTGCAGAACAGTGTTATTAAAATATGTTAAAGTTGGCATATGAAAATTATTATTGCTGATCGCTTACTAAAAATTAATGTTCTATACTCGTATTAGCTCAAATAATTTCAATGTTCTTGTATTGTGAAAAATTATTTGTTATACAATAGAAACTTCTGCACTGACAGTTTATTCCAGTGGACCCCTTTTTTGTACTTAAAAACTGCGAAAATAAAGTTTTTGTCTATGCTATTTGTAATTGTGTTACGCACACCTTAAAACGTTCCAAAAATTTAAGCAATTTAATTTGAAAAAAAAAAGATAAATTTTCGGTTGTAATTCCAAACATTTTTGTATATAAGCCGGTAATAATACACTAACACATATATAAAACAAAAGTATACAATGGAGTGCTACATTGTGTTTCTTTCTAATGACACACCTTGTTTGTTATGCTCATGGTATTAGTTAAAAGCAGCATTCTGTTGTTATTTTCCACTTGCAAGGACATACAAAACAAGCCATTGCAAAACAAAAGAAAAAAAAAATAGAAACAATTTAAAACTTTATTAACAATCTAAATAAGCTACAATCACTCTTACACACTCACACATTCCTCAACATAACAACAAATGGTTGTTATCCTTTTGTAATGTTCCTCTTTAAAACTACGAGTAGGAAAATGTGAACGTTTTACATACACTAACATACGTGTTGGCCAGTTTTGAAAGCCCCGGTCGGGTCGATTTTTTTTCAAACCATCAACATGTTCTGAAGTTTGTTTAAATAGCTCTTGAAAAAACATAAAGGACAGCGTCTGATATAATCGTAACAGAGAGCTGGTAGACAGAGAGGGAGATAAAATGTGTGCAAAATAAAACAAACAAATGTAAAACAATTGCCATTTTAAAACATTTGTTGCAGTTATTTTCAACGTTGTTACTCTAAAATTTTCAAGTAGTTAATATTATATACACTGCAAGAAAAATCATTTATTCTCATAAATGAAACGTTTTAATGAAATATTTTTCATTAGAGTAACAAAGGCTCTATCTCATCGATTAAATTAAAAATAAGTAATTGTGTATAGCTCACTGTTTGATCGAATATTCTTCTGAAAGCTTTACTATTTGACATATCTTATACGATTTTATTTTGTAAAAAAAATAAAAATTATTTATACAAAAAATAAATCAGCATGCACCATCGAGCAAATTGTTGTCTGAGAAAATTCGCTATGAACTTTGAATGCGTTTACTGGAGAAATCTTAAAAGTTTTTTCGACATGTCAGGACATGTTATGACTTTTCCTATATTTTTACCAGTTATCTTATTGGTGACAGTGAAAAGTTTGGAATATTTTCAGACTTTTTCCACAACTGTCTGCTAATTTTTTTTTTAAGTTAACTCTTATGTTATACCAGATGACTTTGTATGAATCTTCAATGGGTCTTTTAGAGAGTTTTCTAAACAAAACAAAAATAAAAAATAAATTCGAATTTTGTTTTTTGCAAAACACTAGAAAATGTTCTGACTGTTTTGGAATTTTTTAAAGAATAATTTAAAATGAAATTCATCACCCATTTGATTCCGACAAAATATTTGTCCTGAAAATTTATTTTATAGGTATTTTTAATACATATAAACAAATTAAGCTCTGATATCACATATAAAAATAATTTGATCCAGCCAAAAATCGTATTTTCAATAAATGGTTGAATTCAGCTTTAGTTAAAAAAAGTTTGGCCAAAAATATCTGTTAAATTTCGTATAAAACTCTGCAAAATTTTCAGGAAAGCTTATTGCGTCTCTTCTCACACTACTCCTTTCTCTTCGAGTTGTTTTTGTAACAAACACAAATTAAAAAACTTGTCTACTTATTTTTTTTTTATTGTTAAACAACATTGTCTGAGAAAGTATTTTCTCTCAGTGTATGTGTTTAAATGTGTGTATGTGTGTGTATTCACACCAATTTCTGACGTCACCAACAATATGGCCGTAATAAACATTATGCGGATGAGTTAATCAAAAGTATGCATATATATTATGAAGTTAATGCTTTAGAAAAAGGACAGTGGTTCAAACTGGCAAGGGATTGTGCAGTTGAAAATATATATTTTGGCTTAAGGATATAATCAATTTAATGTATAAAATTTTCTTATGAATTGATAATAAAGTGTTAAATATTGCTGTATATACAAATTTTATATCCAATAATCACAATTACTACATAATACTCGTATTAAACCTTTAATAGTAATTAAAAAGTTTAAAAATTAAAAATGTTTTTTTTTCTTAATTCTTATTCCCAAAAAAGTAGTTTTTCAAATTATTTTTGGAATATAACGTTAATGTATTTTTCGTATTTTTCTAAAGGAAGCCCTTTCGTGTTATTCGCTCGACTCGAAATGCGTGCTTTGCAGTTTTTAAAGCCATTGCCAAAAATATGGAGAACGATTCCTTTTAATAACACACAACTTACTTTGTAACGTAGATATGCACGTATATGTTTTTGTCATCTCTCAGTGAATATTAACTATCTATAAGCATTAAAATTTACAATATAGTGAATTTTTTACGATTTTTGCAAAGTTATGTATATATGCCCATATATAGTTCCGGTTAATGCCATTAACTCTAGTAATATTTGAATAAGCTTTAACTCATTTCTTTAATTTTTTTTTAAATCTTAAATCAATACTGATCAGTTCCAGAAGCGGAAACAAAGTGCATATAGACAATGCTTAAGCAAAAAAAAGCTAGCAAAAATTTCAAATAAAAAATATATAATCATAATTTAGGTAGCCAGAAAAACGATCGTAGGCATGTTATTATTTATTTAAGTATACCATACATTGTCTTAAGTGTTGAAAAACGAAAGAAAAAAAAAATTAAGAGTTTTTTAAAACGAATGAATTTTCAATTACACCTGATCTACGCATAAAATGAATCACCCAAGCTGTACACATGACAGTAAAAATTACACCCAATTCGGCTAATTACAGACAAAATGGCCACACTGACTCCTCTAGACAAAAAACAGCCTGTCCCACGATGTCACCAGAAATCGTTCGATCGACAACTTCTAATCCAAACAACAATAACAAATTGTTTGTTGTTTTCAATATAAGTATTCGATGGAACGATTTCTGGTGATATCGTGTAACAGGCCGAAAAATATTTAATTCCCTTAAACAAAAGGGCTCTCTATATGCCGCGAGAATAGTTTTGATTGTGCAGATAACTATTCTATTATTTGGTAAATTATTTATGAAATATGCTCATTTAAAGCAAAGCAAATTTATCAACTATTATATGAGCAAATTATTGAGGAAATTATAAAAGCTTCTTATCAAAAATCCCAAAATGTATGCTATGGATTTTACTCAACACAACAAATCAATAACATATCGTGCCATAACCGCCAAAAAAGCTTAAGCGACATAATTTTCGAACTTAATTTTTTGACCAAAAACGATTATTTGCGTTCGTAAATAGTCGATTTTCAACAAAATATCGAAGTGCAAAAAATGTGTCGCTTAAGCTATTTTAGCGGTTATGGCTCGATATACTAGCGTAATAAAATATTACTCATACGCCCTGGAACGCCATATAACATTTATCTTTACCTGAGTATTACAGCCAGTTTTTAGAAAACATAAGCCCTTTCTTTAAAAAAAAGAGGTTTCTAGGTATAACTAACCTGACCAGACTTTCCGCTTTAGGCGGGACTATCCCGCTTTTCGTAGGTCTATCCCGCTTCGAATTTCTATCCCGCTTTTTAGAGTTTTGAAATTTTCAATACCTTATTTTATTTTCATTAAAATGTTAGTCATAAAAATTCATTCCAAATATTTTTAGGTGTAGTTATTATTTAAGCAGCCAAAACCTTGTGTGCTTTGCTACACCCCATTTGCGTTTTGAGATGAAAAGAAAAATTGTCTTTATTACAAGGAATCATCTAGCTTCTACTTGAATACCTGTGTGTAGTAGGCAGCCACGTAAACCAACCAAATCAACAAAATTCCACATCACTAGCAAACGAATTTTGATTATATCAACTTCCGTTCAACGACAAAAGAAAAGCAGTGTTGTAAGTCTGTAGTTGTCTGTGTTTCTGTGTATCTATATAAGTGTACGATACCACGTACAGGACCGATTTTGATTTGGGTTTTTCAGTTTGAAAAGTGACTTGATCGAGAGTGTTCTTAGAGATAGTTTTAAAGAAAATCGGTCCAGCCGTTTCGAACATATCACATCTTTTCTAGATATATGCACTTGAATCTGTGTGTATTTGGCGACGTAGTTCCTAAACGGCTTAACCGATTTTAATTTAGTTTTTTTAGTTTAAAAAGTGACTCGATCTAATATCTAATTGCCTATACTTGAAGAAAATCTGTCTATCCGTTTGGTCCGTTAGTCGGGGGTTTTATTTTTCGTTCAGGTTAGCACGAATTTATATTAAATTAAATTTAAATCTAAATATGTATCACGTAAAACATTATGGGCACGTGACAAATATATACTCACTTGGCAATCACAGTTAATATATTGAAAGTAAAAACTATTGAAAGCTAAAAGAATGTGACATAATATCCACTAGGGATGGGCAAATGAAGAAAATGTATCGATATATATCGTATCGATATTTTGGAACAGTATCGATATATATTTTTTGAAAACATCGAAATTTCGATATATCGATATTTTTTGCTGCATTAATTTCGAATGCACAATTACTTACTTTAAGAAATTTAATACAAACAATTTATTTTAAGTAATACGTAACCTACTGTAGCTCCTTAAGACTTCATTAGTCTTTACTTTCTGTTGCTGCTCTGTGCTGTGCCGTTCTGTTTCTAAATTTTAAAAGTTACTTTTTCTGTAATAAATTATCAGCTGTTTCGGACCAGAATGGTCCCAGTTTTCCACTAAAGTGATGAGTTTTGCATCTTCCATTGTTATTAGAGTTTTTCTTTTCCGGACTTTTTCATTTCCCGGGAAAGTGGGAATAACTTTTCGGTTTTTAACGTTTATAAGCACATGTCAAAAAAATAATACAATTTCAGTTCCCGGGCGTAATTGTTGTAAAGTTTTAGATATAGTTCTACCATCGCATTCATAAAGTGAATAACGACATGCATCGAGGAATGTGTACGCAACATAACAGAATTATGTTGAGAAAAACTAATGGCTTATATGTATATGATTTTTATAAACCAAAAAGAGTCAGCTGATTCGTAACAGGACAGAAAGTAAAAACAAATTCTGCCCTTAGGCTTATACCCACACAATCCAAAAAGTCACCTGCCTTAGTTGGGTCACAGTTAAAAAACGTCTATAGCTCTTAAAAGTATCGAAACCCTATAGTCGTAAATAAGAATCGATGTATCGATATATAGGTTTTTGAAATATCGGCGATATATATCGATATTTATTTTCTCAAATATCGATATTTCGATATATCGATATTTTTTGCCCATCCCTAATATCCACTATAATAATACTTACATATATGTATGTATGTACCAACGGTACGTCGAATAAATATAAATAACTAATGTAATGATCGTAAAAGATATACCATAATAGTGATAAAGTTCTTGCTAGCCTGTAAGTCAATTATTGTATACTAGAACTGAGCACAAGATGTTTTTTTGCTTAGTCTTCATGATATACAGTATTGAATTGTTCCCTCTTTTTGGTGCTCCTGATTTTATGAGAACACTAAAACTGGTATTCAATTTTATAAAAAGCATGCAATATTATTTGCTTATCTGCCAAGCGAGGGCATCAGCTATTATAGTGTCGAATCATATTTCACTAGTGCACACCGAATGACAATTGTAAAATGAGCACACAAGTGTAAAAATATGTGTATGTATAAAAGAATAAAACAAACAACGTAGATTATTTGAGCGTGTTAGTTCGCATGCGATACTGTTCTTAGTTTTATAATTTATTAATTTAAGGCTAAAAAGTAGAATAAACAAATAATAAAATAAAACTAATATCTTTCTCAATGGATATAATTGTAAAAAGTTCTATTATCATTTTATATTTTATGAAATTTTGAGTTTGTGAAATGAAGTATGCTGTACTATGAAGTGTACAATAAAAATATTGCACACTTGACACAACTGTCTATTTAACTGTTGCACAATGGTTTTATGTGTTTTTTATTTCCTTGTTCTCTATTTTTGTTTAACACTCAATTACTATCACCATTACAAACAGTATTCGCTTTTGAAAAAAGTACAATACTGTGCACTTTTTCATAGCTTGTGCTCAGTTCTATTGTATACACAATGTAATCATTTCTCATATTTCATTTCATTAAAAACTGATGCTAACAAAAAATTTTTGCACCAGTAGATCGACATGAAGTGAGTAGCGGGACAGAAAAATTTCGGCTGTTCCTCCAGCAAATACTGAACCGATTAAAATATTATTCCTGATGAAAATTTGTACCACATATTCTCTAACAATTCGAAAAATATGCGTGTAAGACTTAGATATACATAAACATATTTCAAAAGGTACCTAGAGAAAAAACTGCCTAATAGAATCAAGAAGATTTTCTCTATGAAACGTTTTTAGGTTTTAGGCTAAGGGGTATCCCAGCAGAAAGAAGCGAAGATTCTTTCATAGAGATTCCTTATTGTTTTTATGTGGTAAATCTTATTAATTTTATCAAGAAGAAACCACATAAAATCAAGCAGAAATTTTATTATTCACAACTTTTTTTACTCAATTTCCGTTATTTTTGGCACCAAAAAACAATCCATAGAGAAAAACTTCTTGATTCTATTAGGTTTTCTTATAAATTGTAAATTATAGGGATTTCTTATTGATTTTATTAGGTTGCCTTATTGATTTGTTCAATAAGTTTTTCTTCTTCATTTTAGTAGGTTGCCTTAGCGCATCTTATTTTTTCAATAAGGTTTTCTTCTTGATTTTAGTAGGTTCCTATATGATTATGTGTAAAGCATCTTATTGATTTTTTAATAAGGAAATCTTCTTGATTTTATGAGATGTCTTGTTATTTCGTTTCTATAAATAGGCATAGAGACAATTTCTTTCATGATGGTTTTCATTTTGGTATAAGAATGTATGCACAATAATTTCAATGGTTATTCAGGCTGCTTGTTAGCATATTGGGTAGAGTGTATGTCTATCAGGTAGAAGTTTGCTGGCTCAATACTTGGTGAGTAAGTTAGTTAAGAAAATAAGATGTATGTATGTATAAATAAATAACATCTACAATATACTACATACATACATACATATGTATATGGTATAAAATTTAAATGAAAATACATAAGTACAGAGAATAAAGACGCAATTTTTTTTTATATTTCTTTTATTGACAAAATCAATCAGATAACCTCATAAATAATAATGATCTGCACAAGTATGATTGAAACGCTGTTCAACACATTCTCAAATTTTCAAACAGTCTTCCTATTCTCATTTGTAAAAGCGAAACGAGCAATGGAACTGAAAAAATGGTTGCTGCTGTTAGAGAATGGAAACGTGAGAGAATGGAAACATGAGAGAATGGAGACATGAGAGTAATGAAGCATGATGCTATAAACATAATCAAGTCCACCGAGCATCGACTACAAGATGTCAAAAATAGAATACATGCGTGCTTATGAGAATAATTATTTTAGCCGGTGCACGACTACCGACTACACGGCTACTTTTGTAGCCCGAAGCTAACTTAGGCTAATGCTATAAACACAATCAAAGGCTACCGACCATCGACTACCGACTACAAAAGTAGCTGGCTACAAAAATAGCCAAGTCGCCAGCTACTGAATTCTTTTAACGACTACCGACCACTAACTACAAAAAATAAACATCTGTTTTGACATATGTATTAAAGTTAACCAAAACAAAACAAACTTGATTTTTTTAAGTAAATTTGTGTGAAAAAATTTATAGTTATAGTTTTATATAGATTATAGTTTTATAGTTTTCTTGGCCCAGATCGGACAGTATTGGCCGGCCGCGTACTTCTTCTATTAGCTGCTCGTCCACGTCCATATTTGCAGTAAATTGAACTAAACATTTACATTAAACAATATAATAAATACATATAAACAGTAAAAATGACTATTATATACTTACCAATTTCAATAAAAAAACCACAAAATAAATATTAATGAAACAAATGAACAGATGATTATTATTTTTCAATGGTGCCACTATAATAGTTTTTCGCGTTTTTAATAGCGATATTTAATGTATTGCGTTCTTAAAACCACCATTTCATGCATTTATTGTATTGGCAGCACTAATCTGTTTTTTGTAGCCAAGAAAAATAGAAGTTAGCCTAAGTTGGCTACGGGCTACAAAAGTAGCCGTGTAGTCGGTAGTCGTGTAGCAACTTAAAGAATTATTCCCATAAGCACGCATGTATTCTATTTTTGACATCTTGTAGTCGATGGTCGGTGGACTTGATTGTGTTTATAGCATAATTTCTATTTTTCTTGGCTACAAAAAACAGATTAGTGCTGCCAATACAATAAATGCATGAAATGGTGGTTTTAAGAACGCAATACATTAAATATCGCTATTAAAAACGCGAAAAACTATTATAGTGGCACCATTGAAAAATAATAATCATCTGTTCATTTGTTTCATTTATATTTATTTTTTGGTTTTTTTATTGAAATTGGTAAGTATATAATAGTAATTTTTACTGTTTATATGTATTTATTATATTGTTTAATATTATGATGTTTAATGTAATGATGTTTATTTTTTGTAGTTAGTGGTCGGTAGTCGTTAAAAGAATTAAGTAGCTGGCGACTTGGCTATTTTTGTAGCCAGCTACTTTTGTAGTCGGTAGTCGATGGTCGGTAGCCTTTGATTGTGTTTATAGCATGAGAGTTCGAATAGAATAGTACATCAATCTAGTTGTCGTTTGTTTCGTTCAAAAAAAGCGAAGCAAACGAAACATGGATGTCTTTGCCAGAATGACAAACGAAACACACATTTACTCTCATCTTTCCAAATTATTATGGAAACATTCGAATGTTTCGTTTTAAAAAGCGAATCAAAGGAAACATGCACATCTGTTTGGAAGTAAATGCGGCAGTTTGTTGTCATCGTTTCTGAAAGAAGGATACTCAAAAAATGGCTTGCTAGGACGTAAGTGAAGCTTGTAAGCGTTATACTATTTTAAAATGTTTTTAACTGAAAATATAGGTTTTATAATCAAATTAAATGAAAATTTTTTGTTTTGTTTGAAATAAAAATTCGGTCTTACATTAAGTTTTTTGACAGACATAGAAAATTGTTGTTTCAGTAAAATTGAAAAATAGCCAATGCACATATGAATCAAAACAAAAATTTTCATTTAATTTGATTATAAAACCTATATTTTCAGTTAAAAACATTTTAAAATAGTATAACGCTTACAAGCTTCACTTACGTCCTGGCAATCCATTTTTTGAGTATCCTTCTTTCAGAAACGATGACAACAAACTGCTGCATTTACTTCCAAACAGATGTGCATGTTTCCTTTGATTCGCTTTTTAAAACGAAACATTCGAATGTTTCCATAATAATTTGGAAAGATGAGAGTAAATATGTGTTTCGTTTGCTTCGCTTTTTTTGAATGAAACAAACGACAACTAGATTGATGTATTATTCTATTCGATCTCTCATGCTTCATTACTCTCATGTCTCCATTCTCTCATGTTTCCATGTGTGTTTCGTTTCGTTTCGTTTCGATTGCTTGCCTCCTAGCCAGTGTGACCCTTTTAGCATTTTCACTGCTAAATTTAGCATTATATATTTTGATTTAGCAGTGAATTTTTTATTTTGCATTTAGCATTTTTTTCAGCATTTTTGTATTAATTTTTTAGCATTATTTAGCATTTTTAATTTTATAAATTTCATATATTCTTTTCCATTTATACATGTAAAAACTCCTGTATTTCATTGTATTTTGTAGTTTTTGTAGAAATTTATAATGATGGAAACCATGTAAACAGCAAAAGACGTCTTAAGCGGCTATTAGGATGTCATACTTGGTATTTGAGAATAGTGTGATAATTCAAAATTCGTGTTTTTAAGATTTAAGGAATTTTGAATTTTTGTGTTTGTCATCATACTCCCTTAATATATCTTTTGTCAAATTCAGTGCAAATTTCATTTATGTTTTCGTAACTTGCGGTCTCCACCTGACATAAGAAGGCTCACTTGAACATAAACTTTAAGTTAATGTTAAGTGAAGACTGCTCAAGTTAATGCTTTTTTCAAGTGATAACATTATTGATAGTGCATTTGTTTTAACAAATCACTTATAACTTCAAGTTACAACGGAATGTCATGTCATGTGGAAACGTAGAGTACGGAAAGCATAAAGATGACTTAGTTAGATCGCGCATTTTAAGAGGTATTTGTTGGAATGTACGAAAGTCTGTCATGCTCATATACCGAGTATGAGCGTCTAATAGCCGCCTTAATGTATTTTAAACGTCAAACACCTAATAATAAGAAGAAAATAAGTATTTTAATTATGTTTTTCGGAGTCGAACACTTCAAAGTTCATCGTTGCTGAATCCGGCTCCTGGACGTACAGTAAAAAATAGAAAAGTAAATTAATCCGTTTTTTAATGCAAAAAGTATTTTTTAAATGTCTTTCATATTATGTTGATAGCAGGCATGCTAATACATTAAAACATACATATAAAATAAAAGTGTAAAATTATTTTATGTATTTAATTTTTATATGAAAATTACCAACAACAAATTTTACACTTTTATATTTAATACGATCGTGCAAAGATACAGGAGGTTTTATGAATTCAGCAATTGTACTCGTATTTTGTATATTCCTGAATTGTTGTTTTAACTTTTGAATCAACTTTGTCTGTTTTATTAAAATTAAATTAAATATTTCTTCGTTATACCGATATAATTAATAAAAAATCATTAAAAAATTTTAGCATTATATTTTAGCATTTTCAAATATTTTTTTAGCATTTTTAGCATTATTTTAAGCCCCATTTAGCATTAAAATTTTTTTTAGTTGTGGCCACACTGCTCCTAGCGAATAGAGTAAATATTCGTTTCGTTCGTTAGATGTATTCTCAATTAGAGTTCTGTTTTCGCTTCATTCTCAATAGACAGAAAATCAAAACATTCATGCAGATGTTTAATAAATAATACAAGATGTCTACTTGATTTTTTCAAAAAAGTTTTCTCTATGAAATTAATAAGATTTCCTTATTGAAAAACTAACCATAGAGATTTCTTATTAATTTTGTTTTTTTATGAGGTATTTAATAGGACTTGTTTTTCTGTGTTAAATATGCAAAAAATATGCACTAAAAAATCCATTCCCAGATTTATAAAAAATTCTGAAACGGAATAATATCTTATCTCCGCATTAATACGTCACACAAAAAAAAACATTCAACTGCATAGTTGCGGTTTCCCTGCTTATAATATATATTTTAGTCATATGAACTACAGGGTAAATATGCCTTATTAGTCATGCGAACTGCAGGGTAATTATGAAACCTCTATTAGCAACCGAAGTAACACATGCACATTTGCATATACTTGCAGAAGAGCTTCTTACTTCAAGCCTTATTAAAGGCCTGGTCAGAAATTTTTTCGATTCCATTACAATTCTTGTCTAACTGCTAAGGTATGCCTTATAGAAGGGCTCGGCTTTTCTGCATAAAAGATAATATACACATTCCACATTCCGTTCTACGAGAAACGAAACTTTTTGTTTTGTTATTTTGCGAAATAAAAGCAAACGAATTCATGTTTTGGACTCATTTAACATTCTTATGCAACTTCTGAAGAAGGCTCCATAGAAGACTGTAGCTCTTTAGTAAAAAAATATAGGATACATATTCCAAATGTCCTTCTATAAGAAGGGAGAACAAAAGGAGTAAAGAATTTAATTTGCTTTTTTTGCCAAATCAAAAGCAAAAGAATTCAGATGCCGTTATAAAAAAAACAAAATTCTATATACAAATTCGGAAAACGTAAATCAAATAAAAAATAAATTAGCAAAAATCAAACGACAATGGCAAGACTGTGGTAATTTTTGGGTTGGTAACATTGAGATTTCATTACAAAAAAGCTTTCAGCAACAACAACTGACAGTATAAGTAAAACAGTTGGGAAAATATATTAATTTCATATAAAAAAATATATTTTCACAATTATTTTACTTGTATTTCAACACTTGTCAGTTTTGGGAAACAGGCCCCAGCAGCTGAAAACCTTTCAACAAACCTTTATTAATTCCCTTTCAATGTGACCTTCATATAAAGGCCTTTTAACATCCATTCTATGGTAGGCCTTTAAAAGCCATTAATTTGAAGGCCTTTCGCAATGTCTGCGAAAGAAGCGGGAACGGAAAGCCTACCGCCCAATGCAATATGGAATGGACCGAGCAGGCCTTGTACTTACAAAAGAAAAAGCACAGAGGCCTTTTACAAGGCATCCGTACTCCTTATTTTTCCCGCTGGGTATGTACATATACATACATATGTATATAAATATATGTATATATATATATATTTTGGCAAATGTGTTTCTCTGTGGTTTCAGATTAAATTGAATTAAAATTTTATTATGAAAGCCTTACCTGGATGCTTATTTTCTTTTCCCTCGAACCCTTTCATAAGTAAATTAAAGTCTCGGTTTGGTTTTTCTTTGGTTTAAATAATTTAATACACATAGTTTTTATTACTATTTTATTATGTAGTAAATTTCTTTTTTTTATATTTCTTGGTTGCTTTGGAGGACATTGAATTTTATTATAGTTTCACCAATTACATGTTTCATTTAATTTACTCTGGTTTTTCTATTTCTCTGGGATAATATTTATATACATACAAATTATTATACATTCATGAAACTTATAAAATTTTATTAATATTTAAATATTTATATTTTGATTAACAGTTTTTGGTTTAAAGTTTGGTGTTTTTAGAAATACATTTATTTATTAGAATAATTAGTTGTTTTATGATAACATTACGTGAATAAAACAATTAAATTATATCTGCATTGTTAATATAATTGAGATGTTAAAATATATATTTAGCACTAACTACTTTAAGTCGTTTCTAAAATATTATATATATATATATATATATATACTATATATATGTTGGCTAATATAATAGATACAAGAATAACTTAATATCTATTTTATTTAATTACAATCATATATGTAAGTTTTTTAATATAAAGCTAAGTCCATACTAAATTGTTTTGATAATGTTGGTACATTCTCATCAAAAGTATTTCCGTAAACTGTTAAAAGTTTAAATAATTGATTTAAAGCTTAACATAATATTAAATTATATGTTAGCAACAGTGCTAGACTACAGAAGGGTAAGATTTGCAAGCATAATGATTATATTAAAGCAACAAAGCTAGTTTTAAAAATATATTAAACATTTTGCTAAAGGTATAATAAGGGTTTTCATGAGAACTCTTAAAATTGCCATTTGCGCAATTGAGCAGATTTTGAGAGACTTGTTTCATCAAGCCCCTTTTCAACTTTTGCACAAACAGTTGAGTCAATTTGAATGAAAGGTCAATAAGTACACTGTAGTCATATTTTGCTTTTAAATTGTTACGCAATTGGCAAACTTATATTTACTCAATTTACGATTTTTATATCTTACCTATAATATGGGGTGATACAACATTTGATACAATCACAGTGAATGTAATTCACAAAAGCGGCATTCTTTGTCGTATTCTAGTCGACTACAATTGAGGATCGAAAGCTGCTCATAACAAGGGTCATTGTTTAAACAAATGCTAAATTTTATAATATAGGGAATATTTGATAAAATAATTAGGGAAAGAAAAAAGGATTTAAATAACTATAAATGTACTTGATGGCATTCAGTAATATTTCGTTGTATCTTTTAATTTTTTTTTATTATTTTATGAATCAAAAATGCTTTTGTAGACCCCATTTAATTCATTGCAATCACATAAAGAAACACTTTTAACCCTTATTCTTATTCAAATCTAATCAAAGAGAAAAAAAAATTAACTAAAACAACAATTATATATAATTTGAAATGAGACTTTCTTATAGCGCATTTACACCTGCACAAAATCTACATAGAGAGAACAGTGCCTACTAAATACCTCATAAAATAGAACAAAATTAATAAGAAATCTCTATGGTTTTTTTAATAAGGAGATCTTATTAATTTCATAGAGAAAACCTTTTTGAAAAAATCAAGAAGAAATCTTGTAGTTTTTATCTTATTGATTTTTTCAATAAAAAAAATAAAAAAATATTGCATCTTTATTCTCTGTACTTATGTATTTTCATTTAAATTCTATACCATATACATATGTATGTATGTATGTAGTATGTTGTAGATGTTATTTATTTATACATACATACATACATACATACATATTAGGTTATATATATTGAACCAGCAAACTTCTAGCTGACATGCACTCTACCAAATATGCTAAAAAGCAGCCTGAATAACCATTTAAATTATTGTGCATACATTCTTTTACAAACATGAAAAATATCATGAAAAAAATTGTCTCTATGTCTATTTATAGATATGAAGTAACAAGACACCTCATAAAATCAAGAAGATTTCCTTATTAAAAAAATTAATAAGCTGCTTCACACATACTCATATAAGAACCTCGCTTACATTTTATAAGAAAACCTAATAGAATCAAGAAGTTTTTCTCTATGGATTGTTTTTTGGAAATTGAGTAAAAAAAACATTGTGAATAATAAGATTTCTTCTTGATTATATGTGGTTTTCTTCTAGATAAAATTAATAAGATTTACCAAATAAAAACAATAAGAAATCTCTATTTAAAAATCTTCGCTTCTTTCTGCTGGGATACCCCTTAGCCTAAAAACGGTTCATAGAGAAAATCTTCTTGATTCTATGAGGCAGTTTTTTCTCTGTGTAGCAGAATTTAATCAGAATCTTTGTGAAAGGCTTTACCGTTTACACCAACTTTTTTCGACATTTATCAAGATTTTGTTATCCAAAACAAGACCCATGAACTGACAAATATCCAAAACTACAGCCAACAAATGCAATGTAGCCAATTCGCATACCTTTTTAATCAGACCGTAGCTAATTCACTCATCTTTTTTTATAAATATGTTGTACAGGGTAGTGAAAAATAAATAAAAATATTAAATTTTGATTAGATTTCTTACAAATCTACTGATAAAAGAGATTTAATTTTGTATGGGAACTATAGTAAAAAGCAGCAAGATTTAGCTCGAAATCTCTGAAGTGCTAGATTTTGGGACAGTGTAAATGACCTATTGTATGGCTTAAATAATTAAATTTTTAATAAAAAACATTATGCAAAAGAAAAGGGACATATTTTTTCGATTTAAAAAAAAAAATTTTTTTGGTTTTAAAATATTTTATATATTAATTTATCTACATCCATACATATGTAGGTACAAATCTACTTGTTTTATTTATTTTTATACATTTTTTAATATTTTTTTTTTTTTTTGGGTTAATACGTTATTTAAATATGTACTTTAAATATATGTATATGTATATATAAATATCTAATTTCAATTAAAAGTAAATGATATGTTTTCTGAATATTTATTACAATTATACTTAATTATACTAAGTTTTTTCTTCTGAAGCTAACAATAATATATTAATAAATATTGATGTTTATTTATTTTTTTTAATGTGTATATTGCATGATATAAATGTTAAACTCTTGAAAAAATTTTAGTTCTCAAAATTAACAACTTAATATCAACCTCGTTCAGAGATTATTAAATTTTATAGTCTTAAGATCTTAGACTGGTTTTATTTATTATTATTATTTTTATTATTTGTAATAAATTTGATTTAGTGTATGCTGCACTAAACTTGTTAACAGAATAACAATATTTAAAAAAATTTAATAAAAAAAGTTGAGAGCTAATAACAGCTGAAGGTTTCTGAATTAATTTTAACTGATCTGAACTACAATTGACGTTTTCTAAATTATAACTGGAAAATGTGTAGTGCTGTAGTGCAACTTTTGCCCTTCAAAGAACCGGATTGTATTTCAGATGCACAGTTGCTCGTTTCTGTTGTTTCCCAATAATTTTTCCAACACCTTAGGCAAGGAGAGAATAATGGCAATTAGTTAAAAGTCTTTTTTAAGCTTTTTGTATCGGAATAGCTTAGGATCACTACTATTCTCTGGGGAAGTTAAATTTCGCAAGAATAGAGTTAATTAAAAAAGTGATTAACGGACACGGTGTGAAGATTAAGGCTTTTAAAAACATTAAAGCTGATCAAGGCAACGTAAATTGAAAGGATTTAGAGAAAGAACATGGCTGAAGTTGTCATATAATTAATGATCAGTGTTGTTAGACAATATGCTCTAAAAATTTTAAAATTTTATAAATAAAACCGTAAAAATCGTCACAATTTTCAAAAAAAAAATATCGTCATGCAAGAGCACTCCTTCTTAGGGGATGTTCACATATTACGTAGCGCTTGGGGGTTTAAGGATTTGTTACGGTTAAAAAAATGTATACTCAAAATTTTGTAAATAGGGTACTAGGGGGAGGTGTATAAAAACTCAAAAAACAGCGTCAAGTAATTTTTTAATGGCCCCTTATTAATAAATAATAATTAATGTGTATTGAGCTTATTAATTAACATATGTATGTTTGGATGTATGTTTCTTTACGGCACTATAAAAATAGAATGCGTAGACCGATATTGATGATCCTTATGTCAACCGATTTATCTTAATGGCGGGAGAAAGTTGTGGAAATTCGGCCAACAGACTTTGTGAATATTGTTGCGGAAATGACCGCCGACAGGGTTAATGCAACGTTACGAAAAAATATTCCAACAGGGTTAATGCAAAGAATAAACTAGAATAGTACCAAACAACTATAAACACATGGTAGAAATAACTCTGTATTAGCAATGACATACGGTATTACCAACATAAAAGTCATTACACAGTAACTCTGAAATTCAAAATAACGACCACTCGAATTGTCTGCAAATACCTAGAAACAGCAACATGAATTTTCCAGATTGTGTACACAGAGAAAACAGTGCCTAATAAATACCTCATAAAATAGAATAAAATTAATAAGAAATATCTATGGTTTTTTTCAATAAGCAAATCTTATTCATTTTATAGAGAAAACCGTTTTGAAAAAATCAAGAAGAAATCTTCTAGTTTTTATTAGGGTATCTTATTGATTTTTTCAATAAGGGTTTCCTCTTGTTTTTATTAGGCGACCTAATAAAAAATAAAAAATTAATGTGCCTTTATTCTCTGTACTTATGTATTTTCATTTAAATTCTATACCATATTCATATGTATGTATGTGTGTATGTAGTATATTTTAGATATTATTTATTTATACTTCCATACATACATATATACATACATACATACACATTATGTTATATTCTTAACTAACTTACTCACCAAGTATTGATCCAGCAAACTTTTGACTGATAGACAAGCACTCTAACCAATATGCTAACAAGCAGCTTGAATAACCATTGAAATTATTGTGCAAACATTTTAATACAAAAATGAAAAAGTTCATGAAAAAAATTGTCTCTGTGTCTATTTATAGATATGAAATAACAAGACACCTCATAAAATCAAGAAGATTTCCTTATTAAAAAAATCAATAAGATGCCTTACACATAATCATATAGGAACCTACTAAAATCAAGAAGAAAACCTTATTGAAAAATCAATAAGGCAACCTACTAAAATGAAGAAGAAAACCTTTTTAAAAAAATCAATAAGGCAACGTAATAAAATCAATAAGAAATCCCTATAGTTTACAATTTATAAGAAAACCTAATATAATCAAGAAGCTTTTCTCTATGGATTGTTTTTTGGTGCCAAAAATAACGGAAATTGAGTAAAAAATGTTGTGAATAATAAGATTTCTTCTTGATTTTATGTGGTTTTCTTTTTGATAAAATTAATAAGATTTACCACATAAAAACAATAAGGAATCTCTATGAAAAAATCTTCGCTTCTTTCTGCTGGGATACCCCTAAGCCAAAAAACGTTTCATAGAGAAAATGTTCTAGATTGTATTAGGCAGTTTTTTCTCTGTGTAAGAAGACTGTTTGATCACCTGGCTACCAATAGTAAACGCCAACACAGATAATAACGTGCATAGCAGCAAAATCTTTATGCACTAATACAGTTTCTTCCATTTCGAGCCATAACCGCTAAAATAGCTTAAGCGACACATATTTTGGACTTCGTTTTTTTGACGAAAATCGACTATTTACGATCGCAAATAATCGATTTTGGTCAAAAAATGGAGTTTGAAAATTATGTCGCTTAAGCTATTTTGGCGGTTATGGCACGATTTGGCTTTACTAAGGGCCCTTTTACATTTGAGAAATTGAAAGACTGACATACGAAGTTGGTGAAGAAGAGTCGAAGATGCAGAGTGTGTAGTACACCCTCTGTACCGGATATTTTTTGTTTCTCTTTTCTACTTTTCGCAATTTCTTCTTGTTGCTTCATATGATATTTCTCATTCCAACAGCTGTATGGATACTTGATGTGTATTATCAAGGCATATGGTATGTATGTGTATGTGTGTAAGTAGCAAAAGCGGAGAAGAAGTAATAAACAAAGTACAAAATTTCTGACTGCCTATTAATTTCCAATATGTAAATGCTTTGGGCAAGAACAAAAGAGAATTGAGAAAATGTCCGGTAAGAAATGTAAATTGGGACTAAGTGCACACGTTTCATTGCGCCATCAAGCGAACATTCTAGATCCGCTCCCTGCTATAAAAGGAGGCACCCTGTGTGCGAGGCAGTCATTGTAAAGCAGATACTAGTAGAGTCAACATCGTTCAAAGAAAAACCATCGTGCGGTGGATAATAACGATAAGAAGTTTAAGTAAAGGAAGTGAGGATGTAGTGTTGTATAAACAGTGAGCATCAGCAAAATAATTATTGTGGGTGACAAACAGCCAAGTGTGAGTTTTTCTACAAAACCAGTGCAGTCAGTTGTGTGAGACTTGTGTATACAACAGATAGAAAGACATAGTGTTAATCAGTTGTGGTATATTTAAGTAATCTATATGTGTGTATTTAAGCTCTTTAATTCGATTAGAATACGTGTTATTTGTAAAAAAAATTTCCTTTTTAGCCCTAATTAGTACACTGGGGTCCTTTATTCATTTTCAAATCTTGAAGTCCACGGAAAAGCGTTTTTAAATGTAAAAACGTATAAATATGAAAAAAATTAAAAGTCGGCGAACTATATCAAAATGGTTATTTGAAAATCATCTTATGACTCTTTAACGGGTTGATTATGCTCATTATTGAACCATCGAGAATTTTCTCTGTCCTACGCCAATCTTTCAATCGGGGATGAACATTTTCTTTGATCAAATAGCGATTTCGGATACGTTTCGTGACCTCGTTTTAATTAGCTGTATGCATGTTTTAAAACTATTTTAACGTGTTTAATTATATCACATCGTGTTTTTTATTATAAGATATTCGATGTAGCATTGAACACAAAAAAAATATATTCCAAATATTTATTTATGTTCTTGATGTTAACTTGAGAAAATTTAAATAAAACATATGTATCTATGTATGAAAAACAAAAACAAATGTTAACTTTGTGGCTAACAACCAAAGGATATACTGTCCTAGTTGTTAGAATGCATAACTTCCAGATCTGGATTGTCGGCAATCCTTAAGATTCGTGGACTTTCGAAGATATAAGTGCTATAAATCGTTAATTATTTTATTTGCATGCTCTTTAATAATAAAACCTTAGTTACTTGACTATCCGCTTTATGTTAGGAACACAACTATTGCGTAAATTCGTCGTGTGAATCACAACAGCGACGAATTTAATCAGCGAATTCAGCTCTTATGCATTAAACACATTCACCACAGCAGGCTACACGAACACACGACTTCAAATGCCGCTAGCAGCATTTGTCGCCTCGTAGCCAGCTACTTAATTATTTTAGAAACGGCAGCAGCACCATCTCCACCTGATATTCAAATACAAATACATAGTTCAGTATAGCCACTTTCATATATTTTGCATTTATAAAAATTAATTTTTCTTTTAAAATGTACTTATTTCATATAAAAGTACAAAAATGAATCAATTTATTATTTACATCAATTTTTGGATATTGTTTCTGCTAAATAATATGAAATAATTGTGCGATAGCATCCATTCAACATTTTGTATTACACTGGTAACACTGCATTTGCTCATTGTAGCCAAAGAAATAGAAATTAGTTTAATTGGAGTACAACGACAAAATCAGCATAGACAACAACCTGTCGCCGTGTTGCCTTGCTGTCTTCAAAATAATCATTCTCATATAAACATGTGTATTTTATCCTTGACATTTGGTAGTCGGTAGCTTGCTGTGGTGAATGTGTTTAATGCATTATAATTGATAAAGTTGGTTATTGTGTGTGCAAAGAGAGAGAGAGAACATTTTTTTTCGCCGTTCGTCGGCGGTGTTGTGTTCATTTTCACATGCACAAATTTGTTTTATTTTTTCACACCAAAAAATTCGTCTTTCGTCCTAGTTTTGATCCTAGCATTATTCTCGGGACTCCGGTATAAGCAAACATTACATTGAAAAATAAAATTATATTCATTCGATTTTTTGCATAATTCCTTTTAGACATGCACAATTTTGCGAAATTGTTCCTGTAAAAATTTGTGGAATCTAAAGGCACATTGCGTGGTTTGAGTTTTTTAGTTTTTCCTAAGTTATTTCTATTAAGTCTATATGGTGAAGAGTTTATTTAATTTTACTCTAAAATTACAAAATTGTTGGTTAGCCCTCGTATAAGCAGACCTCAAATAATAAGCCAAAAATTCTCATATCCATTACAAAGAATTTTTCTTTATTACTTCAAAAACAAATTGCAGTCAACTTTAACTTTAGCATTTGAAATTTTTCAGCTCCGCCTTATATTCAATAACATTTCGTTAAGTCGCAACGCAAATAAAAATAATAATTTGCTTTTTGAAATCAAATGCAGCATACAAAAAAAAATATTTGTAAATTTATACAATATTCCATAATATATTTACCATTGTATGCGAGTAGTTTTAACTGCAAAAACTGCAACTGAAGGCTTAAATTATTTATAATCTTGACGTTCATTTCGCTGGCAGTAGTCCTGCGCATGGATGGATGTGCATACGTTGGATGTGTCTTCTATGTTTTGCTGGTGGGCTGAATGACTGCTGTATGCCTGGTAAAACTACTCACTCAGTCGTGTTCCCAGCATTATCATCAACAATTGCCCGCCAAAACAATAATATAATTTTTTTGTTATTTTCCACTTGGGCTGAGAGTTAAACAAAAAAAAAGTGCGAACAAATTGTTTACTGTCTAGCATTGTTGGTTAATATGTTTGCTGAAAATATTGTATTTGTTGTTGTTGCTATTGTGTATATATATTTTTGTGTGGTTTTGCTATAAGTTCAGCATTTGGATCTGTGCTTTTTTTGGGCAACAGCAAAAAAAAAAAAAAACCAACATTTATATCCCTTTATATGCAAAAATACACAACGACCGGCCGACAAACAGCCAGACCTAACGATGGACGTCAGACTTAAAGTCAGCAATATTTAATAGAATTGCTGTTTATTGCGGTGCTAAAGCAGCTGCCGCTTTTGCTGCTGCTGTTGCGCTATTCAAGCTTAAGGCCAAACTGTTGGGTATTAAAGCAAATGTGGCCGCTGTTGCGGGAGCATTAGCAGTGGTTGCCTCCTGCAATGTACGAGAGATAGAAAAAAAAGAAAGAATTGTTGAGGATAAATATTTCAAAAAAGAAGAAAAGAAAAAAAACGATAATACATTGTATAAACATTAATAAAGTATAAATATTTTTCATTTCAATTTGTAAAACAATGCATCGATGTTGAATAAGTACGTCGAATCGTTATTGCATTTTATTATCATCCATTTTATGTTTTCAATTATTTTCACTTAATCTATACTACAAGTATTGATTTATATATCTTTTTTGTGTGGAATTTTAATTTATTAAAATAATTTATTGTCATAAACAAATATGTATGCGGATAAATGTGAATAAGTATGCAAATTTGCATTACATGCATACTTACCCGCACAGAGGCATATTATAGTTACAAAAATATTTTTATGTATGTAGGTCTGTTTTTTTTTTAAATTAACTTACGATGCTTAGAGCTCTTACAATGCAAGCGCGTCCTATTTGCATCTTTTCATCATTGTCCATAGCTGGAGAGCTGCCACGTGATGATGCAGAACCATTAGTGTGTATCATTTTAATATCGTCTGACATCCGGCCATCTAAAGAGCCATCATCACGTTGACCATTCTGTAAATCAGACACGCACCAAAATATTGATTTTTAAAGATATTCAAAATCTTTAAGTCTTATATAACTATTAGGCCATTGAGAAGTGGCTGACAAATCAATATGATTTAAAAACAAACAAAAAAATAAAATGAAATGAAAAATTTGAGCTTTTAATAATACAACATTGTGTTGTTGACCTTCAAGGAAACTTGCTTCCTTAGAGATAGTAAAATTCCCGACTTTATTTTGACAAAAATAAGTCGTTATATTCTCATAATTAAAAGACTTATAGCTGATTTACATTAAGCATTTTTTTCATGAAATTAGTTGCATGAACATTTTTTATTTGTCAATAGGAGGCCTGGGGGATCCACTTATACCAAAAAAGTTACCAAAAATGCATCAGAGATTCATTCTACGCTAGTTCTTATTTAACATTCTCTTTTATAGCGCCGAAATTAGCAAATAGAAAAATTTTCATGGAAAAATCCTCCATGTAAATCAGTTATTAAAGTATTTTTAACAGACTTTAATAAAAGAGGAGGTAATCAACTTGTGTGTATCTTTCAATGTGTATTAAGGCATAACTCCGTCTTAAAGGATGTGGCTTACAAAGCCTGCTCAAATTATAAATAAAGAAACAAATGAAGTTCGAACAATAATAATTAAAATTAACTATAATTCATAGCCATCGGCCTATGGCAAAATTTAAATAAATAGTAACAAAGCAAAAAAGTTTGTCGACAATGGCAAGACTGTTGTAATTTTAGAGATGGTAAGATTGAGCTTTCATTAGAAAAAAGCTTTCAGCAAATTGAATACGATGAATCAAAACAATTCACATATTCCATTGGCAATAATGGCTGAGTATATAAAAGAAGAAATCTACATCACCACAAATTGACACCACACACAGTGGACCAAACACAGAGAACGCTGATGATGAAGATTTAGTGGCCTTCGAAAACAGCGAGTTGTTCCGTTCTACTAAGTGTTTGTCAGAATATTTACAATTAAGCTTGGTGTTGTTTGTTCATTAATAATTATCACATGTAATTTGGCTTAAAAAGCGTTACGAACATTAGCCTGATCAGACTATAAACATAGGTGTAGGTTCCATTTGGCCACATTGCCTCGAAAGTGGGCGGAAACACGCCCCTTACATTTTGCTCTTTGATAATATATACTTTTACTTATCGCATTATTACGAATCTTAGCACACACCTTGGACTTTTGTAATGACAAAATCTTGAACCAAAATATAGGCCAAAACACGCCCAACTACTTATCCAATTCCTCGAAACTTGGCCAACAGTTTTGGTCCTTGGAATGACACGATCTTATATTTAAAAAGTGGGCGGGGCACGTCCATTAAAGCTTATTTTTAATTTATATATACTTCTATTAATCCGTTCCCACGGGACCTTGCAAACAGCTTGGGGCTCTTGGAGTGACAGAATATTGTGCTTGAAAAAGAGGTCGAGCAGCTGCACATTCAAACTCAATGTTATATTTCACATATAATCATCATTAATATTTAAAAAAGTGGGCGTGAACATGCCCCTGAAAACTAAATATTTGCTTTAAAAAGTTAAAAACAAAGTATTAAAAAAAAGTTAAAAATAACTTATATTCAGCTAAAAAAAAAGGAGAGAGTTGTTTTAGGACAGCCGGTTATAGCTATGCTGCTTATCTATATAAAACAAACTTAATGTGTTAAATAACAATGCAATAAAGTTATATTATATGGTAATGTCAAATTCGCTGCGAATATATTTTAAAACGTTTCCATTTATTTCCCATTATTTTCTCTTCTAGCTGCATACGATTAAATTAATGTATTGTTTGTGGCCGGCTTACAACCCGCCGGCTGTTTTCTCTTGTTTGTGCTCATGTGCAAAAACAATACAAAAACAAATTGAGGAATTAATTCTTTTCATCGTTTTTGTTTTGTTTTTGTTTCACTCACTTCAAAGAAAGAAAAAATATATAAAATCAAACAATTTGTTTCGTTTATTTTCGTACTCTGGTTTTAAGTGCAAAGAAGTCAAAACAAAAATAAATTTATAACTGTAATAGTGTCGGTTATTTTTGTTATGAAAATCACGTCCTACCTCCTGTGTCGTGGCATAAAGAGCATAGCTATAATAAAATAATTTTATGTGCGTTACTTATGGAGCTATTCGAAAATAACTTATGTAAGCCAAATTACATGTGATAATTATTAATGAACAAATAACACCAAAGTTAATTGTTAATATTCTGAAAAACACGTAGTAGAACGTAACAACTAGCTGTTTTCGAAGGCCACTACACCTTCATCATCTGCGTTCTTTGTGTTTGGCACACTGTGTGTTAATGTAGATTTCGGCTTTCTATACTCAGCCATTATATCAAATGGAATATGTGAATTGTTTTGATTTATCGTATTCAATTTACTCAAAGCTTTTTTGTAATGAAGCCTCAATTTTTCCATCTCTAAATTTACAATAATCGTCGTTTATTCTTCATGAAATATGCACATGTAAGTTAATTTGCTTATTTTTGCTTGTTGTTGTATGAAGCTGTTTAAATTAATAAATACGTGTTATAAGTAAATAGTGGTTACGCTTTTTTTGGGCACATGCAACACGTGAAATGCCAGATATACTCTCAGACTTAGAACTTTTTTATTTTGTCCTTAAATTTTCTTTATTTAAAGGCATTTTTATATTTTTTTACCAAACGAACAGCATTAAATCAGTATAAAAATTAATGCTTGGTAGTAAAATCAAGCCAACATGCACACGTACACCAACTGTACAGCAAGCATTTTGATCGTGTCCTTTATAAATAATTTTAGTGTTTAATAATTTTTCCTTATTTCCTTGTAACCAATGCAACTATTTGCACAAAAACCATTTAAGCAATATTTCAGCCAAATATCACTCCTGAGCCACTCAACTAACTTTTAAACTCCGTGGCACATGAAATACACCAATTTGGTATTCAAATGTGCGTTCTAGCATTGTCGAAAATCAAATAAGCCAAAAAAAAACAAATAAAGGAACAATTAAAACATTTTTTGGGATAAACATTTCAAGTTACCTCTTTATTAGTGATTGAGCCAATTGGACTGTTGCAAATGCCAAATTTAAGCTCCATACTTAAAAGAGCTTCGGTATCATTTGTACTGCTGCTGCTGCTGCTGCCATCTCCCAACAAGAGTGAAGACGAGGATGATGATAAAATGTTGTTGCCATTGCAATTGCTGCTGTTAGTTGCATTGACCAATGATGACGTTTGTGCGGGTGCTTGCATTTTAACATCGGGTATTGAAAAACAAGTTGTTGCATTAACTGTAGTTGTTGTTGTTGTTGTTGTTTTTGTTGTTGGCTGTGTGAAAGGCACAACATTGTTGTGGTTTTTGTTATCATTGCTGCAATGTATAGTGTTGTTATTTAGCTCCTGGTTATTATTTTTCGATGTTGCCATGCTGTTGTTATCCAGCTCTTTTAGTGCTAAATGGTTTTCAATGGTAATACTGCCATTGCTGGGACTAGTGTTTTTGTTGCTGTTGATAGTATGGTTGTTGTTATTATTAGGTTCATTGCCCAATTCATAAATGTTAACCATATGAGCGGCCTGAGCATGTACCATTAGATCCCAGGGATTGCTGAAGGCATCCTTGCAAACGGCACACAATAATTTGGCGCCATTGGGTGGTGGATTTTCTAAAGTGAAAGTTAAAACATAAACAAATAATTGTTTAAATAGCAGCAAAAACTGTGCAGTTGACTTTTTTTTTGTTTTGACAAAAAAAAAAAAAAAAAAAAAAGACTGGAAAAAGTGACCATCAATCTTCTTGAGATTTACTAATAGAAATGGCTTACTGTGGCCGACTCATAAACAACTCAATTTAAAACACATTTTAAAAATTGTTGCCATCTTTTTTTTATGTGTGAAAAGCTCTTTAACAAACAAACCAATAAATACATGCTTTTCATGCTGCAACCACATTAAACAATGTATCATCATGTTGTTAAATAAACAACAGCAACAACATCTGTTTTTCTAGAACAGCCTTGATCCTTGAAAAAAAAAACTTTATTTAATGCTGTTATTTATAGGAGCAACAAACACAATCTAGCTCCGCTTCCACTCACTAAGTTGTTTTTGCATAGTTGGCTTCCAAAAGTATGCTATAGTTTTTTTTTCTTTTTGTTGCTACTAACATTCTTATAAGTTTAAAGTGAATGTGTGCGTGTGTGTGTGTGTGTGTGTTTTTATTCTGCATAGAAAACAGCAACTGTAACAGCAACAAAAATACATGCCCCCAAAACAATTGTTTATTGTTTAAGTGTTAAACAATAATAAATTAATTACAAACAAAACATGCTTGCTTGCAAACTGAGCACACACCCACATACATGCATATCAGAGATGGTCTCGTGAGTACATTTCACTCCTCACCAAGAGAATTTACAAACCAAAGAAAGAAATACATTTTCTTACGTGAGTGAAAAAATAATTTTACAAATTCGTAACTCAAACTATTTTTTTTATATCTTATTAAGAACTATGTTGGAATTATTAATAAAATTGCAAACTATTGTCGTGATAATTATGTGCCTGGTGTTTGTAACTTGAAAGCGGTTTTCACATCGAGAAAACTCACCTTGTGTTTCAAAAGTTGATAAAAATATTTTTCTATTCGAAAAGTTCTCATATTCGTTGCAGAAACAAGGCACTGAAAGCAATTACTCGTTTATGCTCACTTTAATGTATGCATGTCCTTAACTAAAAAATAATCCCCCTTGTCAACATCGTTGTCACGTCAATACAATACCAAAACATTGGGATTTGTTTACTCTCTCTCGAGAACAATTTTGTGTTATTGATGGTTTATATCTGTTCCCTAAGGTCTAGAAAATAGCATGAGCCTGTCAATACCAGTCAGTTGTTTTCAACAGCGTGTAGAGAAGGCCCAATTAATTGATATTGTATTAACGTGACGACGATGTTGACGACTGGAATAAGGGTGAATGTTTCCATCTCTAATAACAGACGTACATTTATGTGTTTTTGTTCAGAGCTAACAGAAAAATTGCAACACTTTAATAAATTGCTAGACATAAAGCAGAATACAGTGGGACAGTAAAAAAATATATCAAGAGCTTATACTTAAAGTAGGCAATAACAAAAATTCTTAAAATGTCGTCGGAAATAATTTTTTATTTATATAATATTTTATATATTTAAAATTCTTGTTCATGTTCGTGTTTATGTTTTCAATAAGCAGACACAACCTCAAAAATATATGGTGTGCTCGTAAAACTTAAATATAATTTAAATGCACAAGGTTTTGCACTTAAGTATTATTTTAGTTTAATTTAAATTTGCACTCAAAAACACAATTTCGTATTTAGATAGAGCTTAAAAATAAGTAAAAATTAAATTAATAATTTCATTTTGATTGTAAGAACAAACGAAAACGAAGTCAAACTTTAGTTTCTGCTAATTTCCGTACGTACGCTTAAATCTTGTATCTGCAAATTTATTTATAAAGAGAGTATCCGACATACGAACCATAGAACAAACACCGGTGGGAGTTTGCTGTTACACGGATGGCTTGAAGGTAGCGGAAAGAACGGGCCTAGATTTCTTCATAAAAGAATCGGATACCGAGATTTACTCCCGCTTGCCTGACCATAATACAGTCTTCCAGGCGGAAGTTCGTGCGATCATGGATCAGTGTGAATACTAGGGCCACATAGGTTAATAAATTTCAATTCAATTCAATTCATTTCAAAGAAAGAGTAAATTATAGAACCGTTTTATATGCCAAGAATATGACTAACGATTGCGCAGTAGTACATGGCAACATTCGTCTTGTATGGGTACTGGACCACTACGGAGTAACCGGAAATTAACGTGCAAATGAACTGGCGAAAAATGCTAGAACGTTACGGATAGCAACTACAATCAATGCAAAGCAGCGAAGATTGAGTTAAAAAATTGGGCGAAGACGGCCCACCGGACACGATAGAATTGTGATACTGTGGGTAATCGCACCAAAGTTCAATGGGGCTACCCAGACGAAGACAAAGCAATTGGACAGTTGAAACTAAACCAGAAAGAGCTGGGAAAGTTGACCGGCATCTTAACGGGGGACCCAATTCTACCAGGGCATTTGTACCGGATTGGATCCACCAAAGACAATGAATGCAGGGTATGCATGGAGGACATGGAGACATTGGAGCACTTGCTTTGTCAATGTCCAGCTTTCGCTGAATTTTAGGGAGAGTATTTAGAACCTTGGACGCTACGACAACAACTACATGCGAGTTAATAATTAAAGGGCGTTCCAAAAAGAGCAACGAAAAATGTATATAACTACACTTGAAATTTGTAAAGTTAGTGTATTTTTATACACTAAAATTTAAAAAAATATAAATTAAAAGGTGTTCCATCAATTTTGTCAACTTGCTGTATCTTAAAAACCGTAACAACCAAACTTTTAAAATTTTCAAAAACACTAAAACTAAAGAAGCACAAAATTATAAAATCGCCAAACCGAAAAAATCGCTAAAACCGAAATGGCCAAAAAAGAAAAAAATTGGACAAAAAGAAAAAAAAGCGCCAAATTAAAAAAAATTCTAAAACTAAAATAAATCGCGATAAACCGGAAAAACTTCAAAATTAAAAAAATCGCAAAAATGAAAAATCGCCAAAATGAAAAAATCGTCAAAATAACAAAAAATCGTCAAAACTAAAAAAATCGTGTAAACTGAAAAAAATTCCATACAAAAAAAACGCTCAAAACCGAAAAAAAATCACTCGAACTAAGGTTCGTAAGGTGTCCGTAAGGAACCCTTCGTGAGCGAGTCAAAGTCGCACTTTACTGTATTTATTTTAGGTGATGACTAACGTGACCAGATGGTTTTTTCAAAAAGCGGGAAATGATCGATCAAAAAGCGGGATTTTGAAGAAAATACTGCCAAAAAGCGGGATTTCAAAATAAATATCTTTTGAAAAGCGGGTTGTGTAATATGCACACATAGTTTTATATGTACTTAGGAAACATAGTTTTCAACTCAAAAGAAACACGTTTACATAAACAAAAGTATGTACATATAAAAAAAATTATTTATCTATGTAAATAGAAATCAAATGTCGTTCGTTGGTAATCGCATCAATTAAGATGTAACGATTTCGGTATTTTTTTAATGTGGCACCTCCCATATTTTTTTTTTTATTATTTTGTAATATCTTTCAGCAAGAAACGTGAAATTTTGTGTTAGTAACGATTTTTATACTGTAAAAAAAAGTTCGAATAACACATATCTTGGTATGAAACCTGCCAAAAAGAAAACAATATTTACTGCGAGATATGTATCTGAAAAACTAATATAGTGACAACCTTGAAATATTGTGGGGATAACCCTGCTCATATTGTGCATTGTCTCTGGAAACAATTTCAGAATTTAACAAGTGTCTTCAAAAATAATACCAGAGTACCGATCTTGCTGCTTTGCTTGCAGAGTATTACTGATGGTCTAGAAGGAACAAGAGGTTATTACTCAAGATATCTTGGAAGCCAAGACAATAAAAATTTTTATTTTTTAGTATTATGGAAAGGAGTCAATAATGGAACAAAAAGTGTCTCACGTCCCAAGTAAATTAAATGTTAGTTTTTTGATATTTTGGTATCAGTTACAAACACAAACATGAAATTCCTCTAATTCTACCATGTTTACTTAAAAAATATCTTGAAAACTAATGCAGTGAGAATTTTAAAACAATTCGTGCCTATTTATGTTATTTTTATAAGTTACATTTTAATAAAAATCGAACAAGAGATTGAATTTTTCAAAATTCTAAAAAGCGGGATAGAAATTTGAGTCGGGATTGACCTGTGAAAAGCGGGATAATCCCGCATAAAGCGTTATGTCTGGTCAGGTTAGCGATGACACCTTACCGGGCATTACCCAGCTTATAGGTATTGACTGGAAAAGTTTGAGGCACTACGTGAATGATACTGAGTTCCTTTAAAGGTGGGGTTCGTTTGTTAATTTACACAAGTTAACGTCCAAAATTCTATAATATCTTTCTAAAAGTTTTCAACGGAAAATCTTTTGGCAATCTACCAGCTGTTGGCATATTTTCTTTAATAAAATATAAATACCCTTTAGACTTACTTGTTGGCAAAGTTGCATCTTGGCATTTGCATGTGAAACGTAGTTTGCAATAACTTCTCTTGTGGTCTAATAATTCAGCCAACTCGTTGAAACATTCTCGGCAATTGCCGCAAATTAATGTGTCCGGATTGCCTTAAAAAAAGGAAACAAACAAATAAACATAAGCTGTTAAGAGAAATATGTTTATGAATAATATCATCTCAAAACCAATAATAATAAATTGTTTAGACAATTTTAAGCACGAGTAAAATAAATTGATTTCTATGTTTCCTAAAAGTTAAATTTGCTACAGCAGCGTTCCTATAGAAATTTAAGAGAATTCTTTATACTCACTATAAATTTTAAATGGACCCCATTGCTGATTTTGTGAGGTTTGCTCCGTTTGTTGATTCAATATTTGCAACTGTTGGTATGAATGTTGTTTGAAATGCTGTTGTTGATGCTGGTGATGTTGCTGTAATTGATGTTGTTGCTGTTGCTGAAGATGGTTTTGCTGTGGCGACAAGGTTAACGAAAGCGGTTGCATCTTTTGCTGTTGCTGGTGTGAATGATGTTGGTGGGTATTCAACAATTGTGTCTGATGTGTTGTGGGTGATGTTGTGGTGGACATTTGTTGTTCCCCATTATGCGTGAGCAATGTTGCAGCCGATGACGTTATTGATTGTTGTGGATTCGATGAAGCTGTTATCATGGGTGAACTTAGTTTGAGCTGAAGGCCACCATTTGTAACGGATGCGTATTGAGCGGCTGCAATAGCGGCTGCAGCAGCTTGTTGTTGTTGTTTCAGATGATGATGCTGTTGCTGTTGTTGTAGAAACACATTAAGGCTAGTGTGATGTGGTGATGTTGTAGTGCCATTGCACGATGCAGCTGCTGCAATAGCTGTAGCACCATTCGTGTTTGACATGAGATTTTGTTGATGTAACATCAGCTGTTGCTGTGGCAGTAAATTGGCCATGGCGGCCATGGCTACAGCAGCCACCTGCTGCTGTTGATGATGTTGATGCTGCTGCTGGTGCTGTTGAGCCAGCTGCTGTTGTTGTTGAGCAACAGCTGCGGCCGCTACAGCCGCATTAATATTACTACTGGTGACAGCATCACTTAGTGCGACCATGCGGCTGGAATTGCTCATCAAACGTTTACGTTTTTTAGGTCGTATCGAATTGCTGCGATTTAGGGTGGAAGAACAATAGCTATCATAGAAATAGTCCCTGCAAAGAAAACAGATTAAGCAAAATATAAACACAATTTCAATTTTATTCCCATTAATTGAATTGTCAACCAACAAATGGTTCAATATACAAGTTCACACACTCACATACTCACACGGATACACATGCACACAAACACACACTACAAAAAAGTGGCCAACGCAAATAAATTGATGCGCTTATTGTCGCTCCATTTAACAAGACATTGTTTACAAATTACCATCCAGTTTTGACCCCCAACATTTAGCCAACAATTTATTCTCTTGTCCCTGCCCTTGGTAATGGCCACTGGGAGCAAAGAACAGTAAAAAAGTTTACCACTTATTTATTTAGTACAAACAAAACTAACAACAACTGTTAAAAGTTGCAGCAATCAATAAATGTTTATGTGTTTTTTTTTTTGCTGTTTGCTTTTCAACAACTTGCTAAACTCTCCCTTGTAGAGGTCATTTCAAAACTGTTTTCAATATGTATAGAAATAGAGAAAAAAAATTGTTTTAAAAATATGGTCTGTTAAACTTTATTACGATAGTGTCAATATTTGATTCTGGTGTAGATGAAAATGTGTTAATTTAACCCAGCAAAAAAATTTGCTCTAAAGTTGTTAAAAAAAAATGATTAAAAATTTTATTTTCTGAAATACTGCTACGAATAAGTTAAAAAAAAAAATGTTATTATTCTTATTTTAGTATAATAAAACAAAATTGAAACAAGTAGAGATATAATTACACTATGCAACAAATTAATGTGCAGTGTCCACAGGTCAGGCAGACGACTCGTTTAGAAAATTTGTATGAAAACCACTCAGAGTAATAAGTGCTTTCCATATAAATTTTACACTCAAGGAGACAGCCTAGGTTGTAAAAACTGGGGGTTAGACTTTTGGAAAAACACACGTCAGCTTAGGTTCCATAGTACTACCAAATGCTGGTAAAACCTTTCACTCAGTTTGTCGATTTTGGTGCCGCATTTTTTATGGGCGTCCAAATATTTCGTAAATCAGTGCGCCCTGAAAAACTGGTGTAATCCGTTTTTGGCCAACAGCTAATTCAAACTTAGTGATATCGTCTCAAAATCGCGCAAAACCAAATTGCTCAAAAATAAAAATGAAAAAACCGAAAAAAAATTAAATATCGCCCAAAATTAAAAATCACCCAAAAAATTTAAAAATTATAGTGATATCATTTTTATGATTAAATTTTCTAATTTTTTCGACCTTTTTTTTGATGAATGTATGTATATTATTAATGAGCTCTGGGCCACTTTTTTATAATATTATAAATAATTATTTTTTAATGTCGATATTTCGATATCCTCCGGATATCTTCTTCAGGACGATATTTTTAATAAATTTAACAATGACACTAAATTTAGTGTTATTGTTATTTTATTTAAATCGAAATATCGACATTAAAAAATAATTATTTATAACATTATAAAAAAGCGACCTAGAGCTCATTAATAATATACATACAAATATAATATTTATATTGAAAAAAAGAAAACTTGCAGAAAATCATAAATAGTATTCGCTTTTTACTGAATTGCATTAAAATTATGAATAAAGGGCAATATTTTCCATAGGCCAAGAACTATAGCATGGATCTCCAAGGATTATATAGATAATTATCACAGATACAGCAAACAATTTATAAACATATCGTGCCTTATTTTCGATTTTATCGTAAGCGACACAAATTAAAGTTTTCAGGAGAAGGTTATTTTTTAAATATTCAAATATGTTTTTCTACGTAAATTGTCGCTTATGATAAAATTGTACAGCCTGTATCTTAAAAGTTATCACAAACTTTGGAGTTTGAATAATTATAAACTATGGATAGACCAAAAAAATTTTACTTTCAATAAAAAAGTATATTTTCAATAATATGTCGCTTACGATAAAATCGAAAATGAAAAAAAATTGTCTCTATGTCTATTTATAGATATGAAATAACAAGACACCTCATAAAATCAAGAAGATTTCCTTATTAAAAAAAATCAATAAGATGCTTTACACATACTCATAAACCCCTATTGAAAAAATCAAGAAGGCAACCTACTAAAATCAAAAAGAAAACCTTTTTAAAAAAATCAAGAAGGCAACCTAATAAAATCAATAAGAATTCCCTATAGTTTACAATTTATATGAAAATCTAATAGAATCAAGAAGCTTTTCTCTATGAATTGTTGTTTTGGTGCCAAAAATAACGGAAATTGAGTAAAAAAAGTTGTGAATAATAAGATTTCTCCTTGATTTTATGTGGTTTTCTTTTTGATAAAATTAATAAGATTTACCACATAAAAACAATAAGGAATCTCTATGAAAAAATCTTCGCTTCTTTCTGCTGGGATACCCCTTAGCCTAAAAACGTTTCATAGAGAAAATCTTCTTGATTCTATGAGGCAGTTTTTTCTCTGTGCAAGTATACATCTCGCACACGTGCGTCCAAAAAGTGTAACCACTAATTACTAACAAAAAAGTTTTTGATTCAGATATGTATTTATATATTTAAACAGTTTCCAATCATGTTGGATTCTATAAAATTGTATGTTGGCTATGTATGCGACGGTTTAACTTAAAATATACGTGTCTGAATCAAACAGCTTTTCATTTGTAATTAGTAGTTTCGCTTTCTTGGGGCACATATATGCCATATGTAAACTCGCATTAAAAATAAATAATTTCAGTAAAGTGCGACTTTGACTCGCGCACGAAGGGTTCCGTACGTTGGGCCTTGAGCATTTTTTAATGCAACGTTATTTAAGTTTTTGACGTTTTTTTCAGCTAAAATAATTTTTTTGATTATTCTTCGCTTTTTTCCCCGTTTTTTGGCGATTTTTTTCATTTTGGAATCTTTTTTTCATTTTGGCGATTTTTTTCATTTTGGCGATTTTTTAATTTTTACGATTTTTAAATTTTGGCTATTTTTCCGGTTTTTTGCAATTTATTTTCGTTTTAGATTTTTTTTTTTAATTTGGTGCATTTTGTTTTGGCGATTTTTTTCGGTTTGGCGATTTTATAGTTTTGGGATTTTTTTTACCGTTTTTGAAAATTTCAAGAAGTTTGCTTTTACGGTTTCCAAGATACAGCAAGTTTTCAAAATTACATAGTCAAAATTACATTAACTGATGGTACACCCTTTAATTAACTTTTTTTTTTTAATTTTAGTGTTAATTGTTGTAGTCTGTATAAAAATACACTAACCTTACAAAATTCAAGTGTATATACATGCAATTGTATATATATTACATGGGATTTTAACATTTTTCGTTGCTCGTTTTGGAACACCCTTTAATTTCCAACTCTCATGTATTTGTTGTTGTAGCGGCCAAAGGTCTACACACTGTGTCCAAATTTCAGGCCCGTAGCTCTTACGGTTCTCGAGAAAATACCCTGTGACAGATGGACGGACAGACGGACAGCGTAGCGAAAACAATTGGGTTTCTTTTCACCTTTGGTGTACGAATCCCTAAAAAATGCCAAAAAAAAAAATTTAAAGATAAGATGCTCGATTATTTAGGCTAATATTCGTTTATTATTACATACATACATATGTAGTATCCGTACGGAATCCCTTGTGTGCGAGCCAAAGGTGCATTTTACTGAATTTATTTATCTTTGATAAACAAAAGGTCATATTTTCGTTTGAGTATGGTTTCGAAACGACACTCTCATCACGGTTGGTAAATGTGGCACGATCGTGCCATTTTTGGCACAATTCAATGATTAATGGCACGATGTCACGCTCACCCAAATTTTGGCACTAATGCAACATCCAAAATTTTTGAAAAAAGTTTTTAATATTGTATAAAATACTTCAGCAAAATTTGTAAAATCTGTTGTAGAAATGTGTACTTCTAAAAGCTGCAACAATGAAAGTATTAGTTTCAAGTAAATGACATCTTACATGTTGTTTTTTGTTCGCTTCTATTTTGTTCTCCTTGCCTAAATGGCGCACCGAGTCGCTTGCCTTTTTGTCATACATAGATTAGCCGTCGTCGAAACTATCGGTTTTTTTCATATTTTGGCAAGTTTTATATCATTCGTTATATTCGTTCGTATATGTGAATTGTTCAAGATTCAACACAACTGACTCAAAAAACAAACAAATTCTATAAGGTCGCGTCCTTGCTAGCTTAAAAAAATCTAAAGTGGACGAAAATTTATTGTTGAAGACTGAAAGTTTTTTTCTACTTGAATTGTTGAATTAAATAAATAAATAAAACAAACAACAATGAATTGAATTCCTATTAATCAAGTGTATTGACATTTAAAATACAAATTCAATAAAATTTACAATTAATACAATATCCCATCAAACAAAATGCTCCGAATTCGTAAAGAATTCGTAACGACGGTCGACAAAATCTTCCGATTTCGGAACCGAAATATTACGGAAATCGTAACGATTTTTGTATGAAATGGTTGACACGACTTCGTAACGATATGTCGGTACGAATTCGTTACGATAAGTCGGTACGAATTCGTAACGACATGTAGGTACGATTTCTTTTTGCTTTTAAAGCAGAGTACCGCTTCACCGTTATGTTGCTGCTATTGTCGAAATAATTTGCACATACTCACGTTTTTTAATATTTGTTCAATCCTTATTTTTCATCAACATATATGTACATATACATATATGTATTTAAAAAATTTTGACAGACTTTTACTCAAAAATCAAAGTTTTAATGTTTAAAAAAAATTGTTCAGAAAAACTACCGGCATTTCTTAACGAGTTCGGTACGAAAAGTCTGAGTTCAGACAAACTACCGAAATGTCTTAACGAACTCGGTACGACAAGTCTGACTTCAGAAAAAGTCGAAACATTTTGTTTAGGTGGATATTTCACCGTTTTCATGAGCCCAGCTGTGTATGTATGTAAATTTATTTTTTGGCACTTTTTAAGTTATTTTGGCACTTTTTGGCTAACATTTTGGCACGAAACTAAAATTCTCAAATACCATCACTGACTCTCATGCAAATGATTATTTTATATTGAAATGGTAATACGGTGCTAAGATAAAACGGTATATTTTCGATGTAAAACTGTCATTCTTATCTGTTATCTTAAAACGATATTCGAACAAGAATATACCCGAATACTAGGTTAGCTGTACATTTGTTCATGTAACATTATCGTTGTTACCTGGTTTTAAGAAAATAATCAAACGATAATAGGCTCAAATACATATATGTTGTTAACTTATACCCTTACGGCCTTTATTTATAAGAAACAATAAGCAAGAAGTTAGCAGAAGTGACGACGCTGGGCTAAGTGCTATCAAATTCCTCCGTACAATTTGGCATTAAAAATTGGCGCATAACGTAGTTTTAACCCTTTATTAAATCCTAGCGTAATTTTTAATGTAAAATTGTATAGCAAAACTCTTTAAGATCATATTCAATTTTGCCACTTATGCTAACATCTTGTAAATTTTTTCTTATGGATGAGGCCGTTATTAACCAATAGCGCCGAAGCTTATAATTGCTATTTACACCTGTCATTGAATGTTGTCGAACAATATTTGAGGATTTTTCTTAGTGTTATGTTAACATTATTTTTAATTCTACAGGCTTTGTTTTATGCTGGCAGCATCGGTCTTTTGAGCTGACTTTTCTATTCACAGGTTTGCTTTTTTAAAGTGATTTTGTTAAATTTAAATCTTTATTTTATTTTCATAACAACATTTAGTATTATGTTGTGCTTGAAATTGAAAGCGACTAAATACTTACATATATGTATGACTTGTAAGTTTTAGCTTTTAATCTTTTAATTAAAAGTGCTTGGGTGTTGCTTTTTTTTAGGTGGAGTTTTTACATAACGTCATCATTTTTCAACGTTCAAAAATTAATTTTTAAGGCTGATCCCTTTCAATTATATAAAATCTAAATATAATTGGCTTAACTAGCTTGCAATAAATATTACTAACAAAACTTCCAGTCTAGAGCATTTTACAGTCACAAAGAAAAGTAGAATATTGTAAGCCTAAATTTATTTAGAAAAAAAGGGAAACAAATTGTTTTAACTGAACTTGAAATGCTATTAGACACATTTAGACTTCTCATACTTTTTACCATGCTCCTCGGAAAACATTTTTTTTTGTATCCAAATCAAGAAACATATGTATATATCTTGATATATATGTATATATCTGATGCAGTTGAGATTCATTACTAAGGAAATAATAAATAAATCTGTTTTTTTATTAATATGTCTACATTACAGCCCCTCATTTTGAATGAGAGTTAAATAATTTTTTTAGATTAAACTTGTTACCGCTTTCAAAATGAATGGCACATATAAATTTAGCTTCTAAAGCTTTCCTTTTTGTGATTCTCATTAAATCGATCCAATAACTTGGCATAATATTCCCTATTGATCGTTTACCCTTTTGAAGGTAGCCAATGAGGATTATACCGAGTGTGCATCCAAAAAAATAATTGCCATGGATTTATTGGCTGACAAACCTAGTGCTTTAACCCATATTTGGTATCTGATGTATTGTAGTAGATGTAGATGCACGTTTCGTCTATGGTTTTGAAAAGTGGAAAACAATTTTTATTTTGCGTCCTAACTATAGTAGCGAAGTTATCACACGACTTCTTTTGCGATCGATTGAAAACTCGTCCACACACGCAAGTAATCACTCAAATTTGAAGCCACTGAACTTTATGAAATGCCTATGGCTTCTACAATCTCTCAGACTTTCAACAACATATTTTGAATTATTTCATTTGTTTCTGTTGTGGAGCATGATACAATTATACATGTAGCCGCGAATCTACAACAAATGTACAACAAATGAAACAACAGTGATTATTGTTGCTGTTTTGTGATGAAAACTGTTAAAAAACTAAGAGAAAACAAGATACATACATGTACTTGCGTTTTCTCTTAGCTTTGCAAAGCTTGTTTTTTTATTAGTACAGTTTTAATTCACTTTTTCACTTTTTTCACCTTTTTGCGATGTCCATGTTTAGGCATATTAAAGTATTTTGCTGTAGTGCAATAGAGATGCAATATTTACCAATTTTCTTTTGTCACTTTTTCTGCCTATTGGAAATGGTTGCGGACGGCGAATGTCATGGCGAACATTGTTGCTCAGACATATGTACGGGCATCCATGACGAAACATGGACATAAGCGGACTTCATTAGCCATTTGAGATGTCTGACCTGATGCCCATACCATGTTCATGCCTAGTGAGGACCGCTAGTTAGGTTTGGCGAAAATTGTGAATGGATTTCTTTTCATCTATGTACAATTTGTTTTGTTTTTTTTAATTACTTATAACAAAGGATAAATTTTATAAGATTAGAGCCATGCATTCCAATTCTAATTGACAAATGTTGAAATGTCTTCAAATTGAGGTCTTACCACTACAACATTTTCCTCTTCTTTTGTATCAAATTGTTTTAAGCAATTGTATATTTTTTCAACATGCCTTCCCACACAAAAACACTTCGGAGATTATGGTGGCCAAATTAGTGGTTCTAACTTTGGTCAAAAAACCGTCGATTCATATCTGCAGCAGTAGCTATTGGAGCATTGTCGTGTTGATAGGTCAGCGTTGTGGATACAAATAAGTTTTTAAATTGCAAAAATGTGCCTTCTCATATTAGTTTTTACGATGCTCCAAACATCAAGTCGATAGTTCCATAATTCATAACTTTCTGCCGTGTCTTCGTTGCAAAAGTATTTCTACCTTTTTGAAGTCGTGGAAATAAAACTTACATTAATTTGGTCCACCGATATTAAGTTTTTTTCTTTAGCAAAATATTGGCTTAACATTGCTAAAATAAAAAAAAACTAATTCCTTATTTCGCAGTGTATTTCCCTAAAATTTACTTTTCTTTTCGAATTTGTTATTAATTATATCTTATGGTTATAGTTTACTATTCCGACTTATCCTTGTTTGAATATATTTTTAAACGACAGATAGCAACGAAAATATTGCGTTGAAAATCTACCGTGTTATCCTAGTACCGTACTATTATTTCAATTTAAAATTATTGTTACATATCGTCCCTACCACGTCAAACTATCCAATATGCGAATTTGTACTTTTCAGAATAGCTCAAGGAGTCGTCAATTGCGAATTTAAAGTCGGCGTATTCCTAAAAATTTCAGGATTAAAATATTTCTTATTGAGTTATCTATCGTCTATTAAAATTTCAGCATTTTGAAATAAGTTATATCCTAGAAATTAGGGTGTGCCAATGTAACTAATCTAAAAAACGAATTTTGCATATTGGATGGATAGTTCGACGTGGTAGGGACGATATGTGTGTCGTTTTAAGATGATCATTTAATTGCACATACTAGCAATAATGTAAAATTTTGTTAGTAGAAATTTGTAGAACCTGTATGTGGAAAGCTTGATGCGTGTGATCCAGGTCTAGTGTTCATTGTCGTTGTCTAGGTTAATGGTTTTAAATAAAATTGGACTACTTCTCGTTTGAATATCGAAAACTTACTTTCATATACTAGTATCGTATTACCACTTTAATGCAGCACTCCAGTCCATTCTCTTTTGAGGATCATTTTGAAACGATAGTTTTATAGTGAATAGTAAAAAAATGTGGTTCTCAAGAAAAAAAGTTTGGCGACCACTGTTGTATAAATTTTGTACTTTGTGCTGATATATGTCTATTAGATATTACTTTAGTTATCCTGGAAGCTTAAATACACTGAAAGCGTACAAATAGAACGCGAAATACTTCATACAGGTAGTTTTTTTTAACAAAAAGTCTTCTAATAAAATGTTCAATAACTCAATCAATTTCTAGGGGATTTTTTAAAACAAACCTGGGAATTACTCCAAATCAATTATGTTTTATAAATTGACTTATAAACAGTACGGTTCCAGTACAAAAATACTGCCAAAATAGAAAAGAGTCGACAAAAACCCACTAATTTATATTTTGTTAAAAAAATACAGACATATATCTGAAATTCACTGAAACAGTATATATATGGTTCAAAAGGTCTTAGTCTCTTCTTTCTATATCCGTCTATAAATTTAGAATTGGTTGATATTTAACTTAGTTAGAGGTTGATAAGTGCCTACGGGTACGAAAACCCGGTTTTTTACCCGTAACTCAAGATTTTGGAGGTGTTTGGAAAATTTCAAATACATATTATTGTTATACTCTACAATATCTACCAGAAAAATAGGAACACTTCGCAGGTATTTTTTGTCACACTGTGTAATATAATAATAAAATAATAGGGTTTATTCTCACTTGCGTATAATTTTTATATTGAAATACTAATGCAATACAAAGGTAACACAGTTTATCTCTGGTGTTATCCTTTGAGAAATTTAATTAGAAATGGTGTTAACTTAGGGAGTGTTTAGATAATGAAAACTTTGTTGCAGAAAGTTTTACTTTTTCGGCGAGATGAGAAAGAGAAAGAGAGAGGTACATATATTCATCAACTGTAAACTCATTTTGCTCTCTCCTTTGTTATTTCTACTTATGAAAGAAAGCCAGAAAACATGAAGCATTCACTTGCGTGCACATAGAAATTTTCTAAAAGAAAACTTTTTTCGTGTAAATGCAAATAAAAGTTTAAAGAATAAGATGCAAAATTGTTTTTCAAAAAAACTTTCGTCATCTTAACTGAGACTTTCAGATGTCATATAAATCATAACCACATTTATTCTTCACTGTGTTTTAATACAGTAGAGTATTTGCGTGTTTTTTTACAGTAAATGAAAATAATTGATGATTGATGAAGTTTTCTTATTGGCAGTGAAATATATTAATGGACTTTGATATGTTTGTATGAATCTCACATCCATATACATATGTATACGAGTAAATTCATACACATGCAGCATATTCCTAAACCATATTCACTTACACGAGCACACGTGCGTGTGAATATATAACACATACACTGGAAAGCACACATCCTTGTGAGTACAATGTAACACTCCCAAAAAAAGGCGAATAAAAACAAATGCGAATAAACTAAACAGTTGAATTTTAAATTAAATACACAATTTCATGCGTCACATGAGTGAGCATTTTAATTAAATTTCATTATATAATTTTTTTTATACTTTCTGTTACATCCAGTATGTTTATTTTGGTTTTCTATTTAAGTTTGGAATTTGACAAATTGACAGCACTCATGGCCACACACTACTACAATTTTGTTACAAGCATAAAACCGTAAACGAAAAGGACAAGGGAAAAAGAAACCAAAAATATATGTATATGTTTGTGCATTAACATAAGTATGTATGCACAAAAATTTTTATAGCAGGAGCAATTTAACTATATAATTTTCACAGGAATATGAAAATCAACTTAATATCCTCCAACAAAAAAAAAAAAAGAATTTAACGAAAATTTTTATAACAAAATTTAAGAAAAGGCTGGATAAAAATAAACAAATTACGTATTTGATTTTGCCATTTTTTACGAAAATGCTCATTCGCCTTTATTTACATGTCATTAAACAGTTTTTGTGTAAACTGTCTAAGCAACAGTGCAAAGAAACGTAGCAGTTTTTGAACGATCTAAGGAACATTTTAGTAGTTTAGCAACATTAAGTTAATAGGACATTTGCACCTGCACGAAATCTATTGGACTTCAATAAAGAGAAGTAACACTCAGGCAATGAATGCCTACTACTTTTACTAGGTGTTACCTTCTGTAGGAAAGGGATAGTGATAGACAAGGCAGGTGGTGAAAGAAGAGATAATGGAAAGCTTCATTCTCTTGTTTTACAACTCTGCGTTTTTAATAATGCCGTGGCGCCTCTGGTGTCAATGAGGCATACTAAATTTTGTTTGAAGCTGTGTCTAGCAGCCATTTTGTTGAGTTATTTTACTTCGCCGATGATTCTGCTACACAACACCGACTAAGGAGTGCGCTCTGATGTTACATTAGGATTAGTATTTGCTGAAGTCGTTATAGTTCAGTGACCAGTGACGATGCCTTCATCACATAAACTTTATACAAACGGACACTAATGCACATCAGAAAAATTCATAATGAGAACCGAGGACCTTCGGTCTTTTAGTCAACGTGCTAACTACTTCAGCCAACGCCACCCTTTTTTAACATCAAGATTTCGTATCCGAATTGTAATTATTGTCTACAACCAAACAACTGCAGCTTAGCTAATTCACACACCTTTTTAAGTGCAGCGGGAACTAGAAGGAGTAAGGATGTCTTCTAGAAGGCCTCTGTACGCCCTCTTTTGGATGTAGAAGGCCTACTCGCTCCATTCCATACTCATATCCTTTTTACACGCGTTGTCATTGCGGAGCAGGCCTTCAGTTCTTGCTTCTTTCGCCAGAGATTCTGGGAGGCCTTCAAATTAATGATTTTTATTCTTGCTTTGGTAAAAAACAAAACAAAACTTTTTACTCGTTCTCTTCTCCCTTCTCGTATCTTTTATGCGAAAGAGTCCTTTAATATGGTCTGCACCAAGAAGGTCTTCTGAGTTTTTCCGCTGGGTAACTTCTACTAGATTTGAAGTAGAAATTTACTAGATTTTGCCCGAAATAAGAGTAAATGCACGTAATAAAAAAAGTATTTAAAATTATAGTTCATCATAAAAATAGTTTTCGAACTCTTTACAAGTTGCTACTAAAGTATTCACAACTGTAAAATATTTCTCTTTGGATGACATTTGTTTCCCTGTTTGTTTATTTTTTGCTGAACTGCTTGTAACTCTATATGTATGTGTGTATGTGTGTACATTCATTTTTATATATATGTATGTGTGTGTGGTCTTCTGGTTGAATGTCTGTAAACAACTTAGATCCTTTAAACCAAATTACGAATAAAGTAAAAATTTGACTCTCGTATTTTTTGAGGTTTCCTTGTGTAAATAACAAACAATACAACAATTCATCACTTAAATGTCTTTTTCGGACAATGTAGCGCGTTGTTCATAAATATTTTCATGTTTATTTGTTTGTCGCCAGCATAAGGAAAGTCCTTGCAGTGTCACACCCAATAAAGTGGTTTCGGTGAAAAGTTTAAAATTTGAAAATATTCTGGTAAGATTGGATTTTGAAAATGACGGTTTATTAAAAAAAAATGTGTTGGTATTTAATATATTGTCTTTTTGAATTTCATTCCTTTTGAAATTAAGGATGTCACATTGTTGTATCAATGCTTTAGCCTGCGTTAAATCAGAATAATCCGGCTATAATTAGGTTAGGTTAGGTTAGCAGGCTGCTGGTAAGGAAGTGTGAAATTTAGAGCCCAGGTCATTTGGCTCCAATACAATGATCCCTTTGTGCTACCTGTGTGGTGAAGAGAAGATAGTGTGAAAGGGCGATAGGGGAGGGATAGTGATAGAGAAGACTTGTTGTGAAGGAAGAGGTAGAGGAAAGGTTCATTCTTTTACAACTCTGATTTTTACCACGTTTATTTGCAGTGTTGCAGCGCCTCTGGTAGTGAAAGTGGCGTATTAAATTTTGAAGCTATATTTAGCAGCTATTTTATTGGTTATTGTACTTCGCCGATGATTCTGCTACACAATACCGACGAAGGAGGGCGGAGGATTAGCATCCGCTGAAGCCGTTGTCGGTTTAGTGCCCAGTGCTTTAAGCCTGCATCACTGAAACTTTTCCCATAACAACTGATACAAAGGACACTGATGCACATCAGAAAAACGCGTGGTGTTGTAATTTTTTAATGACTGTTGGAGACCGCGTTCGAACCCAGGACCTTCAGTTTTGTAGTCAACATGCTAACAACTTCAGCCACGTTAACTACAAAACCGAAGGTCCTGGGTTCAAACCCAGCCGGCTAAACTTCCTTTGCGGACAAAATGTAATTTCCTTTGAATAGAGATGTGACAGTTGACCACCGAACCCTTACGCTCAGGGAAAAGCTGCAACTTAAAAATACGAACGCGTCACATTAATGCAAATAATAATAGAAAATGTATGGTGAGATATTTAAAAATAAATAAAATTAATAAATTAATACTGTAAATTAATATTTTTAGATATTGAAATAAGAAATTTCAACATGACTAGACTTTCGTTAATGTTTCTTATTAATTCAATATGGTTTTTATAGATTTTAAGCTGTTTTTTCCCTAAGTATAAGGGTTCTGGACTTATAAAAGAAGTGGCAGATGCTCTCTATTAAATTCTTCGGGTTGTTCGTTATTTGGACAACCGTTGTAGGAAGACATTAAGTATATGAAAACTCTGTTCTATATTTATACCTTATACCTGAGCCGAAGCACTCTAAGACAAGGTTGGAACGGAATTGCCGTGAAAGCAGGGACTTATGACCTTCTTGGCTATCGGAATGTCTCCTATAATGTTTCTACATAAATTAGTACGAGAACTTTTGGTGATCTCCAGTATTTTCCCACGTGCTCAGAGAATTCGTTGCCGGACCCACAGTCTCCAGTGCCTACTCCATCTTCCGTTTTTGAACATCTACATATTAATATGATATTCTGCAATGTAAAGGGGGACCAATTTCCTTCCACACTGCTTAAATCGGACTTATGATATTGACACAACAGGCAGAGTTTCCGAGACCCAAATCATAAGCAGGAATTACTGCGGATGGTCTTACAAATATTTTTATGGGTGTCAATCCAATCAAGGCCTTAATGGCTAAGGGTGGAAATGACATCATTACTCCTGTTGTAAGAATACACAACAATTATTGAATCTACCAGAGTTCGGTTGCTGCCGCAACATGTCAAGTAATCCAATATACGAGTATCTATGTTACGCATTAAACATGTTAGTTTCAAGTCCACTTGTTATCAAGATTAAATGCCAAGTAATTCATGTCGGTGAAATACGGAATATTGCATCCTTTTATTCAAGTTTTCTCTTGAGAGAGAAGGGTATCCGTCCTTTCAGAGGTAAATATGTAAGTAGGTAGAAGCATTTTCTCATAAACCCGTTACCATATTCCTATATTCTGACTTAAGGGTAACGGTTCTTGGGCTTATCCGCCGCACTTTCACTAACAGGAGCGGTATTTTCGCATAATGTACAGCCCTGCCCATTGCTTGCCCAAAAGGTCGATTATGACGACCATATTCACCCCGTAATGCTCGAGAATTGACCACCACTTCTGAACTATCACTGTTTATGCGTCACCTTAGATGACAGATATTAAACAGCTGACAGCCTTACCAGACCGGCGGATTTGAAACCACTAAACGGATAAACCTAAATCTAGATCTACATAAAATTAAAAAAAATTGATTTCAATGCAAATAAATCCTTAACTTTTGTAGATTCTAATGGTTGTAAATTTCTTCAGTATTGAAAGAAGGAAGTTTTTCATATAAAAAACTTCACTGTGCATTGTCACTTCATGTTTTTTTTTCAATTTCATTACCTCAGTAGTACTCCCCCCTTTTTTGCAAAATTCGGTTGAACTATTTCAACTGGCCTCGTCGCATTGCCAGAATATTCATGCCGTATCTTTTCAGCATGATTTCAGTTGCCGGCCAAAGTTTTTACTCATTTTTTGTCATTTTCAATCGACCTCAAGTAATAAACCCAAAACATACTTGCATATGAGCGCTGGTATGTGGATGAAGTTATTGGACTTTGTCTCTCTGTCTCTCTGCTATAAATATACGCCTGCATTTATGCAATTGAAATCTATAGGTTTGAGTGTCCTGTCAACACTACATACAATAGTTGACATTTGTAGTTGATGGCCAGGATAATGATGACAGCTACACATAACCGGAAAGCTAACGTTGCAAAAAGTAGTTGTTGTTCGAGTATTGTAGTAGACGAAGAAATAGCATGTAATGAAGTATGAATTGGTGGTGACAAACAACTCTCCACGTACTCGAATTGCAAAATATACGAAACAACGTAAATGTCAGTGTTTTATTCCTTCTTCATTTTTATTATTATTATCTTTTAACTTTTTTTTGGTTTAACAGTCTCTATAACATGTCAGCGACAAAGACAAAGCTCGTACCAATATATGACAAGTTTTCGCGCAAAATTTCACAAACTGAAAATCTTTTACGTACTGGCAAATATTTTTTAGGGTCAACAATTTATGTCTGTTAACAAAAATTTTTGTTTTAAATATTTTTGTTGAGCTACGAATATTTCACAAAAAATATTATTTTTTAAGGCAAAGACAAACAACAACAAATACTTTTTTTTTAAACCAAGTGGTCCTTTCCATATTTATTTCAACAAACACTTACCAATCATTTCCGGTTTTATTAACATTCTGCCTCTTGCGTCCAACTTGATGGGCTTTGGGTTCAGCCACCATGTTGACATCTAAAACAGAAACGAACGAAAAGTTAATAAAAATAAATAATAAAAAAAAATTTAATTTTAATAAAAAATAGTTAGAATGCAAATGAAAATTACATATGAGTTGTTAGTTTATTTCATTTTGTTGGTCATTGTTTTTGAGTAAAATTTATGGCCAGAAAAAGGCTGCACAAAGCAAAGTTTTATTGCAAAAAAAAAAAAAAACAAAAAAAACTTTGCTATTCAGCCACATATTATATTCATTGTCTTTCTAGTCCAGTTATGGCTTTTTACTTTTTCATTATTATTTACTGTGGGAGAAAATAATAAACAAAGGCTTTGTTTTGTTTTAAACTTGTCTTAATAAAAAATTATAAAATAAAAAAATAAAAGAAATCATTGTTCTATTATGAGTTGATGAGTTGAATTTTAAAGAACATTTAATGGAAAAATTATGCTTCAAATGAAAAACAACAAAATTTAGTATTATAAATTAATAAATAATAAAAAAAATATTCCTAAAAGGGAATTACTAAAACAAGCTTGAATACGAACAATAGTGGAAATAAATCATGCAAAACTATATTTTATAAATGTCATCAGGTATATCACCCGTGCAACGGATCAGAGTGGGTTAAAGATTGGTCTCCGAAAGTCATTTAAAATAACAACAACACACATTTTTGTGTGTGAAAGTTCAAGTCATGAAGGCATAGACACTGTTCACTGAACTACACCGGCTTCAGCAGACAGTAATCCTAATGTAACATCAGAACGCCCTCCTTTGACGGTATTGTTAAGCAGAATCATCAGCGAAGTAAAATAACAAATAAAATGGTTCAGAAAATTTAATACGCCTCATTAACACCAGAGGCGCTGTAATACTGTATTATTAAAAAAACATGCAAAAAGCATAGATGTAAAAATAATGAAGCTTTTCTCTATTTCTCTTCCTTCACCACCTGTCCTCTCAATAACTAACACTTTCCTTAAATAAGTAACACCTATTAATAGTAGTAGGCATTCATTGCCTATCTTCTTTATATATATATATATATGTAATAGTACTGTACGTGTGTATATCACTGAACTCCTCCTCCTGGTCCGATATGAATAGGTTTTTTGTATGTGTTTTGGTGGCGCCCTAGATGGTTTAAATTCACAAATTTGCCCGGCAGACGGCGGTGAGTTCGGTATCTAGGTTATTTATTTATACTGCACCTAAACGGCTGGATCGACAAAGTTTGCCGCACTCAGCTAGTGTATATATATACAAAGCTATTTGTTAAACTTCTTATCATTTGATATCCTGTTTTGTTCTCTAATAATGAGCGCAGAGCGCAATAGTTACTTATCAATTAATTCGTTTCTCTGCAGTTCTCCTGACCAAGTTCGTGTCTATTTAAACGAAGCTATTCACACAGAAAAATGTCATATTAAAATCTACCAGAACAATGTTAATTTAAAATGTTTCGACAATAATTTTGCTTCATATGCGTTTCATGTTAGTTCAACCTGGTTTAGAGTAATCTGTAGCGAAATTTTTCATCTTGAAATAACTTTATTTTATGTTGGTTAACAATCCAGTAGTTTTAAATCAAAACAAAAAATTATGTTGAATCAAAGTTATTTCAAGTTGATACAACGTGAAATGTGTACTTAAATAATATTAAAAGCCATGTTGAATCAAAGTTATTTCGAGTTGGAACAACATGAGTTTACTTTAATGTAATCATCTTATTTTATTAATTATTTAACTTACGTGCATTGGGCACAGTAACCATATACAGACACCATTACGTGATAATAGATCAGAAAAAAATACCCTTGTCTCCCAGTTTTGCCCCAAGTCATGCACTTTTTTTATGGGCCCCCAAATATTTGGGGCTTCGGTGTCATTTTTGCCTTTTCTCAGGCTCATGTACTGCAAAGCTTTCGGAATTTAGATTTACTCCTTGAAGCAAAAATTTAGCTCTTGTCATAAAGAACAAAAACTGTAATGATATAAATTAAAAAAAACTTCATCTTCAAGATCAAAATCGCGAAAAATTTTAAAAATAATTTTTTTTTTACCGTTTTCCTGTGTTCAGGTCCAGAGGTAGCAAACCGTTCAGAATTCAAGGAAGCAATCATCTACAAAAATGTACCTAAGATTTCAATAAACACATTTTTAGAACATATGAACTTCCCAGAAATGATTCTTAATACCGTGTAGGTAGCGCTGAGGTAGCCGCAAAAGTGAACATTTTCAAAACAAATTAAATTGAAAAATGTTCGTGAAATTCTTTACTTTTGCGGCTACCCAAACGGTGTTAAGAATCATTCCTAAGAAGTTAATATATTCTAGAAAGTTGTTCATTAAGGTCTTAGGTATATTTTTGTAGTTGATTGTTTCCTTGAATTTTGAATGGTTTGCTACTTATGGACCTGAAGAGGGAAAAAAGGTAAAAAATAATCGAATTTTTTAAAAAATTTTTTTTTTTGATTCTATATGTTCTTTATGACAAAAGTTACAACTTTGCCTCAGAGAGTAAATCAAAATTCCGAACGGTTTGCAGGATATGAGCCTGAGAAAATGCAAAAATGACACCGAGGCCTTAAATCTTTGGGGCCCATAAAAAAAGTGCATGACTTGGGGCAAAACTTGGAGAGACGGGTGTCCGTGTGTGGTTTTATTTCCATGACTTAAAAAATTACACACAGTGAACATAACAATTTGAAATTGAAGTTAAAAAAAACATAAGCTGCGAGGCTAGTTTGCCTTGTGTGCAGGTTTCGAACTTGAGACCTTTGGACTAAAAGACTTGTACACTGCCTACTACTCATCAACGGGAAGTTTTTGCTGGAAATACAAAGTTTACCGGCTATTTACGAACCTAATAACCAACAACATCAAAACGAGAACAAGTCATACAGCTGAGCCCAACAGTGCATTGTAGCTATAAACAAAGCAAATTAACTCCAACATACTTAAAGAACATATTATTTCTGATAAATTAAACATGATTTTTTGTGGAATTTCTTTAACAACCACGTTGCTACTTCCTATGTGAAGGCATAGGTCGTACAGTCAGTCACGGAACTTTTTTGAAAAAACTGTTAATAACATATTGGGCATATGGTCTAGTTACTCCGCTTATATTCGTGCAACACCATACTATGCAAATTTACTTTGTATAGTATGTTTAATAAATAAATAAATAAATAAACATGATTTCGAATAAAAATTTTTGATTTTTCATTGCTATTTTTTCCTGTGCATTAGTCCGCCTGATTAAAATAATAGAACGTTGAATGGGAGGCTATCGAAGTTTAGTTCCAACAGATAGACAAAAAAAAAATGATATAGAAAAATTGGCGCAAAACTTGGAACAATTTTCGAAAAAATTTTGCTTTGATTTAGTTCTCCACGTTAATTAAAAAAAGTAAATAGGCAATTTTATGAAAAATTTGTTGATCGAATGCTTTGCGTTACTCTTGCAGTTAAATGCTGCCACAAATAATACACTGAAAGAATTTTCGGCCGAAATTGTATGAATTTCGACATTAATCTAATGAAAAATTCATTAAAATTCAACCAACGTCACGATTCGTTGGATTAATGAAACCAGTTTTGTCAAAATTATTTTATTGAAAACTTCATCAAATTTATTTAACAGTGTAAATAATGCAGTGCTATAACTTCATCGAAACAAAAAAATTAATTTTATGAAAAGAATGAAATAACTTAAATATAAAGGGGTTTCTTAATAATTAGAAAATATTGTTGTCATAAATCCAATAAAATATTCTTACGAAACCAGAATACCAACGAAGAATTTCCAATGAAATTCTTTCACAATATTTATGAAGTTTTCATTGGATTTGTGAAAAAATTTTAATGAAATTGTTTCATTGGACTTATGAAGCAAAATTCTTTCGGTGTAAAATAATAAATAACAGTTATCTTGCGAAATTTTAAATTTAATTTAAGCAAACTGCTCAAATACATTAATTAATTCATTTGAAATCGAAATTAATCACATTGTACACAAAAAAAGAAACTACAAATTTCTCCAACTTGAAAACGCAGCACATAAATCAATCATAAGCCATTTGTCTTAATAAAAATTGTCTTCATGCCTGCGCCAAACAACTTTCATGACGAAAGGATAAAATTTATGTTTGAAAAAAAAAAGAAATAACATTAAAAAATATTACCACGCAGTCATATTCAAAGTAAAAACAACGTGAAAAGGGTGCGACAGCCAACGTTTAGGAACAACAACGAAAAAAAAAATTATTACGAAAACATGAAAGTACTTCACATAATTCGTAAGATTTCCGAATTATGTATTTAAAAAGCACACCCATGAAATGGATATAAAAATAAATGTGGAAAATTAAATAGAACTGGGAGGGTGCAAAAAGGCAAGGTAAATTAAGCAACACAAACAACAACAAGCACTTTTGTGAAAAAAATACACACACACACACACATCCAATCCTTGGGTGCCACCAAGCGAGAGAAGGTTAAAAAGAAAACAGCGGCGAAAAAGTTACCACCAAGCCTGTCAAATGTAAAATATTTTTCCATATTTTTTTTTTTCCAAACAGCAAACATTTTTTTCTGCCATTCCTATTTTGCTTAGTTTTGTGCTTTTTGTCTTGCGTTTACAGCCTTTAAAATGTTTAGAAGAACGCCAAAGTAAAAAAAAAACTTGTAGACTTTTAAGTATAATTAAGATTAAGGATAAAAATAAGAAGGATTTCCGCCGCTTACAGAAATAAGCACTTAAATGATTTAAAGTTGCTGAAGAAGAAAAAGTATTTAAGAAAACTTCATTTCAATGTGGCAAATTGTTGAAATACTTTTTACATTTCTCATATACATACGTATAATATTTGCTTATATTCAACTGTGTGCCGAAGCTTTAAAAAATATTTTCGACATAAAATGGCATTAAACTACAGATTTTCTTTAATAAAATTTTCATATTGAGAAAAAAAAATGCAAAAATTACAGAAATACTTTTATGAAAGCCATATTGAGAAATGGATGGCATCATCAAAATTTATCTGTAGTTATTAGTGATGTAACGAATGTCAATTTTTGATATTCGCTAGTACGAATATTGTGTGTGAAATTTATAGACATAAAATTTGGGTTCTATTTACGCCTGCAATATAGGATATTTAAAAATTGTTTTGAAAAAGGACTTCATACTCCTGTTGGCGTACTTTAATGTTAATAAAAACTACCCATAATTTTAATGATCGTCATTAGATAATATTTGAAAATGATACAAAGCACAAATTTCTATTAAAAAATTCATGGATTTGTTCAAACTAATATTTTTAGCCATTTATTCAAATTTCGTTAGGATCCAGTAAAAAAAATTGGAAGTCATTCTAAAGGAACTACATTTTCATTGCTTCCAAAAAATCGATATTTTTAATTTGCCGATAGTTAGCAGAAAACCAAGTAGAAGTTTATTTTAGTCACACAAAACCTTGTAATTCCTCTATAGTTTTAGAAATTACTCACCAGAATTTAAAAAAAAATCGATTTTTTCGAAGAAACTTATGAACTAATTTTGGTCTAAAATTTTGAAGTTATTTGCTTGAATTTACATGAAAATAGTGTTTCGCGTTTAAATTCCTATAAACAGAAACTAATTGTTAAAAAAGGTAACTATTAAGCATTTATCCTAGATGAAAATATTATCATAGAACACGAAAAATTACGTTTTTCTTAAAATCGCTTCCAATTCGGTGGCCAGGCATCAAAAAAGAGAACTTCTTGCAATGATAACCCTATGTAAAAATCATTAGAACGGATCGAAATTTGAACTACTTCCAGATCTCAAACTCTACATTTTCATGACTTTTTTGGAGTGTCTTTTTTTACTGGGGATTTATGAATTTGGCGAATACGAATACGGATACGAATATCCAAAAATGGCCGTATATTCGGCAATTCGAATACGAATACGAATACGAATACGAATTTTCGTGCATCACTAGAAGTTATAGTCAGTCTGAATGCATGTGTAAGCGCTAAGTGCATAAATATGTTTTCTGTAAAATTCACATATTTTCCTCCTCCTTCCTTCCTTCCTTCCCCTGCTACACCAACACATTTCTTGCCAGCGTATGAAAATTGTACTCTATTAATTTTCTTTTTGGTTTTTTTTTTCTCCGAGAATCACTTGTCTCGTGTTTTTACTTTTCTCATGTGTTGTTGTTCATAAACTATGATCTCTGTGTCCTGGTGTACTATTATCGCATAAAGTGTGAAGAAGAAAATATTTTGGAGTTTCTTTAAAATTCATAAAAGCTTATATTCGCACAGGCACTAACTCATTTGACTACAAACATACATACATCTTCTCTTAAGCGAAAGGAAAAAAATTTATTCAGTATTCAGGCATGCATTAATGTATGATGCAGTTACAGTAGTGGCCAAAAATATACAATCATAAAGAAAATCGTTACAAAAAATTAAAACCACTTTATGTGACATTTTGTTATTTTTAAAAAAGAAGTAAAAATTGGTTCAGACTTGTGTATGGGGATTTTTTTTTTGTACACCGAAACAATTTTGTTTCATAAGTCCAATGAAACAATTTCATAAAATTTTTTTCACAAATCTAATGATAATTTTACAAATCCAATGAAAATTTTATGAATATTGTGAAAAAATTTAATTGGAATTCCTTCGTTGGTATTCGGGCTTCGTAAGAATATTTTATTGGATTTATGACAACAATATTTTCTAATTATTAAGAAACCCCTTTATATTTAAGTTATTTCATTCTTTTCATGAAATTGTTTTATTATTTCGATGAAGTTATAGCACTCTATTAATTACACTGTTAAATAAATTTGATGAAGTTTTCAATAAAATAATTTCGACGAAACTGGTTTCATTAATCCAACGAAGCGTGACGTTGGTTGAATTTTAATGAATTTTTCATTAGATTAATGTCGAAATTCATAGAATTTATGCCGAAAATTCTTTCAGTGTATGCTAATAAAGTCGTTAAATATTGAAAGAAGAAACTTTGAAACGAGATGTGTATGGATTAATGAAGTCGGGCTTAAGCTCAATATTTTTAAACTCTTATTACAAAAGGTGTTTTTAAGTTCAATAGAAGTTTAAATTAAAAAAAAAACAGAAATACTAAATTTTAATCCAATATTTTTTTTACTCGAACGATCCATACTTGGGACTTTCATTTTAAAATATAACTCGAGCATATAGTGCTTGGGCGGTTCTTGACAAACACGATTCTAAAAGTCTCATTTAGCGCAAGTTTCTCTAACAGTTCTGGCCGCATGTCGCGAATAATACGCACGATGTTGGCCTCGAAATTTTCTATTTATTTCTAGTTTAACAGCTTATACCAAAGACTTTAATTGACTGGTACATTTCTAGAAATCAACTTATCGCCAAACTTACACAGATTTCAATAAATCGTGTGTTTGCGGTAACCATATGATAAAGGGTGTTTTTTAGAGAATGGCACAAGTTTAAATCATAATAAAACAATGAAATATATTTGTATTTTAATCAGAAACAATTTCTTAATCAGGCTTAAGTTCAGTAATTTCAGTTCTTATTATTACAGGTATGTACCGACGGTACATCGAATAAGTAAGAATACTTAAACATACTTAGGTAGAGTGATATAACTTCGTTCTAACCTAAATAGAAAATGGCAAACGGGAAAACAGAAAATGAATAGTGATACTTACAAATGTATTTACCAAAGGTAAATCAATAATTGTACACACAATCAATTCTCATATTCCATTTCATAGAAAATTTAAGTTAAATAGCTAATGTTAATAATAAACTCTAGCCCAGTAGATAGACTGGGGTAGATATGATAAAGTGCGTGGCTGCACAGAAAAATATCGGTATTTCCCCCGATGAGACAGCGACGAGAACACATGCGTAGCGGGTGTATTAATTTGTTTATAGATACAGTGAAAGAAAAGAAGTGGTATGCGAAAAGTATTCTATGATCATCAATGCTTTTCGCGATATTTAATTTGTTTGATGTTGTAAAACGTTTAAGCAAAGAAACTTATATGTATTTAAAAGACATTTTGACTTTTTTGCAGCATTTTCACTAAACTGCACTTTCTATTTAAACTTTAAAGACCAATAACTCGGGAAATATGGCCTGCAGCAATTTTTTTTGATTAAGTTTTTTTCAAGGTTGGAAACCGAAACAAATAACGGTATCAGTATTGATACCGGTACAATTATTTTTTAAATTTCGGTATCGGTAGCGGTATCGGTATTTTTTTTATTTCGGTATCGGTATTACCGGTACATACCGTAATCGAGTTTATAATACCGGTATACCGATATTACTGACAAATTTATTATTTCAGGCAGTGGACATAGCAAAAAAAAACTTTTTTTTTATTAAATTACTTCAAAAAGGGAGTATTTTTACATTAACATAGTATGTATGTATAAAAGCATATAAACTTATTTGTTTCTATATATGATTTTATACTATTACTAAACAATAATTTATTAAAAAAGTGAAACAAGGAGACTGCAGTTCAAACTTTAGATATATAAAGTCTGTACTGATAAATTATACTGTGTGACAAATTTTTAATGAAATCGAAATACCTGCGAAGTGTTACTATCCCTCATACCTAAATAAGAGCGGCAAGCGTTGTGTTAGCAGCAGGGTACGCATTTTCAGTACATTTAAATGCAAAAATATTATTTGATTGTACTGAAAATACGTACTAACGCGACGCTTGCCGCTCTTAATTAGGTATGAGGGTATTTTTCTGCTAGGTATTGTCGAGTATAAAAATTTTCCAAACATCTCCAAAATCTTGAGTTAAGCCTGGTACTCTGTTCACAATTTCGTGCGAAATGCTGTCAAACTACATATAAAAGTATGTATTTGGTATGAAATATTTGCGAAATAAATTCGCAAGAGTAGTACTCTGTTCTTGGTGTGAAAAACACGGAAAATCATGTCTTTCCATGCAAAATTAATCTGGTATCATTTTAGTTTAGCTGCGAAACAACATGAACAGTGCTTTTTTCGCACGGAATTTTAGCAATGTTGCATACTTACAAGCAAAAAAAAGCGAGAAATTTATTAAAACAACCGAGAGTTGGGCTACATTTAGTACATGTCAAATTTTTCACGCGAAATAACCAATTGCACTGAAAATTTTTCTCAACTTCGAACAGAGTACCAGCATTTACGGGTAAAAAACCGCTTTTTCGTACCCATAGGCACTTATCAACCTCTAACTAAGTTAAATATCAACCGATTTTAAATTTATAAACGGATACAGAAAGAAGAGACTAACGCCTTTTGAACCATATATGTACATATGTATATCTTGTTTCAGTAAATTTCAAATATATGTCCGTATTTTTCACGAAATATAATTTTTTGGGTTTTTTTCTACACTTTTATACTTTGTACACGTTCTTAGGCAATATTTTTGTACTGGACCCATATTGTTTATAACTTTCACGCCAAATTCAGACAAAACGAACATTGGAATATTTCAATTCAAAGAATAAATAATATTCTTTCAGCCAACTTAAAAACAAAGAAAACAATCTTCTTGTACAATTAACATTTAAAAATTTAAAGCAGGCACTTTTCTTCACCTCAAGAGAGGAATCTTTAACTTCAAATATAAAAGTTTAGAAGTTTTTTTTCTAAGCCAAAGAAAGAAAGTTAATTGATATATATTTTTACAGTCTTTTCCCATATTACGGGTTACAGCTCAACTAAGTTGGATTGAAACTGAAACAACTTAACTTTTAGTATTCTGAATAAAAACTAATTTTAGTTTTCTTCGAATAAATGCTCTGTTTTTTGAAACCATAGTATCTATTACAAAACATTTTAAATATTTTTAGTTCTGGCTTTGCTGTTTTTTCTTGAGATTCTATGTTTTATAAACGTGGCAATGATATTGGCTGACAAATGGGATTGGTTGGCTTCTGGAATAATGAAGCAAAACGAAGGCAATGGTCGAAATATAAACCAAAATGTCTCATGGTGAAAAAAGTTGTAATACATAATAAAAATTTGGCAACTACAACTCACTTATCATTTATTTTTTGGCCGGAATCGGTATACCGGTACGTACCGGTATAGACGTAAACGGTAGTCTGGATACCGGTATTTTCTAACCGAAATGGATTTCGGTATCGGTAACGATACCGGTATCTAATTATAGCGGTATTTGAATCGGTATCGGTATTTTTACGTTTGCCAACCTTGGTTTTTTTTCTTATTTTTCACATTACTATCTGATAAGCTATTTAAAAATTATTTTTATGAGATTTTTCAGAGTTTCCTATGAAAAGTTCAGACCCCGATAACTTGAAAAATATGGGTCGCCGCCAACTTTTTTATTTAATTTTTTCATCTTATTTTTTAATTTTCTATCACATAGGCTCCTTTTTATTTATTTTTAGCTGCTTTAATAAACTGCATTTGTTCCAAATATTTATTTTTTCCTATGTACTTCAGAGACGAATGAGACAACTTTTCTCACACATACAACTATAGTTTTATTTTTGACACCACTGATCTAGACTGAGGATTTGATTTCAACCAATCAGCCAATATATAGTGAGTTAATTTAAGTTTCATTTGTGTAAGCTTAAGAGTCATGTTTACATATAACCCGTCGATCAAAGTGTATACCAAGGTATTTCACTTGTGAATGTTGAGGAACAACTCTCTCTCTCTCTCTCTCTCTCTTCATAGTAAACACACTTTTGTTCGTTCACTTTTATTCTCCATAGTTCAATATGGAACTGTTACTAATATTACGATTATATGTATTACGAATATTTTTTTTTTTTGGTTTATTTTGTCTATATAAGAAAGACTCCTCTGGGACATGTATTATGTACTACGAATATTTTTTTTGTCGAATATGTATATACATATAAGAAAGACTTCGATGGGACATCTGTTCACTATGAAGGTTAAACAATGAATCAATATAAATAGACTGCCAAGTCAGTCTGGAACAAGTCCCGTAACTATAATTAGATATTAACCTAAGCTTAACTGGTACGTGTTTATACTTTTGAAATATGAGTGCCCCTATGATCGGGTAGGTAGTGTGCAAGCCTGCCATGCCGTAGGTTGATAGTTTGAATATAAAAAAATGTTGTACTGAAAAAACGAGTTATACAAAAAGTTCAAGTTTGCGTTGTTACTGTTCCATAAATGTCGGTATGATATTTACTATATATAATGTATATTCTACACGGAATAGGTCCTTATAAGATAGTTAAGTGATAAGCCGCAAGGTGCATACAAAGTACCAATTTACCCCATCATAGGACATTCCCATGGAAAAGTGACAATTCATAGGAAGTGTTAGAACTCGGACTGGTCCCTATCACTTGGCAAGTCTTGTGTCAGTTCCATTTTCTTCAGGGTAATGTTTAAATATGATTTCTGTCATGTGACCGCCATGGCTGCCGTGTAGAAGGCGCAATCTGGAAAACCAATTTTCAAAAAATTTTCGCAGCATATGCGGCCGTATTTTGCCGATAACATAACCCCAAAGAAAATAATCCAATGTGGTTAAATCACACGATCTTGTTGGCCAATTAATTGGGCCATAACGTAAAATTATTTTTTTCATAAAATTGTAGCTCCCGCTTTGTGGCAAGATCAATGCCAAGTAATTGAGGTACAACAAAATTTCGAATCATGTTCCTATACCGATCACCATTAACAGTAGCATTCTGATCATCGTCGTTTTTGAAGACATATGGGCCAATGACTCCGCCCAGCCTATAAAGCGCACCACACAGTACTTTTCTGTGAATGTAATGATGTTTCGACAAAAGCTTGTGGACTCTCCTCACTCTGAATGTGACAATTCTGCTTATTTTCGTACCCATTCAACCAGAAATGGGCTTTATCGGAAAATGGAAGAAGTGTACGATGAGTTTGACTAATAGAACAATTATTTTCATTAAAAATTGCAACAATTTGCACGCGTTACTCTAGCGTAAGTCGATTCATAATGAAATTTTGAAGCAAACTAAAAAAAGCAACTATAAGATGTTGAATGGGTGCTCAAGTAAAGCAGTGGTGCCAACTCAAAGTTGTGACGCTCTAAAAAATACACCCCTTATAAAAATGTTGCCTTAAAGATGGCCAACAAACTTGTCTGAATTATCGGAAAACATATTTATAAGTAATAAGTAATAACAAAAATAAAAAATTTCAAAAACGCCCGAGAAAACTAAATCAAAATTGGTTCAGCCATTTGTTCTGTATGTGGACTCGTACAGACACAAAAATACACAGGCACACACTAAAACCGTATAACCAGCGTTGCCGTTGTGGCACTAAAGTATCACTTTTGACCCTTTTTCGTGCCAATGACACTTTTTTTATCATCTTAAAATTGATTTGTCCTCAATAAATTGATTTTATTATTTTTACATTAAAAATAAGTTAAAATTAATGCATAAATGTATTAAGTGGAAAGAAATAAAAAAAACTAAGTGTTAGTGCTAAATTTTCAAACTTAACTCAACGTTCGATTCTCACATGGAATATTTCATACAATTTCCAATAAAGGTGTGAAATTTGATTAAACATTGTAATGAATTTGACACACAAATTTGTGTGTATGTTTTTCAACAGGAGCAAAAATACGAGTACTACTCTCAAAACAGCTATTTTGTGGACAAAACGTCATAACTTAAGATACATTCCCATCAGTAATTTCTTCAATACTAGAACATTTTTCTGAATTGGAATTGAAAAACATTTTTATATGAATTTTTTTAAATAAGACTGACCCTCAAATGCATGTTGCATTGCAGTAGTATATAGACACTGTACGTAAATGCAACATTTCAGAAAAGAGTATACAAAGCACAGAGCACAATTTATTATAAAATCAGCTGCACTATACATTCATACATATCGAGCCTTATTTTCGACAAAAATTAAATCTTTCAAGAGAAGATTATTTTATAATATTCAAATTTATTTTAAATACCTAAATTGTCGCTTTCTATAAAACTATACAGCTCGTTTCTTATAATAAAATTGTAATATCAGAAATAAAAGGAGAGAATTGTCATAGGACACCCGGTTATAGCTATGCGGCTTAGATATATAAAACTAACTTAATGTGTTAAATAAATATGCAATAAAATTATTTTATATGATGATGTTAAGTTTATCCCATTATTTTCTTTGCTATCGCCGTACGATTAAATTAATGTATTGTTTAAGGCCGGCGGTGGCTGTTAGCCGGCTTGCAGTTGATCGACTGTGTTCTCGGGTTTATGCTCATTGTGCAAAAATAATACAAAAACAAATTGATCAATAATTCTCATTGCTTTTGTTTTATTTTTCTCACTCACTTCAAAAAACGAAAGAAAACAAAATCAAACCATTTGTTTCGTTTATTTTCGTACTCTGGTTTTAGGTGTAATCAAATCAAAATAAAAACAAGTTTATAACTGTAATAGTGTCAGGTCTTAGCAGCTATGTCGTGACATAAATACCATAGCTATAAAAAGTATATCTTCTATAACATGTTGCTTACGATAAAATCGGAAAAAAGGCTCGATATATCATTTATTTTAAATATGAGTTTTTAAATTTAACCATATTTCCATGCTTAATGGCTTCACTTTCAGTTGACTTAGACAAACAAAATTATGTGTCGCTTTTATAGCATTGAGTCTTTTTGAATTTATAATTTCTTCCATAAAGAAGATTAAAAGTATGGAAACAAAAAAATAACATCAAGCAAAAAGAATGTTTAATCGTTTTGTGTAATAGTAACACCAAAACAAATAATTTTCCAATGACCAAGATATCAAACAAATGAATTAGATTTTTACTCATCTGCTTGCTAAGATATACCATTACAATCGCCCGATTGAAAAAAAATCAAAATTAAAGATATTGTTATGTAACGTAAATAAAAAGTTACCATTGTACAATTCTTATAAAATCCGAGCACTTTATTTACTTAACACTGACATTGAGGGTTCTTAAAACACACATTGTTAAATAATTCACTACTGGAGTACCACGATGTTAACTTTGCTGTTCTTTAAACTAAACTCCTGTTACATATTTTCTATCACTTCACAATAAAACAAGCAAATTTGAAATTAATTTCCGCCAAAAATTGTATGTAGGTAAATAAGCAATTTTGTTTTCATATTTTAATTAACTAATTAAAAATATAAGCTTTTGTTATCCTATAAACAAATTTCAATATTAATATAAAAAACTAAGTTAAAGCTATCAAGTTTTAAAATAGAATGCTAATAATAAAGAAAAATAATACATATTATTATTATTATTATTATTATTATTAATAACTTGTTTGATATAATTTCTTTGATATATTTTTAATTCTTAATACATGACTTATAACAGATTTAGCATAAACGGCCATTATGGCATATGCATAAACATATGCATATGTTTAAGGAATTTCACTCCTACAATGATTTATATCTAACGAAAAACAAGAACCCCAAGTTATTTGAAAAGCCGGAAAAAGAAAGAGGGGAAAGAAACACAAAACCAGCAATTCGAGCAACAGACAAAGTGCTATAAAAATAAATTAATATTTTATTAAAAGAGGTTTTGCATGCAACATTTATGCACTCGTGCTCTTTTACACTCATTCATATTCATATTTTCACACATGACTTCTTGGCTCAAAGGTCAATTGGTAAATTTATGACAGAAAAAAAACATCAAAATATTGACAAAATGAAATGGAAATTCGTCATAATAAAGTGCAATTTATATGTTAAAAAATATTTTTTAATTTAAGTACTGTAACCTTTCTTTTTGCAGTTGATGAATTTTAAAGTCAGTGAAAAGTGTGATAAATTAAATGAAATGAATAAGAATCAAGCACCAAGCTGAATTCAATTATTTCGAATTTCATACACGATTAAGTTTAATTTAAATAATAAAAAAAAATTATTCGTTGTTAGTTAAGCACGTCTATATAGATTTCGTTGCTGCTAAGCAAAACTTCAGCAGACTTCCACCACAATTCAAATGAATGTTTATAGAAAAACTCTCGAGAGATTATTGAGAATTACAAAACTACAATCACATAAAACAACCAATCATATTATTCAGCATGTGTTGCCTGTTTTGGTTTTCTACTAAAATAATGGATATCCCATTTCAAATCCTTTACAGTATTATTACTAATAACTCAGGCAATCTGGATTAAAACAAATTGACAAAATTCGACTTTGACTCGCGCACGAAGGGTTCCGTACATTCAGTTTTGAGCATTTTTTGATTGCCGTTTTTTTGCTTTTTTCAGTTTAAACGATTTTTTTTTAATTTTGTCGTTGTTTTCAGTTTTTGGGTTTTTTTAATTTTGGCGATTTTTTCCATTTTGGCGATTTTTTTTCATTTTGGCGATTTTTCCTGTTTTTCACGACTTATTTTAGTTATAGAAATTTTTTCTTTATTTGGTGCTTTTTTCGTTGTTATGCTTTTTTTTCGGTTTGCCGATGTTGTAATTTTTTGATTTCTTAGTTTTACTGTTTTTGAAAATTTTAAGAGTTTGGCTATTACACAGAGAAAACAGTGCCTACTAAATACCTCATAAAATAGAACAAAATTAATAAGAAATCTCTGGTTTTTTTCAATAAGCAAATCTTATTAATTTCATAGGGAAAACCTTTTTGAAAAAATCAAGAAGAAATCTTGTAGTTTTTATGAGGTTATCTTATTGATTTTTTCAATAAAAAAAGCGTCTTTATTCTCTGTACTTATGTATTTTCATTTAAATTCTATACCATATACATATGTATGTATGTATGTATGTATGTAGTAAACTGTAGATGTTATTTATTTATACATACATACATACACATTATGTTATTTGTATATATTCTTAACTAACTTACTCACCAAGTATTGAACCAGCAAATATCTGACTGATAGACAAGCACTCTAACCAATATGCTAACAAGCAGCCTGAATAACCATTGAAATTATTGTGCAAACATTCTTATACAAAAATGAAAAAGATCATGAAAAATATTGTCTGTATGTCTTTTTATAGAAACGAAATAGACAAGACACCTCATAAAATCAAGAAGATTTCCTTATTAGAAAAATCAATAAGATGCTTTACACAAAATTATATAGAAACCTACTGAAATCAAGAAGAAACCCTTATTGAAAAAATCAATAAGGCAACCTAATAAAATCAAGAATAAAACCTTTTTAAAAAAATTAGTAAGGCAACTTAATAAAATCAATTAGAAATCCCTATAGTTTACAATTCATAAGAAAAACTAATAGAATCAAGAAGTTGTTCTCTATGGATTGTTTTTTTTTGGTGCCAAAAATAACGGAAATTGAGTAAAAAAAGTTGTGAATAATAAGATTTCTTCGTGATTTTATGTGGTTTTCTTCTTGATAAAATTAATAAGATTTACCACATAAAAACAATAAGGAATCTCTATGAAAAAATCTTCGATTCTTTCTGCTGGGATACCCCTTAGCCTAAAAACGTTTCATAGAGAAAATCTTATTAATTCTATGAGGCAATTTTTTCTCTGTGTACGGTTTCCAAGATACAGCAAGTTGTCAAAATAACATTAACTGATAGAACACCATTTAATTTAAATTTTTTTAAATTTTAGTGTTAATTGTTGTAATCGGTATAAAAATACACTAACCTTACAAATTTCAAGTATATATACATACAATTGTATGTATATTACATGGGATTTTAAAATTTTTCGTTGCTCGTTTTGGAACAGCCTTTAATTTTTAACTCTCATGTATTTGTTGTTGTAGCGGCCAAAGGTCCACATACTCTGTCCACATTTCGGGTTCATAGCTCTCGGCTCTCGAGAAAATAGCCGTTGACAGACGGACAGCATAGCGAAAACAATGGGGTTCCGTTTCACCTTTGGTGTACGGAACCCTAAAAAAAACTTGCATATCATTTAAACTGCTTGAAATCCAACTTTAAAGCTTTTACTGGCGACAAAACCAGCAAAGTTGTCAGTGACAGCATGATAATAAATAACAGCCAAAGCCATTTTTTTAATATTGCAATTTTTAGTTAAAGTAAATTTGTATATTTTTTATTTTAATGTTTCAGTAACAATACAACTATTGCTCACAGAAAAAAGTATTCACCAATTAATATTTTCAATTAAGAATTTAATTAATTCAATTAAATTTTTAATTGTATTTATTAATTTTAGTGTAAAAACTTAATTAACATTATAAAATTGTTTATAGCTGAAAATGTAATTAATATTACAAAATCATTCATATTACTTTTTTGTGTGCTAACGCATTCCTTGAAGAAGTGAACATAGAATTCACGAAATGTCGGGAGAAATATGTAATTAAAATTGAGTTTTTATTGACATAAACCAAGATAGGCCTCACCAGCTAAATGATAAGAGTTCAATTCACAACAAATTTGATTTGGCCAAAAATAAATAAACAACAAACAATAGAAAAATATTAAGCACTGTCACATATCGTTCTCTAAAATTTGCGTTTATAAACGTTTTTATGTTTCACTTTTCGGCGAACGGCATATATCGTCTATGTTTTAACTAACTGAACCCAACTGACATCATTTTGAAAAATGAGTTAAGTCCACTATTAGACTTTATGAGTTATAATAGACCTTGTACAGAATTTTTATGACTGTAAACATTACTGTCGAGCCTATAACAGTAAAAATATTTCAGACGTTTCCATAAGAATACATTTAGAAAACAATCATAAAAGCTCCTCTCCTGTAAAATTTACAAAATGTCAGTTAGGTCAGTTAGTTAAAACAGCTACGATATATGTGCATCAAGGTCAATAGATTTAATTTTTCCTGAAAATAAGCTTGAGAGTTCAGTAGAAATCGGTCAACTTTAAGTGAATTTTTCTCGAATCGCTTTGGTACGAGTATTAACTGATTGCTGTGAAATGGAAAATAAAGCGACAAGCTAGTATTGCTGTTTTTCATGAAAAGTGCTATATATTTATATCGCTATGCTTTAAAATAACTCATTATAATGAGCTATAACTTAAACGGTATAACTTATCATAAGCACTGAGTTTATGTAGGCCCTCAAAAACTTTGACACCATTTGACCCTTTTCAAATTTGAAGTATAAATGAGTTATTTGCAATTTATTTCAAAGTGCGGTTCTTTGCGTTTTGCGAGTAATTACTCTTTTTAGTAATTTTTTTGAAATTAACGTTTATTAATGCATATATGTACTGTTGTTATTAAAGGGTAAATTTTTGGCCTATAATGGGTTAAATTAAATTTTTAAGAAATTTTTCAGAATTTGGTTTCATTACCATGATTTGGTAGGGGATTTTAATTTCGCACAGAGAAAGTAGGTGATTTGACCTATAGTGCAAGCGTATGCATGCTAGGCCGGGTCGATTTGTATGGATGAAAAAAAAATAAAAACGAATTCTACATGTAATTCTAAGCAAATATTGCGAAGAAACCATGGGTCTAAAATCAAACCCTATACCGAGCTTCTCGACATGAAAATATATTTCCTCTTGCCGAGCTGCTGCTTGTTTGACTACTACCTCCCTTATTTAAAGACATTGACTTTAAAGCTGAAAATGGGGAACCAAATATTATGGATAAATCTAAGGTAGCTCGTAAAAAAATTAAAAGAGCAGGGAATTGGTATGTGGGAGGAAGAATAATGATTCGAATTTAGTAGCATTTATTTCAGTACACACATTTTTCTATTTAAAATAAATGTAATTTTTTTTCTAAAGCAGAGGAAATACATTTTCATGTCGAAAGGCGCGGTTAGGGATGAAACGATACCACTAAGGTATCGATACTTTTACTTGATACTAGGGATGGGCAAAAAATATCGATATATCGAAATATCGATATTTGCGAAAATAAATATCGATATATATCGCCGATATTTCAAAAACCGATATATCGATACATCGATTCTTGTTTACGACTATCGGGTTTCGATATTTTTAAAAGCTCTACAACTTTTTGCCGGTTTTTAGCTGTACGATATTGGCATCAGTGCTAGTGATGCGAAGAAAAAAAGAGAAATTTCATCATAATAAGGCGCATCTATAAGGTGACCTAACTTAACTAAGCTAAATGCCAAATTTGGTTTGTGTGGGTATAAGCCTGAAGACAGAACTATTTTTTATTTTCTGTTCTGTTACGAATCAGCTAACTAAAATTTGTAAAAGTGTTGTAGTTTTGTGTCTTTTTTACTTGTAAATTTGTTACTTGTAGGTTTGAGAAACGGGCCCCTGTTCTGTTTCGGTTCAACCTCTGAAAATCAATAAACTGTTAAGTAATTGTAAGTGGCAACATAATTAAAATAAAAACATTTCGAAATAAACTGTGATTGTGCTTTAAGAATTTAAAAAATTTAATTTTTACCACAGTCGATAAGCAGCTCTGGGTTGAAGAACATCATTTCGCGTCATCGTAATTATTTCTTAAGTGCGGTCAGGCTTGTGTCTGTTCTTTGGCCTTCGAGAGTTTTTCGTCTCGCTCGCACTGGTTGACTTATCTTCCACGGATAACCGTATAATCTTGCGGTTTTTGTACAATTTCATTTGTAGGCAAAAATATCGATATATCGAAATATCGATGTTTTCCAAAAATATATATCGATACAATTCAAAAATATCGATACGATATATATCGATACATTTTTTTCATTTGCCCATCCCTACTTGATACCTACTCAGTATCGAATGAAAAGCATCGATTCTTACTTGTATCGCTCAAATAGTGAAAACAAAAGTTAATGTAAACAGCACACACACGTGCACACATATGAGTGTATGTATGTATATATGGACTTACTTTGAAATATTTTCGTCGTCAGGAGCAGTACCCAGCGGGAAAAGGAAGGAGTAAGGATACCTTCTAAAGGCCTTTGTACTCCTTCTTTTGGATTTACGAGGCCTGATCGCTCCATTTCATGCTCGTATAATTTTTATAGGCGTTTTCATTGTGAGGTAGGACTTCCACTCTCACTTCTTGCGCCAGAAGATCTGAAAGGCCTTGAAATTTATGGATCTAGTTTTTGCTTTGCTAAGAAAAACAAAACCAAACATGCTACTCCTTCTCTTTTTCATTATCATAGAAGGGCATGTGGAATGTATATCTTATCTTTTATATGAAAGAGTCGAGGCCTTCTATAAGATATTCTTAAGCAGTTAGGTAGTCCTGATTGACACACGTCAGGTCTGAGTCGTCAAGTCTTGAGTTTTTAGGGGAGAGATGAAAATACAATGGAAAGGGGTACAGACTTGACCGTACATGTCCAGTTTGCTTTTTCATTTTGTTTTGTCATTCGTAATACTCTACTACAACGCAAATTGATGAGGGTTTATGAAACAAACTTGACGCTGTGTATGAACGCAAATGCAGCTTCAAAAGAAAATTGAACAAAACCTGATCAGGTAAACCTGATGTGTGTGCATCAGGACATAAGAATAGTAATTGAATAAAAAAATCATGAGAAGGCCTTAATAAGGCCTGATTTCGCGAACTTACGTTAATACATATATAAACTAAATATAAATTTACATTTAATACGAGCAAATCAAATTTTGTTAAAGTGGGGTCATTTTCAACATTGTTGCGGCCAATAAAAAATTAGTATTTTTGACCGATGCAAGTACTTTTTCCCGATACCTACTCGGTACTCGGTAGTAAAGTATCGATACCAAAAGTATTTGGTTTCTAAAAATAAGTATCGAGTACTCACTTGTATTTACTCTTATCATTTCATCCCTAGGCGCGGTATAGGGATTGGTTTTGGACACGTACTTTCTTCGAAGAATTTTCTCAGAATTTCGTGTAGATTACGTTTTCGCTATACGATTTTTGCAAAAAAAAAAACATCGACCCGTCCTAATGTACACACATAATATATACTCGAATACACTTTGTTAGGAAGCAAAAATAAATATTAAAAAAGTAATAGCATATATTCATATATGATTTACGATCGCACAAAGCCTGAATAAAATGAAAAATTTATAACATCGCTTATGTTTCGCAAATACCTAAAAAGTCAAATGAACTCGCGGAGCTTTTCCAAATTATTAAAATTAAACTTACAAAATAAATATTTTGACAAAACATATTTTGGCTGTTGCAAACTGTTATTTTATAAATACTGCAATCATTACTTGATTCCATGTTCTTTCTAAAAACATTTTCATGCATTAAATTCCACCAGTAACAAACACACTCTCTTTCATTATTTAATTAAAAGCCATAAGAGAGAAATCATCAATCTTCGTTTCAACTTACCCAATGTCTGACTTAAAACCATTTTGCCATCTTCACCCAGGCAGGCGTTGCGAGCATCAAATGGATTTGTGAATTGTACAAATGCATAACCTTTGTGCATGGAAATTCCTTTTAAAAGATAAAATATACAAAAAGAAAATGCCACTATAAATAAAAATGTGGAAAATTTCTTTAATTAAATCTTAAAACATATTGAAAATGTATAACGCAAGCATGTGGCAGCAACAACAATTAATGTTTGCTGCACTTACTACGAACAACTACTTATATTCAGAGATAAAGATAAATTTGTACAAACCTGCTAGACGGCCATAAATTTGAAACATACGCTCTACATCGGTTTTAGAACACTGAAATGTATTTAAATTTCCCACAAATATACGCGAATTAACAGCTTGCGGATCTTGAGAGTTGGTTTGGTTAGATAACTTTGACAACTTCATTGTGATGATATGATGATGCCGGTTGGCTGGTTGGCTGGTATCTGGTTGCCTAAAACGGTGGCAACAGTATGATTATTTCACTATGTGCAATATGTTTGTAGAATATGCTAGACGAAGGATATGAAGTTTGCGGAGGCGTTAAGCTAAAAACACAATGAAAGATGGATAGAAATTGCAGCGCTCAAGAAACTGGCGGAAAATTGCTGTGCTGGAACTAGTAAAATATTTGTTTTCCTTTCCCTTTATTTTATTATTTTTTTTTATCTTGGTTGATATTTGATTGTGTGTTATTGCTCGGTTAAGGATTCTATTTTTACTTGAGCCGGATTATTTCAATAAAAGCTTTTTATCCTTGAATGCCTTCATAAAAACGCATTAACAATAAGTTAAAATATCTCAAAGCATACACACTCATTCTCCATACGTTTAAATACATGAAGTAACATGAAGTAGACAAATGCCGATGTTTGTATGTAAATTCACTTGTATGTAAAAGAAAAATCTTTTATTATAAATTTTTTTTTTCTTTTGCGTAAAATTGTTTTTTCTTTCTATTTTTGTAGTCAGAGATTATTTCTACTTAAAATCCACGATTGTTTGGAATATTCTTATAAATAACTTGGGCTGGAAGTATTTAGATCATTCTTTTCTTTCTTTATTTTTGTAGTTTTTGTGCGGAGTTTTTTTTTAATTTTTATTTTTCGGCTTGGCCCTTATTCAGTGGATTTTGTATTGTGGTAGTTCGTCCTTTCGTTGTTAAGTTCATATCACAATGCTTTAAATTCTACTGCTGCTGCTGCTGTTGCTGCTGCTGTTGTTTGTATTGTGTTGTCCTCTTCGGTACAAGTTTTATTAACTTTCATTGACTGTTGCTGGCATTGATAAAGATTAAAATCCTTATAATAGATTTGGACGAAAACATCAATCTGTAGTAAGTAGAGACAGAAAAAATTAAATTAAAAAAATAATGTTTAATTCAATTTAAATTTTAAAAACAATAATTATTTTTTAATAAGGCACTTACACCTGCACAAAATCTAGCAGATTTTAATTAAAATCTTTATGAAAATCTATACCGTTTACGCCAACTTTTTTTTACGTTTATCAAGATTTTTTACCCAAAACAAATCCCACTAACTGAAAAATGTCCAAAACTACAACCAAACAACTGCAGTTTAGCCAATTCACACACACCTTTTTAAGCAGACCGTAGCTAATTCTCTCATATTTGTTATTAAGGTGTTGTACAGGATAGTAAAAAATAAATAAAAATACTATCGCATTTAGATTTTGAATCGTTTTCCAACAAATACACTGACAAAATATATTTTGTTTTGTATGTGAAATCTAGTAAAAAGCAACAAGATTTAGCTCGAAATCTCGTAAGTACTAGATAACACAGTGGTCATACTCATTATAACTCCCCAGCAAAAAATTTCAAAAAAAGTAATCGGGTTTGGAATTAAGCATTTTTGGTGGAAGCTGTTTCTTACTGGATTACCAACTTAATGATTTTAACAAGGCGTGAGACTAAACTAATCGATTCCTGAGAAGTACTTGCTTTTTTATTTGGCAACTTGTTGACGTAATCTATTTAATCTAAAAAAATATTCTCCTCATTTAGCAACTTACACATAATTTTTTTAAATTTAAGGTAATGGGATTTGTAAGCGAGTAATGAAATTTGGTAATCAGAAAAGTAAGTCATTATATAGCAAGTAGTTCTCATGGTAATGTGTAATTTTTTGCTGGGTCTAATCAAAAATTTTAAAGAAGAAACTGGTTTTTAAATCTTTTACACTGTCAAATTAAGCCAAATTATTTGCTTCATCCTTGATAGTAAGCTACTGTAGAAAAAGAACCTTAAAGTAAGGACAAAGAAAGCCATAACTACTCTTTATGTTGGCAAAAATGCCATAAGGTCAAGTGAGGGCATAAACCCTAAAGAAGTTGATTGGCACTAAAGGCAATCATCAAGGCTACACTTTTGTAAAGTATAATGGGTTTGGTGAAAAGCTTTAGACTCAGCTTTAGACTTTAGACATCTGGGAAGGATTTTTGCTATGAAATCAATACCAACCAAAGCACTTTTAGCGATGCTGGACTGGCTCCCAGTAGATATACCAGCGAGGAAGCTAACGAAATACTCCGCCATCAGAATAAATATCTGTGGGAAAAAGGAAAAACTGCTTAATTCGAGATAAGTTGATTTTGAGTTAATGCTACCTCTCTAATTTAGAAACATATTTGAGAGTATCCCTGCTCAAAATCTCAATAAATTTGTGTGATTTTGCAGAAAATTTATAACACTATGACTTCCGACTTATAATCTCATTTGGAATCAAAGCTTAATTTAGATTATACTTAGGTATATTTCAACTTTAAGATATTACTTATACTGTATGGAAAGATGTCTGCTTAAAAAAATTTAAAATTTAACTGTAAACAAAATAAATTTCTGAAAATCTACTTGAACGCTTAAAAGTGCTCTCCTACAAAACGGTAAAATATGACTTAAGCACTTGTTCCCTATTGCCACAAATATAACAAGCGCATGCACCCCATGCTAGTCTTTTGGACAGTACGAATTTATTCCTAGACTTAGTTGATTATTACACTCCACTACTTAACTTCGAGAAGAAACGTTGCTGCACTGGGGTGCTCAATGAGGGGAAGAGGTTTGGTGGAGGGGTCTATTTTGAAGAATTCTGGATAAAAATCTTCTTACGGCTGCCGAATGATTGTAGCAGAAATATATGTATAGTAGCAAACTGGTTATGGTGTTATTGCGTATCTGATAGAGATATTTGATTTGTGACTCATAGCAAAGCTTACGTTAGATCCCTAACGAATGTATTTAACGTATCGAACCTCATCCGGGAATACCGTAAATCCCTCGAAAGAATGGCGGATCATTCCAATATCGCCCTAAACTGTTTGCGATGACATGAGTACGAAATTACAGCTTTTAAATTCCTGCTGAAAGCGTCTAAATGATGCAGTGCGCTAGCGTGCTCTATATGTAGTACAGACATTATGGCCTCATATTAACAAAAAGAGAATTCAGTGGTACTTAGAACCCTGTGAACAAAGGTACAAAACGAAGTGGCAGTTATCACGGTACACTAGCATTTAGGTACCCATGCTAAGAAGATGGGATTCTCACATAACGACTATTATTCAGGATGTCTAGAAGAGTAGACAGGATGTCACCAGAAATTGTTCGATCGTATACAACAAATTTTCTAATGTTATTGTTGTTTGCAATACAAGTTGTCGATCGAACGATTTCTGGTGATATCGTGGGACAGGCCGTAAAATGCACTCTAGTTCAATTAAGTTTATTATGTGTATCATTTAATGAGAAAATATTTTCTATACATTTTTTAGAACACAATGTTTTCACTTAATATTGTATATTTATTGGAAAAATTTAAATATCGATAATAATTGCCTTCCCTGAATTAACTATTAACTATGAATTAACTATTAAGTATTAACAGTTTAGCTATGTTTCAACCCACTGTGGATCATTGTAAAATATTAATTTAACAGATTGATGTTAAATAAATATGTAATTAATACATAAATTCTAAATATTTCTGTTATTATAGCACCATTTAAAAACATCTTGGACTTAATTTTTCTCTGGTCATTCTATGTTTTTTTTTTATCAAAAATAGTCTTTCATCACTATCGGTCTTACTTCCAACTCTTTCTGAAGTATTATCTTCAACACTTACACTATTAATAATTTCCGTTACACCCCATTCCTCCCTTCTATCGCCAGCATCAATAAAATTTCTGGCAAAATAGTCTGCTGCAAGTATACTTTTACCTGACTTGATAAATAATATTTACATTATAAGGAAACATTTTAATATTACGTCTAGTGCCCACAGTGCAAGCAAGCGACTTGTCTAGATCAAGTGTGTAATGGCTTTCAATGACGGTTCACTACAACAATATCAAAAATGGCGGGAACTTCAAACCCTCTTTAAATAAGACCCAGATATAAACTATCTAAACGCCGACACGAGAATTTTAACTTTCTGTCTCTTCTGGCAGAATGAGGCAGCACTAGAATGTTGTTAAATAATTTCTGTGTCGTACGGTGTAATATAAGATTTCTTTCTAAAAAAATTGCATTTGAACTTGCAAAAGTCATAAAAGTGGAATGAATTTTATGTCTTGCTCTTTTAGAAAAGGGTTATACATATATAAAAACGATTATAAATAAATTTAAGTTAGTTTGCTCTTGAACACTTTTCTGTCCCATTTAAACTGGCTGCTAATAAGCAAAACCTTCCTTTCACACTTCCTTTAAAATTATATATGTATTTCATTGACATTAACATGCAAGTGATACTGAAAAAAAAAAATATGAATTGCATTAAGTGGTGGACTTATGCAAAGAAAAAATGTTTCCACTTAGTTGATGCCCTGCACACATTAATGTCGGCATACTAGGTGAATACTTTGGTGTGCATTAAAACGACATTATAAGATAAAAATATAACACAAAATAACAAATTCAATCAACATTTCTGTTCTGTGCTTAAATAATTTAGCAAATTTTGCAAAGAAAATATTACAAAAAAAAAATCTTTACGAACACTGTACAGTAATCTATTTTTAGATTTGCAATTCAACAAATAAAGGATATTGCCAATCTGGGGTCTAATCGTCGCTTTCGATAACGTGCTGATTCGATCACATTTTTAAGTTTGAGATTATCGCATTCGTTATCGAACAATGTAATACTATGTATGGTTCGATATCGAATGCTATAATCTCAAAGTGAAAAAAACGTAATCGAATAGCTCGTTATCGAAAGCAATGTTTAGACCCCTGTTTACGTAATAAAAAACATAGAAGTATATAGGGAATGACAGTTCAAAATAATTTAACCCAAAAACAATTAAAATAGTAAGGATTCCCACCACCAAGGGGAGCTAAAAGCAGTAGAAATGGGAAAAGGTATGTGAATTGGCTAAAATGGACGTGATGCCACTGAATGGCGTTGATAAAAATAGAGAGAGAATTATGGAATGGCTAAATACGAGCTGATTAAACACTAAATGGAGTTTAGAAGGAAAAGTAAAATGTTTTTGAATTAATTAATTCTCGATCAATGAGGGTTGACTTACCCAAAAGCAACTAAAATATAGATTTATGGGTTTTGGATAAGCAGTTGTTTGCTATGGAAGACTAGAAGACTAGAGGGGCAAAATGTAATACTCTTTGTGAATTAGCTAAGTGCCAATCGATGAGTGATCAGTGATGCCAACTTTTTTTGGCTCTAAGTTAAAAGAAGCACTAAAAAGCACAATTTTGAGATCTCAAAAGCGTAAAAAGCACTAACGTGAAAAACGAGTGAATATGTCCTAATTTACACTAAGCAAGTCTTATTGCAAAGCTGATTAGTTTGTTGGAGAGAGAGACGAGGTGAACATAAACGTTTCTTTTCCCTCGTCTCTCTCTCTCTCTCTCTCTCCTAAAAAACTAATCAGCTTAGGAATAAGACTTGCTGAGTGTAAATTAGGACTATCCAAACGAGTGAGTTTAATGACGTTTAATAGAGTTTAATGCCCTAATTCAGTAAGAAGAATTAGGACGTTTTTGTTTGAAAATGCTTCTGAGTTCTTGTCTTTGAAGTCTCTAAATTATTTTCTTCAAAAATGGTTGTTGTCTTTGACAATGAAAAATATAAATATTATTGCCATGTTTTTAAAACATAAAAATTCAATTAAATTATTATACAATAGTTTGAAAAATATATGAAAAAATATGTCTTGGATATAATGTTTAGAACAAAATCATAAAGCAAATACACGAACCTTCTAGCATAGACAATAAATAATAATCGTTTTAAAGAATCAAAACTGCTTCTTTTTTTCGTCCATAGACAAGACGATACATTCGTCGAACAGAATTAGGGCATAATATTTTTAAGCTATTGTCTATGAAATATATCAGCAAAAAAGGGTATGCTTTACACTGAAAAAATAAATAAAAATAAAATAATTTGATAAAATATATAAATAGTCTTAAAAGTGCTACTTAGTGCTTTTTCGTAGTTTGGCACTAACGCTCAAAATTTCGCGTTTTGAGTCTTCAAAGAGCACTAAAAATAGTGCCAAAAGCACAAAGTTGGCATCGCTGTGAGTGATCATTAACTGCTTGTCTTACGATGTCACCAGAAATCATTCGATCGAATACTTATATTGAAAAAAACAACAAATTTTCCAATGTTATTGTTGTTGTCGATCCAACTATTTGTAGTGACATCGTGGGACAGGCCCTTAATTTTACTTTTTTGTGTAATTAATAATTTAATAAAATTGTATGAACGCCGAATTTCTTATCCGAGTAATTAGTTATATGATATATTTGGTCACACCCTTGACATCGTTAGCGGTAAAGGGATATAGATTAATAGAAACAAAGGATGCATTTTACAGAAAATAAATAAAAATATAAAATGCATTTAGCTTTGAAAATTATGCTGGATAGAGAATTGCTGGAAGAAAAAAATAAAATTGTTACCGAGAGAGAAAACAAAAATCAGACAAAAATCAGGGGCGGTTCTAGAATGTTCGCTAGATGGCGTAATGTAATTTGTGCACTTAGTAAAGCCAAATGGCAGAAACTGTATTCCTGCATAAAGATTTTGCTTCTATGCACACATTACTAACGTTTATGTTGTTAACTATTAGTAACCAAGTGATCAAACAGTATTCTGGCACAATCTCTATAGGTGTTTCTAGATAATTCGATTGGCCGTTATATTGAATTTCAGAGTTACTGCGTAGCGAATTTTATGTTGGTAATACCGTGTGTTGTTACTAATACAGAGTTTGTTTCTACCATGTGTTTGTACGTGTAGTTATTTAGCTAAATTCTTTTAGATAGTTCTTTTTATTTATAAAAACATTTACATTAGCTCTGTTCGCATATTTTTACGTAACAATATAGTGAAAAAGGTTCCTTCAGACTCTCTAGTTCCTCCAATAAGCACAAGGATCAAAATTCACGCTGCTTGGCACTGAAGCAATTAATTGATCTCACATATTACGGCACACATGTTCAAAAACAACATTTTTTTTGAGAAAAACTATTTTTTTTTTGGAAAGGGAGGAAATATTTAATACAGTTAAAAACCTGGGTTAAAGTTCGTACACTAAAAACCCCGGCTTAAAGAATACTTTAACATTACTTTAACATTTTGGCATACGCCTGTTTGTAAATATACATTCATGTTGTTGCATAACGGCCTATTTATAACAATTTAACTCAATATGTTGCCACATCATAATATTGCCACATTAGCAAACTCATAACAAGTCTCTTTACTACTCATATGTAAGAATTTTTTAAATTGTGTTTTCCCGCATTATATTTATAATAAAATTGCTTTATATTCCATTTTACTGGCAAAAAAAAAGTTATATACATATATTACAAGCAAAAAGGAGCAGCCTTCTGCTATTTAAATGCCATTTATGGAAAACTTTAACACATATAATCAAAATTTAAAAGGGTGTTACACACACATTTAAATGTGAAACAAAATAGAATGTGATATAATTTGCAACATGTTGTATTAAATACTGGCGTACTTAAAAGCATTAAAAGTACAGCAGTGTACAAAAAAAAAAAAATAATCGTATTAGTCAAGGTCTAAATTTGGTATTATTATTGGAGTATTGCTTAAACGAGCTCAAGGTTTGCTGCACAGTTTTGTTTGCCACTATTCAGTTAACATACATATTTACCTTAATGCAGTGCAAAATGTGTTTGTAATCTCTGCCACATGCAGTGCAGTAACAAGTTTGTAATATTGAAAGAACATTAAATAGATAATTGTTAATGACATACATATTTATATACATTTTTATTTCATAAACATGGCACACAAATGTCTTGTGCGAGATTTTAAGCGTTTTAATGTGTTAAGTAGCATATACAAAGAATGTAATCAAAAAGATGATATTCTTGAAAAAAAAAGCAAAAAGTTTAGTGAAAGCAGATATTTTATTTAAAAAAAAAACAATCTGTCAAGTGTTTAAATTCAAGCTAAAATAAAACTTTAAAAAAAATTAAACCGACTTCAAAAATAAGCACTAAAAAGCTACAAATAATATAGATCCAGTTAAATAAAAGATTTTTATATATGTTACCTACAGTGCCGTTTGAAGTTGGTACCAGCAACATTGGTAACTAGGCACATACATATGTACATAAAAATTACTTGCAGTTTTTTTACCGGGCATGTTCCTATGTGTTTAGTACCAGTATTACTGGCACCAACTTCAAACGGCACTGTAGGTAACATATATAAAAATCTTTTATTTAACTAGATCTATATATATAATTTGTAGCTTTTTAGTGCTTATTTTTGAAGTTGGTTTAATTTTTTTTTTTAAGTTTTATTTATTTAGAAATATGGTCCAGTTTCGTAAAAATCGATTAAGTAAAAGCACGTGAAATATAGTATTAAATTTTATGGGCGTGGCTACGCCTACTTTTTTAAAACAAGATTGTGTATTTTTAATAGTTCAAGGTGTATGCCAAGTTTCGTAAACATTGGTTAAGTACAAGCACATGAAATATTATACTAAAATTTAATAGGTCTGCCCCGCCCACTTTTTTGAACGCAATTTTGTGCCTTTATTAAAGCCCAGGGTGTGTCCTAAGTTTCGTAAAAATCGGTGAAATAGAACCTTGTGAAATATAATATAAAATTTTAATGGGCGTGAACCCGCCCATTTTTTTAAAGGAAGATTGTGTCTATTTTAGTGTTCTAGGTGTGTGCTAAGTTTCGCAAAAATCTGTTAAGTAAAACCACGTGTAATGTTATAATTCATTTTAATGGGCGTAGCCCCGCCCATTTTTTCAACTTAAAAATTTTGTAATTACAAGAACCAAAGAGTAGAAGATCACAAAATCAAATTTAAACAATTGTGGGCGTGACTCCGTCCACTTTTTTCCAATTGGACCAATGGGAAGCTAAACCCTCTCAGACAACAAAAAATTTTTTACAATCGGTCTAAAATGCACCGAGTTATGAACCTACACACCTAAAAAAAAAGAGATGAATTGTTAACCTCCTTCTTTTTTGAAGTCGGTTAAAAACAAAACAACTTTATTCGTTCATTTCATGAACAATATTTAAAAAACAGAACGACAAAGAAATGCATATGCTTTCAGTTATGGTATGGATGGAAATTCCATCTAATCTGCCAAACTAGATACTATTTCCTTTGAAGACTTCTTAAGTTGAAACTACTTCGTAACGCTTCAAGTTGTTGGATTCACCTCGGAAGCCTCTATTACATCTACATACTTCCATGCTTATATTATGCATCGTTGCAGAGTTGTATTTTTAAGTAATAAAACAACGAACAGCAATATTAAAAAAGCCGAATCCAAAAACGGATATATTAAAATCCCGAAAATTTCCGTTGACAATTTCCCGGGATTTGTAAAGAAAATAATTCCCGGGAACTCCCGCGTAGAAACTCTATACAGCTTCATCTATCTCAAGAAATATATCTTCACACTATTCCCGCAGTAAAAATTCTAAATGCCAATTTAGATTAAGCTCGTTTTAACTATACCCAATGCGCTGTTGTGTCGTCTTATATAAAGTAGTGTGTTTAAAAAAAAACGAACTAAATTAGCGCGTTTTAAATAAAGTCAATAAATTCATTTCAGTTCAATATTTATTTAATATTATTATTTGTGAATTCTCAAATAGTTTTTGAAAGTCTGTACATAAGATAAGAGGTTTGTGACTGTTCAAAATGTGTGGTTGAAGTCTACTGACTTACAGCAACTATGAAAAGCATACAGACATCGCTGAACCACCAGCAAATAAATTTCAAATTAAAATAAACTTATGACAATATGTCGAATAATAAATTTCTTTATTGTATAAATTTAAAAACTTTCTAGTAGATATCCAAAACAACAGAGTTTTGAAATTGGTTAATGATTTACCTCTAGCAAATAAAACTCCCTTGACTGTGGTTAGAATAAAAAAATGCATATTAATACTGTAAATGGCAAATATTTTGAAACTTCCACACGAAAATATATTCTAGTATAATGACCCAAGAAATTAATATAACTTATTAAGCATCTATTATAGTTGAGATACATACAAAAAGCATTTGAAGCGCAAACCTATTCGACAATTTATATGTTACAAAGTTTGACAAATAGAACTAAAATAAAAACTAAGGATAATTATTATTTGAACGGGCTAAAGTTCGTATTTGCTTTGTAAGCCAAATTACATGTGATAATTACACTAGTTTACACTGAAAATGTACACTTGACGAGAGGTGATTTTCCTTATGTATTTTCTCTCCCTGAATTCGAAAATTAAAGTTAAATTTTTTTTTATGGAACAGTTTTTGAGATATTGTGATTTTTTCAGTTTTTCGACCTTTTTTCACCTGACCCATAATATCTCGAGCTAGACTTGTCCTATTGGGTCGTTGTTGGTACTCAAATGAAAGGTATTGAGATGACAAATAAATATGTATAATTGGATCTTTAATTGGTATAGCGGTTCAAAATATATCGATGAAAATAGAGCACATTTTTACAAAAATCATATTTTACAGTGATTATATACTGACAAAAAAGTACAAATCATTAAAAAATCGTCTGGTTTCGGTCCATGTACGTAAAGATAATACTTTTACGTAAGAACTAAGACCAACTAGAAGAAAATCGACCGAAAAATTAAAAAGTTATAAGCAATGGATTGAATAACGGAAAATCTCGAGATACAGAGCCAATTCAAAAACACTAATTTAAAGGGATTGATACTCAGTACTTAGTATATACAAATTGACTATGAAACCTTTGACCTTACATAATAAATTTCATTTTGTTGACCTGTGTTATTTGTTATTTTTATGTATTTTTACTTTGGATTTATTCAATCCATTGCTTATAACTTTTTAATTTTTCGGTCGATTTTCTTCTAGTTGGTCTTAGTTCTTACGTAAAAGTATTATCTTTACGTACATGGACCGAAACCAGACGATTTTTTAATGATTTGTACTTTTTTGTCAGTATATAATCACTGTAAAATATGATTTTTGTAAAAATGTGCTCTATTTTCATCGATATATTTTGAACCGCTATACCAATTAAAGATCCAATTATACATATTTATTTGTCATCTCAATACCTTTCATTTGAGTACCAACAACGACCCAATCGGACAAGTCTAGCTCGAGATATTATGGGTCAGGTGAAAAAAGGTCAAAAAACTGAAAAAATCACAATATCTCAAAAACTGTTCCATAAAAAAAAAATTTAACTTTAATTTTCGAATTCAGCGGAAAAAAATACATAAGGAAATATAAATCTTATCAAATGTACATGAAAAAAATTTTATTTTGTAAACTAGTGTTATTAATGAACAAATAATACCAAAGTTTGTTGTAAATATTCTGTTGTAAATATTCTGAATAACGTTGAACGGAAGTGGCCGTTTTCGAAGGCCACTAAAACCTTCATCAACTGCGTCCTTTTTTTTGTGTTTGGTCCACTGTGTGTGGTGTCAGTTGATGTAGATTTTTGTTTTATATGCGTAACTTTTATGCAAATGGAATATGTGAATTGTTTTGATTCATCGTATTTCAATTTTGTAATGAAAGATCAATTTTACCATCTCTAAATTTACAACAGTCTTGCCATTGTTATTATTAGCTTATAATTTTAAATGTCAGAAATAAAATAATATATGCTACAAAAATTAAAGAAGAAAAAATATTCTTAATGGGAAATTTTAAGCTTGATGTTTTTCTAAGGCACTTTTATTGATGTTTTAATATAAAACATTATATTAGGATTTTTCATGCATATTTTCGTTACCATTTTAACATAATTATATATCTAAAATTTAGCGGAACACTTCTAGAATTTCACAGTGGTTGTGAATCAATCACTGGCTTAACCGATCGAATTGAAGATCTAATCAAATCGCAAACTCAAAAGACAACGTCAAATGCGGCGAATTTTATTTAAATCGATAGAACAAAAACTTCGAAAAAAACCGCATTATCTTAATAACTCTAACCCTCATACCTAAATAAGATCGGCAAGTGTCGCGTTAGCAGCAGGGTACGCATTTTCAGTACTTTTAAATGTGAAAATATTACTTGATTGTACTGAAAATACGTACTCTGCTGCTAACGCGACGCTTGCCGATCTTATTTAGGTATGAGGGTAAAATGGATTTTCAGGAATCATTTTCTTTGTTGGACCTGAGAAACTGCATCGAATATTGCCACTCTTATCTTAATCGATTGGATGATTCGGCAGATAGAAATAAAAATTCATATTAATTCTTCTATTAATTGTAGTCGAGTGTTTTGATTTTTATTTTTAAAAGTGGTAAGTTTACCGATTTTACTTTTGGAGCTATGCTCTTTATGACAGGATACAGGAGCTAGGACGTGATTTTCGTAATAGAAATAATCGAAAAAAATATAATGGAAAATATATAGAAACGTTTTGAAATATTTGTTAAGAATTAAGACATGATCATATAATATAATTTTAATGGATTGTTATTTAACACATGAAATTTGTTTTATATAGCTAAGCAGCATAGCTCTAACCGGGTGTCCTAAGACACCTCTCTTCTTCATTTTTAGTTTCCTGGTTTTTCCTTTTATTGTAACGATATGGTATAATATTTGCATAGAACATGTAATATTTTCTGTTCTCTAGTCCTTTTCTCTACAATATAAAAAAAAACTTTGATACAAAAAGTTAAAAGAAAAAAGAATTGGTTTTGAAAGGAAAATTAAACGAAAATAATGCAGTCATTTAAGTGATTGGGGAAGAAGAATGCATTAAGAACTTTTTGTTCACAGCTTTTGTTTATACAATGAATGAATGAATAGATGAGTGCATTAATATTTGTTAAAATAAACAAAAGAGATATTAAAAATATTTTTAAGAGTTAACAGCAACGGGGAGAAAAAAACAAGGAATGTGACCATAATGTAATGGGATGTAGCAAAGTGTGTTAAAAGAGCTTTTTATGATTACGAACAGATTTTAGTGCATGCATTTTCAGTGGATGCATGTAAATTTATTGATCTATAGCCGTCTTTAACAATACTTATTATTTCATATTTATTTTATAAAAAAGAATCCTTTTGCATTTTTTTCATATCCCCGGCCTTTAGTTTATGATTGTGTATTAACTATTGAACTCGCAAATTTAAGCTGAGCACAAGCATTTATTTCGATAATTTTAAAAGTTATTCCATCCACACTTCTGCAATTTTCCACTAAATATACAAACACCTGAAATATTTTTTATGTGAACACGTTTTTTTCAGTTTTTTTTTCATAAGTTTTCAGTATATTTGTCGGTGGTAACAGAAACACAACTGTTGAATTCAAAGGGTTTATCTCTTTAAAAGGAAAATAAAATACCATGATACTTATAATGTATGTTGTGTAACATACGACCATACAAACACATGCACACACACACACACACTCATATATGTACATATGTATAAGCTACTTTGCAAAGAATTATCGCATTTGCACGTGTTGCCATCTTGGGTGTACAAATATTTATCTCTGTTTAAATTTTTTCTGGCTTTCATCGTTTTTTGAAAGGATCTGTCACGTGATGGTGTGGCAGCCATTATAAATGTAATGGCCATACTCTCGTAATAAGAACAGAAACACAAAAGTAATGGCTGGCTGGCTGGCTGGTGAGGATGAGCCAACTGCCGCTGCATGATATTTGAATGTGTTGTGGTGGCATAACTGTTGACAGTTGATTTTTCAAGCATCCTCTTAATAATAAAATAAGTATTTTATATTTGTACATACATATCAGAGATCTGCATGATGACGAATCAAACGGCATGATTTTGCCTTTTTGAAAAATTAATATTTAACATTAAAAAAAATTAAAGTTGCTAATGCATGAATCATATTCATTCCATTGCTTGCAAGTTTGGTTTATTCATATGATTCACAAAAGCAGTGAATCAATATGATTGTTTTAAATACTTCTTGAAAAAGCTTATTCGTTTTATTTCTGAATTCATTGTGTTAAATTTTCTTAAAACACTTTTCAAAAGTTCTTTAAATTTATTTTAAAAAAGTGTGAAAACATATACGCACTGTTTTATTAACTTAAAGCTGGGATCACACGATTGCCGCAAATACACCAATCTGACCCAATTTTTATTGTGCTAAATTGGTGCACAATAATAAAATTATCCCTATCAAATACTTTACAGTCACATGATTGCCCCATTTTATAAAAATTTTATTGCCGCAAATTGGCAAAGAATGAATTTGTGGCAATAATTGCCGCAGCGCGGTCATACGATTGTTCTAATTTGCGGCAACACAAACAAACAGCTGTTGTTGTAGGTTTTAGTTTGATTTGTTTTAAGCGCAAATAGGTTTTTTTTCAAAAGAAATAAATTTTTGTTTGTTTTCATTTGTATGTGAAAATGGTTTATTCGTTTAAAAGATATAAAATTGGTTCTGCTTTGTATACTTTGGGCTCATTAATATACAAAGCAAAGGCAATTTTCGGTCTTTTAAATGAATAAAAACTAAATATATGAGTTAAAGATTGGCGCTCAGTTCCATTGTAATGTTTCAAATAAGTTATAGTTACATATGTATATAGTAGGTTTAAATTTGCGCTACTTGGGAAAACAGTTGGCGCACACGAAAAATAAATTAATATAAAAAAATGTTTCGTATTGGCTACTTTGATTGCCGCTCGAGAGCACAATAAATATAGTTGAATTTTATAAATTTTTATTGCAGCATGGTTGCCTGTCAACCGTTTACACGATTGTTGCATTTAATTGCGGCAAATCAGCACATTATTGTTTTCAATTGTCGTATGGGGCAATAAATTGTGAAATCACATGATTGGAATATAAAATGGACCAATAGTTGGTGCATTGCGGCAATTGTGTGATCCTACCTTAAGGACTTCATATGTCCAACGTGATTTTATGAGTTATTTGATTATTCTACAAAACAATCAAACAACAGTAAGAAGATTTAGTAAATTTATTATTCAACATATTATCAGAAGAAGTTCTTATTTTCTGTTACAAACAGCACTTAAAAAACAAGAGTTAGTGAATGACACTCAGTTGTTAGAGAGTTAACACTGCAAGCAACATGATTAGTATCCCAGCAGAAAATTTGGTGACAATTGATCCAAACGAACTCGTTCTATGACTTGGGAAACCACGAGTGTTATCAAAAGTACCGAGTAGTGTATGGTGAAAAAAAGACATATCGTGTAAATCGTTGCATGTTCGCCATTTTCCTAATGTATCGCCTTGATCTTGAGTCAATTTAATTGGGACTCGGTCTAGTATTGTAGTAAACGGCACTGAACATGTTCGATGTGGTTGAATGCAGGACCTATCAAATAGTGTAAATATAATGTTAATTGTTCCCTCAAATGTAACTCTGGAACCAGTCTCTTAACTATACATAGATATTAACTAAGCTAAGCTTAAAAAAAAATTCTGATTAAAAATAAAATGTGATTGCATTTGGATCAATAAAAAATTTTATAAAAGTTCAGGACCAGTTGGAGACCGATCACGTGTCAGTTTCATTTCCTGCAGCGATATAATTATATTAAAAAACAAAACAAAAGCATTGTAAATGTGAGTGGACAGCAAAGGTGAATCAACTCATCCAGCTCTCTGATACTTATGTATGTATATATGTATTTGTTAATACTGTTTTTAAAAGAAGAAAAGTATTTGGCACAAAGTCTGCTGTCGTCTTATTGTCATATCAAAATATTTAATATATAAAGGACATTCAATTGGCGTTTGGTTTTCTTTGTATGTTAGTTTTTTGTTTGTTTAAGGCATACCGACTTTTTATAAAAGCTAATACTAATACAAAAACAACGTTATTCATAGATTTGAATAGACTGAGTGATATAGAATATGTGACGGACTATTTGAAGGAGTATATCCTATACATACATGTGTATATGCACTCACACACATATTAACAAAACCATATACATACAAGTAGATGCCCAGCAAACATTTTCTTTTGCTCAAATTAGCCATTTTAGCAACAAGTGATATCTCATTGAGAAAACCTGCTTGCAGTGGCGCAGTATTTTTTTTGTAAGCTTTTAAAGGGACTGCACAAAAAAGCAGTGCTTATATGTCTGAGAAAGTGTTCATTATGAAAGAAGATGCATTACCTGATTGCCGAGCAAATAAATTGTTAAAATGCTAAATGTTTTTGAAACGTTTCCTTTGCATTTCATATTTCATGAAACTAAAAAAACTAATTGTTTTAGCTTCCTTTGCTGATATTTAAAATAAATTTAAATGATATCGTGATCTTAAATAAAAAAGCAGTAAATGCAAGAAAATATATAATAATATGTAACTGTAGGACTATATATTTCTTATAAGCCAAATTTAAGAACTAAGGTAAGACAACTAATGCGGATGGCATCCAGTAAAAAAATTTGGATTTAAATATAATAGCACCTTACGTGCAGCATTGGTCGAAAACAGTGCTTTTAAGAACTCAAAGTTACACACACAAGTATATGTGAAATAGTATGGTTTATTTAACTGGACTGAAAAAGTGCATCTGTCATAAGAAAAAATGTGGAAAATTTAATGGAAAAATTTTAAATTTTCGAAAAGTTTTATTAATTTGCTGAAAAATTTTACCAAATTTACGGGGCCTTATCGTGTTTGGCACATTTCGACTTCGACTTCTACATTTTGTCCTAGATTAAAGAAAAAATATTACCGCCGTATTCGTAGTCAAAATACGCCAACCACGATAAGGAGGACGTTTTCCTATACAGTTTTTACTTGTTAAAAATGCGTTCTTAAAAATACGTTTGATCGACAATTTGCATTGAAAACAATAATTAAATAAAACAAAAATGAATTGAGGTGTCTTAGGACACGCTATTACAGCTATGCTGCTTAGCTATATAAAACAAACTTAATGTGTTAAATAACAATGCAATGAAATAATATTGTAGGATGATGTCGAATTTGCCGCAAATATTTCAAAATGTTTCCATTTATTTCGCATTATTTTCGTTTATAGCGGCGTACGATTAAGTTAATGTGTTGTTTGTGGCCGGTGGCGGCTGTTAGCCGGCTTACATACAAAAACAATACAAAAATAAATTGAGCCTTTCTCGCACGGGACTAATTTTTAAGCCGCATAATTTTTGTACTTTCCAGAATTTACAAAGAAGTGTTATTGTTTTTTTGTATTCATTTGACATTTGAAGTTTTTTAAATTGTTTGTGTATATGTGTTGTGCTGCTGATACGGGGTTGTAGCTGGCTGGTTCAAAAATTATGGCAACTAAAAACCACTGTCTTCGCCTCTCTCATCCACAAACTGGTATGCTATGCCAGCACAATTGTTCTCGTATGTGTAAGGCCATTGTTTTTTTGTTTTTGTATTTGTTTCACTCACTTCAAAGAACGTAACAAAACAAAATCAAACAATTTGTTTCGGTTACTTTCGTACTCTGGTTTAAGTGCAAAGAAATCAAAACAAAAATTAATTTATAACTGTCTTGTCTTGGAGTCCATAGAAAATGAAAATTGCTTGGGTTTTTTTGGGTCACTTCGTAAAGTGATCTTATAACGGAAAATATAGAGAAAAACAGATTTTCTAGAGTATTAAATGTTAAGAGTCATACCTTTTTGTTTCCAAACGAATTTCTTTTAGTTATTATTCCGTTGAAAGGATCTGACATTATCTTTCAAACAAGACATACTTTTTGTAAATCGGGTAATAAATTGTTAAGTTATAACGGTTGAAGTGTGAAAAAAACAAATTTTTCAAAAAAATTAAATTTTTCTCGTAAGCTTAGGGTATGAGTAAAAAATGTTTTATGTGTTTTTTAATACTTCAGCCACTACAACTTAGTCATTTATTAACCGTTTAAAAAAAAATATGTTTTATTTGAAAGATATTATCAGATTCCTTTAACAGAAGAAAAATTAATAGAAATCCGTTCAGAAACAAAGAAGGTATGACCCTTTCAATTTTAAATTCTAAAAACCCCATTTACCTTTATAAAATCACCTTACGAAGTGACCTAAAGAAACCAAACTCTTTGGACTCCAACAAAACAGTATTGGTATATGAAAATGCCTGAAAAAAAAATTTCTCAACTTTTGTATCACATTGTAATTTTTTATATTAAAATATTTTATCGAAATTAAATTCAGTTCGATATAAAAATCGATTCTCAACGAAATTTTCCATGCTTATAATATCAATTAAACATTGGATGTGCGATACCCAGCGAAGATTCAAAATCGAATGCAACTCATAATAAGGGCCTTATACGGAAAACAAACAAAAAATTCCAAAATATTAAACTTTTTTGTTTGTTTTTCATACAAGTTTCACAAATTATGGAAAGCAAAGCAAGATTGGAATTTGAATGCGCTTCTTCATTGAAGGATTTTTATAAAAAAAATTTGATAATATTTATATGTATATTTTTTTTGTTCTCTATATAAAAAAAAATTTACTTGGTGGGTAGTTTTGTATGGTTAAGTTTTTAATAATTACACTACCTTTGGCGCAGTATTAATCACATAATGCTAAAGTGTATTTCACTTAAATACATATTTAATTTACAATTTTGTGAAGAAAATAATACGATTCTCGTAGACTCAATAACGTGAGGCAACATTTTACAATTAATCTTGAGAGGAGCAAGCAATAAAAAACTTTGTAATAAGAAATATAATACTACATATGTATTAGAATTTTTGGGCAGTTTTTTCTTCTGAATAACTGTTTCTTTGTTCGAGGTAGGCAGTTTTTTCCTCAAACATATATGGAAACACTATTCGTCATTTACCCTTTTGCATATGAGTGCGTATGAGTAATACTGATGTAAAATATCATATTACTTATACGCACTTAATTTTCAAACTTAATTTGTTGACCAAAATCGATTATTTGCGATCGTAAATAATCAATTTTCGTAAAAAGAAACGAAATCCAAAAAATGTGTCGCTTAAGCTTTTTTAGCGGTTGTGACTCGATATGTATTGTGTTTTGGATAAAGACTTAATTGTTGCGTTTTTAAAAGAGCCACTATTAAAAAGACTTCTTGTTTTAATCTTGTTGTAAAATAGTTTTTTCATATATTAATATAATGGATTATTTGTTAAAGGCTATTTTTGAAAAAATAATTTTATAACCAGCTGCTCTTGGAAAAAGTAATTTCTGTAAAGATTCATTTTGAAAAAAAAGTAGATTTCGGAAGGGAACTTTTGGAGAATAATTTTTTAAACGAATATCTTTATGAAAACTATCTTTTCAAGAACGTGTTTTTTTAAAGGGAACTTAATTTAATTTTTTTTAAACAAACTTTTATTTAAATGCTCTTTTTCTAACAAACACCACACGCGAAGCGATTAGCTTGCCTGTGAAAAACAACCAGGGCCTGTACCGGGAATCGAACCAACAACCGCTGGACTGAGAGGCTAGCATCGCTACCATTCAGCCACAGCGGCACACGGGCACAGAGGAGGTACTTAACAGCCTTAACTTCCGATATTTTTTTATTAACATATTGGCTCTCCATTCTCTCTCTCTACACATATTCAACCGTAATGCGTATGTCGACTCGAATATTCGTCTACGAGAATTTTGTCATAGAATAAAGAAAACTTGTACAAGCTTTGTTTAATCAAATACAAAATTCTCGTAGACGAATATTCGACTCGACATACGCAATACGGGTGATTATATAACTTTTAGGTGTCACTGGTAAAATTCTGCTTTCTTATTGGTAAGCTTGATCAATATAAAATGTTTTCTGGGGTAGTTTACATCATAAAAAGAAAGCCATTTGTTTACTTACGTTTATTTTATTGGCTTTGTGGATATTTTATACATACTTCATCTTTTTTTTTGTTATTTTTATCTTCTTCTTCATTTTTTATTTCACTAACATCTCTTTTATATTTCACCATAAAGTAGAAACAACATGTTTAAAAAAGAATTCCGACAAATAAATAACAACAAAATCATCATGAATGAAGTTGCTTTTCACTTTGAAATGTATTTGGCTCATATGTGAGTGTGCAAAAAATAAATGGCTAAAAATTTGCAATAGAAGAAGCCTGTTTAGCAAATGTGTCCTTTGACATTTGATCGCTCTTATAAGATAATAATGGTTTTTTCATGATGATTGTAGAAGAGCTAATAAAAACATTTTTATGCTAAATAGACAGTCACACTTGACAAACATTTACCCCAAAAAGTGTCACCACTAAATACTTATAAAAACTCTTTTGATGCAGACACGTGCTTATTAAGTTTCCTAGGTAATTAATAGAAAATTTAACAGAGTCCAACATTAAGAGAAACTGTTTAACTAATTAATTAAACACGTTCGTGACGTGCAATGGTATGTAGTGGTAATATTTTCGTGGACAATTGTTTGCCAAGTGTGAGCGTACCTTGAGTAAATTAATTTGCAAAGGTTGGGAAATCTATATTTAAATTATATATATTTTAAAATTAAATTATGCTGAGTAGAAGTTTTACACGAGGGCGGTTCGGAAACTTCTTAGCCTAGCACAAAAAGCGCGGTATAAACAGAAAAAAGTTAAGTGTTTTGGAAACTTCCATCTCTGCTATGAACACATGTTAAATTTTGTTTCGATCTGGCAACTCCTTCATATAGAAACAGGTGTTCACAAAAGACGCATCCGCGATTTTTTAACAATGGAAAAATTAGAAATGCGTGGTGTCATTAAATATTTACATAAAAAAGGGTTTATCGGGTCAAGAAATTCATAATGATATGGTGAATTTGTTAGGTGAAAGTGCTCCTTCATATGCAACAGTAAAAAATTGGGTTGCTGAATTTAAACGTGGTCGTACAAGCATTGAAGGTGAACCACGTAGTGGGCGTCCAAAAACAGCAACAACAACAGAAATTGTAGCCAAAGTGCATGATATGGCATTAAATGATCGACGAATAAAAGTGCGTGAAATAGCTAATATCATGGGCATCTCAAATGATCGAGTCCATTTAATTTTGCATGAAGAACTACAGAAGAAAAAGCTTTCTGCAAGATGGGTGCCGTATTTGTTAACAGTCCACCAAAAACTCATAAGAATGAACATTTCTCAAGCTTGTTTGGATCTTTTTAAGCGAAATAAAATGGATTTTAAGCGTCGTTTCATAACTGTTGATGAGACATGGATACACCACTATACTCCAGAGACAAAAGAACAATCCAAACAATGGACTGAAGCTGGAGAAAGTGCCCCAAAGAAGGCAAAAACAATTCAATCGGCTGGTAAGGTTATGGCAACGGTTTTTTGGGACTTCAAAGGTATTTTATTGATTGACTATCTGCAAAAGGGTAAAACAAAAATTCAGAGTCCTGGCTTACAACACAAAAAAATAATTTTTCATCAAGACAACGCACCAGCGCACAAGAACGTTTTAACAATGGCTAAAATCAACGAATTAAAGTACGAGTTGCTTGACCACCCACCTTATTCTCCTGATTTGGCTCCCAGTGACTTTTACCTGTTCCCCAATCTAAAAAAAATCCTTGCTGGCAAGCGTTTTAACTCAAATGAAGATGCAATTACAGTTGTAAACCACTATTTTGAATACCTTGAGGAAAACTATTTTAATCAAGGGATAGAATTGCTAGAAAAGCGTTGAACTAAGTGTATTGAAATTTCAGGAGATTATATTGATAAATAAAAATATTTTTGAAAAACTAACTATTCTCTTTCATTGATAGGCTAAAAAGTTTCCGAACCGCCCTCGTATACTGGATATTTCTTACCTCGACTTGAAGCCAAAAGTGGGTGTTACTGAGAAAATTTTAAAATAGAAGTGGGTAAAACATTTAAATTTTCACATACTATTGCTGTTACACACTGTGCATAATCACTGCTGATCTTCATGAATAATTTTAAAATAAATAGTTGCAGGCAATTATGCAATTCTGGGGTATCAATGCTTTGTCTCCCATAATTGTCTTTCTACGCTCATAATGATGAAATCTCAACTTTCGAAAATTTTGGCAAAATCAGTAACTTTTTAGTAAATGAAAAAAAAAACGTTTCCAAGATGTCATGAAAATGTATAATTTGTGATTTGGAAGTAGTGCAAGCTTCGATAATCTTTAATGATTTTTACATAAGCTTGTCATTGCAAGAAGTTGTCTTCTACGACTTCTAATCACCGAAACGGAAGCGATGCTAAGAAAAAATTTCGTAAATTTCGTTCTAAAATGATATTTTCTTTTGGAAAAAAAGTAAAACTTGTTCTTTTTAGCAGCTCAGTTAGTTCGTGAATTTAAACAATGTTTTCATGCATATTTAATCAAATAGTAAAAAAAAAATTATAAAAAAATTAAAAATTTTAAAAACCCCCGATATATCTAGAAAAGATGTCACATCTTCTGAACGGCTGGACCGATTTTCTTCAAACATGGTTAGGAACCATCTCGATCAAGTCACCTTCCAAACCGAGAAAACTAAATCAAAATCCGTCCAGCCGCTTGAGCTGTACATGGACACGGACAGACACAAAGATACACAGACACACACTACAAACTTATAACACCCTTTTTTTGGTCGGGGGTTAAAAATTATTTCATAAATTTCTTAAAAACTTGATTTTCATCTTGATGAAAAGCAAGATGAGCATTTTCGGAATAAAAATTTTTTTTGTATGGCTGCTATATGTTTTTTACTCTCTTTTCTACTTAAAACCGGCATATTTTAATAAAGCTTCTTTGAAAGCAATGAAAATGTAATTCTTTAAAATTTGTTATGTTGAGATCCTTTAAAGATCCTATAAAGAAAATTAATGAATCAATGAAGGACTTTCTTAAATTTATAAACTATATGAAACGAAGGTGGTAATTAAAAAAATAACTGATGATAATTTTTCTGTATACATATATTTCAATTTTTAAATTGAAAATTTGCCTTATAATGTTTTTTTTTTGTATGCCATATTGTCCATAGAACAGCTAAAAAAAAAGTTCGGTGCATTTAATCCAAGCGGGTTTTGCTTATAAAAAGTTAATTTTAATAAAATCCTTGTATGTTGTCCTCACTTAAACTAATTTGGCCTTATACGACATTAATATAAAGTTCATTGTACAAATCTTATTCAATATGTCTTTGGTATATCTTAAGACTTTTTAACTTTAAACATATATTGAATTACTAAGGAAGTTCTTACGTTTAACTCGTTATAAAATTAATTAAAAACAAATTTAAAATGAAAATAAGCTGTTTAAAAGTCTTAAACCATACAAAACTAAACAACTAAACTTGTTTGAGACTTTGTTAAGCCGCATCATACAAAAGAAGGAAAATTTAAAAAGCGAAAAATGCAAAGAACATATCAGGTACAGACAAAACATTTCTAAAATAAAGGTTAACTAACACACAACTATTGTACAAAAAAAAATTAAAATAAAAAAACGACTATAAAACAGAGGTACGTACAAAAAAAAGAAGCAGAAACTGAACCACAATTGTAGTAAATTATTTAAACATTACGTTAACGTAGCGGAAGAAGTCAACAACTTTAAATCAACTTCCTTCAGTCATACAACAAATATTTATACACACAGCCAAGCTTCCCTGCCATCCAACAGTTATATAAATGTCGTGAAACTGAATGTAGAGGCTGGATGGTAAGAGGAGTTCAAGACACTTAAAAAGCCAACAAATAGAACTTTTTCTTTACACATATCAACAAATAGGATATAAACAGGAATTTAAAGGATAAAAGAAAACCTTAAGGTGTGCGATACCATATGGCTGCCATAACAAACAAGCAAACAAAAAAACAAAAAAAAAACGAGAAGGAAATGAAAGTTGTTTAACTTGCGTTTGTTTGTATATGGCTGCAGTAATTGTGTGGGTATATAATGTGTGTGTGTGTATGTGTGTGTTGTTGACTCATTGTTGTTTGTGCCGAAAGTAACTTAAAGTCAACTAAAGTGGTGAGTTAACTTGGCTTAATTATAATTAACTGCACTTGACTGAATTTTAGCGCAGGTTAGAAAACTGCATACGAGAAAGTACAAACAAGCAGAGGTGAAAAAAATAAAATAAACTAGCGCATATATAAGTACTAAAGTGTTTACGGAATTAATAAAAAGGAAGTAGTAGTTGCAGTGGAGAAGAATGCGGTCTAAAATAAGATTTGACTGAAAAGTAGACTTTTTCACAATTTAAGTAATATTTTTAAATATGCGTTAAAACTTTTTTTTTCAAGTGATAATACGCATCCTTCTGTAAATGTATCTATTCGTCTGTATGCAACTTAACTTTAGGTTGTTGATTGTCATTATTCGATTTGTATACTTATAATATTATTCTCTACCTTTTATAAAACGTAGTATATGATCGTATATGATTACTTGTCACGATGTTTCAAAAATTGGAAACCTATTGGGTAACGGATTTGGCGACATAACTGGTACTTTCATAAACTCTTTTGTGTGCCAAACCACACAGACAATGGTAAGACTGTTGTAATATATATAGAAGATGGTAATATATATAGAAGATGGTATATATATATAGATGGTAACTTGCGTATACATTACGAAACACATTAGCAAATTGAAATGCAATGAATCAAACCAATTCACATATTCCATTTGCAATAAAGTTACGTATATAAGGCAGACATCTACATCAACTGACACCACACACAGTGGACCAAAACACAGAAGAACGCTGATGAGGAAGGTTTAGTGGCCTTCGAAAACGGCTGGCTGTTCCGTTCAACTATGTGTTGTTGTCAGAATATTTACAACTAACTTTGATGTTATTTGTTCATTAATAATTATCACATGTAATTTGGCTTAACCCCTTGTGGACCAAGGCATGACATCGTTGAAAAAGTTTAATTTTTTTTATGAAATATTGAAACTAAGTTCTTTAGAAAGCTATTTAGAAAATTTAAAATTTTTGGAGGACCTGCTAGGCCCCTAGATGGACCTGGTACTTTTAAGTACCGTCGGGTCAGCGTGAGTCAAAAGTAAAAATAAAGTCCCAATGATTTTTTAAAAGTTTTAAAAGGTTATAAACTTATTCCATGATCAGTGTGGCCATAACCAAAAAAATTTTTAATGCTAAATGAGGCTTAAAATAATGCTAAAAATGCTAAAAAAATATTTGAAAATGCTAAAATATAATGCTAAAAATTTGGAATGATTTTTTAATAATTTTACCGGTTTAATTACGAATAAGTATTTTATTTAACTTTAATAACACAAACAAAGTTTATTCAAAAGTAAAAACAACAATAAAGGAAGATGTAAAATACAATTGCTGAATTCATATCTTTGTATGATTGTATTAAATATAATAGTGTAAAATTTGTTCTTGTTAATTTTCTTATAAAAATGAAATATGTACATAAAATAATTTTACACTTTAATTTGATACGTTTTAATATATTAGGATGCCAGCTCTCAACATAATGCGAAAGACATTTAAAAAATACTTTTTGCATTAAAAATTTTATTAAGTTACTTTTTTTAGTTTTATTTTTCATTGTATGTCCAGGAGCCGGATTCCGCAACGATGAACTTTGAAGTGTTCGATCCCGAAAAAAAACATAGTTTTGAATACTTCTTTTCTTCTTATTATTAGGTGTTTGACGTTTAAAGCGGCTATTAGACGGTGATACTCGGTATGTGAACATGACAGACTTTCGCACATTTCAATAAACACATTTAATAATGCTCGCTCTAACCAAGTCATCAAATTTGCACTGAGTTTGACAGAAGATCTAAAATCATACTAAACAAGTTTGATGGTATGATGACAAATACAAAAATTAAAAATTTTTTGAAATCCAAACCAAGCTGAAAAACACGAATTTTGCATTAACACAACATTCTCAAATACCAAGTACGACAGTTTAATAGCCGCTTAAGACGTCTTATGCTATTTACACGGTTTCCATCATTATACATTTGTATAAAAATAACAAAACTCAATGAAATACATTAATTGACAGAGGTTTTTACTGTTAAAAATGGAAAGGAGTATATCAAAACTATAAAATTAAAAATGCTAAATAATGCTAAAAAATTAATACAAAAATGCTGAAAAAAATGCTAAATGCAAAATAAAAAATTCACTGCTAAATCAAACTACATAATGCTAAATTTAGCAGTGAAAATGCTAAAAGGGTCACACTGTCCATGATACTTAACGAAACAATTTTTTTTGTCATTACAACATAAATAAACACCACAATGAGAACATTTAGAATAGGGCTTCGATTGAATTTTGTTTATACTGCAAAGTTCGCACCTTCCTCGAGTTTCCACAAAAGTTGGCCAATGTGTTCCTAGATTTCCTAATCGTACATCCTTTGAAACTGATTCCGATTTACCTCGGCGTTTTTTACAACTTGGAACATATTGTTCATCTGTGGACGTCGCTTTCAAACTTTTACGGCTTATGGTAGGATTTTTCTGTGTCAACAACCCCATAGCTACAGAGCGTCTGAACTCCAAAAGAGTTATTTTTTCAGAGGACTGACAATATATTATATAAGAGTTAATAAATGCCATTTCTAATAGACCCCAAAAAATTCTGTGCCACCATTTCTTCGATTTACGATCAAGGCCGTAGGCATTTCGTAATTGATCAGCGTGATCAACGCCACCCATAAACGAGTTGTAGTCCCTTATAATCGTTGGGCAGTTTATATCGTTCAAATTGCCATTGCGGTCTCTCCTAGAAACAGTTGTTTGCTCAGTTCCGTGAAAGTTTGATGCCAACAATATTGGTTTGTTGTCCATCCACTTGAAGAAGCTTATGCCTGTACATGACACTCTAGAATCCCAATCACCTCTAATCATTTTCTTGTCAATATTTAAATTTTTAGGAGTTCCTTTTCTATTTTGGCGTATTGTTCCACATGCTAATGTTCCTTCTGTTTTCAATTTTTCTAGAAGCCGGACTGAAGTAAAATAATTATCGAAAAAAACGATTTTGTTTTTTCCCCACTCATTTTCAGTCATTGATAAAACAACTCGTTCTCCAAGACCAAAGTCAGAATATTTTTTTTCTAAAGCTTCGTCTTTACCCTGATAAATTGAAAACTTTTTTATATAGCCTTTCTGGTCAGCAAGGCACCACACTTTATAGCCTCTTTTAATTGGCTTCATTGGGCAATACTGCTTCATTGCATTTCGACCTTTGAAAAGTATCATTGACTCATCAACGGAAAGTTGTCTTGTGCCATGATAAAACTGTTGGAAGCTATGATTCATCCCATCAATCATGGGTCGAAGTTTGAAGAGGCGGTCTTTATTGTCTTGCGGAATTTTGGAATTGTCGCTAACGTGCAAGTTGCTCAATATTTCATCGAACCTATTTCTGCTCATTGTTTTCCCAATTATAGGCAGACAAAAATCATCACTTGTGTTCCAATAGTTTTTCCAACTCGGAAGCTTGTGATAGCCCATGAAAAAGTTTATGCCTAAAAACGATTGAAACTCGTTTTTTTTTTAAATTTAAATTTTTGGCCCGCTGGGTGGCATACAAATTTGACTGAAATATTATATTTTCAGTTATGTTTTCAATAAATAAAAGAAAATATTCCGTAGGGGTGTTACAATTTTCAAATATTCCTTCCACAGGTCCGTCCGGTAGGAAGAATTCAGAAATAATTGTTTCATGGGATTTCGATTTCCATCGGCGATTGGGCTCGACATTTTGCTTCCCGCTGCTACTAGGCATTATATGAAGTATTTTGTCATCATTCTCAGAATGACTTTCATTTTCCATTAGGTCATTGTTGCCTGAAATATCTTCATCTAATAATTCCTCTAAGTACTCCTTCAATGTGTCATCACCCGGGTCATTTTCGTCATCAATCTCAATATCAGTGTCCTCGTTGTTGTCAACTGGAATTGATTCCAGAATAGTCAGAATTTCATCTGTACCAAGACGTTTACCACGAATTCCAGCCATAATCCTATTAGTGTCATACAATAAAAATGTGCTGTAAAAGTAAGAAAAACTAGCACACGCAGCCCAACGGTACTTACCAGTCCTCTTTAATTATTTCTAAAACAAAAGTCAACTAACAACTTTTCTATATATAAAAAGAACTTTATGTGCACAAAACTAATTATTCTTCAATAAAAACACACTTTTGGAGTAAAAAGAGCTATAATATGCTTAGTTTTGGTAATTGAAAACTCTATCACAAAAGCTCACGTGTACAGCAGAAACACATTTCAATTTACCGTTATTCTGAATATTCGAGGTTGCCAATACGCAAAAAAATATTATTATTTCAAAGGTTATAGTGTACTTAGAAGTACCTTTGGGTAATAAGAATAAAAACAGTTTTCTTTTTCATTTTGTAAGCTCATTAGTGTTATGGTACTTATCAGTACCTTCGGTCGACAAAGGGTTAAAAAGCGTTACGAACTTTAGCCTATTCAATTCATAAGAATATAGAAACAAATACAGTTCGAAAAATAATAATTAAATTAACACAGTATAGTCCTTTAGACAGAGATCACAGCTATCTGTATCTTTGCGGATGGTAGAATGGTTATTTAAGCCTCAAGAAATCATAAAATTCAACCTAGAAGCTTCATTTAATGCAAAAATGAGTTTATGTCTCTGAAAAATGGTCTCATTACTGAATAGCATCACATCAAATAACGCCAAACTTTTCCGTGAATTTAAAAACGAACTAAAACAACACGCCTTAGAACAGCATGTCAGAGATTTGCCGAACTCTACTGTTGGAAAAGTGATCGAAGCTCTCTGGAGAAACCCAAAAAGTAAAAAAAGATTCTGAGTTTAAAAAGAAATACACCTACATGTCCTACACCTAATAGCAGGACATACATAGTTAAAGAATTACCTGGCCGCATAGATGTTGTTAACGATACAACATGCAGAGCTTTCTAGAAAGATCTTGAATATCTCAGTCAATTTAGAAGACCGACCTTCCGCCTGGAAAATATATCAAATGAAACACAGCCGCGAATAACGTTATAAAAGACATTTTTTAAAAAACCAGTTTTTTCACAGATTAACATTAACATAACTCTCTTGCGTTGTTTAAACATCAAATCATCCAAAATTATGCATCTTATCGCCGTCAAAATACAATTACAATCCAATCAGTCGGTGGAAAACTTTGTAAGTAACTAATAAAATCATGCACACGAAATTGTCGAAAATAATTGATAAATGTAGCAGAGATACAAAAAGAAAAGTTAATGCTAGTTATCATTATTTTCGATAAGCTAAAAAAATATAAACAAAAAAACAAATCTTGCTTTAAAATACGTTTATTGGCTCTCCTGAAAAATTATTATTTTGTCACTTAAAACGTTATTCGCGGCTAACCTTCAAATATAGAATATCCTCGGGATTAAAATTTGGAAGACTCAAGAAAGTATATTATGGAAAATAGATTCCTACTGTGACCTAGTTTGATAGGGTTTTATGATTATTAGGTATCTACCCTAATATATCTTCATAAGAGCGCACAACATACTATAAAAGCATAAGAGTAATCCAAACCTGATTGTTCCTCCTTTCAACCTAACCTAACCTGACCTAACCTTACCTGACAAGATAGTTGAATAAGCAAGGGCTTGCCATTAATCCCAACAAAATGGAACTAGTTTTCTACTCGAAGAACTTTAAAATACCTGATTTTAAACAAATTACTCTTAACAACACGGAGATATAATCGTCCAATTTGCAAAATGTTTCGGCGTCTATCTTGACTTTCAACTCCATTTTAAAATAAAGTTGTTATAAAGGAGAAAAAATGCAACAATCTTATTTTATCTCTGCAAGAAATTCATTGAAAAAAACAAAGTTTTTTCCCCAAAACCGTTGACATGATTTTTAATTCCTAGTTGGTGCTTTGCCTGGAAAAGAAGCATTTTACACAAGGCTCAAAGACTTTCCTCACTGCATACTTATAACTTGTGCTCTTTGCAATACTCTTGGGATGTATTGCGTATGCTGTTACACTTGCTGCTATTGAACTTAGTAGCTAAAGAGGTGGCAATAATATCTGCAAATCCTGGACCTTGAAAGTTGGGGTTGAAGGATTGCCTTAACCTTCCTTGCTATACTTCTTGAACGTCTATTGAATAGCTTTTGAGTACCGTCTGGAGAAGCTTGAAGGAATGGTATTTCAGGTAGAAGAAAAGGCGGAGAACTTTACGGATGATTCCTAGACTCAAGTAGGTGTGAGTTATGGAGTTTACTGTGCGTCATTGTGTGTTTGTATTGCAAGGAGACTTTCTGATCACTGAGCTGTTTATCAGGCAGAGATCCTTGCTATCAATAACTTTAATTATTAGCCAGTATCATGATCCTAGAACCTCTTCTTCTAAGACCAACAGCAGCCTCTCGGCTGTCTTTTATCTCTAAACGAGATGGCAGATCATTTAATAAATATAAGAATCATCCCGGTTTCAAAGCATAAAGGCTTTATTTATATAGTTAGCCGAATATTCATCCTAAGCAGGCAAAGACGCGGATAAAACAAAGAGTCATCATTTAAAACATGATTTCTGCTTGAACATTACTTACGTATTTAATTGTATTTTTTGTTTCCCACCAGTGTTCGGACACCGGAAGCTCTCCAGGAGCATAACTAAGGAAGTAACAAATAGAAGGTGGGCAATAAGAAATGACTGCATAATTACCAGACATCTATGGACTCATCTTAACAAGAAAAATATGGTTTCTTCAATATAAACAAAAAGGAAACAAATCTAGGTTCTGGTGTCCAAACACTGGTGGAATACAATGATTTTTGCGGTAGTTACCAAAACATTGATGAGAACGTAGAACATTTTCTGTGCTATTCAAGAAATTTTCAGACGTTGGAAAATTTGCACTGTAACGTGTTAGTAGCTCTATATTGAGCTGTGGTCGCTTCGAGGATTTTGACTGCCACCCAAAACTAACCTAACTTAAGCCCATGTATAGTCTCAGGAGCAATACCTAAGAGACTGTACAGTTCACTGATAAGCTCTTTCAAATTTTAAGGACTAATAGTCCTAAGGCAAAATTCTATCTTAAAATCATCCATAAATATTTGAACTTAGTACCCTGTTTACTGTGTACAAGTCTGCGGTTTGCAGTGCCAGATAGTCCGAGATTTGCTTTTTCAATTGCTTAAGTTTTTAGTCTTAATGCAACTTAAGTTCCGATGGCTATAACGTAGTCATATGTAGATAGATAGTTATGCATCGGTGCCAACGTATATATTATACCGGCATTGAATTACTATTGGATGTTTGCGAAATTTATCTTACGATTCCTAAATAAATTCAGCATATCCTTGCAGTCCTTGTGAGCCATTTCTTTCCGATGTTGCCACTAAAATACTGCACAACTTTTTAACAATTTCCGTTACTTGGTAAACGTTCTCATATATTTCTAAAAAATAAAAAACTAACACACATTAATATTTATCTCTATGTACTCATATATGCAACTTCATACATATTTATGTATATCGATGGCTTAATATAAGAAAGGCGGAACTCAAATTTTCGATATTTTATAGAAAAGGCAAAAAACTAAAGCATTTTTAAGTGGCCATAAGTCCTTGATTTTTACCTATAACATACTAAGATCCTCAAGGAGGATGCAATAATACGTTATCTTCCAGAAAACGTTAAAAACGCGATTTCGAAAAAAAAATTTAGATACGCCCTTTTTATATTAAGCCATCGATATGTATATTTGTTAATGTAGTTGCATGCATACACGATAAAAAGCAATGTGTGTGTATGACTGTGTGACAGAATTTATTTTCCAAATGAAGACTTCCCTGCTGTTGTTGCAGCCTTGCACAAAAACCAACAATCACAATTAGCGCATCCAGTCTCTCTCTATGGCCCTACAATTCTTTGTATGTCGTATTAAAATTAAATGTAAAAAATGTGTTATTGTCAACATTTTATGTTGACATTTAGTTAATTAAAGAAGAGAAAATGAATTACAAAATAAACAGTTAATTGTAAAACAAACTATATAGATTAAAATAAATTTAATAAACAGATTTTTTAAATATTAAAAATTATTTATATAGAAAATATTCCAAGCTGCCAGCGAAAATAAATGGAAGGGACTTATTTGTATTTAAAATTTTAAAATAATTTCGAATCGATTTGTAGTTGCTTTTTTTTTTGCATATTTTGGCAATGAATGCATATTTAAGTAAAACTATTATATTACTACAAGTATTCAACATCTTTACAAATTAAAAAAAAAATACCTTCCACAAGTTTCCGGATAATGATTATGGTTTCATTAAAGAAAGTATAAGAAAAGCTTACAATATAAAAGGTCAAAATGCGGATAAAAAGAGCAAAACATTGGTTATCGTGTGTTGCATTAAATTAACGAGATACTCATTTAACTTCAGTCAGGCGCGGAAAAATTACTCAGTTACCTAACGTCGATCACAGTGACCGCAAGCGAAAAGATTTTACATCTAGATCTTAAGATCGCACCCAAGCACGTTGAAAATGAATTGCATAGTAAGAGAAATATTTAAGAAAAACTCAACGCCAGAGCCACTCCATTTTATTTTATTTATGGCGTATGTTTTGTAGCTAAATGCATATTAAATTTTAAGGAGCTTTTACTGATCGCTTAAAATCGGTTTTTAGTTGCATGAAAGTCCGAGCTCTGGTTATAACATTTAGTACACACATTTAGAACATTGAAATTAAAATAAAAAACAGCACTGTGAGTCCGATCACAGGGGAGATGTGTAAACATCTAGTAATGAAATTTTTTTTAATATTGGCTTATGGTAACTGAAATAAGATATATAAATTTTTGACTCTACTGTATGGACTAGGGATGGGCAAAAAATATCGATATATCGAAATATCGATATTTGAGAAAATAAATATCGATATATATCGCCGATATTTCAAAAACCGATATATCGATACATCGATTCTTATTTACGAGTATCGGGTTTCGATACTTTTAAAAGCTATAGACGGTTTTTAACTGTACGATATTGGCATCACTACTAGTGATGCGAAGAAAAAAAGAGAAATTTCATAACAGCCCAGGCGCATCTATAAGGTGACCCCACTAAGCCAGGTGACTTTTATTTGTTAACTAAGCTAAATGCCAAATTTGGATTGTATGGGTATAAGCCTAAAGCCAGAAGTAGTTTTTATTGTCTTTTCTGTTACGAATCAGCTGACTCTTTTTGGTTTATATAGATCTTATACAAGTCCTTAGCTTTTCTGTTTCAGTCTGTTCTGTTTCGGTTCAACCTCTGAAAAAAGGCAGAATTAGTTTTGGCTTTCTGTTCTGTTACGAAACATCTGACTCTCTTTTGGTCAAAGAAATCTTTTACAAGTCCTTAGATTTTCTGTTTCGTTCTGTTCTGTTTCTGTTCAGACGTGAAAATCAAAAAAATTAAGTAATTGTAAGTGACAGAAAAATTAAATAAAAACATTTTAAAATAATTGTGATTGTGCTTTTAGAATTCAAAAAAGTTAATTTTTACCAGAAAAACATAAACCCTATATTGAAACATAACAATGGACGATACCAAACTCATCAATTCAGTGAAAAGCTGTGACCGTTCTGGTCGGAAACAGCTAATTTATTACAGACAAAAGTAACAATTAAATTTTAGAAATACAAACGGCACAGCACAGAACAGAAACATAAAGTAAAAACTAATGAAGCCTTAAGAAGCTATAGTAGAAGACGTATAACAACTTAACATACGTAGTTCCTTTGTATTGTGTAGCTGTTCCCGATTTCTTTAAATATTATTATTTGGATGCAAAGTGGATATTTCTCGTATTCCGCAATGATGAACTTTGAAGTGGTATACACGGGCATTCATTAATCAATTATTAACACCCTTATTTATAAAAATTAATGAGGCTTTCTAAAGGCATAATCAGCAAAATTTTTTATGGAAATCTTTTTTTCTAAAGGCTTAAGCAACAATTTTTATGGAAATCTTTTTTTAAAATTCTTAAAAACCCATAAGGTATCAATAGTTGTTCAAAATTTATAAATTTTTTTTGTGTTTATTGCACTATATGTTCCCTACAAGAAATGAATGACCGAAACTAACACAAACGACATTTTTTCACTAATACATTTGCAATAATTTTATAATGAATTTTAGAGTGCCAGTCAATTGACTGGTAATTTGACTGGTAGCGATGACCGACACATTTACCAATTATAGTTGCTCCTCTCTAACATGTGTGTTAGAGTGGAACATCTAATGTACATAACCCAAAGTTTTAAGACATCGCATTTTATTGTAAAATATACAATTCGTTCGGTTTGTGAAGTGAAAATTTATAAAAGTGCTAAGAAAGTTAAGTAACAACAATACTGCATAAAAGAAATTGAAAAGCTTTATTTAATTTATACATTTATGTATTTTGTTTTTAAATTTTAGATATTTACAAAAAGAAAGGAGTTTTGGAGCTGAAACTAAGACTAAATTGGTGCCACCTACGTTATTTTGGCTTGTTTTTGTTTGTTTTTATTATATATATTACTTATTTCTCTATTTTATTATAATAAAAAACAGTTTAAATAACATGAAAATTATGTTTATTTATTTAAAAGTTAAATTTTTCCAGTTTTTATGTAATCTGTGACTGGCAAAAAAGTAGCAGAGTAAGCAGTTCAGATATATGTGTTTTAATTAATTGAAATTAATAAGTTAGAAAGAGAGAAAAATCACACGTACACAAATGTTTTGGTCATTTTTTCACCAAGCCCCTAATAAACTAACTGGGGACGGTGACCGAAGTTGTGGTCGTCGCTACTAGTCAAATGACTAGTCAGTTGACTGGTAGCCTTCTTGTAGGGTTATGTATGTGTATTTATTTTAGGTTTGGAATATTTTGGCATAAAATATCGATATATCGAAATATCGATGTTTTCGAAATATATATATCGATACTGTTCAAAAATATCGATACGATATACATATATCGATACATTTTTTTCATTTGCCCATCCCTAGTATGGACAACTGCATGAATAGTAGAGGAATTACACTGTACAACAAAATAACATTTTTTGGCTGTCCTTTAGATAAAATTACGCGGACTATATGGATTTCGATGCGTTAAATTCAAATCTGCTGTCAGTTTTGCTCTATCACGTAGAGATTTTTTTTATGGGCGTGGCTAATTTTGGCCCCTAAATTAGTCGGCCATACTAATATATTTTACTATAACTCGAAAACCGCTATTTCGATTTTAATAAATAATAAACCAAAAGACGCGCCACAAAATTTTGTTAAAACATATTAATAATCATGTTTTACCTATTTTTTATGGTTTCGAGGTTATTCAGAATTTAAAAAAGAAAAAAGTTTTTTTTATGCAAAAATCGCGTAATTTTTTTACATGAAAATTACAATAAAAAAATCAGAAACTCACAAGTTTGATATTTTTTACATTTTTCTTAAAACCACATATCCTAGGAATAAAACAAGCTATAAAACGTGAAAATCCAGCAATAAATCTTGATTTTATTCACAATTTAAAGTTCTGTTACCTGCCCGCAATGCCCTTTCAATAGCATTACCAGATGTCAGTGATGGGAAATGAGATTTGCATTTCGGTATCAAAAACAAATTTTTTTAGTACTTTTTTGATCCCGAGAGTACCAAAAATTATAATATTTCTTATTTAAATTTTATTAACAAAAAATTATAAGAAATTCATTTACAAAAAAAAAAAAGAACACATAGGTACAAATATACAAATAGGTGTAGCCTGGATTAGACTTAATACTGTTGGAACATAAAGCTTGCCCCCGTATTCCATAGCTCGCTAAAGCTAAAGCTAAATTCGACCGCTAAAATGCTGAACAAATAGAAAATTTTAAATTTTTGGCGATGACATAAAGCAATAAAATTTCGGCGAATTACATTTTTAAGCCATTACCTGATTTATCAATACCCGTTTGAAAATTGCATTCGTAGCCGAAAATCAACAAATTGATTTTATGGATTCTTAGCGATGGAGATTAAGCTTTAGCAAGTTACAGAATACGATGGCTGTTGATTTATATTTTGTTTTCATGAAATTTTGGTAAGAGAAAATCCTTTCGACATTTACAGCGGAGTGAGGCATGGATAAAATTCCGCAAGCTACTCTCGATATATCAGGAAACATGTATTCATCTAATGCGTTTTTATATAAGCCAGTGCTTTATATTGGTTGTTAATATTTCAAATTATTTTTCTTTTCTTTTCTTTTTTTTCTTTTCCCCGGGAACATTTTAATTAAAAGTGGTATAATGATATTGGTTTAACAGATAAAATACTTTCAGGGGGAAACTTACTAAACCAAACTAACATTTTATTGTCAAAGTCCACTTTTGTCCTTAGAACTTAATATAAACTTTTTAAAATTTTCTTTAAACTGATTTAAAACAGTTGTTTCAATAGATCAACTTCTGTGCCACATAAAATATCATTGAATGAAATATTGATATTGATATTTAATTGTGGTTACACTTTTCTAAAAGATCTTTACTAATAAAGCTTCTTTCTATTTGTCGAAAAAACTATTAAATTCTTGGCAAAATATATGCATGCGCGAGTCTTCTGACTGCATTTCTAAGTTGCCCGTGAGAGTATCAAATTTCTTAGGGGAGTACTACGGTACTTTTTCATGTCAAACAGTATCAAAAAAAGTACGATCGTACCAACTTTCCCATCACTGCCAGATGTAAATGTGACTGCATTTAATGCATTACACACATTTTTCCATTTTTAGATACCTGCTTTAAATTGTGAATAAAATCAAGATTTATTGCTGGATTTTCACGTTTTATAGCTTGTTTTATTCCTAGGATATGTGGTTTTAAGAAAAATGTAAGAAATATGAAACTTGTGAGTTTCTGATTTTTTTATTGTAATTTTCATGCAAAAAAATTACGCGATTTTTGCATAAAAAAAACTTTTTTCTTTGTTAAATTTTGAATAACTTCGAAACCATAAAAAATAGGTAAAACATGATTATTAATATTTTTTAACAAAATTTTGTGGCGCGTCTTTTGGTTTATTATTTATTAAAATCGAAATAGCGGTTTTCGAGTTATAGTAAAATATATTAGTATGGCCGACTAATTTAGGGGCCAAAATTAGCCACGCCCATAAAAAAAAATCTCTACGTGATAGAGCAAAACTGACAGCAGATTTGAATTTAACGCATCGAAATCCATATAGTCCGCATACTTTTATCTAAAGGCTATTTTGGCTGTTGCACAGTGTTATTAGTTATGGGGGTTTGTGGAGAATTGCTCATATGCAAGTGGAAAACGTCAAATAAAAATTTTGATAAAGCTTACGACTGTGGGTTTGCAAAATTTCTATTAAAATCTCCATCCATAATAATTGGCATGAGATGGAGATTGTTACCCAATTGTCGTGCACCAGCTTCAGTGTAAGGCAGCAAGCAGTACGTAATGCAGATATGTTATAATATTATAAATTCTTTATAAAGACTGCTATATATATTTTAAACAAATATTTGACATTTTATATTTTTCAACTTTTTAACCAAATTATCCCCACACTATTACACTTCACAAGCCATTTCTATTAAAATTAATTAATAATTGCTCCTGAAGGTATGCTTTAAAATTCGCTCACACCGATTTGATAACATCTTACTCAAAATTTGTGATTGTGTTGTGAAAAAGATTTTTACCCCCTAGTGTATAGATGTTTACACATCGAAAAATCCTTAAGCACACTGATTGAGAAAATCCCTTTATTTTTAAATAAAAGACACACTTTTGTTTAAATACATCACGCTCAATTAAACACATAAATATGTCAAAGTTCAAAGGTAAACCCACTTCATTATATGAACAAACTTTTAACTCTTAACACGTGCATACATAAATCCATATAGCCATACATACATCCATACATACATACATACATACATATTTGAGACTTTAGTTTCCTGTCTGCAGTATACTGAGGTGACAAATATTAATTCATTTCTACACGAACTGTTAAATAATTTCCATGATTTTTCAACCGGCCAAGTGCTGGTGTTATTATTGCATTTAAGTAAACAACAATTCACTTTTCGCCAATAACAAAGGAAAAACCGCGTAAAATTATAATGGGGTACAAACAAAAATGGCATGAATGCTTTAAAACATGCATATGTGCCCTTAATTGTGAAAATGGTCTAAGTCATATTTCTGCTTCGAATTATTACTTAAATTTCAATAAAAATTTCATAAATATTTAATCAGAAATAATTTCTGATACATATAATAATAATACATATAAGTATTATTGTAGTGGCACCGATGGTGCATCGAATAAGTAAAAATAATTAATGTGATGATCGTAAAAGATAAGTAAGAATAGTCAAACATACATAGGTAGAGTGATATAACTTCGTGCTAACCTAAACAGAAAATGAATAGTGATACTTACAAATGTGTTTGCCAAAGGTAAATCAATAATTGTATACACAATCAATTCTCATATTCCATTTCATAGAAATTTAAGTTAAATAGCTGATGTTAATAATAATCTCTACCCCAGTAGATAGACATGGGTGCTGATGAAGTGCGTGGCTGCACAGAAAAATATCGGTATTTCCCCCAGCTAATAAAGTCTAGTTTAATTTTTCTTCTCTTCTTTAGATACTCACATTAATTAATAAAAATATTTCATTCAATAAGAATTGAAATTACTTAACTCAAGCCTGATTAAGAAATTATTTCCAATTAAAATTCACTACAGTTCAATTAAAAATCTAAAAAATGTCTCATAAATATTTAATAAATATTAAATAAACTTATATTCAACTGGACTAGTACAATTCTAAATTTAAATGTTGCATAATATAAAACTTTTTTTTTTGATTTGTTCGTATGTAATCTACTAAATATCTCGACACAAGAAAAATTTGACTTAGAACACTTTCATAATTAGTGGCACATATGCTATATGCAAAAACAGACATATGTATACACAAGCCGCAGCTGTAAACCGTACACCGAATTGAATGCTAACGCTTTGCAAATTTGTTAACTGCGTTCAAGGGTTAAATTTATGGCACTGATATTCATAGTTGAAACTGTATCCATATGCTTGTATGGAAATATTTTTATAGCCACCGATAATTGATTTCTGTTTGCCCAGCAGTTGCGTTTATATCAACGTATTACTTGGCGCACAATTTACAATTGAGAACATTATTAAAATAGCACTATTTCTATTTAACATGTACCTTATTTCTATGGGATTTTCATATTTTCTTAGCAAGCTAATACTGTAATAAAATGATTCAAAACTTGAATAGGTGAAAACCCATTGTGGTTGCTCCTGGAGCTTAAAGTTGTTCGAAGAAAAATTTTAATATTTTTTTCTTCGAATAACTAATACATTTTATTCTAAGCGATGAAAGAAATGAGAAATGTCAGTCTACTTTGCAGCTCATCGCTGGAATTTTTCACTGAGGTACAGATTTTGGTCAAGCTTGCGCTATTGAAAATTTTCGAATTCTTTCGTCCAATCTGTAGATCCATTCTTACCTCCCGTCTATACTGTCAATAAATTACTGAACATATATTGCAGCAAATGTCAAAATATTGTTATTACCAATGGAGGCACCTTAAGTTCAGAGCTTGCCTTAATTGCCAACAGTTTTTCGTTCATAATTGTTGCGAACATAAAATGTCAAACTCGGTGTTATTGTTTTTGACATATAAATAACATTAGTGAAATTAAGAAGGTTTTGATTCACTTCTGTTGTCCAAAAAAAAGTAATATTTACGCCTTCCCCTACACCACCATTTTTACACAGAAGTGACCCTATTATCCTTCATTGAGTCACCAAATTCCCTTGATGAAGCCCCTGATGTCCTCTAGTTCACACTTCCCGATATCAATAATGCTTTCATGGAAACGTCTGCTCAGCCATCTAAGCCTATGACGTTTTTGCTTTGTTCAGTCACAGATAATTTGTTCAATGGTTTCTGGTTCCTCTTTATCCCCGCACTTCGTACAAAAATCTGGAGTGCCAGCATAGAGAAAAAACTGCGTCATAGAATCAAGAAGATTTTCTCTATGAACCATTTTTTTATGCTAAGGGGTAACCCAGCAGAAAGAAGCGAAGATTTTTTCATAGAGATTCCTTATTCTTTTTATGTGGTAAATCTTATTAATTTTATCAAGAAGAAAACCACATAAAATCACGAAGAAATCTTATTATTCACAACTTTTTTTACTCAAGTTCCGTTATTTTTGGCACCAAAAAAAAAAAACAATCCATAGAGAAAAACTTCTTGATTCTATTAGGTTTTCTTATAAATTGTAAACTATAGGGATTTCTTATTGATTTTATTAGGTTGCCTTATTTTTTTAAAAAGGTTTTCTTCTTGATTTATATTAGGCTATCTTATTGATTTTTTCAATAAGGTTTTCTTCTTGATTTTAGTAGGTTCCAATATGAGTATATGTAAAGCATCTTATTAATTTTTTTAATAAGGAAATATTCTTGATTTTATGAAGTGTCTTGTTATTTCATATCTATAAATGGACATAGAGAAAATTTTTTTCATGATCTTTTTCATTTTTTTTATAAGAATGTTTGCACAATAATTTCAATGGTTACTCAGGCTGCTTGTTAGCATATTGGGTAGATTCATTGTCTATCAGGTAGAAATTTGCTGGTTCAATACTTGGTGAGTAAGTTGGTTAAGAATATATATAACCTAATGTGTATGTATGTATAAATAAATAACATCTACAACATACTACATACATACATACATATGTACATATATGGTATAGAATTTAAATGAAAATACATAAGTACAGAGAATAAAGACGCAATTTTTTTTATTGAAAAAATCAATAAGATAACCTCATAAAAACTACAAGATTTCTTCTTGATTTTTTTAAAAAGGTTTTCTCTATGAAATTAATAAGATTTCCTTATTGAAAAAGAACCATAGAGGTTTCTTATTAATTTTGTTCTATTTTATGAGGTATTTAGTAGGCACTATTTTCTCTGTGAGCTTCCCAAATGCTCGTTCTTGCTCTGACTACCCTGCTTTTATTTTATTCAATCGTTGAAAATTGTTTCTGCTCAATATGATATACATACATTCGTACCAATAGCAAAAGAAAGTAGTAACTACAGGTCAGACATACAACTTCAAATTAAAATATGAAATGTTTAGTTACTAACAGTGAAATCGCAAGTAAAATCTCCGCAAAATTGTTCTTTAGACCGATTATGACAAGTAAACTTTAAATAAAATTTCTAAGCTATGAGTTTATAAAATGCAATATCAAAATTTTTAAGAAGAAGTTCCTGATTCGTTGCTTATGGATATAAAAAATAAATAAAAAATCTGGCTTGACGAATGCTGGTTTTCAAACGCTCCACCGTGAGAGGATTATCAGGATCTTGGTGACCAATTGAATATTAAATTTCGTGTTCTAGAAACTCTTCATGAAATAATGCCAAAATCGTTGGTTTTGTGTCGCTCGTCTCAACGTGTTGTTGAAACTACATATTGTCCAGTTCATAATCTTCAATTATAGGTGAAAAAAAAAGTTGATTATGACATATGGCCATAGCGGTCTAAATTTACGGTAACGGCCCAATGACAGCTCCATAGCATAATGCGCATCAAAAAAAAAAAAACACTTTATCTGGGTGTAATACCTTTTACACAATTACGTTTGGGTTCTGCGAGCTCCATATGCGACACCAATGATATGGGTATTAAATGAAACGTATTTTTGGTATTTTCCAATGAAAACAAATGGTGGAATCCCTGCAAATTGATCTGAGCACTGAAAGAAAAGCAATTCGTACCAGTAATAAAACCATTACGTTCAACCCCTTTTATTAATACAACGACAAACTTCATTAATAAAATGATAATGACAAAATCATTGCATTTACGAAAGTTTTTCTCTTAGTGATCGTATTAGTTATGCACATATATACGAATATACATACATACATACATAAATTTTTATATCTTTTTTATCATAATGTAACTTTCAGGTCTGTTAGAAAAATTTTAAATCAGAAACTAATTTTTATTTTTGCTCAAAAAAATAAAACTCAGAAAATAACCATCATAAAAATATAAAAATCAAAAATAAAAATTATTTCTGCTTGAAAAAATAACAATAACAAACTTTAAAATTATTCGAGTTTCGAAAAATCTTGTTGAAAACAAATCAAAATACTTGATTTTTTTCTTTAAAAATGTAAGAATAATTATTTTTTTCGGTCCCCTGGTTTATATATATAATGGCTGTGTCCCAACTCTTATAACGTACACTATTTTATTATGGAAAAATGTTGGCCAACAAAGAATGTTGGTTTATTGAAAAACGCTTGTTGTTATTGTATTCATCATAATGAGCATAACGTGTAAAATAACAATAACAACAAAGATACAGTTGCAATAATAACTGTCGGATTTAACTATTTTAACAATCTCCCATATAAAAATGACCCACTACACACACACACACGGTCATGCATACAATCAAGTTTACCCAGCCAGCATTTGGGTGATCATTTTTGGCAGAAATCTCTTATATGATTCTCCACAGATCGCTTTTGATGATTAAAAAGTGATTTATCACTTGGGCGATTGAAAGAGGATTCACTTATGATTCATCTATATGATCAAATAATGATTTCTTGAAAATAGAGGAACAACATGCAAAGAAATCGCAAAAAAGGTGAATTAAATTATTTAATATTAAAACTGCTCAAAAATAATCAGCAAATCGTATCATAACTGATTCTTTGGTATGATTCATCTGTGGGGTACCATTTTCTCACAACGGGAGTATCATTTATGATCGAAAAATGAGCTCATATATGGTTATTTTTCCCGTCAAGCTGATTCGGAAAAGATTGGATTATGATACAAAATGCTAGCTGGGTATGCACGTATGTATGTATGTATAAACTTACATTACTTCCATATAATTTGCAATAAATCATTCGCAGATTTAAATATTTAAACAAGTTTGTAAATTGAATAAATAAAATAAACAAGAAAAATTTTAAATAATATAAATTACACTTTAAGTGGTTGCAGGATGAAATGGAATGAAAAATTTATCAAATTGAATAAACAAATTCTGTGGCAATAAGGAAAAAGTGCTAAAGTCATATTTTACTTCGTTATTTTGGCTGAAGCCAAATTGAACTTAAATAATTTCCTATATTTTATGATATATTCCAAATTAATTTTTACTTAGGCCCAGATGGCATAAATCACTTCACTAAGTTTATGTAGTTATTTGAATCCCAAAACCAAATATATCATAAAGTTTGTGCAAAGAACCAAAGTTTTATATGAAAAAATGCAGGAAAATTAAAGATAAACAAACAGTGTTTTCACTTTATTTAAAACAGTAATTACTGTGTCAAATTTTTTTCTGTTGTTTATTGGATAGTACGCAAAAAAAAAGAAAAAAAAATACAAAATAAAAACTATTCTATTATTCTATTATTTGAACATACGAGTAGTTTTCTTATAACGCGTTTTTTTTAAATTCGATATCTCTGTATGGAATTCAAAAAAAATTTTGTGCTAAATGTCTGATTTGAGTTGGATTGCCCCATATATATAAGCATCATAACAACATTTTAAAAATATTGTTTGTGTTTTTTCATAAAGACACATCAGCGAAAAAAATCAAATAGATTCAGAATTTGGTAAAAATTATGAAAAAATGTAAACCATTTGAATTTTGGTCTTTAAAAATCTGCATCTTAAAACTTGAACCAAGGAAGCGTCAGGGGTGATTTCTGCCTCTCCAATATTATTGAATCGATTTCCATGAAAATTCAAAGAAGGATACATAAGGACATAAAGGCTATATACTTTTTCCAGAGGGCAATTTTTGCCTCTCAGGAACTCTGCAACCAAATTCGCAGGTACTTAAACACAGATAGATATGAACCTAGAGCGACATATATCCGTTATACCTCAGGGCACACAGCCTCTCAGTATTTCCACTTTTCAATATGTTTGGCCAATTTAACGATTTTTTAAATGTAAAAATTATTGCCATAAATGATAATTTTCACAAATTTAAGCGTTTTTGAAGCAATTTAGAAGAACAATTGAACTTTGAAAACTCGGACAGTGGTACGGATGTGAACAAATTATGTATCAAGAATTTTTTTCTGGAATCAATTTAAATATAATGGAAACTTCAATCAGCTGCACAAATTATTTTAATAGATGCCAGTATGAACACTTCGGATTTTCTTTATAGTTTTTGCTCAAAATTACTCAATTTCGCGACACTCTGAATGCTTAGATTACAAAACAAAAACAAAAATAATGTTCATAAATTCCACTGAACTTGTGAAACAAAATTCATTACTTAAATAATTTTAATATCAATATAAACATGTTGCATATATAATTGCATAGCACGATAGTGTTTTTAATTAAATAAATTTATATGTAAAATAATTTTTTTGCTTGCACAAACAGCTGTGTGTAATAATTTGCCATTTACGTTTGTACAGAAAATGCCCTGATTCGCTCAGTAAATCGCTCATGTTGCAAGTTGTTTAATTTGTTTATTTTATTGCAATATCTCTTATTTGTTGTTTTTCTAAAGTGTTTTTATTATATATATTTTTTTTTTAAATAACAATAAATAATGACCTGTTAAACCATTTAACAAAAATTTAATAATAAATGCGCAAAAGTCAAAATAAAAAAAATATGTATTGAAAAATAAATCTTTTAATACGCTTATAAAGGCATTTAAGCAAATTGTAAATTAAACCTTAATATGTTACAATTTTTTAATGAAAGAAAAAAAGTAATATTATAAAAATAATAATAATAATTACAACAAACGCATGTGGAATTAAAATAAAAAGTCAATAATGACTGCAGGCAATTAACACTGGTAATATTCATTCTGCTTAATGAATGTCATGACAGCTATTTTTATTTTTAATTTGCAGCAGCAGGACTAAATTTTTAAAATAGTTTTTTATACTCTTAACGGGTGAATGCCTTAAAAGTTGTAATAAATTGTTTTAAAATTTAAAGATAAAACAATGAAGCATGTTCTGATAATCGCATTTTGCATAACATTTGCTATGTGAGTTGAAATCGCATGAAAGTTATTCTAGAGTTCACCATCGCAAGAAATTTGACTAGTCTACTCAAGTGAACTGATGTATGTTTAAGCCTACACAGAGAAAAAACTGCCTCATAGAATCAACAAGTTTTTCTCTATGAAACGTTTTTAGGCTAAGTGGTATCCCAGCAGAAAGAAGCGAAGATTTTTTCATAAAGATTGTTTTTATGTGGTAAATCTTATTAATTTTATCAAGAAAAAAACCAGATAAAATCAAGAAGAAATCTTATTATTCACAACTTTTTTTACTCAATTTCCGTTATTTTTGGCACCAAAAAAACAATCCATAGATTCTTCTTGATTATACAGTGGAATCTCTCTTGAGCGGACACTGAAGGGACCACTGAAATGTGTCCGTACAACGGGACTGTCCGGTCAAGAGAAAACTAAACATTTAAGTAGAGCGCTGCCGGGAGCTGTCAAAAGTGGCCGTCTAAAGGGGGTGTCCGTCTAAAGGAAGTGTCAGTTAAGGGAGATTCCACTGTATTAAGTTTTCTTATAAATTGTAAACTATAGGGGTTTCTTATTGATTTTATTAGGTTGCCTTCTTGATTTTTTTTAAAAAGGGTTTCTTCTTGATTTTATTAGGTTGCCTTATTGATTTTTTCAATAAGGCTTTCTTCTTGATTTTAGTAGGTTCCTATATGATTATGTGTAAAGCGTCTTATTGATTTTTTTAATAAAAAATCTTCTTGATTTTATGAGGTGTCTTGTTATTTCATATCTATAAATAGACATAGAGGCAATTTTTTTCATGATCTTTTTAATTTTTGTATAAGAATGTTTGCACAATAATTTCAATGGTTACTCAGGCTGCTTGTTAGCATATTGGGTAGAGTGCTTGTCTATCAGGTAGAAATTTGCTGGTTCAATACTTGGTGAGTAAGTTGGTTAAGAATATATATAACCTAATATGTATGTATGTATAAATAAATAACATCTACAACATACTACATACATACATACATATGTATATGGTATAGAATTTAAATGACAATACATAAGTACAGAGAATAAAGACGCAATTTTGTTTATTTTTTTTATTGAAAAAATCAATAAGATAACCTCATAAAAACTACAAGACTTCTTCTTGATTTTTTCAAAAAGGTTTTCTCTATGAAATTAATAAGATTTCCTTATTGAAAAAAACCATAGAGATATCTTATTAATTTTGTTCTATTTAATGAGGTATTTAGTAGACACTGTTTTCTCTGTGTAAATAAGGACACCTTAAAATGATTAATAAATAAATTTAAATAACTTTTGTTTTGAATTTAATTAAAATTAAAAATAGTTTTTTTGAAATGTTTATTAAAAAAAGTTTATTTATAAAATATTATATTGTTTTGTTAATTTAGCCTTTGCAATAATTATTTATACACTGGCGATTTCAACAAAAAACTGACCTAAATCAATATGGAAAACCGCAAGTAAAATGCTTGACTTATGGAACACTTAGAAACAAGTTTGGCGATTTGCAACTCACATGCGATTATATTTAAATGAGGCGAATTTTTGTTTTCGCAAAGAAAAGTTAAATCACACAAATAATAGAAGTCTTATACACTTAACAGCTTCCTTTCGTATTCTTTAAAAAAAGAATTCACTGTATTTTATTTTTTTTTTTTGTTTCTATAAACATTTTATTTATGTGTTTTATTACGTTATCAGAAATTGCAAATTTAAATGATATTTAACTGCACAAAGTCATTTCTCTTACCACAAGTTATACAATAACATATCACGGATATTTTATACACATACCTGAAATGATATTGAGAAAATAAAAATTTCATTATTATCGATTAAAAATAATATGGTTAATAATTGATAATGTGTGTACATTTTAAAACTGCACGAGTGCAAACAATACGGTTAATAAATGAAAAAAAGAAATATGTTAAATAACAGGACATTTATCTGCCTTGTCCTGCCAAATATTAAGATGACAACTATGAGGCTTCATTAATTGGCTTGAGGTTAACAATGCTTTTAAAATTGAATACATCTATTTATATTAACGTTAAATAATTTATTTGATAGATTTAAAAGTAACTTATACTCGTACAGAGAGACAGATATTAACATTTCTCATTTATAAGATTAATAACTTGAGGCGTTTTAATTTCTTTAAAATCAACTATTGTACATTTTAATAATGTAATTAAAAAATCATAAGTAAAATTAGTTATCCCCCTCTTCAGATTTTTTTTTTTTTGTTTTATATAATCGTTTTTCATATAATTATTAAACATCACACAACCATAATTTTTTCACAAGAGTGGACATAAAACCTTTAAATAATTTTATTATTAAAAGGTTTTATATTAAAAAAGTTATGTAACCACAATCAACACAAATTGACAATTAAATGTAGAGACTAAAGGATGTTGATGGGCAACATCAAAAAAAACACCGAAAAAATCTTGTAGATTAATCTAACCGATCTAATAGTGTTTTCACACTGATTTGGTTTTAATGTAAAAACCAACTGTTAAAACCTGGTTTTACCATACAAATTGTTTTTGTTAAATCCAACTTAAATGCAACCCTGTTTTTGCTGTGGTAAATTCAGTGCTGCCAAGTTAAACTGACCGGCAGCAGCTGATAATGTTTATGCCAGTGAATAACAAGAGATGTCTCTTGAAAGATTTTCAACTTAAAAATGGACGCAGCAGCAACAAAAAGCAAAAAATTATGGAAAAATAAGAGTTTTTTGGAAGGAAAATAACGAAAATATTTTCATTGAACTCTGGGAAGTGAAAATAGACGCTATGACTGACATCGCTCCGCCGATAAAAAAATTTGTATCTTGTGATTTATTTCTGCATTTTTTATATACAATAACTTCATTTCCAAGCATTTCTTCACTTTGTATTACTAGTTTCATAATTTTAAAATATTTATTTACAAAATATAAAATAATTTCCATTTTAGAGCGCATTGTAAAGTTTCTTAGTTTTTCGTACAAACAAAAACAGTTGTACAGTTTGTCAAATAAGTGTCATAAAAAGCAGAAAAAAAATACAACAACCAACACACGCATTTCTGCAGGAGATTTATTTTATTTTGAGCAAAGTTATTAGACAGTCTGTGAGTTAAAACCTGAATTTAACAAACTTGCAGTGTGAATGCAAAATCAGCTGTTTATGTTTTTAACGTTAAAACCAGGTTTTAACTTGCAGTGTGAAAACACTTTAAGCTGTAAATTTTGCAGTTCATGTGAATTGTTGTTGGAAACTCAATTCACCGATATCTTATAATTAATCCAACCAATCCACAATAATTTCATTTAAAATTAAGGGCCATTATTACAACTTGCCGATAGTTAAAGGCAAGATTTTGTCGGACGGTAATAATTTAAAGCTTTTTATCGGGCAGACAAAATCCTGTCTTTAACTATCGGCAAGTTGTAATAATGGCACTGAAACTGTTATTAAACTGATTTATAACAAATATGAGGTTTAGAAGTTGTGAAAATTTTTCAGCAACATTGATTATTTCGCGTGAAAAATTTGACTCGCAACAAGCGATGTCCATGTTACTTTTTGGGAAACATTTTCGTATTTATTGGTTTCAAGTAGGCCGCACTGATCGACTTTTGTTAACAAAAATATCAGCTCTCAATATTTCGCGCGAAATAAATGCCAGTCACATTATTTCACAGATGGTAAGCAAAAGTTGCCAGATACATTTCAGGAATTTTTCACGAGTTGAACAGAGTACAACCTTTGCAACATTATTTCATGAATATTTCATGTAAATTTTTTTTTTATGGATTATGTCAATATTTCGCGTGAAATTTTGAACAGAGTACCAGGCTTTAGTCAAAACTGCCAAATAAAATTGTTACGCGATGTTACATAAGTTGAGGTTGCCTTGTTTCCTTATATTAGTACATATCTTTTTTCGCAGATGTTGTCTTCTGTTGTATTATGTTATTTTTATATTTTAAAAGAAATTTTAATTTTTTGGTTACTTTAATAGATATGCACAGCTGAAGAAAAATCGGCGGCAGTTTTTGTAGTAGCGGTCCTATCACCTGGTTTTAATTTTGTAAACCAAACACAAAACCCGGCTGTGACAGCGTTGCAAAATTTGCACTCATCCGTCTGCAATAGTTTTTTTGTGTTGCATACATGAATTAGTGTAGGAAGTTTTAGTTTCATAATATTTGCTGTTGTTTGTAGTGTTGCAGAATGTACCATATGTCCTAGACTTTGCTCAGGTGCAATATCTGCAGCAGCTGATGGCAACGAAAAGCTTTTCCCGCTATTGAGCTGTATACGAGTGTGATAAGATATGATAAAATAACCTGAAATAACTGTTTGTTGCACCCCTTAGATATTAATGTTTTTCCATTAACCCTGCACTGTCATCCTTCGTTAAAATGAAGACGCGCCATTTTATTTTCGAATTGAAGCATGTTTTTCTGTTGGTTTTGGTTTCGTTTTCGTAAAGTGTTAGTCGTTAATGTTACACAGAGAAAACAGATTCGTTGAGACAACCGAATTTGTTGCCAATCGAATTTTTTTGGTTGCACCAACTATATAGAATTCTGGTATAACGACTGCAATTTTCTTGTGGTACGACTATATTTTAATTAACCAAATAGTTTCAGCAACCGAAAAAATTGGTTAACAGTATGGAATTTGAAATGAAAGCTATTATTTCTACCGAAAATATGGTTAATATTTTTTTTTTTTTCATATACAAATTTATTTATTTTGAAATTTATTTGCTGGTGGTTCAGCGATGTCTATATGCATTTCATTGTTGCTGTAACAAATCGTCAGTAGACTTCAACCACACATTTTGAACAGTCACAAACCTCTTACCCTATGTACAGACTTTCAAAAACTATTTGAGAATTCACAAATAATAATATTTTTGAAAATCACAAAAGAAAAATATTATTATTTGTGAATTCTCAAATAGTTTTTGAAAGTCTGTACATAGGGTAAGAGGTTTGTGACTGTTCAAAATGTGTGGTTGAAGTCTACTGACGATTTGTTACAGCAACAATGAAATGCATATAGACATCGCTGAACCACCAGCAAATAAATTTCAAATTAAAATAAACTTGACAATATGTCGAATAATAAATTTCTTACAAATTTATTTATTGTATCTTCAAAAATGAACTAACAATAAGTAATCAAATCTTAAATCTAAATATAATTATTAGGCCCGACCAATATCGGACATAAGCTTAGTGATAGTTATAAATAATACATAAGTAGTGATAATCAAAAAGAAGTATTTTTAAGCAGTCCCATCTGGAGTGTTGGGTATAAGAGCCCTTGTGTCCCTTTTTTTTAAGCGGATGTGTCCAGTAAAGCTCAAAATATTACGGGCAAGCGGATTAGGATGTGACTCGAGTTTAGTTAAATATTTGCCTGCGTATTTTGCAATTTCTTCACTCACTAGTGGCATATTTAAATCACGATGAATATTTGAATTTTTAACGTACCATGGAGCAGATGTTATCAAACGTAAAATTTTGTTTTGCCTTCGTTGGATTCTCTCGACATTTGAAGCTGAAGCAGTGCCCCACAGCTGAATTCCATAGCACCATATTGGCTTCAAAAGCGACTTGTATATCAAAAGTTTGCAGTCTAGGTTGAGTGTTGAATTTCTGCCAATTAACCAATATATTTCAGTCAATTTAAGTTTCATTTGGGTTAACTTAGAGTCAATATGATATTTCCATGTAAGCCTTCGATCAAGGTGTATGCCAAGGTATTTGACTTGAGAATGTTGAGGAATATTTTGATTGTTGATTCGAATGGGGGAACAGGTATCTTTTCTTAGGGTAAACGTTATATGAACACACTTTTGTTCATTGACTTTAATTCTCCATAAGTTCAACCATATTTCAAGCTGGGTAATGTGTGCTTGGAGATTGCGCGATGCCTCATCAGGGTTTTTGTGAATACTCAAACAGGCTGTATCATCGGCAAATATAGAAGTGTGGATGTTATTGCTCACAGGCATATCACAAGTATATATTAGATACAAGACTGGCCCCAGAATACTACCCTGTGGCACACCAGAAGATATAGATTCGGGTACACTCATGAAGTCTCCTTCCACAACAGTAAACTTTCTATCAAGAATATAACTTTCCAAAAGCTTTTGTATATTTATTGGTAGGTATGTCTTCAATTTTAAAACTAGGCCTTTGTGCCATACTTTGTCAAATGCCTGAGAAACATCAATAAAAAGGGCAGAACAATACTTCTTTTCTTCAAAAGTCCTCCTTATAATTTGAACCAATCTATGCGTTTGCTCAATAGTGCTATGCTGACTTCTAAAGCCAAATTGATGGTCCGGGATGCACCCAGTATCAGCTAAAATTGTGGACAATTTAGTCATGAGCAGCTTTTCGAAAAGCTTTGAAATTGTTGAAAGTAAGCTTATAGGCCTATATGACTCAGCCTTGGTAAGATCTTTGCCTGGCTTTGGAATCATTTTAATCTTGGCAAGTTTCCAGTTATGTGGAAAATACTGCATTCGTAAAATGGCATTAAAAATAAATAGCAAAATTCTTATTGCAATATGAGGCAAGTTCATCAGCATCTTGTTACTAATGCCATCAATACCTGGAGCTTTCTTAGGGTCGAGTTCAGCAACTATTTTTTGTAGTTCATGCATCTTAAACCTTAAGGGACGAGGGGGTAGAGATACTACACTCGGTAATCCGGCAGCAACCGTACATGAATTGGGAGTGAATACAGATGGTTAATATAACTAAAACAATATCATAATTGGTACCTGTGAAAGAAAAATTGGCCTTCCTTGCTGAAATAAAATAAGCAATAAACGCAAATAAAAATAAACAATTTAAGAAATTTATTATTTAACATATTGTCATAAGTTATTTTTAATTGAAATTTATTTATTTCAACCACACATTTTGAACAGCCACAAACCTGTTATCTTATGCACAGACTTTCAAAAACCATTTGAGAATTCATAAATCATAATATCTTTGAAAGTCACAAAAGTTAATTTTTAATTTGCTGCAACGAGTATAAACTATGATAGTAAGCTCAACCTATAGTTAGTTGCAGCAACTGATAGAAAGTGTTTATTTTAACCAATACCAAAAGTGGGTAGTAACATCCAATTCATAATATTTTATTCGGTTGTGTTAACCAATCAATGAATTAGCCATGGCAAAAGCATACGCTCGGTTGATGCAATCAATTTAAGAATTGTCAGAATCATATCTTTATTACAATTATGCCCTTATGGCAACAAACATGAATTTTTTTTGGATTAACAGAAAATTGATTGCGTGAACTGAAATATAGTTTATGCAAATGATATTTTGTTGGACTAACCATTTTCCAACCAATCTTTTTTCTGGGTGTAGTTAGTCGAAATTAATGTTCCTTTTTGGTTATATATATTTATTATAAGAAACTACAAAACTTACGGCCTGTCCCACGATGTCAACAGAAATCGTTCGATCGAATACTTATATTGAAAACAACAATAAATTTTCTAATGTTATTGTTATTTGCAATACAAGTTGTCGATTGAACGATCGTGGGACAGGTCGCTAATGATAAAAAATTTATAATATTTTATACTCTTGATGTGATATAATGCTTTGTTCAAAAAACCACTCCAATTGAATGAAGACTGTGCAATGTTGATTTTACGTTAAACACATAAAAAATATATGAATTTCATTATATACAGTGAAGGACTAAACTCTCCATGCAGCCATAATTTTTGGGGTTCGACAAAATCTGTGAAAAATTCAATACAAAATTAATTTTGCCAATATTTATGGTGCTGATAAATAAGTTTATACAAAAAATAAAAACGTAGTTTAAATTTATAATAACTGCAATATTAACAAAAATATTAAAATTTTATTGGACAAAAGTCTTCATACAGGCATAAAATATATGAAAAATACGTTTATATGTGAAATTTATAGACATTATTTACGGCTGCAAAATGAAATATAAAAAATTTTTTATGAAAAAGAACTTCATACTCCTGTTGGCGTACTTTAAAGTTAATAAAAATAATAAAAAAATAATAATCACTATCCAAGTAGATAGACATGGGTGCTGATGAAGTGCATGGGTGCACAGAAAAATATCGGTATTTCGCCGAGCTTAATACAGTCTAGTTTAATTTTGCTTCTCTTCTCTAGAAACTTACATTAGTCAATAATAATATTTCATTCAATAAGAATTGAAAATATTGAATCTAAGCCCGATTAAGAAATTATTCCTGATTAAAATGCAATCAAGTTCAATTAATTTTAACATACATATGTATCAGTGATCGGCAATGAATCGTTTTTTCGCTATTCATACAGACTCGTGAAATTTTAAATATAAGTGAATAGGCATAATTTAAACTCAACTACTCTGATTTACGCATACTCAAAATTACATTGATTTATAAGTATATGTAAATAAATATGAATGCGACGTCGACATCATAGTCATACCGCTCTCACACTCATAAAATACTTATACTTCTCACATTGATGCAGCTGATTCAACTCATGCATGTATGTTTATTTAAAAGTTTAGTCATTAAACATTTTATAACTAGTATACCATAGTCGTAAATAGGTTTGGTTTTCAATTCCATAATGAGAACTTTAGTGTTCGTATGCGAAGTTAGCATTGTGAATCATACTTATTTTGCATCGTTCATAGGCATTAAATTAAGGAGAGTCGAAATCAACAACGTCATAAATATTGCTAAGTATGAGTTCGATGCTCACTTCAAACTTTCGAGTGAATATGATTGATAGAAAACATACCAATAGGTATGACTGCGCATAAGTACAAGAAATTATAAGTCATGATTCAACTCTACTCACTTTTTCACTACTCATTGTTGTTCTCTGATTCCTACGCAGTTCGAAAAATTTTAATTTTTAGTTTTTGGCAGAAAAGACACTTTATGCCAGGGACTGAAACCATGAAAAAAATTGATTCAAGTACGGGTTCGAGTTAATCAAAAAAAAAAAATTAAGGTCGGGTTCGGTTCAGGGTTCGGTTTCAAAGTTAAAAAAAACTACATGTGTTTTATAAGTAAAAGCTGTATTAGCTTTTTTACCAAAGTTAGAGTACACAGATACATACATAGATATGGACATGTGAAGGACACCTGGTGTTCAATCTGCCTTGGTCGTTATTTTATTTTGATTTTGTTTTAATTTTTTTTATTTTTTTTTTTTTTTTTGAATGCAAGAATTGTATATGATCTTATTATACTTCTATTAAATATTTCTCTATTATTTTATATTTTTGAACCTGAACCTTGCTGAATTTTTCGGTTCAAAGTCTTTATAAACAGGGTTCGGTTTCAGTCCCTGCTTTATGCCAAACAATCTAGATACAAATTGTAGTCAAACTAATCAAATGGTTTCCATTTCCTCATTTCTTCTCCTTCTACCTTTTTAATTATTTTTAAAAATAAATAAAATAACTTGATATGGAAATCAAACTGCAACATTTATTACCAGGGAAACCAAAAATATGCTCTAAGAAAGTGTTTTATGGGCTAAAAACTTAAAAATATGCTCTTAAAAATAAAATAAATTGGGTTATTTATAAATGGAAATATATTTTTAATTCAAAAATTCAACAACATTTGCATATAAAATAAGACAAAAAAAAACGGAAAGAGGAATCAATAAAAAAGTTAACAAAGAATAACTGACGTATTAAAAAACTAATTTGCGTTTGAAGTGTACGTTAAAACCAAATTGACATACAAATTTTGACTAAAGCAAATAATACAAATGAGTTTTTTTTTTATATGCACGTAAAAGTTTAACTTGAACTTTAAAAAAGATCACGATATCATTATTAGAACTTTGGAACTATATTTTGAAGAAATAAGACAATATTTTTATTTATAATTTTTATTGCAATAAGCAACAAAATATTTACCTAGATTTTCAAATAAAAATCGTTGTCCGTCACATCTAAATAAACTTTTATACAATGACAATGTTTCTTCAACGTCTAGTGGCGTAAGCGAGGCAGAGTACGTCATAAATAGCAAAAACATATTTTTATTGAAACTAACTAAACATAGAAATGAGATTTATTGATTTATTTATTTTAAAAATAAAAATAAAAACTCTTACCAACAGATAGACAGACGGTTTGTAAGCATATTAAAATAAAAAATTCTATAAAGTATCAAAATATGCCCTATAGGCGTAAACTATGCCTTAAAAATATGCATGTAAGACTGATATATGGAGATTCATAAAAATTTCTGAAACGGATAAATATCTTATCTCAGCGTTAATAAGTCACACAAGAAAAACCATGCAATTGCATATTTGCGGTTTCCCTGTTTATTACCTATAAGTTGTTACTTTTATATCTTTATACATAGAAAGAAATGTTCTTGATGAAGTTTATGGAAATATTTCTTTCAATTCTCGTGGACAAAAAAGTTTAATTTAAAAAAAATGTATGCATACCTACAAACCTATATGACAATATAAAATTAAAAGTTTAAAAATTTGCCGTTGACCCATTTAAGGGTAGCTACATCATATAAGTTTTGACAGATGTATTAATGAAAACTTTCATATATGTGACAGCGCATAGAAAAAGGGACCTAAGGGTAAAAAAATCAATTTTCACTTTTTTTTTGATGTGGACAACATCTGAGCATCGAATAAGACCGATCCCATGCCCCAAAAGTGTTCCCTCCCAGAGATATGCGCGTTTTATGAAATTGAAGTCGACGATTCTAAGGTTATGTAAAAAAATTTTCGTACTAACAGAGTGATATTCACGATCAGTGTGACCAGATTTTAAAATAATATTAAGCTAAATCACGTTTGAAAAAAAGCTAAAATAAGCTAAAAAGTTACATTTTAGGCTAGAAAATAAAGCTAAACTTTTTTCCACTTCTTTGATCACTTTTTAGTAGTTTCTTATTGCTAAACTAACGTTAAATATTACACAAACATATTCTTTTATTATACATATAGAATATTTGTTTAATGAAATTATTTATTAATTATTATATTTTAGATTTAATGAAGAACAAAACAAAAACTTCCCCAAAATAATCTTAAAAAGTTTTTAAAAATGTAAAAACATTTATACTAAAATACGAAAGCTTTTTAAGTGAATTAATGCTATTTAAGGTAAAGCATGGATCACACTATCTGCACAATGTACCGAGTTTCGTCAGATCAGTGAAATAAAGTCATAAGTAAAGATTTTGCTCTAATTTATCGACTACTTGAAATGCAAGGACATAATTGCGCCACACTGCCAGTGTGACCAGATTTTAAAATAACATTAAGCTAAATCACGTTTGAAAAAAAGCTAAAATAAGCTAAAAAGTTAAATTTTAGGCCAGAAAATAAAGCTAAACTTTTTTCTACTTCTTTGATCACTTTTCAATAGTTTCTTATTGCTAAACTAACATTAAGTATTACACAAACATATTTTTTTATTATACACATTGAATATTTGTTTAATGAAATTATTTATTAATTATTATATTTTAGATTTAATGAAGAACAAAACAAAAACTTCTCCAAAATAAGCTTAAAAACTTTTCAAAAATGTAAAAACATTTAGACTAAAATACGAAAGTTTTTTTAAGTGCATTAATGCTATTTAAGTTAAAGCATGGATCACACTATCGGCACAATGTACCGAGTTTCGTCAGATCATTGAAATAAAGTCATAAATAAAAAGCTAAATTTGCTCTAATTTATCGACTAATTGAAAGACAAGGACATAATTGCGCCACACTGCATTGGTAATAAGCCCATATAGACTTATTCCAGAATTAATTGAGTAATAATGCCATTTTGGCTTATTACTTATGACCAGGGAAACCAGAAATATGCTCTAAAAAAGTGTTTTATGCGCATTTAATATGCACTAAAAACTTGAAAATATGTACTAAAAACTAAAAAAATGCTCTTAAAAATAACAAAAATGGTTTATTTGTAAGTGAAAATATATTCTTAATTGGAAAATTCCACAACATTTGCATATAAAATAGAAAAAAAAATAAACAAAAAAAAAGGAAACAAAATGTACAAAGAATAAAGGCCGGGGCACAATGAATCCGTCATACGTTAAACTTCTCCTGTTTGAACTGACATTAACGCAACGACGGAGAAGGTTGGCACAATGAGTACTTTATTAACGGAAGCATTTGAACAGGTTCTATAGTCGATTCTCCAGTTTATTTACTAAATTCAAGTTTTTGTATTTATTTCGTTTATTTCTTTTGTTTAATTTAATTTTTGCTGCCACAAAACACAAAAACCTAAATCAGAACATACCAAAAAACCAACCAATATCTGTCAAACTACTCAACGTGCTCAAAAAGTTAAAAGTTGACCAAATTTTGTACTTAGCGTTGACGGACACGTACTGAATGTAACCGACCTCATAAGAAACCATATATTTCAACTTAGTTTTCAGTGTAGAAAGGCAAAGTTTAACGCATGATGGATGGATTGTGACTCGGCCTTAACTGTGTTTGAAATTCAGGTTAAAAAAAGTTACCATACAAATTTTGACTAAAACAAATAATAAAAATTAATTTTTATTGGAAGCTCTCATAAAAATTTAAATTCTATTTCAAAAGATCGCGATATCAGTATTCAAACTTTGGAACTGTATTTTGGATAAATAACACAAGATTTTTATTTATAATTTTTATTGCAACAAATAATAAATTTACCTAGAATTTCAAATAAAAATCGTTTCTGTCTGATCTAAATAAACTTTTATACATTGACAATATTTCTTCAACGTCTACTCGGGGCAGAGTCTGTCACAAATAGAAAAACTGAATTTGTATTGAAACTAACGTCCGTAAAACTCAGTAATATATAAAAAAAAATTTATACACTACATGGAACATTACTATTGAGATTTAAATGGCGAAAAATAACAATAAAATTTTTGACCAAGCCCTTAACTTGTAGGCATATTAATCCAGATAGCGCCGGAAAAATTTTTTCTTTAAAGCTTAAATTTTTATTTCGAAAATGAAATTTTAATAAGCTTCTAGAAAAAATGTTTTTATATTTTTTTCGGAATGGGGTGTTCTACAATGTATCAAATGTAAATTATGCTCTTAACTTATAAAAAATGCTAAAAATATGCGTGTAAGACTAATATATGCAAAAACATGCTTTAAAGGGTAAAATATACAAAAATATGCACTAACAAATCGATGCCACAATTCATAAAAAGTTCTGAAATAAATATCTTGTCCCTGCATCAACTCAAGTCAAATAATTTTATACCCAAAAAAATTCAAAAAGTGTTTTGACCACTAATATGAATTTAACTTTTTCCATTGTAATTCTAACCATTCTGCCATTATCTACTACTTTTCAACTTTCCATTTCTGTTATAAAATTGTTGTACAATTTACATTTTGTATTTTTTGTAAACTATTTCACAATGTTAAAAAACTATAATTTTTATAAGGTGGTTATGTCTTTAATAAATTTTTAGAGAACACGCAATTTAGACTAAAAAAAGGCTAAAAAAGCTAAATGAGTTTTTTAAAAAAGCTAAAAAATAAGCTAAGAGCTAAATGAAAATTTTAAAGCTAGTTCTGAAATAAATAAGCTAAATTTAGCTCAAAATAAGCTAATATGGTCACGCTGCACACTGCATTGGTAATAAGCCCAAATAGACTTATTCCAGAATTAATTAAGTAATAATGCCATTTTGGCTTATTACTTATGACTTTATTGAGGTGGGCCGACGAAAATCAGTACATAATGTTATCCAGGCTTAAGGCTATTTCAGGTTTTTGTTATAAGCTAATTGATGCCCCTGAATGAACGTTCAACTCAAGTCAAATCATTTTATACCCAAAAAACTAAAAAAGTGTTTTGGCCACTAATATGAATTTAACTTTTTCCATTGGAATTCTAACCATTCTGCCATTATCTACTATTTTTCAACTTTCCATTTCTGTTATAAAATTGTCGTATAATTTACATTTTGTATTTCTTGTAAACTATTTTACAATGTTAAAAAATTATAATTTTTATAAGTTGTTTATGTTTTTAATATATTTTTAGGGAACACGCAATTTAGACTAAAAAAAGGCTAAAAAAGCTAAATGAGTTTTTAAAAAAAGCTAAAAAATAAGCTTAGAGCTAAATGAAAATTTTAAAGCTAAATCTGAAATAAATAAACTAAATTTAGCTCAAAATAAGCTAATATGGTCACGCTGTTCACGATTTAAAAGAATTATAAATGAGTATTTATTATAATTCACAATTAATAATTTCCGAAAAAACGCGAGCAAAATTGATATCATACTCATGGAAACAGCGCGCTAGGTAGAAAACAGTAAAATCAACTACACAAAACAAGAGGTAGGGACGACCTACGCGCGTTTTCAAGGTTGACCAACACGTTCCTGACGTCATGAGATGTGTCGCTTTCAAATGAGACCAATACCAACACGCTCAGTGATGGTACACCAAAAATACACGTATTTAAATCTTTAAAATGGCTCTCCTGAACGAAACCGGTTTTTACCCTTAGGTCCCTTTCTATATTGCGCGTCACATATAGATATATTTTCAACGGGATATTATTTTAATTTTTTATTTGTAAAGAAAATATTTTTATAAAAATGAGGATATTTAAGAACTGTATCTCGTGTCCGTTCCTCCAGTATTTTAAAATAATGTTTTATTATATTTCCGTAAGGAGAAAAATTTTTTAGACTCAAATAGGTATTAGATACCTAGAAAAAAACTTTAACTTGTTTAATATTAAGTGTACAAAAAGTTTATTTTACTTGTTTTTAAGTTGGATGCAAGAATTGAATTGAAATAACTTTTATTATTATTTGTAATATTTTTATTTAATTTATACGGAAAAATAGACGAATACGAATACATATCTAAAATTGGCCGAATATTGCGGAATTCGAATAAGAATACGAACATTCGCGCATCACTAGTACGTACAGTTAAGGAATTAACTCTACATACACCCATCATTTTTTGGGCTTGAGGAAACTTGGGAAGAAATTCAAAAAATTAATTGTGCCAATATTTAGGGTGCTAATAATTATGTTTATACAAAAAATGAAAATATAATTATAATAACAACAATAAAAGCAAAAATATTAAAAATCCATAGGAAAAAAGTCTACATACAGGCATAAAATACATGAAAAAATACGTGAAAAATGTTCGAGGTCGTCAACTTGTTTGAAAATTCTGTGATTTCCGGTACCAAGCCGTCAAGAAATGGCATCTAAATATGGTCTTATATGTTCTTAAAGAGGCAACAATTGATATTAACCTCGAAAGAATAAAATAAGTTTACCACAAATGATGTGATTGCCTTTTAAACCTTAACCATGCTTAAGTAGAGTTAAAATTAAGTCATTGTTACAAATGACGTAAACTTAAATTTAATAGCGTTATTTGTGGTAAATTTTTTTATTCTTTCGAGGTTAATATCAATTGTTGCCTCTTTAAGAACGTATTAGACCATATTTGGATGCATTTGTTGACGGCTTGGTACCGGAAATCACAGAATTTTTAAACAACTAGACTACCTCGAACATTTTGCACGTATTTTTTCATGTATTTTATGCCTTTATGTAGACTTTTTTCCTATGGATTTTTAATATTTTTGCTTTTATTGTTGTTATTATAATTATATTTTCATTTTTTATTTTTTGTATAAACATATTTATTACCACTCTAAATATTGGCATAAATAATTTTTTGAATTTCTTCCCAAGTTTCTTCAAAACCCAAAAATGATGGGTGTATGTAGAGTTATTTCCTTAACTGTATGTATACATATGTACATATTTACATGCATACGTAAACCAAATTAACTTTTAACATAGAAACAATGTATCTATCCATAATTGGGAAAATTACACCAAAAAATAAACAAGGTCGTTGTTTAGTTTAGAAATTATAAAGAGGCGAAGAGAATGAAAAATCATTCAACGTCATCAATATTTATGAAAACAGAAATAAAGAAATGATAATACAAACACAATGAGTCATGGAGAAAAAAATTTTTTTTTTTGTTTTTATTTATTTTCTCATTCCTAAACATGGTTGCCAGACATGTGATTTTCTGCGCGTTTTACAGATTTCAAATAAAAAAATTGAGATTTTATGAATTTTATTTTTAATGTTGAATATTTTAAAAGTGAATATTTTCCATATTTTAAATTATCTCTTATATATTTGAGATCTAAATAAAACTGATGGAAGTAATATCATTGACTTGTATGGTATTTTTTTTTTCATATGTAACTTAAATATCAAAGATTGTTATACAGTCAAATCCCGATAATTCGTACTCCGATAAATCGTAATTCCCGATAATTCGTAATAAACTGTCGGTCCCTTGAAAAAATCTCGTTAATTCGTAAAATTTCCATACATTTTGGTCCCCTCGCTAATTCGTAATTTTTTTCAAATAAAATCTTCTTTACCTCTTATAAATCGGAATTGTTTGCTAACTACCACTTATAATTCGTAATAAAAAAATAACAGAAACATGGAAAGAATGATGAAATGAATTTGTCAGTTTTATTTTATTGTTTTTTGTTTGCTGTTAAAATTACACGTTTTTACGCTAAGTAAATGAATTTGTTATTTTATTTTATGTATTTATTTTGTATTTTATTTTTGACAATTGTTTTTTATGTTTCTTTTATCGTTTTAGTAAATAAATTGAAAAACCCGGTTAATTCGTATCTATTTTATTTTAACCCCGTTAAATCAAAATCCCGCTAAATCGAAAACCCCTATAATTCGTAAGAAATGGCCGGTCCCTTGCGATTACGAATTATCGGGATTTGACTGTACACACAAAAAAGTAATATGAAATTTTTTTATTATAAATTAAAAAATTCATTAAATTTTCACCTAGAAATACTCTTACCCCCAGTTTTTGACTGGCTAATCAAACTGTAATTATTTTTAAGTTCTAATTAAATACGAAATTGTGTTTTTGAGTGCATAATTAAATAATAATTAAATACCCAACCTTGTGTAATTAAATACTACTTAAGTTTTATGAATGTACCATATGTTTTTATGCGTGTATGTGTTTATTGAAAACATACACATGACATCATGTGGTCGGGTTGAAAACATCATGTGGTCGGGTTAAAAAGAATTTCGTTTAAATTTCATAAATATATAACATATACAATACAAAGTTTCATATTATGGAATAAAGTAATAGAAAAATGTATTATGATGTTCGTTTGATTTCATAAAATGAAATTTTATGGAATTTTAATTTTCTACATGTATATAACCTAACTTTTTTGTTTATGCTAAACAGCTGTTCTTTGGAAATTTTGCAGGGTTGCCGTGCTTTCAACGTAATTTAATAAGAACTTTAATTAACCAGTGAAAAAATTAAATCGTATTTAATTACAACTTAATTTTAAATAAAAATTAGCTAATTACGTACTTAATTATTAAGTTAAAAACTGCGGGTTAATTTAATAACATCAATTAAGTTTGTATCTGCTTGGTTTTTTTCTAATACCTGATATGCTACACTGTGCTTTGTCCAATTTTTGAGAATCTGATTTCCCCACGCACCCTATATTTCTGAAGGCAACAAGTCCATCAACTATTGCTACACGAAAATCTGCGTTTAAACGATGCTCTTGTTGTGGTTGTGATTGATGTCAACGCCTCTTGCGTCGAATAAGTTTTCACTACTGTTGAACCGAATTTGCACATGAAATACCAGGTTCAGTTTTATACTCACCACGTATGCTTCTTGACAGAAATTCTTGTCAATAGACGCTTTTTTTGTGGACAAAGCTTACAATCGCTTCTTTTTTTTTTTGCAAATTCTATAACTTTTTGATATTTCTTCTTAAATTAGTTTTTAATGTAGGAATTGTGTTCTTTGCGAGATCACAATGCAGTTCTCGACGAGTTAAAGTTTTTTTTTTTCAAAAAAATTATTAAGAAGATGTTTAGTTGTCATATTGATTATATGAAAGAACTTTCGTAAATGGTAAACTTCTGCGAAGCGACGAAGTAACTGCCAACTGAATAAACTAACTTTTGAGCATCGCACAGTAATGAACAACGATATTAGACTATCGACAAGAGCCACAGAGCAAATCTTAGCTTTACGTGTAAAGAGACAATCGATAGCATAAAAATAAAGAGAGTGTGCATCATTTGGACGAATGTATGTATACCAATCTGGGTTAAAATTTTTCATGTAAAATAATATTACATTCTCTCTAAAATCTTAATTAAAAGACATAAAAACGTAATATGCCTGAGAAAAGCTTCAAAAAACAGCTACTGGACTCTTTAATAGTTGGGGCTGTGGAAGAGATTATATACCACGTTATCTTCAGCCCATTTTTTATTCGCTTTTTTACCCTTTTACATTTGAGGCATTATTCGCAAAAATTATTTTTGACTTAAAAACAATTTTTAATACAAAATCGGTTTTGTAAACCTTTTGTAGATCCAAAACAATTTTTGATGTTTGCATTTCAAAATAATTTTGTTCTTTCCCTTTTCTTTGAGAGATTTTCTGCAAAGTAGTGATAATTTTTCCCTTGAAAAATTTTAATTTTAATTTCCCCTTCAATAAAGAGTATAACCATTAAATAGTTAAATTTTGCCTTCTGTTTTAAATTTAAGATCAATAATATCCAGCCCAAAAGTTGAGTAGTTTTAAAAGTGTATACTTTTATTAAAAAAACATTTAATGGTTAAACTAAATATAATATTTATAATATTATGCTTTGCTATTATGCTGCTGTTAGGAAGTTTTTGCTAATTTTCCCCAATTTGGCGTTTTTGCCGAATTTTTAGCATTCCTTATAGCTTTTTGATAAAAATGATGGCTTGTTTAAAATTTTGCAATTATTCGCAAAATTCTGTTCTGTTTTGTGAAAGATGTAATTTTGCCAAAGATTTTGGCTTTCTTTATGCCGTAATTCTGTTTGACGATTGTATCGTCTTGTCTATGGACGAAAAAAAGAAGCAATTTTGATTCTTTAAAACAATTATTATTTATTGTCTGTACTAGAAGGTGCGTGTATTTGCTTTATGATTTTGTTCCAAACATTATATCATCCAACACATATTTTTTCATGTATTTTTCAAACTATTGTATAATACTTTAATTGAATTTTTATGTTTTTAAAACATGGCAATAATATTTATATTTTTCATTATCAAAGACAACAACCATTTTTCAAGAAAATAATTTAGAGAATTCAAAGACAAGAACTCAGAAGCATTTTCAAACAAAAACGTCCTAAATCTTCTTACTAAATTAGGGCATTATTTTACTTAGGGACTTAAAATTTAAAAATACCCACCAAAAAAGTTTGCTTACTAGAATGCAAAAAGTGTATGTACTCTCCAGTCGTAAGTACTTACAATTTGACTGAATAACCCATTATTTTTGTTTGAGAAGTTCAAAAAGTATGCGGTACCCAGAACCACTCATTACTTTGTAAGCCAGTAATAGAGAACTGCCCATTACAAAATCTGGAAAATTTTTTGCTGGGTATTTACAAGGTTTTTTGAATTTCATAATGTTTTACCCTTTATCGCCAGTGAATGTCCCAACTTTAGTTTTGGGATTGTTTTCAATATAACGAATTTTCAAAATTTTTGCGATAGGTTTGATTTATTCCAAATGTCTGCCATTTTACAACTTAAGACATTTCAAGACTTGGTGTCGATTTTTGCATTAATTTATATTTCAAGTGTATAATCCAATTTTATTTTGCATATTATGCAAGTGATTTTTGCCTCAATTAACATTTGCATAACTTAGTATCCATGGGCTACAAAAATATCCATAGGAAGGCAGAGATTTGGAGTAGATCGAATTAGTGAAGGAAAGTTTATCGAACCAGGCGAAGTTCGTCGGTCGTCCAAATTTTGTTTATAATACTAGTTGACCCCGGTCCGCGTTGCTGTCCCTAAGCAAACATTAGTGTTGTATATGGCATTGGTGGTACAACATGAAAATTGGATTTTGCCCACGAATAAACTAAATATTGCGCCATCTGCCGGACGAACTTCAAACTACACAGAAACGCTCCTCACGCCCCATAGAGCATGTATATAAAGTTTGGTTTAAATCGGTGCAGTAGTTCTTGAGTTACGGTGCAAAATCACAAAAAAAAACTAAATATGGCGCCATCTGTCAGACGAATCACTATTTCTGAAAGGGGCGTAGCATTTACCGGGGTAGAATATATATAAAAACACTCGCCGGTCTTTTACAAATATTTTGTGGGGTGGGCATTAAAGAGTTCATCCCTAACAAATAAACGTGTTTTTGATTTTTATATATATGTATTAAGATTACGGAAATGAAGCAAAACAAGAGTTAAATATATTTTGTAGTTTTCGTATGAAGAATTTGGAGCAAATGCTAAACTGAGGCATGTATTGCAAAACAATACTTATTAAACCTTAAAATAGTTGATATGGAGCAAAATTAATGCTAAATACCTCAGAAACCAAAAGTATATATACTCGATAGCTAATTCATTTAAAAAAAATTTTCGGTAGGTTAAACCAATGATGGGCTGACGATATATGTATATCATATCATGAAAAATACCGCATCGAAAGTTTTGTTCTGAAGCTAAATCATGTTTTTTTTTGGTTATAAGCGTATAAAATTTTTTTTTTCGATATAACTGAAAATGCGCTTTAAACAGAACTTGCTACAAGTGTACTAAACAGTATAGAATATTAGCACAAAACTGTTAGCGCTGGACAACCTGTTCTTTATATGCGATAATTCGCTATAACTACTATTCATTATAAAAGAAATCCACTGTAATAAATTCATTAAAATCTAAACTCTGTTCAATTATGTTGCACTAATAACTTCTTCATTTAAAGAAAAAAAAATGCCTTAACCGATATCTTATTTATACATTTGCCGGTTTTTTTTGCAACTATATAGGAAAACTCGCTACATTTTTCCATATGGCAACAGTTGTTTTAAATTATAAAATGAGATACGAGTATGTTTGTATGGAATTGAGTAAAATACTATATTAAATTAAATAACCAGTAATAAGAAAGAGCCATGATACAATTATACAGGTAACCGCAAATCGACAACAAATTTACAGCAAATAAAACAACAGGGCTTTTTGTTGCTAGTTTCTGGTGCCAACTGTCATAGAGCAATGAAAGATAAACAGCGTGTGTGTGTGTGTTGTAAAACATAAACAACATTTGGCAGAGTGCACCACGAAACAAGCAAAACAGCTGGCGCTTCGCGGGTACCTGTATAATTGTATCATGGAAAGAGCAAACAAAATTGCTGATGGAATGAGTGTGTGAAAGAATGAAAATAAAAACAAAACCAACAGGTACACAGCAGTATCTGTGTATTAGTTATGCAGCATAGGCATTTTATTTTAGCCCTCACTGTATGCAGCTAAAAGATCGTATTTAGAAAGAGATGGCTAAAGCGTATTTTCAATTAACCTGCTGTAGAAATAGCATTAGAGCGAAAGAGCTGCAAAGGGTGGGTGTACGTTTAGAGCGAGTAGTACAAGTGTATCTAAAAGTAACGAATAAAAGTATCTGTGCTGTGAAGTTGTTGTTTTATGTGTGTATATTTTACTGTTGCTTTCAGCATTAATCAAACAATTACTTAGTTAATACAGTGATTTCAAAGTGTTTGGGTGTGTTGGTCTTAGACGAACGAAGCTAATAAATAGAAAAATAATAAAAAAAGAAAAATCTTATAAATTCAATTATGGATTTATAAGATACCACCATATGTATATACATATAGTTAAACACTGGATACAAAGAAATTATACAAAACAAGCAAGATAAAGTGAGCCAAGCAAGTAACGAACGAGTTTTGTTTTGATAGAAACCATAAAAAAAAGTTATCAAGCAATGCCAACAACTCACGAAAGTAATAAAAAAATTATTAAAGAAAAATAAAAAAAAATAGTAAGCGAATAATAACGATTGTGTAATCAAGAGGCAGCTAATTATTAATATTTTTATATTAAATAAAAAACGCTTTAACTTCAGAAGCATTTCAGCTTAAATTTAAAACAAAAATGCAGGCCATTAAATGTGTGGTGGTGGGTGACGGTGCCGTGGGTAAGACCTGCCTATTAATCAGCTACACTACCAATGCGTTTCCCGGCGAATATATACCCACCGTATTCGACAACTATTCGGCCAATGTTATGGTCGATGCCAAACCAATTAATTTGGGTCTTTGGGATACTGCGGGTCAGGAAGATTATGATCGTTTACGCCCTCTATCTTATCCCCAAACGGATGTCTTTCTCATCTGTTTCTCTTTGGTGAATCCAGCCTCATTTGAGAATGTACGCGCTAAATGGTATCCTGAAGTACGTCATCATTGCCCTCAAGTACCGATCATATTGGTGGGCACCAAATTAGATTTGCGTGACGACAAGGCCACCATTGAAAAACTGAAGGAGAAGAAACTTACACCTATCACCTATCCCCAAGGTTTGGCTATGGCCAAGGAAATCGGAGCAGTAAAATATTTAGAATGTTCGGCCTTGACGCAGAAAGGTTTGAAAACAGTATTCGATGAAGCCATCCGATCGGTGCTCTGTCCAGTCATGCGCATGCCCAAAAGACGCAAGTGTTTGATATTGTAAATGCATTTAAAAGCAAACATTACTATGATATTTTCATAGAGCAGGAACTCTAGGGAATCCAATAAAAAAAACTTTAAGCAGAGTTTTACAATGCAAAAACAGCGAAATTAATTCATTAAATGAAAACAAAAAAAATATATATATGGAAAATATGATTAAAGCAGAAGTTGGTGACAACAAAAAAAAAAGAATACATTTTAGAAGGTCATTAAAAAATTATATAAAAAATTAAACTTATTATAATACATTAATTAAGTTTTCCTTTGTATTACATATGCATTAAAATACTACTAGATACATAGAATAATGACAAATGTTTTCATATAGAAGTAGTTTTTAATAAAAAAAAAATATACATACATACACATACATACGCATGTACGTACAAAAAAAAGACGAGGGCGGTCTCAGAATTAATATAAAATTTAAGCGAAAATTTAATTAATTGATACATACTACGTTTATACGCGCACTATTTGCAAATAAATTAACTCGCTGTTTATACGGCATAGCAAAAGTACACAAACTTGCTAGCACTTCTATAGAAAACTTACTTATGTTGCCAAAAAAATAATGTAAATGTACAAAATATCAAATAATAGTTTGTTTTAATCGTCATTATTTGCTTCTATCAACGTTTTTTGTTGCAATATTTATCCATTTATTGTTTTTTGTTATCAAACATTTGTAAGCGTGGCAACCTCAAGCATTTTATTTGCAAATAGTGCGTTAATCGTCAATAGTTTTCTGAATTAGTAAGTCACAATCAAAACAATAATATGGCAACAATTTACTGTTTTATTTGCAAATAAGCCCTGCGTATAAACGTAGTAACAGCCGAGTTAACATTATCGTGACCGTTGCAACGCGTTAGTACGCAGGTGGCATGATTTTTTTTTTTTTAATTAAGAGAAAAATTTTGCTCACTTTTGTTTGGTAAAAAAGTTCAAAGGACGGTGCCTGGAATTTAATATCCTTGAAGAAACAAATTAAGCTAGATTGACAAAATCATTTCTAAAGGATATCTGAAGCACCATTTTCGTTTAACAATCAGTGATCAAATTCTGAAATTATATGTTCCATTTTTTATTTTCCTTTCCTTGCCGTCATAAACTTGCCTGCATACACTGATCTCTTTAAACACCCTTTTAGTTAAATTTTATTCTTTCTAACTAAAATCTGCAATTTGCCTTACATTAAGTTTAAACTGCTGGATACATATCGAACTTTTTACTTTCCATCAAAATTTATAAATATTTGCTTAATAGCAGTGTTTTCAGATTTATTCTTAGCGCTCCTTACCAAATGACTTGTCGAACATCGTCAATATAAGAAAACATTAAATTTTAACTCGACAAATATTTTTATTTTGTAATTACCAGGGAAACCGTAAATATGCAATTGCATATTGTTTGACGTATTATGAACTTTGGCATTAATTTGTTAGTGCATATTTTTGCATATTTTATACTTTAAAGCATGTTTTTGCATATTTCAGTCTGACACGCATATTCTTAGAATTTAAGAGCATATTTGACATTTTTAGGGCATATTTTGATACTTTATAGAATTTTATTTTAAACCTACGGTCCATAACGGGTTATTCTGGTAACAGTTTGAACTTTAAAGTGCTGCTGTCAACATGAAACTCCGCATTATCAAACATTTCGGCTAAACTTAGAGACTAGAAAAAATTTATCAAATTTGTTTATATATAGTAACCAAAAAACGAGTTTAGTGTTTTACATACAGGGATCCATGACCAGGGTACACGGGTACCTTAGTGCAAATTACCTTATATTTCAAAGAAAAAACGTTTGTTTTATTATTATTTTGTTTCATAATATTTATTGATGTGTAAAATATGAAGTGTAATTGTTTCTTAGTTGAATTGTTTATATTTTATTCATTTTAACTTATTTCTAATATTTGATGTCTTATGTTGAGTCATTGTTGACAACATGGAAAATATTTCGATATTGTTTTAGTATGTTGATCGCAAACTAGTTTCTTGCAAACGCTGCAGACTTATCTTCTCCTTTTATCTGGCAATGAAGCGCACAAATAACAACTTCCTGGTATTGGCTTCCTGACATCAGTAGAAGCGGCCGTAGAAGTAGGTATAGGTCTTCCCAAAAAGCTTTCAATTGCTGTTTTGGTGCAAAAGTGGCGCGTTACTTGGTGATTAGTTACTCTTTCTTCTATTATTGGCGCACACAAATCCTCAGCAAGTTTACGCAAAAAAACGTTTTCTCCGTGTTGTTTGATATGGAACAGTTGTGTTGTTCTCATAAAATATAGTGTATGCCGCGAAAGCACTAACATCCAGCATATTGTACAAAAACGATAAAGGTCAACTTTTTGTGTGTCTCTGTGTGGTATACTCCCGAAGCGTCTGCTCCATAACATCCACGCCACCTTTCGTTTTGTTATAAAAATTGATGATTTCTGGTTTGCCGTTTTCTTCTACAGTTGCATCATCATGCATAGTCGACAACATTATTACGGAATTTGTTTTCCTCTATTTGTATGTAACCATAGTCACCTTCTCGTGGAAACCAAATTTGCTTGTCCCAATATTCCACCTCTTATCGTCTTTCATTTCTGTTGGTATATAGGCTTTGTTTCGCCGCAGTGTTCCGACAATGCTAAGCTGCTTTGCCAGTGACAGCGTCGTAAAAAAATTTTCCATTGTGATATTACGTCCGCTACCGTGGTATGGCCCAACCAAATCTCTGACTACTATTTCGCCTACACCAATTTTGTCAGTATATATTTGGCCATGGATACCTTGATACCGTATTTCGCAGGCTTCGATGGAATATACTGGGTAAATTTTGTTCAGCCGCGGTACGGATACAATTGTTGGCCGATTGTTAAATTTTCTGTAGGCACATAATATTTTGCGAGATTGGCGTTCAACATTATCCAAATATCTCGTATCCAAATATCTGTGCGCTGCCTCTCGTTTTTTGTTCTCGCGTCATTAAAACGTATAAAACGAATAAGATCCCAGAAGCGGTTTAATCCGATTGTTGCGCAGAATAGAGGAGGAGACAATTGCGTCCATAAGTCCCTTGCATTTTCATCATTGGAATGATTTGCGCCTGCCATTATCAGCATTCCAATGAATGCGTATATTTCTGCCACTGTCGTATCCCTCTACTTCAATTGACGCTTTGTTCGGTTTGCCGCATTGTGGGCATCATAAGTTGAATTGGCTTTATTGTTGGTATGACACACGATTACATCGATCATTTCTATTGTAAAATAATTCTTGAAGCATTGCATACCAGTCATACTTTTCGTCATTCGTAATGGACCACTGCGAGTTCTAATCATGTTGTGACTCCTTATTTGTTGACAAACTGGTGGTGTGGGTTTGCCATTGAGTACCATCACGTGTAATCATACTTTCTGTAGTGCTTGATGTTGGTGCATTTTCTTCAACCATATCCGTTTCATTGTCACTTTCATCTTCAAATACATCTTGCTCAATTTGCATCGGCGTGTCAATAGAGGCTGGAATTTCGTTATTTTCGTTGTCATTGTCGCAGTCTTCACTCTCTGAGTCTTGCACTTCTCCAGTAAATACCTCTTCTTCTTCCTCAATTGGCACTAAAGCGTCATCATCCTCAGTCACATCATCAAGTAAAGACTCAATATATCTGCTTCTGGCTTTTTCACTCAAACGCAGATATTGTCTTTCAGTTAAAAATTCTATTTTACGGTTCATTTTTCTTCAACTTCACTGTTCAACTTATAATGACGAAATCATTGAAATATATTATTTTTCTAGCGTAGCTCAGGGTTGTCAGATACGGCGATTTCTCGCCAAACGTGGCGATTTTTCAACTTGTTTGGCGAATAAATTTTTGATTTGGCGACATGGCGATTTTTTTGGCGATAAATAAATTTGTTGGCGATTTAATGGCTATTTTTTTAACAAAATTGAATTTCCAAATTTTACTAATTCAGGAAAATTAGTTTGTTAAAGCAGTAGTTTCAAAAATAAATTCTACCAAAACTCGTTCTGTATTCCACGTGAAACTAAAAGGTGACTCATACCCCGTTAAAGCAATTTGATTTTGATGATTTTTCTTATATTAATTAATTACTAATGCGTGTTGAATTTAATAAAATAGGTAAAAAAAATTTGGCGATTTTATTTCTGCTTTTGGCGATTTGCTGGCGAATTTTTATACGATTATTTTTTTTAAATTTATATTAAAAAAATTGTTATATAAAAACAAATTTATTATCAAATATATATTAAGAAAAACCACATAAAATCAATTTTGATGATTTTTGGCCATTTTTAAAATCAATTTGGCGAAATAGGTCGGAAAAAATCTGACAACCCTGGCGTAGCTGAACATTTGCTACCTAAAGACACAAACAATTCACAAGCAGGTACCATAAACAAACCTTATAAAACCAGTTTCTGTTTACTTTTGTGTGCCTGTTAGGTACAAAATGCCTATAGAAACCAGTATTATCTTACAAATATGAAATTTGTATAGTTTTGATATAAAAATTAAGCGTTTCTAATAATCTGTGCAGATATATATTATTTTATTTGAATATAAACAAAAAAAAAAAACTGCTCTAGGTACCCGGGTACCCTGGTTATGGACTCCCGTTCATCCAGCTGTTTATGTACCGTAGGGTTAATATGATTGGTCAAAATATGTTGGTTAAACTTTTTATTTTTCCCATACTAGGTATATAAGTTGTTAATAAACATAGTTGCTTTGAGTAATTATCCAACTTTTGAAGATTCAATTAAAATATTGGACGTTAATTGCAATAAAATCCTGCTCAAAATGCGGTTGCTTCAAAAATACAAAATTTAAGTTATTTCAATTGTTGACCCTAAAAATTATACTAAAAAATTAAACTGTATAATTATTACAGCAATACAAAATACACAAAAAAAAGTTCATTTAATATGCAATTTAAAAGAAAAGCAATGGAAATTCATTGTCGCATAATATTTTCCACAACTAAAAGTAGTCGGTATCCATTGCAGTATTGCCATCATATAAAAATTATAAAATTCGTTTTAGAGACCATTTGGAATAATGAAAAAAATCAAGTTCACTTTAGCTAAAGTCATCTAATACGTATCTATATTATTTGTATAACTTAAAAAACCATTCTAAATCGCATGAACTCTTTTAGCTGTGCATCAGTAGAAGTGAAACCTAATATTCGTACTTTTACTTAAATGAGAATGAGAAGACTATATAATTGGCTTGACGAATTGTACTAATTTCCTTTAAATCAAATCAAATATTTACATATTTTAACATACGAAAATGTAAAACTTAGCTACTTAGTTTAATTGTGATACCGTCCTCGTATATAAAGTATAATTATTACTTGTTTTTATACTGTTTGTCGGCATGTGTGATTATTTTTATCTTAATTTTGTTTGTATGTATTTAGGTCTTTATTTCAATGCACGTATGTATGTTTTTATTTTATATATACATATATTATATATTATATACATATGTATGCTTATTGTATTTATGTCAAATTTAGGTAGAAAAAATAATAAAAAATAACAAAATCTTTAAGTTTTTTTCTTTTGTTTATTTTTCTCTATGCGAGGGCTTTAAAAAACGCCAAAAAACAATTATATAAATTGAAAAAAAAAAAAAATTAAATTAATAAATTAACACTGGAATAAACTGTGGTGTATATATGTATGATGATTGTATAGGCAGACATACATATGTACATATGTTTGTTTTTCATAATTACGAAAGTAGTCGAAGTTGCAAATATTTTTGCTTCAAATCTTTAATCAAATGAAGCAAAGCCGCGAATAATGATGTAACAGACAAATTTTCAAACATCTCACAAAGAAGTAGTTGAGCCAAAAAGCTGGCCAATACTGTTTTTTTTAGTTTATATTGCTTGTGAAAAGCTATTGAGTGCCCCTACATTAATGAAACATGGTAGAAATATGTCTTATAGTTCTAGGCTGTTAAACCTTGAAAACAAGAAAAATGTTACAAAGGGGAAAATAGTTCCCCTCAGAGAAACTAATCCCACCTCTGAAAAATTTTATTTTTTCATACTTTTGTTTAGCAATTGCAACTTTTAACGTCGCCGAAAGTTCAAAACCCTAAACTTAGACCCACACGCAAAGAAAAAATATGGTTGAGGTAACCATAATCAAACAGCAACATACTATGATTGAATTATATGGTTGCAGTCAAATCATATTATTGCCAATGGAAAAGCAAAGTTTAAATAATATTATTTTCTTAGTTAATAATATTATCTACAAGAACAATTAACTTTGTTATACCTAATCTTATTATTGTAAATAGGACAATACTATTGTTAGATGTGACTAAAATATAATTGACACTTATCATATCATGTTCTAATATTATAATTATATTGTTAAATACGACCATAGTATTATTTTATGTAATAATAACATTTTGTTTTTTAATCATATATTTATTGGAAAATCTTCTGTTTAAAACAGCTGTGCGGTAAATCCGAAATAAAAATAAATTAATATTATTGAAATAAAATGTATGTATGTATGTATGTATGTATAGAAATGTATACTTACATATATCTGTATACACGAAATACGGATATACATACATACATATGTACATATTATTTTTATTTATCTACCCTTTTGTTTATATTTTTTTTTTATTTATTTAACACCACGCGTGCACTACCGATAGCCTACAAACGAAACACTCAACTGACAGAAGATGTTTCTGAAAAAGATTTTGTTAAAAACTTAACATAGTATGGTTTTGGATAACACTATATTGTTATTTACATCATATTATTTTTACACATTAATACAAATTATATTAAACTCTAACCATATCGCACTTTCTATGAATATAATAATGTAATTATTAAATTCAAACATTACTTTATTTATCGTAACGAAATTAATGTTTAAAATAACAATAACAAGTTTTCAACGACCACACATTTGTTTCAGAGAACATAATATTGTTTTCTCAAACATTTTGCAACCATATCTTTTCTTTGCGTGCAGGAGATCGTAAGATGCCATTTTCATCCCCACTTCCTTTTGTGGTGTCACCGCAAAAATAATGTAAATTTAAAAAAATTTTACTACTTATGCCTTAACATCATAAAAATTAAACTTATGAGCTTTTATGGGAAGGGGCAGACCTCTCCCCTCAAATCAAAAGATCTCATGGCGGACTAAAAAGGTTTCTTACTCATATTTATCCATGCAAGCTGAGCAAAAACAGAAAAAATGTGAAATTTTCAAAAAATGACCAAAAAAATGATGTAAACTTGTGCAAACTTTTTTTTAGGTCTAAAATTAAGGATTTCAAATTTAATTGTGGTATATTTTATACTCTTATATTAGCCTTATAGTGAATAAAAGTTCACGTGAAAAGTGTTCACTTTCCCTAAAATTGCGATCGCCAATGTTTGCGTTGTTGCTGTGTCAGTATACTATTTTCTAACTTTGTTCGCGATTTTTGTGCGCATTATTCCAAGTGTAGCTACCTTCACTTTTAAAAACCTTCTTCTTGTTTTTTGCTTGCAAACAAGTATCATATAAAGATGTTAAAACCGGTAAACGTTCAAAAAATTCAGGTAATTTCCTGCACTTTTCTGACCTTGGCAGTGTCTCAGAGCTACAAATCAGAACTTAAAGTCTTTAAAATTTGCAATATGATGTAAAATTTTGTTGTATATCGAACTGCTTACTTGGTTCTTAAGATTGCTTTAAATTAATTTTTGCCTTTATGGCCAGCTTTTTGGCTCAAATACTCCTCTGTGCATCTGTTTTTCACAGATTACCTCTAACTTTACTCTTTTTTATTATTTGCACAATCATCCAAAATTATGCATCTTATCGTCATCAAAATACATTTGCAAAGACTCATTTGGTGGAAGAACTTTATAAGTATCCCTGTCGGAGAATGTGTGATTGACAACAAAAATAGTTAAGTTATAGTTAAATTTTCTTAGACTGACTAAAAGCTAGCTGAAAAGTCATCCAGAACAAACACAAAATTAATTCTTTGAGTTGAGTACGTAATCGAACTTGATGAGAGCCAACAAATTTATTCTCAGCTGCTTTAAAACTCATTTCAGTTTTATATTAACATTTTGCTGTTGTTATTTTAGATGGCAGCTTAGCTGAGTGGTAGTGCGTTGAGTACACAACGTATGATGTTACATGTTCGAACCCCAGAATTTTTTTTTTTAATTTTTGACTATACCAGGTGATTTAAAAAAGTCAACCTTAAGTTAGCTGAAAGTAGTCTTAGCGCCTAGGACATCGTAATGTCAAAATAGTCAGTTGATTACATTGCAAAGTAATCCAAGTGTCAGTCAGTACTAGTTGCGAAATAGTTAGCTTAAAGTTAGTTAAAAGTTAGCCAAATTTCCGACAGGGATGTAACTAATAAAATGTTACAAACGGAATTGTCAAAAGTAATTGATAAATGTAACAGAGGTACAAAAAGTAAATTTAATGCTAATTATTATTATTTTTGAAACGTTAAAAAACTATGCAACAAATAATCTTGCCTTTTTTTCCTCTTCTGAAATAAAAGGTGGTTAAATTTTAAGGGCCGACATCGGCATACAATTATATATAGTGTATATATTATAGACACTTGCTAAATTTACTAAGTTAGTGTATTTTTATACAGACTACAACAGTTAACAATAAAATTAAGAAAGAATTAAAATTAAAGGGTTTTCTATCAGTTAATGTAATTGACTATGTAATTTTGAAAATTGCTGTGTCTTGGAAACCGTGAGAGGCATACTCTTGAAATTTTCAAAAACGCTAAAACTAAAAAATTTAAAAATTATAAAATCGCCAAACCGAAAAAATCGCCAAAAACCCCCAAACTAGTACAAAAATATCTAAAACTAAAATAAATCACCAAAAAAACATGAAAATATCGCCAAAATGAAAAAAGTTAAAGACTGAAAAAATCGCCAAAACTAAAAAAATTTCTTTAACTAAAATAACTCGCCAAAATCGAAAAAACGCCAAAAACGCAGAGAACCCAAAAAACACACAAACAATCCCAAAAACGAAAATTTTTCAAAATTCAAATAATACTGTGAAACTTCGGTATAACGAATTCCAAGGGGATCCGAAAACACTTCGTTATAGCCATTGATTCGCTATAAATATACCCAGCTATAAATATACAACGAAATTTGAAGAAATACGAAAAAAGTTCGTCATAACTATACTTTTCTTTACCATTTTGCTATACATAATTTTATTCTTACTTCGTTGTATAGAACCCTTTGTAGGAGTACTTTGTTGCATAGAGGCTTTACAAATGCGCTTGTAAATACATTTAGGCTTTGCTATTTTTATAACGGGACTTTTAGGACAATTTAGGATTTATTCTGATTTCATTATATTGAGGCATTTGAAGGAATTTCGCTATATAGAGGCTTTTGTAGCTATAGTGTTTTTTGTATGAAAAACTTTGCAATAAAGATGCTTTCTAAAGGGACTCAATAAAACATACGTTATATTAAGTTTTTCCTTATAACAAAGTTCGTTATAACGATGTTTCACTGTATTAGATATCTAGTGTCCTACCGGAACCCTTACTGTGCGCTTCAAAGTCACACTTTACTGAATTTATTTATGATTTTATGTAACGTGATTTGTAAGCGTGTACTTCAATTTGGCAATCAGAAATTTATGTCATTATATGGCAAGCAGTTCAGATGGTATTAGCTTTTGTTTTGCTGGGTAGACATGGGTGCTGAAAAATGCCCGTATTTTCCCCATCAAAATTCAAGTCTAATTTTTGTTTGTCTTTAGAAACTCACATTATTAAATAAAAATATTGCATTGTATAAAAATTTAAAATACTGAACTTGAGACCGATTAAGAAATTATTTCCGATTTAAATTCATTCCAATTTAATTAAATTTAAATATGCATCTTGTGATGCATTTTAATTTCCCAGCAAAAAATTTCAAAGAAGGCAATCGGGCTTGGAACTAAGCATTTTTGGTGGAAGCTGTTCCTTACTGCATTACCAACTTAATGGTTTTAACAAGGGGCGTAAGACTAAAATAATTGATTCTTGAGAACTACTTACTTTTTTTATTTGGCAACTTGTTCACGTAATCTATTTAATCTAAAAAAAATTATTCTCCTCATTTAGCAAATTGTACATAATTTTTTTAAATTTTAGGTAATGTGATTTGTAAGCGAGTAATGAAATTTGGTAATCAGAAAAGTAAGTCATTATGTGGCAAGTAGTTCTGATGGTAATGTGTAATTTTTTGCTGGGTTATAATAAAATAGTGATATATTTAATCTTTTTACAGTAAATTTTTTTATAATAAAGTCTCTAACAACATGAATTTGTAAAATGCGAATATTTTTAATTCCATATTGTTACCACCTAGTTCAATTTCATCACTTATGCTAACTTCATGTCAGCTTGTTGGTTATGCATAAGGCTGTAGTAATGTTTACATACTTGATAATCCAAAAAGATTAAAATCTAATTGTTACGATAAAAATATTTAAAGCCTTCTTTATAAAAATTATTAATTCCCTAATTCAGTAAGAAGATTTAGGACGTTTTTGTTTGAAAATGCTTCTGAGTTCTTGTCTTTGAAGTCTCTAAATTATTTTCTTCAAAAATGGTTGTTGTCTTTGACAATGAAAAATATAAATATTATTGCCATGTTTTTAAAACATTAAATTTCAATTTAATTATTATACAATAGTTTGAAAAATATATGAAAAAATATGTGTTGGATGATATAATGTGTGGAACAAAATCATAAAGCAAATACACGAACCTTCTAGCATAGACAATAAATAATAATCGTTTTAAAGAACCAAAACTGTGGCTTTTTTTCGTCCATAGACAAGACGATACATTCGTCGAACAGAATTAGGGCATAAGGCTCTAACAAGGCTTAAATAAAAAAAATTTTATGAATATCTGTTTTATAAACCCTTTTTAAAGCCTTCATACTTTTTATGAATAAGTCTATTAATTTTTAAATTGTAACATTTTTATATTGTTAAAATGTACAATATAAAAATATCAAATTATTATTAAATTTTTGTATTCATGTTTGTGTGTACGGAAAGAAAATAAATGTTAAAGTGTGTTGTTTTAGTTAATTTTCCGTTTGTGGTTTTAAACAACAAAACCATGAAATTTCATGCATTTTCACATGCAACATTAAATTGAGTGTAAGATTTTGATTAATAGGCAGATTTTGTAAAAATTTCGTTTCTAAACGTTTCAAATTTGTATGAAAAATAACGAAAATTCTTTTAAAAAAATATATTTTCAATACAAATTTCAAAGCGAAAAAAACGATTCTATTTACAAAATTTGCCTTTAAATGTTTTTCATTTAGTCAAGTTTTAATAACTACAATTTTGCAGTTTTTTTTGTTTTTTATTTTTATTTATATTTTTTTTGCTAATAAGTTTTCGTGTTCAGCTGATTTTCTGTTTTACTTAATTTTCCCGTAAAAATAATATAATAATTTTTTTAATATTTACTAAAAATTAAAATTAATTGACCAAAATAAAATTTTGGTTATTATTAAGTTTGAATAATTGATTTAAATATTTGCATAATAAAATTGAATTTGCTGGCATATTTGATCTCTAAAAGTTTAAGTTTGCAATTGTGTATTTGAATTTTAAAGGACTAATATAATAATATTGTGCACAAAGCTTGAATAAGTCATTTTATTTGAGCAGTTGGCATTCTTCAGCCCCTTTTTGATATTTACAATATTATTATCTCTCTGTGAAATTTCTCAGGACACCACAAAATAACCTCTTTAGTTAGAGATTTCTGAAAATTTACCGGTCCTGAGAAAAGGATTGAATAGATTTATGCCGCTCTGACTTCGTCGGGGCATCTACAGCAGCGGCGACAATACGATAAGCAAGGGACTATATATTGATATCTACTAAAGCTTAGAGGTACTACCTAAGGGTTACCGCCTCGAAGAAAAACTTACATTCTAGAAGAAGGAAATGTGAAATATTTCATATCTACGTCTACATTTTATCTTCATTTTGCAGCCCAGAAATAGGACTGTATGTACATTAGAGATGAGCAATATTTCGATACCTGTTACTTTTTCACAACGATTGAAAAATCAGTAATCTTAACTGAGACTGAATTTATTACGTAACAGATTTTGAAAATATAGTTCTTTCATAAAAACTGTCGTGGTTCTTGTATGTTTACTTTACAGTAAATAAAGATATAACCTTCAGCTCTTGTCAAGAACACATTTTTGTATTTTCAATTTTGTTGTTACTTTGCCTACGACAATCCTCAATATTTGGATGGGGTTAATTAATTGTTCTTGTCACTCTTCTTATTAGTATTTCAAAATACTAATACACACTTTTAACGCAGAAGTGCTGAAGTGTGTTAAAATCACGGTCACTGTTTAATTTCACTGCTACTTTAATGATTAGTTTTTCTCAAAATAATAGAACTGCTACAAACAAAATACTGCTAAACTGTGATCACAATTACAGTTTAAAAGAACAGCGATTTAAAAATCACTTTCACAAGAAGAAACATTATAAAAAAAACACAGGATCGCTCATCCCTAATGTACGTAGATAGTTTTCTAATGCTGAATTTAGTTTTTCCACCGGCCATTTCGATATTCTTAGGCTGAGCTGACATCTGGCATTTCTTGTGTGCCATTTGCCCAAAAAAGCGTAACCAACTAATTACTAATGAAAAACTGTTAGATTCAGACATGTATTTATTGATTTAAACAGTTTCCAATCATGTTGGATTCTATAAAATTGTCTATTAGTTATGTATGGAACTATTAACCTTGATAAATACATGTCTGAATCAAACAGTTTTTCATTAGTAATTAGTGGTTACGCTTTTTTACGCTTGTGTGGCACATGGCACACATATGTAAACCCGACCTTGCGCCCCCCACAAATATTTTACTCGCCCTTCAATGTATGTATAAAAAAATATTATATAAGATATACTCCATAAAAATGGTTAGCTTTCATTAATAACACCCACAGTTGCGTTTCAGCGATGTTCATTTAGAAGGCATGCAATTTTTTTACTGATTACCAGTACGAAATTTATTTCTGCTGGCATCTGCCTTATAACACCTTCTGCATACATCCTGTTTCAAATATTATATGTCTACTATAACTTGATGTTCATGATTATGCACAGGCCCTTTGTATAGGTCTGCACTAAATAAACAAACACTAAAATTCAGTGCGACCTTAACTCACGCATGAAGCGTTCCGTACGGATACTATATATGTAATACTATACGAACTTTATCCTATATAATATACACTTTAGGCATTCTTTTCGTTTTTGGGATTTTTTCGGTTTTGAGCGTTTTTTTGGTTTTGGCGTTTATTCGGTTTTGGCGATTGGTTTTTTAGTCTTGGCGCTTGTTTATGATTTTTTCGTTTTTTTTCAGTTGTTTCCCCTGTTTTTTTCATTTTGGCGACTCTTTTCATTTTGGCGATTTTTCCGGTTTTTGGCGATCTATTTTAGTTTTAGGAATTTTTTTCAATTTGGCGCTTGTTTTCGATTTTGTGCGATTTTTTTTTTTTGGTTTGAGGCGATTTTTTTCGGTTTGGCGATCTTATAATCTTGGGATTTTTTAGTTTTGCCTTTTTTAAAAAATTTCAGTACTTTGCCTTCTACGGTTTCCCAGATACAGCAAGTTGTCAAAATTACATAGCGTAGTTTTACATGAACTGATAGAACATCCTTTGATTTAGATTTTTTAAATTTTAGTGTTAATAGTTGTGTATAAAAATACACGAACTTTACAAATTTCAAGTGTCTATATACATACATACACTAACAATTGTATGTATATTACATGAAATTTTAAAATTTTTCGTTGCTCGTTTTGGAACACCCTTTAGTTTTTAACTCTCTTGTATTTGTTGTTGTAGTGGCCAAAGTTATACACACTATGTCCAAACTTGCGTAGCTCTTACGATTGTCGAGAAAATATCCTGTGACTGACAGACGGACAGCGTAGCGAAAACAATAGGGTTCCTTTTCACCTTTGGTGTACGGAATCCTAAAAATGATGGTCTGAACTCCGCAGTTTTGTAGCACTTGCTTGCATATTCTTTAAGACATATTGTGTACTGTTTCCATCAACATCCATACATTCATATACATATGTATCTATATCTATCATTACTCATTAAAATAATTAAAAATAAATCTGTAAGGTGTTACAAATTCATCATAAACAACAATAATTTTCTGGCTAATTCATTTTGTTGTATTTGGGAATGTGCAATTGTTGCATGTCTACGTTGTAAAAACAATGCCCAGCAGTGATGACAAATGCAAATATCCTCTCATACACAAAACATACAAAACACACACACACACACACACACTCACACAAATGCATACGCATGAAAATTCACTTAATAAATACACGAGTACGTGTGCTGATGTGTGTAATAAATATGATTTATGTATAATTGAGAAATTTATGCAAAATTTGCACAAATTGTTTCTGCTAACAAAAAAAAATATAAATAATAAAAAAAAATTAAAACTATAAGTCAACACTAAAACAAACGCATGTTAATCTGAAAATATAATTTTAGAAACTCGTTTTTATTGTGGGTGATAGTTTAATTAAAATAATGTCCGTAGTGTCTTTTTAATTTGAATTGAAGTGATGATTGTATAAATGTGATTTTTAGTTTTAAAAATGAAGGTCAATTGAAAATTATGATTTTGAAAAGAATAGCTATATAATTTTAAAAATTGCAGCAAAAAAAATAAGTGGGGGGGGGGGGGTTATAATAAAATGAAGTTAAAATAAATTCAGTAAAGTGCGACTTTGACTTGCGCACGAAGGGTTCCGTACGTTGGCTTTGAGCATTTTTTTTAATAAAGTGTTTTTTTACGTTTTTTCAGCTGAAATAATTTTTTTTTTTTATTATATTTCGCTTTTTTCTCGTTTTGGCGATATTTTAATTTTGGCGATTTTTTTTAATTTTGGCGATTTTTTCATTTAGGCGATTTTTCCGGTTTTCCGCGATTTATTTTCGATTTAAAAAATTTTTTTTAATTTGGTGCTTTTTTTCGTTTTGGCGATTTTTTTTTTTTGATTTTGGCGATTTTTTTTTTTGATTTTGGCGATTTTATAATTTTGAGATTTTTTTGTTTTACCGTTTTTGAAAATTTCAAGAAGTTTGTTCTTACGGTTTCCAAGATACAGCAAGTTGTCAAAATTGCATAGTCAAAATTACATTAACTGATGGTACACCCTCTAATTAAAATTTTTTTAAATTTTAGTGTTAATTGTTGTAGTCTGTATAAAAATACACTAACGTTACAAATTTCAAGTGCATATACATACAATTCTATGTATATTACATGGGATTTTAACATTTTTCGTTGCTCGTTTTGGCACACCCTTTAATTTCCAACTCTCATGTATTTGTTGTTGTAGCGGCCAAGGGTCTACACACTCTGTCCAAACTGAAAATACCCTGTGACGGACAGACGGCCCGACGGACAGACGGACAGACGGACGGACGGACAGACGGACAGCGTAGCGAAAACCATAGGTTTCCTTTTTCACCTTTGGTGTACGGAACCCTAAAAAAACATTCAATACTCGATTTATGAATATTATCATGGGGATTTGGGGTTCATGTAATTAAAAGCTGATCTTATATATGAACATAAGATATTTTATAAAATCACTTTACAGCAAAAAAATAGCAAACTTTCCGTTAAAATTAATTTTAATGACTTATATTTAGCATAACCTACTTTTTCACAGAAAGAACCTTCATATCATCTGCATTACTTTTTAGGCAACATACATACCGTCAGTATTACTTCACAGCAAATTATATAACGACTGTATGTACTAATACTGTATATACTTATCATGCAGATAGGTTTATGTTCAAATCTGAGTTCACATCTGACATATCTTTTGTTGTCTTCTTGTGGTGTCATTTTTAATATGTGTGTGCACATTCACTCTTATCGGGAATAAAATGTGAACATTTTGCTCGCATGAAATATTTCCAGTGAGCAAAAAAATGGTTAAGAAACAAACAAACGCAAACATTGGCGATTACAATTTATGGGAAAGAGAACAATTTTCACGTGAACTTTTATTCCCGATAAGACTGATTATATTTTATGTTTTTGTAACACAATGCCACGCAACGAAAAATATGGGAAACGACAAACGTTGCTACTAGTCCGCACTAGAGGTGAGCACAAAACATTCACTTTATTTATTCACATTATTGAATTGTTCTCGTTTTTTTTGCTCTTGATTTTGCGAGAACTATAAAACTTTTATCCAAAGTATGACAGCAACATTTTTTACCTGCCAAACAAGGGCATTATTTATTGTATTGACAATAGTCTCAAATGGAATATTGTTTATAATGTGACGATATGTGTATGTATGAAAGATAAAACGAAAAACGCAGATTCTTTGAGCGTGCTGGTGCGCATGTGATGCAGTTCTAAGCAGAGCTGTTAAATTTCGATTACGATTAGTAATCAAGTAGATTACATTTTAAAAAGAATCGTAATGATTATATAATTGCCTTTAAAAGAATTGCTGATAAATAATTGATTACGATTACTAATAATCGAAAAGTAATCTGAATTACTTAAAATTCCTAAAAAATAATCAAAAAGAATCAAAAGTAGTCAAAAAATAATCCGATTACTTCTAAGGATTACTTTTGATTCTTTTTGATTATTTATTAAGGATCAAAAGTAATCTTTGAAAGTAGTCGGATTACTTTTTGTTTACTTTTGATTCTTTTTGATTATTTTTAGTAATTTTAAGTAATTCAGATTACTTTTCCATTATTAGTAATCGTAATCACGATTACTAAGTACTAAACTGAATATAATCGTAATTTAATCATTACTTCACCTTTAAAAAAAAGTAATCAAATTAGTAATCATTACGATTAGTAATCATTACTTAACAGCTATGGTTCTAAGTTCTATAATTTATTAATTTAAGACTTTAAAAATAAAAATGAAGTCCTTCATCATGGATATATGTATTTGCAATTAATTTTAGAATCACTTAATATTTTTTTTAAAATTGTGACTATGTGATATGAAGTATTGTGCCCTATAAAGTGTACAATAAAATTAATGCACACTTAATGCAACTGTCTTTGAAAATGTTGTACAATGATTTTTAGCGTTTTTGTTTCATTGTTCGCTATTTTTGCTTTACAATGAATTTCAAATAGTACTACAAACAATATTCGGTCTTGACTTTTAATGACCCATGCGCTGACCTCTAGTACACATTATTGTAATGTACCAAAACTGGACTATGTGAACTCAAGAGAAAGGGTTACATATCCGTCGATTGTGAATTCTTTGAAAGAATGTAATGGTGAAAGGTTGACAGTTACAAAAGTTTAAATCAATGAATTGTTAATATTGACAATCTTTGCACCTCGCTTATTTTGAAGCAGCTTATGAATTGGAATTTAATAACTTTTTTTTGCTATTTTAAATAATGTTTGAATGTCTTGAAGATAATCATGCAGACCTTTATTATGTACAGTCAAACTTCCTTATAGCGAAATTCACCTTAATGATTTTTTCTCCATAACGCATTATATTTGAAATTGTGAGTGACATTTGTTTTGAAAAATATTTAATAAAAATATAAAAGAATATCAATATTAAAATACGCCAAGAAAGCAAAGCAAAATACAGTAAGGCCTCGATTAGCCGTGATTCGATTAACTGGCAATGTCGATTATGCGGGAAAGAAATATTGGAATTGTTTTCTTTTTGTCCATTCGTTTAATTTTTTTTTTGCATCGATCATCGACCGTGATTACCTCTATTATCTGGGATTGCAGAGTACATATTATGCATTTTTCGATTAAACACAAGCATAAAATCCATGTAAATAAAAGTAAGTACAAAAATATGAATAAAAAATATGAAAAAAACAATAAAAGCTGTTACCTCACTAACCGGGAAAATCGATTATCCAGAATGCTCCCGGTCCCGACCATTATGGATAATCGAGGTCACACTGTACAAACAATCGCTGCAGTACTACACAGAGAAAAAACTGCCTCATAGAATCAAGAAGTTTTTCTCTATGAATCGTTTTTAGGCTAAGGGGTATCCCAGCAAAAAGAAGCGAAGATTTTTTCATATTGATTCCTTATTGTTTTTATGTGGTAAATCTTATTAATTTTATCAAGAAGAAAACCACATAAAATCAAGAAGAAATCTTATTATTCACAACTTTTTTTACTTAATTTCCGTTATTTTTGACACCAAAAAAACAATCCATAGCGAAAAAATTCTTGATTCTATTAGGTTTTCTTATAAATTGTAAACTATAGGGATTTTTTATTGATTTTATTAGGTTGCTTTCTAGATTTTTTTAAAAAGGTTTTCTTCTTGATTTTATTAGGATGCCTTATTGATTTTTTCAATAATGTTTTCTTCTTGATTTTAATAGGTTCCTATATGATTATGTGTAAAGCATCTTATTGATTTTTTTAATAAGGAAATCTTCTTGATTTTATGAGGTGTCTTTTTATTTCATATCTATAAATAGACATAGAGACTTTTTTTTCATGATATTTTTCATTTTTGTATAAGAATTTTTGCACAATAATTTCAATGGTTATTCAGGCTCATAAAAACTACAAGATCTCTTCTTGATTTTTTCAAAAAGGTTTTCTCTATGAAATTAATAAGATTTCCTTATTGAAAAAAACCCATGGAGATTTCTTATTAATTTTGTTCTATTTTATGAGGTATTTAGTAGGCACTGTTTTCTCTGTGTACCACCTTGTAAAAATAATAGATTAAATATGGCAGCTTTGATTTCCTGACAACTTTTTCGCAATGAGTGCATCGTGCTGCAGACAACTCTCAGTAAAAACAATTTTGTTCGGACAACATGGGTGAATCCATCTATACTTTTGATATGATAAATAATATGATAAGTTTTTCAATCTTAAATTTTTTTCATACATATATTTATAAGTTGCCGTAAATTCAAAAGTATTTGTACAATACATAGATACTTTAAACTTGCATGACTTGAATACCTAATTTTATGTATTCACATAATTTTTTTTTTAATGTAAATAATCCTCAACTGAAATAAAAATATATGTTTACATGGAATACAATGTACATACATACATATATAAAGATGAAAGCTTCTCTATAAAGAATTTTCTCTTTAACACAGAAGTTCGTCGGTGCCCAGCTACTACGTTATAGAGAAGTTCGTCTGTAGTTATGAAAATTATAATTAATACATGAAGAATATGTAGTATGTATTTAGGCGCTAATGGGAATGTATTCCCACAAACAAAATTTGATAAGGTAAATTTTCTACAAACATGTAAATAAATAATTTTTTCTTTTCTTGACAAAGAATTTATTTTACTGAAAGTCTACATAAATTAAAACAATTAATTAAACAAAACAACAACCGCCTATGAATCACATCAAAGTGACCGTCAAGCGCTAGTGAGAGAACAAGTAGCCAGACGCAGTATTGCAAAAAAAATTGTTTTTCTATTTTTTTTTTTAAGTATTTTTAGTTTTCTTAACAGCTTCGTTCGTGTCTGTTGCATAGATATAGTAACCTAGTTGCGGTAGGTAGCAATATTTAAATTGCAACACATTGCAGCAGCATCAGCAGCATTCTAAAATATGTAAACGACAATAAACTATGTAAAGAATTTCTAAAAAAAAATTGCATTGTTGACATTTAATTGCCATGTTTGTTGCAGGGACTACAGTATTTTCTTGTCTGACACTAACATTAATTATTTCTTTTTAGATATTTCATCAATTTGTTGCTTATTTTATAACGATATGTGAAGTAAAGAAATCAGCAAAATTTTATTAAATCAGCAATTTTACATTTTATGCATAATTAACAAAGTTTCTTATTATTACAATATTTTGTGGTGGCTGTTTAAAATTTTACATATTTTATTTTTTTAATTTAGATTTAAATATAAATTCAAATTTAGCCATGGCTGTTATCACCACATGACATCTGTGAACATGGTCTAATTAAATAAAAAAGAAACAAGCAAAAATATCATTAAAATATTTGAGAGGCAACTTAAGTACATATCGCTCATTTATACAAAGAACGTCGTAACTAAAAAAAATTAAATTTTTGAGTTAGTGTATAACAATGTCATACAAATAACTTGTTGACTCAACTCTTGAGAGAAAAATTAAATTTTATTTTTCATTAAGTTGTTTGTAAATTGAAAACATCAAACTCGTTTTCTAGCAAACTAGTTTCTTTGAGTTATGACGTTGTTTGAGTAAATGAGCGAACGATATATGCTTGCTTGCACTAGACCAAAGTATCTAGATATTTGTCGTACCTGAAAGAAAAAAAAACGTGCCGCTTGCTTATTATATCAAGGTACGTTTATGTGAGCTTTTACCTGTCTGATTTTTTTTAAGTATTTTTTTTTTTAAATTTATTTTAGCTTTTTAGTTATGGTATATTTTTAAGACAACATTCACACATGAGAATCAATCTTTGTGCAAAAGAAATTGTCTGTTTATATATAATAAATTTAAACGTAATTGAAAATTTTTCAAAAGTTTTGGCTTGTTGGTGTTATTTTAATTTTAATAAAAATTGCAATTATTTTTTGTAATTTAATTTTCATCACTTTTATAGAACTTGCACCGCCTATATCAGTCAACACTTTATTCGTTCGACAATAGCATTAATGTGGCAGGCAACCGCCAAAGTAACAGAATGCATGAACACATTTTCGCACCTCTAATTAAATCACATTCTAAGAATTCAAATGACAAAGAGCAGTGATTGGCAAAGTATTTTTCAATTATATTTTATGTCAAAAATTATTGGATGAAAAAATATATTTTTTCTTATTTTGTATTTGCCCCAATTTTGCATACAACATTTTTGAAACCTGCAATGCAACGATCATATTACGTTGACTGAAGTGGAAAAACTAAGTTTTTTACTTAGTTTCGAAAGATTTTTTTTATTTTTTATTATTAAAATTTTATAAATACTATTAGAAAAATACAAATCATTAGTTACAGCATTGATAACCTCAGCTGCAAGTGGTATCATTTCTGGTGAAACACAAGTGAATTTAAGACATATGACGGACGTGATGTGCTTAAAAGCTTGTCTAGAAACATTTTTGGTATAAAAACAGCCTTAGAATATTTAACTCGAGGGTGGCGTTGGCTGAAGTAGTTAGCACGTTGACTACAAAACCGAAGGTCCTGGGTTCGATCCCGCTCTCCGACAGTCATTAAATAACAACACAATTTTCTGGTGTACATTAGTGTCCTTTTGTATCAGTTGATGTCGTAAAAGTTGTAGTGATGAAGGCATAGATACACTGGTCACTTAACTATACTGGCTTCAGGGGATACTAATTCTAATGTAACATCAGAGTGCCCTCCTTCGTCTTTATTGTTCAGCAGAATCATCGATGAAGTAAACTAACCAATAAAATGGCTACAAAGCATAGCTTCAAGAATTTCAAGAATTTAATGCGCCTCATTGACACCAGAGGCGCTGCAACACTACATTTTTAAAAATCGTTAGAAAGGATTGAAATTTGCACTACTTCCAGATCGTAAACTCTACATTTTCGGACTTCTTTGGAGTGTCTTTTTTTTACTGGGGAGCAACAAAGAAAATTTTTCTCAAATTTGTTGTTCTTTGTTGTATTTGGGACCGTCTTCGTATATTTACGTAAATATTCTAATGGCATTTTAATTTTAAAGAATATCTCAGTAAAAAAAGACACTCTAAAGAAGTCATGAAAATGTAGAGTTTGCGATCTGGAAGTAGTACAAATTGCGATCCGTTCTAATGATTTTTATATAGGGTTGTCATGCAAGAAGTTCTCTTTTTCGATGCCGGTTCACCGAAATGGAAGCGATTTTAAGAAAAATTTCTTTTTTCTGTTCTATGATAATATTTTCATCTCGGAAAAAATGGTAAAGAGTTACCTATTTTAACAATTCGTTTCTTTTTATACGAATATAAACCCGAAACAGTGTTTTCATGTAAATTTAAGTAATAACTTTTAAACTTTAGACTAAAATTAGTTCATAAATTTCTTTAAAAAAATCTATTTTTTTAAATTCTGGTGAGTATTTTCTAAAACTATTGAGGAATTAGAAGTATTTGTATGACTAAAATAATCTTCCTCTCAGTTTCCTGCTAACTATCGGCAAATTAAAAATATCGATTTTTTGAAAGCAACGAAAATGTAGTTTCTTTTGAATGAATATAAATATTTTTTACTGGGATGTTCTTTACGAATTGAAATTTTATGAAGAGGTAGTAATTTCTTATTTTATTGGGCTAAATAGGCTTTTTAACTGAAAAAAAAACAAACCAGGAAATTCTTGGTAATAGGTTATAATTACCAAACAACATACTACATACCGCCCCCATTATCAAGAGACTGTCAAGTAATGACTTACATATTACGGATACATAAGCCATTAAGTTAATACCGGCCATATTATTGAATTTACATCTTCGGAGAGTTTTGTCAATTTTGAAAAATCATCGTCGTTGTTCAGCAAAACGTACAAAAGGTAAAATTGTCTTTTCATAACGAATGTTCCGTGCAGGCAACGTTCCAAACGCTTCGCCCATTTTAGTTTCACATGTGCTATGGGTCGATGATTATCAGCTCCTTCTAGCCAGAATAGGATGATATGGATATGGATGTTGACTATGTCCCACACCACTCATGGCACATTTTTTATTTAGAACCAGCGATTTCAGAGCGTGGTCCGGATTCCGCAATGATCAATTCTGAATTGTTTTCCAATTTCAATGTCTACCTGTTGATTTGTGCGTTCGCAACGATGAGAATGAACTATTTTGACAGTTATAGTGAACTCGTGTCAAAATTGTTCACTATAAAACTACGGTGAATTGTGAACATTGAAATTGGTGAACACTTCAAAATTCATTGTTGTGGTTTTCGGCACCTGGCCATCTCACCTGATTTGAATTGGTAATTAAGTGTTTGGGCCATCCAACGAAGCCGTGGCGAATTCGAATGTCATCAAATAATACATATTAACGTATAATAATATATATATATATATATATAATACTCGTAGTACAGATTAACCAATAAGCATTTAATAGAAGTTAAACTATTCAAATCCTGATGTAACACTAAAAAACTTTTATAAAATACTTTCCAGTTAAAATAATAATTTACATTTTATATTTTATATAAAAAAGTTTAGGATTATTGCGTGTAAATGGAATATATATTTAAAAGATGACCTCAAAAGATATTCGATGCTGTTAAATAAAAACATCTAAAGTTTTCATTGTGCAAAAGAACATAAAAACTTTTCTATCCTAACTATTTCTATTTTTCTCAAGTAATATATTGAAAGTTTCAATTTGAAACATTGAAAAAGAGTGTCAAAGCTGAAAAAGGCTATTTCCTTATGGCGACGGTTTTGTGTGTTAATCATTGCAAATGTTTATAATGAGAAAATACAATATAAATGGAACAGAATATTGTAAAAAAATGTTTTATTATTTGGTAATTAATGAAATGTTGGTGGAAGCATTTAGTGCCTTAATTGCAAAGCAACTGCTGGTTTTCGAGAGCCCAACTTGAATACCTGGCCTGACTCAGTCATATCAATATCATACAAAGGTTTATCTGATTTACATTACTGCCTATGCTACAGCATATCACAGCGCTCTCCTTCGTTGATATTTGTAGCAATGAATTATCGGTGAAGTAAAATAACTAGTAAAGGTGATACATAGCTTGAAATTAATGAGCTTATTTAACACCAGAGGCGCTGCAACGATGCTATACAAATTAACAAAATGTACAATAGCAGAGCTGCTAAAAGCTTAATACTTCGTCATCTGTTCTCTATTCACTTTCCCGTTCCTAAAGAAGGTTACTCGCATATATATCGCACTAGTTCCACAAAAGAATATAAAGCCAAAATGCTGCAATTTTCACTTTTTGCAAGAAAACGATCAGTTTCTCTACTATTTCGCCAAAACAATATAGTTTTATGCTTTTTAACGCTATTTAGAAGAACTTGTGCATTAAGTATGGTGGAAAACAATAAAACTTATTAGGTTAGGATATTGTGACTCTCAGTAATATGTATATTAAGAGTCTTACTATAAATATATTTCAAAACCTGTTGGGTTGAAATCTGCTGATGAGTTCCTTAAGCAGGAATGAAATGCATATAGATATTGATTGATAAAAAAATAAAAAGCAAGCAAAAATCCTTAATCATTGTTACCGTTGTAAAGTTTCGAAACTTTGCACAAAAAGGAAATTTAAAACAAGGTGGCACCAAAAAGGGGATTTCTAAAAATAAAGGCAATCTGAAAAACGAGAAAAATTAAAATAACCCGGTTTATTTTTAAAATATCAAATCAATATACAGCAATATATCATGTATTTCATATTGAAATATAAAAAAAAAATTAATTTTTATAAGAAAATAAAGTCACAAAAAATACAAAATAATTATAGTAAAAAATTAGTTAGATTTTCCAAAGGTATTTTTAATGCTGTTTTATGGCATGGGCCTTTCCTTATTTACAAAAAAAGCATTACTAAGCTTATTTACTTTACAGCAAATGGATTTAACTTTTGTTAAACATGTGAATATTGAATTCACAAGAGTTCTTGTACCTACAAGACAATTCTGTAAAACTTTGGAACACTGCATTTTTTAATTAATAGAAAAATATATTTTTACGAAGTTTTAATAGTTATTAACTACTCTTGAAACTGTTTATCGCTACCTAAATATAGAAATGCCCTAACTCATTATTTTTCTGAAAGCGAGTTTCTTGAATATTTCGATAGAAGAACATCTAATGTATCAAAAAATACAAAAATTTTGATTTTTTAAAAATAATGGGTTACGGTCTTTCTATGTTAAGGTAACGACATGTTTTAGCGTGTTGACATTTTGTCATATTAAGTATATACCGAAAAAGTTATAAGTATTAAATTAATAGGCTCAAGTTATCAGTCTACATATACTTAACTATTGAAGGTGGTTTAACCAATGAAATTTATAAGAAAACTAGCTAGTTAAACTGAACTTTAGCTTAGTTATATAGAAGTTATAGTGAACTATAGACTGTGAATTTCAACCTAAAAATAATAACATTATTATTTGGATTGTTATGTATATGTACGCGAGTATTAGCATTTAAAATTAGTAAAACTGAAAAGAAATTGGCCTAGAGCGGAATGGCTTCAGGAAAATTCAAGCGTCAATCTAGTGTCTTACTTTTGTGATATCAAACTGTTAACAAGAAACTCAAAATTGTCTTCCTTCATTAACACAAAATTTTTAAAACAACTTAAATCCTGCTTCCATAAACTGGAATGCATGCAGAGTACAATAGAATTCTTTGGTCCCAAGCGGACGGTGGGTGGCACTATGCAACTTTGAATAATCTTGCGATTATCCGTTTGTATGAATATTAACAAACAATATGGAAAAATTATCCAGCTATAAAGTAAATGACACCAAATGTCATTATGTAAAAACTGGTTCTTAATGTAGTCGATATTGCGATATTGCCATTATTTAGGGGTGGAAGACATTCCTGTCATAATGACGCAACTAAATTGTGTGTTATCGAAAAACTTTGTGAACGACATTGCTCACATTAGAAAATTACTCCACAAAGTCGCAATACAAGAAATGCGAGATGTCTACTCAGCCGAACGCATGATATCTGGAACTCCAAGAGCTGTGGAGCTGAAACACAGGTCCGAGTCAATTCATGGTGGGTCTTGCTTTGTTTTGTTTTGTTTTGAACCAATAAATGAATGGAATAATTTTGCAAAATACTTTTTAAAGTTAAAAAAAAACGATTAGAATAATGAATGAAAGAATTTTTAAATTTCAGGGTAAGACAATGTTTGCCAAGCTCGTATAGTATTTAAATTAAACAGAAAGTAAAAAAAGTATATTTTCATTTAATAAAAAGTATGAAAACGTGGCAAGAAATAGAAAAAGTATAAAATTTGGGTGCATTTTTTAAAGGTAGCACAGTAGTATCCAAACACTCGAAAATAGTTGCAAATTGCTACTTTAGTTCCACCAACGGCAACGCTGTTCCTAATAATATTAATTTAGTTTGAACTACAAGCCATACTAAATATCCTGAATGATATTTTTTATTATACGTAATTATATTGCATTTTTAATTTCATATTTAAACTTTTTATTAAAAATCTAACAGGGAATTTATGTAATTTTCTCATGTCCTGAAGAACAAAATCATCACCAAGGACATGGCCCTGTTACTTATACATTATTACATTGGACACTTTTTCCATTATTGAAAGTGTAATGTTGTCAGTTAAAAAAGTACGGGTAAGTTCATTGTCCGTTCATAAAAACCATGTCCAGCTCTTAAATAGATGACAACTAGTAGCAGACTTTCAGTTAATATACATACATACATATATGTAACTAGTCTCTATAGAATTCATTATTGTATTAATTTTTGTAAAGTTTTTCTCACACGCACATACATATATACAGAGTTACAGCAATACAAAACGGTCCAGTGGGGGGGGGGTGTAACTGTCAGTTACAAGTTTAATCGTGTACTGCACTCAATGCTACAGCTGAAATCACACGTTGGTTGTGTGTGCGTTGAAATTAATGAAATTAATATAAAGTTTGTGCAAAAACTTAATTGTTGCATCAAACGCATAACTCAGAAAAGCTAGTTTTGCAGAAAATTGATTTTAAGTTTCCAAGGGGGTTACTCTCTATTGCGATGCGAAAGCAATTACGATGCGAAAGCTAAATGCGTTGATATGCAAATTTGGTACTCTCTATTACTTTCGCAAAACCTTACGCAAAATTGTTTGAAAAAGTGGCACCACGGACATTGCAAAAGAAAATATGGCAAAGGTTGGCAGTACTGAAATGTCAAAATATGTATAAAAAACGACATTTAAAATCAAAATTGAAGAAAAAGTGAAGTGTAACAGCTTTTAATTGAAAATAAAGTGATGGATTCTTTAGCATTATGGTTTTATGAAGAAAACGTCCATGTATAACGAGTTGCAAAACGAGTCTTAAAGGTTCAATTAGACGTTACATAACCATAGCCATAGAAAACAACCTTAACGCCATAACTCTCACCATAGAAACCAATTGAATTTTGGTTTGGTTATGGCTATGGCATTATGGGTATGTAATTTAATTTAAGCTTAAGAGATAGTTCCGGTATACTTTCCTTAAATGACCGCAGGTAAGAAAAAATCTGTAGCGGTATGTTATTAAATACATATTGCTTTATTTTAACTTTGTACAAAATTTGCGTTTCTGTATGTTCTAAACACTGTTCAACACCAGCTAAAAGTTTATAAAACTAGCCGCTGCCTTAAAATTACTTGGCCAAGCTGGATACCAACATCAAATTGGCCAGGACCATACCTTACGAATATAGTAGCAGTCAATGTCCCGTCGCTTAAAAGAGCTCTACGTAGCGATTGAGAAAATACAAAACTGTGCTGGAAATGCTTTTTATTTTTACGCATTTTCACTTGGTGTGATTTTTAAAATCAAATATGAATACATACATACATGTGTAATATTATAAGTACTATAAGTATGAGTACTATAAGTGTCACATTTCATTATAAACAACCAGCTATATCCCTTACAGGAGGTCCATTAGAATTTAGGTCGTCTGTCAATTTTGTCCACAAATTATTTGCCATTTGCTCACATGCAATCCATTAAAATTTCAAACTACCGTTGTTTTGTTTTTAATTTTTTAGCTTTTTCCCTAAAAACTACGATTTAAATATAAATATTTTGGTTTTATAAAAGGTTTAATAATCAAATTTCCATAGAAAATTAGTTTAATAAGCCTTTTATAAAACAAAAATATTTTTTATGAATACGACAGTCAATATATATAAATGTTTTTCAACGTACTTACATGTTTTTCTCACTTTGCGTTTGGTATTTAGCTAACGCAAGATTTTTGCGCTTATCGAGCGATTTTGACAGCAGCTTTCGCATTGTAGAGTACGGTGATACCAGACTTTCGAAACGGAAAATAAAAGATGCGAAAGGTAAATGCGCAAACGCATTAGAGAGTACCAATCGTGCGATTTCGTAACATTTTTCTTTCGCATCGTAATAGAGAGTAACCCCCCAATTTACATAAAACTCATTGAAGATTTACTCGTAAACATTTTTAGTTTTCTCAACAGGTGCGTGTACAAGAGTTTTATGTGAAATTTTTACACAATATTAAATATCATATAACGATTTTTCTGCATTATTAACTTAATTTTTTGAGATGTCTTGTTGCTGTAAAGGAGCGATATGTATGTGCTCAATTCACAAGGCTTGTTTTAGTATTACAATTTATATTTGGAAAGAAAATGTATATCAAAATGTCTACAATTTATTCATAAAATATTTATTTAAAGATTCTGTTTAAAATTGTGTTTTCAAATACAACTTTATTAAACCATACATCACGGCTTGTGAAATGTGCAATCACACACTGTATAAATTAATAAATTGTGATAATAAATAATGTTTCATAAGACTATACATATATATTTATGTGTAAAAGTGAACATAATATTTTAGAGCATTTTCAACGATGCATAGATATTTTGAATGACGCGACAATTACCTTCTTTGAATCTTTTACACATAAATTATAATTCTATTTTTGCACTAAAACAAATAATTTTCGAAACAAATGTATTCTTAACTCTATAATTTTCCAACTTATTGCATGCCAAACTGTTTTGTCTGTCTCTGTTAATGCATTTCATATTTTTGCACTCTATAGCTAAATTTGTTCACAGACTTTGAAAATTGGAAACTATTTGTGAAAAAATGGAATAAGTGCTTAAGTTGACTTAAACCTTATATTTTTCTATTATTAGTATTACACTGGTTTACAGCCAAAAAATACCAAGAACGCCATATGCCTAGATGAGTTAATTGGGACCTCCTGAACAGAAAAAACGCTGTAATTTTTTTTTTCTAAGTACCGTTTTTTAGATAACGGTACTTTTGTGTTTTTCGGTATATGGTCCCACTCAAACCCTTGTGGAGCCCAACCGTAAAGTCCGAGCGAGATAAATGGCACATCGATGTAAAGGTAATTAAATGCCTTTTCCGTCAATATGCTGCAAATTTCTATCTGACCGGAAATGGTTGAGTTATGGCACCTCAAAGTTAAAAATTTGCCTATTTTTTACGTTTTTTTCAAAATTTTTAAATTTTGTTTCGTTTTTTTTTTCTCCGTTATAGTAAAGATCTGGAATGTTTTATTTTTTTACCAAATAGTTTATTTAGTTACAAGCATTTTAAGCGTAATTTGAAGAAAAATGGATGAAAATAAAGTTTTTATTAAGGATTTTGTGGAACGACAATATTTTCATTTTCATTACTCACACACTATATTCGGCGTCCATCAGTTTTAACGTATTTACAAATATTGTGAAAAAGTTGCTAAAAGACAGTCTTGCCATGAATTACCTTAAACAAAAATTTCCGAGAGCCACAGCCAGAAAAATTGAAGCTGGTATATTTGATGGACCTCAAATTCGGGCTCTGTAGGGTGACCAAGCATTTATTGAGTGTTTAGGTCCAGCTTATTTGGAGGCATGGGAAGCATTCCAGGACATCGTTCACAACTTTTTGGAAAACTACAGAAGTCCTGATTACGCTGAGAAGATCGATACATTACTGCAAAAATTCAATGCTATTGGTAAGCGTTGAGTGAAAGCATGTATATCAAAAAGGCCGTTATCATTTAAAAATTTTTTCTTTTTAACTCTTAGGTTCAAATATGACACCTAAATAAATTACACTTCTTATTCAGTCATTTGGATATTTTCCCCACGAACTTGGGCTCCGAAAGTGATGAACAAGGTGAAAGATTTCACCAAGAAATGGAAGAAATCGAGAGACGTTATAAAGGCTGGTGGGATGAACAAATGATGGCAGACTATTGTTGGTTCCTCATTCGCGAAGATCCATCCGAAAAAAACGCAAAAGTTCAAGTCGCTCGTCATTTTAATTTAAATTTTCTGAATTCATGCCGAATATAGTGTGTGAGTATTGAAAATGAAAATATTGTCGTTCCACAAAATCCTTAATAAAAACTTTATTTTTCATCCATTTTTCTTCAAATTACGCTTAAAATGCTTGTAACTAAATAAACTATTTGGTAAAAAAATAAAACATTCCAGATCTTTACTATAACGGAGAAAAAAAAACGAAACAAAATTTAAAAATTTTGAAAAAAACGTAAAAAATAGGCAAATTTTGAACTTTGAGGTGCCATAACTCAACCATTTCTGGTCAGATAGAAATTTGCAGCATATTGACGGAAAAGGCATTCAATTACCTTTTCAACGATATGTCATTTATCTCGATCGGACTTTACGGTTGGGCTCCACAAGGGTTTGAGTGGGACCATACACCGAAAAACACAAAAGTACCGTTATCTAAAAAACGGTACTTAGAAAAAAAAATTACAGCGTTTTTTCTGTTCAGGAGGTCCCAATTAACTCATCTAGGCATATGGCGTTCTTGGTATTTTTCCAAATTAAAAATTTGTAAACCAGTGTTATTAGTAATTTCTCATTTAGAATTCATTTCAGTCGAAATTTCATTTTATTTTGCCAATTTTTACTGGAACACTTAGCAAAATTAATTTGTATCACTATGAAGAATTTTGAAAAAATATACCGTGTATTATACACGGACTAGACAGTAGGTGCGTTTGAGCACTTTCCCAGTAATATCTAGTAACTGAGTAAATACTGAGTAATTTAAAGAAGTTACTCTCAATAAAAAAGTTTGCATGTAAAAGTACACGAACAGAAAACTTGTAAAATCCGGTGTAACAGCTGATAGCCAATTTTGGTGCTAAAAAATTATACATATCGTTACCTTAATAGATATAGAAAGGCCCCAACTCATTATTTTTTTGAAATCGAGATTTTTTTCGATACATTAGATGCTCTTCTAGCTCTTCTTCTAGAATATAAAAAAAACCCGATTTTAAAGAAAAATAATGAGTTAGGGCCTTTCTATATTAAAGTAACGATATGTAGTTGAAGAATGTTTGTTTTATTAAAATACACGATAGAATATTTTATTTAAGAATAAAATATACATATCGTCAGTTTAGAGTGTAAACCTGTTAAATCCACTTTCTATAACATATGACATTCTCAATGCCGTTCGAAAGAGATAGACACGCCTCATCAACTGGCTAAAATATTTATTTTAATATGGAGCCCTATATGTTCAAAAAACTTAATGTATTAGGCCAATTCCTTAATCCATGTATGGAAAATGTTAACAGTATTTTGTCTCTCCTGTTAAATTTGCTTGAAGTGAGTTCGCAGGTTTACAATCTAAGCCGACTATATGATTTTATTGGAACTTATGGGGAAGGCCCGCCATTTCGACAAGAAACTTTCTATAACTTACATATAGGCATTGACAACGAAAACAAATTTTCTTATTTTGCTTTTGTTTTCAATATGAATAAGCTATAGAAACTTTCTTTTCGCCATCGAGGGCCAGGCCGTTAAAATATCGAAGCTTTTTACACTCAACGTGAAAAGTTATTACATAGTAGGGATAGGATTTTCACGCATTTAAAATCGCATTTTGTTTACATAAAATATACATTAAATGAATAAAAAATATATATTTAAAACTAATAAAGTATGAATTTATTAACTTTTTTTTAACATTTAATAACATTAAAAATTAAAAAAAAAATCAGCTTCAATGTTTTTCTAATAAACATTTTGTCATTAAAAACTTAAAAAACATCAAAAGCTCAGCTTCAATACTTTCTTAATAAACACTTTATCAAATCATATGGAATACAAAACGTCGAACTTTTATTTACGTATCTGAATATCTAAATGTTTTTTCAACTCTCTAAGATAAATTCCTGACGTTTTTTTTTTAACTTTTTATATAATAAAAATGAAGGTTTCACATCAGCAGAAGTTATTGTTACTGTTTGTGGAATATTATCTTAATTAAAATAAATAAAATATTGATGCAATTTGTTAAATTTTTTGAAGTTAAAAATTTTTTGTATAATTGTATCTAATTTTATTTTTAATCTCTTCACTTATTCTACCTTTCAGAGCAGAAATATTTTTAACGCACCTTCAATTAATTCAGCTTGATCTGTTAAACAATGAATAGATACTATAGGATAGTCTTCAACCACGTTCACCATATAGTTAATAGACCGTGGGAGTAGTCGTGTCCTTAGATATATTTCTTTAAAGGTTGAAACACGCAAAGGAGCTTTCAAAAACACTTTCTATCCACATGAAATTAATACAGAATCAATAGAGGGCGCCAAAAAAAAAAATACTAAAAATTGTGGGCTTAAAGAGGCTACTAGCCCATGCTTTGAGTTTTTTTAATTTCCAACGGTGCTGGTAATCCAAGCCAAAATATTGAATTTTTATAATGAGTTGAAGTAGGATTCCTATGGTATTTTTGAATATCGAATAATATCACAAAAATTGGGATGGTAAATTTTTAATCCCTGTTGAAATTGTTTTTGCTTTCCTCTTTTTAATTTCATTACATAGTCGTAAAAACTGCAGCTTTTAAATACTTTGCAACTAATGAAAAAGCATAAAAATTTGTTTAATAGCATGAAAAAACACAAAAATATGTATTAAAAATATACATTTGTAATGAAATATGCAAAAATATGTAATTATTTTAAAATATGCAAAAATATGCACTAACAAATTGGTGCCATTTTCTCGCAAATTTTCTGATTCGCAAAGATATTTTATTTACGGCCAATGACAGAAAACATGTACTAGTATTTACATGAAAATACTATCCCTTGTTATTAGTATTTACAGAAAAAGATAAAAATCTTTGTTGCCAAATATGCCAATCAAACCACAATATTGTTCACTTCCTTTCAAGTATGTCAAATTAGTACTTTTATTAGGGGAAATATAAAAGGGGAAAATAACTTTATATACCCTGATATATTCAAGATATTGAAAAACTGGGAACAATTTCGAAAAAATTACACTTTATTCCTTAATAATCTACCAATAACTTATTCATTAATGTAGCTAAGACCTCCCAGAACAAATCTTATTAACATTTTACTCCAAAAAAAAAAAAAAACATTTTCTTCGTGCACTTTTTTCCAGGATAACTTCCAGTGACTCCTAATTTCTTGTTAACAATATTTGGCAATGTTCTAGCGACGATAGACTTTAACAACTATTGTGAATTTGCTTAATCAATTAATAGCAAGACTTACATATAGCCCTACACTAAGAGAAAAAAACGTGCTAAAATCAAGATTTTACGCTCGAAATCAAATTATTTCAATATTAATACGAGTAGTCTGTTAAAAGCGAAAATTCTTGATTCAAGAATAAAAATCTTATTTTTTTAAGATCGCATTTAAAATTGTAACTTTGAATAAAATCTCATTTTAAGATCGAATTCAAGATCTTGTTACTTTATATGTACACCAATGACTTTTCCTTAATGAGTAAAAATGCTCTTATTTATATAATTTTGTAAAATTACTTATATTGGTACTTTCCAGTTAAAAATGAGATATATATAGAGCCTTATTTTCGATTTTAATGTAAGCGACATGTTATCGAAATCAGGCTTTTGTATTGAAATTAAAATTTTATGGGTATATCCAGAGTTTAGAATTATCAAAATGCCAAATATTGTTAATAACTTTTAATAAGATACAGTCCTAACATATTTGAATATCTAAAAAGAAAACTTTCTCCTGAAAGCTTTAATTTTTGAAGCTTACGATAAAATCGAAAATAAGGCTCGATATATTGACAAAGTTTTATTGATTTCTGCAAACAAAGATTTGCATTTTAATTTTTAATAAATTAGTTTTGATTTTACGTTCAACTGAATATAATATTTGTTAAAAAATTAAAAATTAAAGGGTGCTGAAATATATTCTGCCAAGGAGGTGCACTAGGTGATCTTCCAAAGCAGGACAGAAGCAGATCAGATGCTTAATGCTCTCCTCTTCATTCTTATCATTGCAACATGAGACCCAAAAGTAAACGCAATAGCCGATCAGTGTGCCCAAGAGACTCCACAAGTGCTCTTTGTGTAAAATCCGTGAGGTTCTTCTAGGTTAGGTTAGGTTAGCAGGCTGCTGATAAGGAAGGGTTAAATTTAGAGTCCAGCTCACTTGGGTCCAATACAATGATCCCTTTGTGGTACCTGTATGGTGAAGAGAAGATAGTGAGAGAGGGTGAAAGGGAAGGGATAGTGATAGAGAAGACAGGTGGTGAAGGAAGAGATAGAGAAAAGCTTCATTCTTTTACAACTCTGATTTTTTGCAGTGTTGCAGCGCCTCTGGTGGTGAATGAGGCGTATTAAATTTTGAAGCTGTGTTAAGTAGCCATTTTATTGGTTATTCTACTTTGCCGATGATTCTGCTACACAATAACGATGAAGAAGGGCGGTCTGATGTTACATTAGTATTAGCATCTGCTGAAGCCGGTGTAGTTTTAGTGACCAGTGCCTTATGCCTGCATCACTAGAACTTTTCCCACAATAACTGATACAATTTACATCAGAAAAATGCGTGGGTTTGTTATTTTAATGAATGTCGGAGACAGGGTTTGAACCCAGGACCTTCGTTTTTATAGTCTACCTGCTAACTGCTTCAGCCAACGCCACCTAAGCTTATTAGGTTTGTACTCACTATTACATGAGTAGGGTGTTTGCTGTACTGAAATGAATTTCACATTTAGTATCATTTCCTTTATTTTTTACACACACAAATTTAAACAAATGCATTCTTACATTCTTGTGTTTATTATTCTTTTATTAATGCATTTATTTTTTACGAAAAATAAAAACTTTCAAATTATTGTCTGCATAGGTTTTTGTCAACAATTAATTTTGCTAAGGAAACGAGAAAAAAATTAAACAAAATTAACACAAAACATGTGTGAATGCCTATTTCTTGCATTTCTTATTGAAGACCCACACGTTTCCTCAACTCCTCCTTGGCTGCCATCACTCATGAGTGCGAGCATGAACAAATCGTTGAAATAATGCCAAATGTAAATATTTGCATTATGCATTTTCATTTGCCAGAAAGCGAAATCATACACTAAAGGACAAAATTGCTAGAAAATCATAAAAATACATTTCTCTATTTAACCAGATTTAGACAATACGAAAATAAGCATAGTGGCTGTTTGTCGGAGGGCATAATAATAAAAATAAAAAAAAAAACAAAACTACATACTTTTCATTAGTGTCATTCTTCATTCATTTCAAATAATTGGAATAAAGGATTAAAAATTCTGTAAGGACAATATAAGACACATTAATTTTCGAAACGGCATAAAATGCTTTACTAAAACATTTACCCTCATATGCAAAAGAAAAAAAAATAACACATGGCTTGAAGGGTACATTAAAACAAAATTTCCATAGAAAAAACGGTTTTAACATATACTTCAAGCAGGCGTTATTTTTTTCATTCTTGCATATAAGGTTTAACATATCAATCTTCTTTCCCTCTTAATAAAGTTCAATAAAGTGTTTAAAGAATTTCCTTAAACCAAGTAAATTTAATATAAAAATTCAAACTAACCTTAGACAACCCACAAAAAATACCAGCGAACTCATGTTAAATTGAAAATATTTAACACTATAAAAAAATTTCAGTTACGGGCAAATGTGCAAAATACAAACTTACTCATACACACACAAACACATGCATACACATACGGATGCGGAAGTGTTTTTATATACTCATATACTCCCCTATAAATATGGGAATATTAGTGTGGTTGCTTTTAAAAGTATTTGCTCAAAATATTTTGTAGCCCATACATATCTCAACCAGCGTTACCATATATATTTTTTGAAAAACTTTGGAAACTTTTTTTTGTATTGGAAAAAAAACTTTTTTTCTACATAAAACTTAAAAAAAAAATTAAACCGACTTCAAAAATAAGCACTAAAAAGCTACAAATAATATAGATCTAGTTAAATAAAAGATTTTTATATATGTTACCTACAGTGCCGTTTGAAGTTGGTACCAGCAACATTGGTAACTAAGCACATACATATGTACATAAAAATTACTTGCAGTTTTTTACCGGTCATGTTCCTATGTGTTCCTATGTAAAAATCTTTTATTTAACTAGATCTATATTATTTGTACCTTTTTAGTGCTTATTTTTGATGTCGGTTTAATTTTTTTTAAAAAGTTTTATTTGTAGATTTTTAGTGCTTATTTAGAAATATGGTCCAGTTTTGTAAAAATCGATTAAGTAAAAACACGTGAAATATAGTAATAAATTTAATGGGGCGTGGCTACGCCTACTTTTTTAAAACAAGATTGTGTATTTTTAAGAGTCTAAGGTGTGTGCCAAGTTTCGTACAGATCGATAAAGTAAAAGCACGTGAAATTAAGTATTAAATTTTATGGGGCGTGGCTACGCCCCTTTTTTTAAAACAAGATTGTGTATTTTTAAGAGTTCAAGGTGTGTGCCCAGTTTCGTCAATATTGGTTAAATACAAGCACATGAAATATTATACTAAAATTTAATAGGCGTGCCCCGCCCACTTTTTTGAACGCAATTTTGTGCCTTTATTAAAGTTTAGGGTGTGTGCCAAGTTTCGTCAATATTGGTGAAATAAAAGCACATGAAATATTATACTAAAATTTAATAGGCGTGCCCGCCCTCTTTTTTGAACGCAATTTTGTGCCTTTATTAAAGCTTAGGGTGTGTGCCAAGTTTCGTAAAAATCGGTGAAATAGAACTCTGTGAAATATAATTTAAAATTTTAATGGGCGTAAGCCCGCCCATTTTTTTTAAAGAAAATTGTGTCTATTTTAGAGTTCAAGGTGTGTGCTAAGTTTCGTAAAAATCGGTTAAGTAGAACCACGTGTAATGTTATAATACATTTTAATGGGCGTAGCCCCGCCTATTTTTTCAACTTAAAAATTTTCTAATTACAAGAACCAAAGATGTTTGCTAGGTTTCGCAGCAATAAAATAAGTAGAAGATCATTAAATCAAATTTAAAAAATTGTGGGCGTGATCCCGCCCACTTTTTTCAAATGGGACCAATGGGAAGCTATACCCTCTCAGACAACAAAACAATTTTTACAATCGGTCTAAAATGCACCGAGTTATGAACCTACACACCTAAAAAAAAAAAAATAGAGACGAATTGTTAACCTCCTTCATTTTTTGAAGTCGGTTAAAAAGTACCCAAAATTTAAAAGAAAACGTAAAATTGTATTTGGAATTCATTTTATTTAAAAATATAAGACCGATTAAAATCAGAAAATATAACATATAATAAAAGAAACAAAATAAAACTTATATTTAGATTTAGAGATTTTAAAAAAAATATCACATACATTAATAAATATATTTCTAATTTAAAGCCATTTTAATGGTAAAGTGGTACATAAGAGGCAGTAAACACAATTAAGTCTCAGTTAGCCGACTGTAATGTAATATAACTGCAACAGTAGGAAACAGCTGATCAATATTGTTATGTGAAAAGTAATGAAAATTGTTATAGAAGTGTGTAATGTAACGTAACCTACTTTTTATATAAAAATATCGATCAGCTATTTCCTACGTTCCAGTTACATTCCATTACTGACGGCTAACTGAGCTTTTAGACAGTGTTGCAGTAATAAGGGTGTGAGAAAATGTAAGATCGTTTTATTGCATACAAACATTACTTAATATTTTTATTCAATATACTGCAAAAGTTAAATTATGTACATATTTATAAAAAAACTTTAAAAAACTTTATATTTTCAAAAACTCTTTGGCATCGCATAAAAACTTCAAAAAAAAGGAAAAACTTGACAAATGGTAACGCTGATCTCAACTAATATCTGTCCTCAAGTTTTACCGCATCAAGAGCGAAATTATTATATCTGTAGTAATGAAGTTTATAGAAATAACCCTATTGTTTATAGATCTTAACAAGTATTTATAAAAAACAATTAAAAAAAACCGACTGCGACCAACTTTGTACCGTTAAATATCCTAAGTAGTCATTCGAAATGAAAAATCATAAAAAACCTAAAGACGTTTTTATTTAAAAAATGGCTTCTGTTGGCCGCCATATTGAGTTTTGACAAATGACATATCTTTAGTCACACTCCCGGGATTAAGACAAATCGATTGACGTAAGAGTCATCAAAGTCCACGAGTTCGGTTTATATAATACCGCGAAGGAACACATATACATACACAAACACATACATACATACACAGAGAAAACTGCCTCATATAATCAAGAAGATTTACTCTATGAAACGTTTTTAGGCAAAGGGGTATCCCAGCAGAAAGAAGCGAAGATTTTTTCATAGAGATTCCTTATTGTTTTTATGTGGTAAATCTTATTAATATTATCAAGAAGAAAACCACATATAATCAAGAAGAAATCTTATTACCCACAACTTTTTTACTCAATTTCCGTTATTTTTTGGCACCAAAAAAACAATCCATAGAGAAAAACTTCTTGATTCTATTAGGTTGTCTTATAAATTGTAAACTTTAGGGATTTCTTATTGTTTTTAGTAGGTTGACTTATTGATTTTTTCAATAAGGTTTTCTTCTTGATTTTATTAGGCTATATTATTGATTTTTTCATGAAGGTTTTTTGCTTAATTTTAGTAGGTTCCCATATGGTTATGTGTAAAGCATATTATTAATTTTTTTAATAAGAAAATCTTCTTGATTTTATGAGGTATGTTGTTATTTCATATCTATAAATAGACATACTGACAATTTTTTTTCATGATATTTTTAATTTTTGTATAAGCACGTTTGCTCAATTATTTCAATGGTTATTCAGACTGCTTGTTAGCATATTGGTTAGAGTGCTTGTAATAATATGTATGTATGGTGAGTTAGTTAATTAAGAATACAATATAATATGTATGTATAAATAAATAACATCTACAATATACTACATACATGCATAAATAAATAAAGACGCAATTTTTTTATGAGGTCGTCTAATAAAAACAAGAAGAAAACCTTTTTGAAAAAATCAATAAGATAACCTTATAAAAACTACAACATTTCTTCCTGATTTTTTCAAAAAGGTTTTCCCGATGAAATTAGTAAGATTTCCTTATTGAAAAAAACCATAGAGATTTCTTCTTAATTTTGTTCTATTTTATGAGGTATTTAGTAGGCAATGTTTTCTTTGTGTACATACATACATACATACATACATATATATATATAGACTGATAAGCACAATACCCTTCTTTGCGTTGCGCAGTCGGATAAAAACGCCTGTGTTCGACCAAATAACGTCATTGAGAACTTTGTGTTTTAATTTTTTATATTATGAAAAATCATGTAACTTTTTGATACTTGGCATTTGATGGAACTGTGTACTAAAATAAACAAACCGTTTCAAAAACGCTTCCTGCAAAAATATATAGAAAGTTAAAATTTTTGAATTCATGAAAATTAATTACGAAAATTGCGAATAAAATTAAAGTTAAAAGAAAATGTTTGGAATGACTTACTTAGATCCTACTTGTATTACATATCGCACTTAATCAACAAGAGGGTATTAACTCAAAATTTTAAAATTTTCAATAGACGAGAAACTATTTGTGGTTTCATTTTAAGAGAACTTGAAAATGCGAATATATCATAGTAAGCAAATTGCATTTGAAAATATATTTACGTTGTTTTTGTTTTATCTATGTTTTGAAAAGAGTCAGAATTCCAAACAAATTTGAGCAATTTTATTATAAAAACAGTCACATTTCGAATTAAAATCATAAACAAAAATAAATTTTATTAAGAAAAGGGTAATAGATAGATATTGATGTTATTAAATTTTAAAAGTTTTGAGTTAATATCCTCTTGTTGATTGATTGCGATTTGATTATTATATTTAATATTTAAAATATAATAAAAAGAAAAAAACAGAAAGAAGAGAGGTGTCTTAAGACACCCGTTATAGCTATGCTGCTTAGCTATATATATATAAAACAAATTTCATTTGTTAAATAACAATGCAATAAAATTATTTGTATTTTTAAAACTATTTATTTAGTATTCATACATTTTATGTTATTTTTATTACTAGTAGGATCGCCCGGTGGTCTACATTAGACCACTTGACACGCATGTATGTTTTTTTACCAGTTTTATGCTAAGAATTTTGAAAAATATTTATATTATGCATATATACACAAAAATACCTTTTAAACCATACATGTTTCAACAATATTGGTGGATGAAAAGACACTTAAAAAAATAAAATACTTACTACTTTCAAATATTTTCTTTAAAAAATTACAATAAATGTTGTTTTTCAGTCTAATCAATCAGTATCACCCTAATGAAAGTGGTTGATATTATCAAATAACTATGATAGAAAATATTTTATATATTTATTATATGGAATGTATACTAAAATAAATTGGAGAAAAAAAAATATATGCAACATAGCAACAAATACTCGTATATGCAGCCAGACAGACCACCGCACAGTGTCGTGAGTTCATATAACGAGCGGCCAAAAATAGAAGGACTTATTGTAAAGAAATGAAATTGGTCACACATGTTTTAATTGGTAAAATATAATAACGCATAAAATTTGGTCATTTAATTTCCAAGGATTCGTGTCCTTCCCATATATCCTGAATTAAAATATTACCATAACAGAGAGAAAAATAATTGTAACTTAATGAAATTGTATAAAGACACTAATTTTAATATATTTATTGCTTCGTAAACTTTTTGGTCAATTCAGAGATAGGATACGCATACCTCAAAAATGTCCTTTTTTAAAAAAAGTAAAATAGAGCAAAACAAATTGTCTTCACTTATAGTGTGTTAAATATTTAACTAGATACAATATGTAATATAAATCACACCTACAATTTCGGCATTTAAATTTCAAGGACTAGTATGCTTCCCAAATGTCCTGGAACTAAATAATATACTGAAAATATTAAAATTCTAACTTAAAAAATATTGTAAAATTAAATTGTAAGGCGGGGGGGGGGAAGGTGGACGAGAATACAAGCCGGTCCAGACCTGCAATTTTTGTTGCAGTTACTTTTTATTTTTTAGTGCAAAAGAGCGAGAGAGGAATACAAAAAGTATATATTTCTAGTTCAAGACTCTCACACATATTCAAGAATTGCTGCAACAAAAATTGCAAGTCTGGACTGGGACTTACTTGTAGAAATATAACGTGAAATATGTATTTTTTTATATTTTTTTTCCTTAGACCACTGAAGTCGTACTTTTTTCATTTACAGATGCTTTTCTTTCACATTTCATTCACATTATAAGCAACGGCGCATCGCACATCAGTTACAAAATATTGAAAAAATGTATTGTAGCCATATTATAACAATATTCCCCTAATTTTTTATTGGAAGTTGTAGTGCAATATCTAAAAATTTTTTAATTAACTTGTTAAAATTGGAATGTGTCCGTACTATATTTTTAAATATGTAGTTGCATAAACAATTCTTTTTTAACAACTCTTTCTTATTTTAATTTTTGGCCGCTTTTGCGACAGTGTGAACCGCTTCAATTGTGATGGACACGAGTAGTGTTGGAAAAAGGCTGCATGCAGTATACAGGGGTACGATTGTTGTCTGCTCCTGTTACTGTTTAAATTCCAACATACGTACGTATTTGTTTCATATTTTATAACCTACATAAAACAGTTGGATATACTTAGTCGTCTGGAAATATTAAATATGATTATATTTCAATAAAAAAGGAGCAACACAAAAGCAAATGTATGTAAGTGTGCGTGTGTATTTCTACTACATGAAATATTGCAAATACAAACATTTATGCTGAAAAGTCTATACGTATATGAAATATACGGTTGCATGTTTAGAGAATTCAAGGATATCAGCCGTGGTAAATATATGAATGCAAAAATAATATCCTTAGCCAAAGAAAAAAAAGAAGAACAAAGCAAAATGCATTCTAAAATGAAAAGGTTAAGAATACTTCGAATGTATTTTATTTTCATTATTTTTTAAAGTTTTACTTGTAATTAAGCGGCATGTTATTTTTTTTACTTTTAACTTACACATAATTATTAGTGAACCCAGTAAAAAACGTTTCACTACTGCAAAGGAAATTACATATATTATTTTACACTGTGACTGAAACTCCCAATAAGTGCTCAGACTTTAATTTTTTTTAAATATATGAGAACTTAATGTTTTGTTGCATATTTGCAACATGGTGTCATAAAGAGTTATAACCGTTACAGTCCCTGAAAATAACACTAAAAATTTAAGCAGAAAAAGTAATTGCAATTGCCGAGACTTTTGACAATACTCATGCCATAACTATCAATAATACCGTGTGACAAATTTGATTTATTTTTTTATAAAATTACGAAGTTTTTAGAGTTCACTTAAAGCTACAAAATATGTGTAATTAAAATTTTTTTTCTTTCGTGTTGAAACCTTTAAATTGCAAGATATTATTTTAAAAGGAAATTTTTTAAATATTTTACAGGCTAAGTAAAGAAAACACTTTTATGTAATTCTACAGAGTTCTGTTCACTCTTTGAGAACAATATTACTTTACAAATATCTTATCTTAACATGAAAAAATTAAAAATAACATCCCTAAGAACTCTAAAATCCTTTAAAATATGCGAAAAAATGCATATACTATTATTAAGAAAAAAATGTTTCCAAATTTAAGTAAAAAAATGTTTTCAGCTGAAGTAAATGTTCTTAAATCCAAGTAAATTTTTAAAAAAATCTAGTAAAAATTACAGGAGTATGAGTAAAAAATAAATACATTCATAACCTTAAAAATAGCTCACAAAAATGAACACAAAAAAATTCTTACAATAGGAAAATGTTTTATAAGCTTAGAGAAATTGTATACTAAGGACCGATTTCACCAATTATATTTAAATGTCGATTCATATTTAAAAGTTGTTTTTCATATATAAATTTTTTTTTTCAATGAAAAACAACTTTTAGCTATGAATTCACATTTAAATAAAATTGGTGAGACTGTTTGTAAATTTCATTTTAAATCCAAAAATAAATTTTAGGAAATGACTTACTCCTGATTAGTTCATGAAATTTGACTTACTTAAAAGATGTAAAGAGGTATTCTAAATTTTAGAAAAAATATTTAACAGTTTTAAGTATTTTTTCTTTGAATTATAAAATATATTATTTGTTTGCATTTAGAAAAAAATCTAAGTACATTTTGCATATTTTCAAGGAATATTTGGCAATGAAATATTTTTTTTTTAATAAAACAAAATTTTAAAACTCAATAATTTCAGGCTCTCCTGTTAGGCAAAGAGTGCTTGCCTGCCTATCAGACAGAAGGTTGTTGGTTCAATACTTGTCTACGATGAATTAGTTAATATAATATTAATACATAATAAATAACAAACATTATGATGTGTATATGGAGGAAAAAAACCTCAGTTGTGATTCCTTAAAACAATTATTATTTATTGTCTGTGCTAGAAAGTTCGAGTATTTGCTTTATGATTTTGTTCCAAACATTATATCCAAAACATATTTTTTCATATATTTTTCAAACTATTGTATAATACTTTAATTTATTTTTTATGGCAATAATATTTATATTTTTATTATCAAAGACACCAACCAGTTTTGGAGGAAATAATTTAGAGAATTCAAAAACAAGAAATCAAAAGTGTTTTCAAACAAAAACGTCCTAAAGTTACTTACTGAATTAGGGCATTAATTAAAAGTAAAGTAGAAACCAGTACTAGAATTACAGATATAAAAATTAAAAAACTTTGGAAAATTTACTAAAGATGAACAAGATTTTTTTTTGCAAAGTTCTGAATTTTATGGACAAATTTTACTTAAATAAAAAAATAAAACTACTATGAACTAGTTCACTAAGAAATTTCGCAAATAGTTTACTTTACGACAACTTTTTATCACTAAGACTTAGAAAATTTTCGTAAGTTTTAGCTAATTTTTTTGAGTGTATGTGTTGTGCCTAGATTAAAAAGTGTACTACATTCTGTTGCACAGTGTAATCAATCTTCTTTTGATACACATGTTTAAAATAATGTAAATTGTGTCGCGATGTTTTTTCTATTATTAGTAAAATTTATCCTGCAGATGCCTCATAAGGTTAGAGCATTTGTTATTTTATTAAAAAATAGTAAAATTTCAGGACCGGAAGGTAGTGTTAATTAAAAAAAGATATATGCCAGATTGATTTTATGAAACACTCAGTACTACATGTAAAGTATGACTACTTTCCCTCGACTTTAAAGAAGTCGAAAATAATTCCTTCAAGTAAAACCGGCAAAGGTCATAAATTACCAACCACCTGCAGGTCAATAAGAATTTTGAGTTTACTGGACATCATTTAAAGGGTTGTCAGATTTTTTCCGACCTATTTCGCCAAATTGAGAAATTCAATTTTGTTAAAAAATAGCCATAAAAATCGTCAACAAATTTATTTAATGTCTGAAAAATAGCTATGTTACCAAATCGAAAATTTAGACGTCAAGCAAGTTAAAAAATAGCCACGTGAAAACCTAGATCATGAGTCAAAATGTTTTACAACAGTTGTTAGTAGAAAATTCTACTATAAATATCTGAAAATACTTAAGCGCTAAGGACAAATGTAATTCGAAAGTGAAAAAACGTACTAAGTTTAATTTCACTCTTGTTTCACTTGTTGAAAAAGCCCAAAAACCCAAATTTTCTCAATATAACTTAAATTTAGACCAAGGATCGGCGAATTAAGGGTGCCGCGTCCTTTAATATACTCTTCTTTTACGTATGTATGTGTGCACACGCATTGTTGAGAACAAGTTGCCAGAGATACAGTTTTTTTTCCGAACAATAAGAAAATATGTGTGATGAGAATTTACTAAATATATTATTTTCAGAAAATTATTATGGCAAACCAGAATGTTTGATTTGTCAACGTGCGTTGTCATGCATGAGAAAACTTGACACGCAAAGGCGTTTGCAAGATTATATTTAAATTCTTCTAAAAGAATTTCTACGAAACGATCTTCTTACTCACCATTACATTGACGTAGCCAAAGCAAAACATGCTTTTCTTTCTAAACAAAGCTTGAGTGCTTCTTCTGATCATAATAAAATCAATTTTGCATTTGGAGATTTAAAATTTCAAAATAGGGAAATGAGGTGAAATTTCACTGGCAACACCGGTTCCTGGTGAGAGTCCCACGATCTTGACAGCGTTCGACTTGTCGCAAACTTACATTCAACACAAGAACAAATTTTAAAAGTTTGTTGTTGTTTCCAATGTAACTGTGAGAAAAGACGAACGTTTCGACATTGTGGGACAGGCCCTAACTTACACAATCGTAAATTGTATTGGTATAGGTTGCCGACTACTGATTTAGACCAGAGCTGGCCACCGAGAGAAACATGAGATAAATGTATTTGCGTATGTGTATTAATTCGTATAAGAAGCCGATTGATGTTCGGCACTCTGGTGCCAGTTTGAACAGTCTTGAAATAGTTACAATGAAGTTATGTATATGTGTAATATTTTTAGGCAGAATATTTTCTACTTAAATAGAAATATTTTTTCAGCATCAACGAACGCTGAGATGCATCAGTCACGTTGTTTTAAAAGCAATTTCAAATGATAAATCAGCAATAAATAGCATAACTTACTATTACATATCATTTTTAAAGCGCAATGCTGACATTTTTAAAACTTTTGCTGGGTTAAAAATTCTATCAGCCGTACCTTCTGCAATAAACTCATTAAACTCTAACCCCCTTATGCAAAAACGATTGTTAAACTTAAAGTTGGTTTAACAAACGAATTTCGTACGGCAAATCGGGTTTTAAAGCATTATTTAACTTTAACAATCATTTTTGCATAAGGGGGTTAGTTTTTAATAATTCCCACCTTGTCCAACCCCACCCCCCCTTTTTTCACTCGAATGCTTTTAAAACATTTAAAGGTAACTAACTGTATAGTATGAAAATGTTTATTTGTTTAAAGTTGTTATTTTCATTAAGTAAGTCTTCAAAGAATAAAAATCACGAGCAACAAAGTTGTTATTGCAAGTATTTTCATGTTCCCGCAAAAATAAACATTTTGCTTTAATTCCTATAACAACAAAATCCAACAAAAAACAAAACTGTTAAAAACGTACAGGACCAACAACAAAACGTATTATCGACGAAACAAATTGTATCGTACAACAATGAAACAAACATTACATTAATGAACTATAATCAGCTAAAACTTATCGTATTTTTAAATGACTGTAAATATCTTGATGTTGCCAACTTTACTTTACACAAAAAATAAACCAGCACGAAGTGAAGTTATATACAAAAGGAGTATGACTAATAGAAATTAAGTTAAATTAAATTTAACTCCAGCAAAAAATATTATTCCTTATACAACTTTCAAATGTATTCGAATATTCTAAATACTTTTTTTTTATAAATGCACTCATACCTGCACATAAAAATATTTCTACACATACGAGTATTTTAAGTCTTTTCATTATACTCGTATTTTGTTAATATAATACGAGTACCAATAAAATATTGAACAAATTCCACAATTCGAATAAAATTTATTACTAAATATGTCATGTCAATGAAAAATTAAAATTGTATTTATATTTAATCGAATAGAAGTTAGAATATTTAATTGGCTACTCACTTGAATATTCAAAGTTGCAATACTTATTAATTTTCGCTATAAGTTTACTCGCAATTGCTGTTCTGTGAAATATTCGAATAAAATGATTTATATATTATTCGAACTATCAAACAAAATATATATTTTGTTTTCTTATTTTTCATTCGAATTTATAAGTTTATCCGATTACTCGAAGAATATCTTATAGATTTTTATATTGAAGTCTGGGTGTGCACTTTAAGCTTTTTTTTAATCGAGTAACATATTATAACGTAAATATTCAATAATTTAAATAAAGTAATGAAATCCTTAAATCTTTTAACATTTAAATAATGAAGTAAAAAGTTGTATTACATATTAATTCGAGTAAGAGAGTGAAGTATAATGTGATCTATTCATTCGATTTTGCAAAAGATATTTTCAAATTTATTCCATTAATGCGAGAAAAGGTTTTTATAAATTCTTATAATTATTTTAAATATATGGACATTTTGAAGGTTTATTAAAAACAAACGTCCTCCCTGTATTTGTATTTAATTCAATTATACGAATAAAACTAAGCAACAATTATTTATCCGAATAATATAATAATATTCCATGTAAAATCAAATCGTTATGATTCGCCATAGCTTTGTTATTATAAAAACAAAAATTCTATGGCCATTACGCACGTTTTATGGCCTTTTCTTTTCTGGAAAAAGTGTAACATTTTTTAACTTTTTATTAAAAAAAAATACAATTTAGCGTTCGTTAAAAAAAAAATTTAAGCTCGCAAGGCATGGTACAATAGTTTTTAATAAAATGTATACTTCAGATATATATATATATATATATATATATTGATAGGAAATCAAAAACTTTCCCTCTCTCTTTTTATGTATTGTTTCATTAACCGAATAAAATTGTTACTCGTTTTTAATTAGAATAATCGAATAACATTTTTATTCTTTTTTAGTATAAAAAAAGTTAAATAAAGCCCAACAAAATTCTACATGAAATAAAGCCAAATTCAAAATTCCTATATTGATGTGAGTTATTTAATTTTCTTATTAAGGCGTTATAACCATGGGCCTTATATCATATCGGTGAAATTGACCCATTGGAGATGTTTATTAGAGGATCCTCTAATATGTTAAGCCTGAATGTTGTAGTGGTGGGATACTATCGATAGTTTTAAAATATCGAAATTAACGATATCGAAATTATGTTAAATGCAATTTTGAAAACGTGAGGTGTTATAAAAAATTTTCATCTAAACATCAGCACAATTTTTCAAAAACTGTCCACAGGAAATAACGTTCGTAAATACATGCATACATATTAAAATAAACATAAGACTATATACTTTCAATAAAGTGATAAAAAACTAACTTTAACCCGATCAAAAATTAGTTATATTTTTCTTTCTCAAATACAAACAAATATTCAGTCGATAGTTATATCGATAGCGAAATCTGAACTATCAATAGATATCGATAGTAGAAAACATCGATAGTATCCCAGCACTAGTTTATTGTTTGTAAAGCTCCGCTTAACTGAACGATTATTTAACTTAAAAAAAAATCTGGTCGCTTGCATTTATTTATATCGTCTGACCTAACTGACATTTTGTAAATTTTGCAGGAGAGGAGCTTTTATGATTGTTTTCTACATGTATTCTTATGGAAACGTCTGAAATATTTTTACTGTTATAGGCTCGACAGTAATGTGTACAGTCATAAAAATTTTGGACAAGGTCTATCTATTATGACTCATAAAGTCTAATAGTGGAAATAACTCATTTTTCAAAATGATGTCCGTTAGGTTCAGTTAGTTAAAACATCGACGATATATGCCGTTCGCCGAAAAGTGAAACATAAAAACATTTATAAAAGCAAATTTTAGAGAACAAGCGCATACCTCTCTTAGCAAGAAATTTAAAAATGCAGTTTTGCATATTTTCTGCTGTATTTTTCACCGCTTATCGTTCACAGTTTATTTATTTAGCTTTTAAATGCCTTTAAAATGAATTCGCTAAATTTCTCTTAGAAATGTTATTTACAATTTAAGCCAGTCAGTCATAACAAGAAATAAGCAGTGAATTAAGAATTATATTTCATAATGTCACTCGTTCTATTTCTTAAATACGAGTAAAACAAATGTTCATCCCAATTCCTTTTAAGCGCCACCCCATCTTCTCTTGGCCAAGATTAAACTTAAACGTCTAAACGAATATTTCAATGTTACTTCTAACTTTCTGCCAGCGCGTCATGGTAGTAGAGCCACTTAAGTATAAATCAAAACTCGACACAGTTAAAATGACAAATGAAGACTGACATTTACAAAACATGTTTTTTTTGTTTTGCATTTGTTTCAAGAATAAAAATTATTTCTAGTGGCGTTGTATAGTTAGAAATATTTTTTTTTATAGCGAAGCGCTTGTTGTTTAAGTTTATTATTTGTATTGTTTCTGCGAGTGATATGAAGTTGTTTTTTAGCTGCCATTCAAAGTTTGGGAAACAAAAAAAGAATTATTCTACATCTTTTTCTCTCGGTGTTAACATTTATATTTATTTTTTGTAAAGAAATGCTGACTTAAAACAATACTTTCTTAACAGACTTTTAATGTTTGGCAGAAATTCTGAATGTTAGTGATACTTAAGTGTTGCTACATTTCTTGGTACTTTTTAAGCAGCAGTTATGTTTAAAAATTCTAATACTGCAATATAAAAACGCGAAACGGGCCATAATAAGGCTGAAAAGTACCAATCAGGAATACCACTTGAAAACATTTTTATCAGCTCGCTTTAATAAATTCTACACTATCTTCCAAAGCAACTATTAATATTACAGACATTAGATGTGTTCATTTACTTTCCCAGCAGAAACTAGCAACGAGAAAGAAAAGCAAAAAATTTTAAAAATTAATCTGCCCGATACGAAAAAGTGAATGAGCTTGCAAGAAAATTTTATTCATATCAGATCCGTGGATGGAAATCATGATACATTTGTACTTTTTTTGTAATATCTTGTTTGATAATGTTTTAAATTAAAATTTTTTTTTAAACACGGATATTTAATATGAAATACTTTACACAGTTTAATGTATTATTCCCCCTTATTGCGAATGGCGTCATCGACGTCACATCAAGACGACAGTAAAAATTGGCACTTGTCCACTCTTTGTCGACAAAAATTTACTACTATTAATATGATCCAATAATTTACAAAGCCTTAGAGATTAGTAGGAGATTGTCAATAAGAGCCAATTGTTGCCGATAAAGAGTAGACAAATGACAATATTTACTGTCGTCTTGATGTAACGTCGACGACGCCATTCACAATAAGGGGGATTATTTAATATTTTTATACATTTTTCATAATTTCTTAATTTTATTCCATTAAAAAATACAAAAATGCGATTTTCCATATCTGATCAGATATCGTCGCTGTTTTAACTAACTGACCTAACTGACATCATTTTGAAAAATGTGTTAAGTCCTCTATTTGACTTTATGAGTCATAATAGACCTTGTCCACAATTTTTATGGCAGTAAACATTACTGTCGAACCTATAACAGTAAAAATATTTCAGACGTTTCCATAAGAATTCATGTAGAAAACAATCATAAAAGCTCCTCTCGTGTAAAATTTACAAAATGTCAGTGAGGTCAGTTAATTAAAACAGCGACGATATGAGAAACAAATAAATTTTTTTTTAAATAAAATTGAAAATATGCTTCCTTTTTTCATATATACATATCGCCAGCTAAGAGTGTAAAACTGCTAACTCACTTCCAGTAAATTTTACAGTAGAGACAAAATGCTATTAACTGTTTCTATACATATACTCATATATATACATATGCAACTTAAAAATAGGAACGCGTCATATTGATTCAATAAATTTCACTGTAAGAGAAAATGTATATTGAGATAGTTAAAAATAAATAAAATTAATAAATTAATACTGTAAATTAATATTTTTCCATATTGAAATAAGAAATTTGAACATGGCTGGACTTTCGTTAATATTTCTTATTAATTCAATATGCACAGAGAAAACAGTGCCTACTAAATACCTCATAAAATAGAAAAAAACTAATAAAAAATCTCTATGGTTTTTTTTCAATAGCGAAATCTTATTAATTTCATAGAGAAACCCTTTTTGAAAAAATCAAGAAGAAATCTTGTAGTTTTTATGAGGTTATCTTATTGATTTTTTCAATAAAAAAATAAAAAAAAAATTGCGTCTTTATTCTTTGTACTTATGTATTTTCATTTAAATTATAATAACAAGACACCTCATAAAATCAAGAAGATTTCCTTATTAAAAAAATCAATAAGATGCCTTACACATAGTCATATAGAAACCTACTAAAATCAAGAAGAAACCCTTATTGAAAAAATCAACAAGGCAACCTAATAAAATCAAGAAGAAACCCTTTTTTTGTTCTGTTACTTGCCACGTACAATTACCTTAATTCTACTTTTTGACACATGTACAAAACGCAACTACGCATTGAACGGATGGTATGGACCTTCAGCTTAAGTTTCTGCGACATATAGAGCTTCAAATTAAAATAAATCAGGGCTATCATTAATAAAATTCCGCATGAAATTTCTCCCTTTTCCAATTAGAAGTTTTTGTTTTCCCTATTACTTGCTATTAGTTGGAATTGTTCCAAGGGAAAAATTTCACGCGGAATTTTATTCATGATTGCCTTAAATATGAGGCGTCTCTTTCTCTTTAAATTTAATGGCGTTTTAAAGAGAAATAGACGCCTCATCGACTTGCCATATGTTACAAAAAGATTAAGCGGGTTTACTCTCTTAGCATACGATATATATCGTCAGCTAAAATGCAAAAAGGCGTAACTAACACAAAATTCAAAATCCAGTTGGTGAATGTTTATTATGAATGCCTTTAGACTACATGTTTTGACAAAATTTTACACTTCTGTGACCAAAAATTACGCTTTTATTAACAAAACATAAGGGCACTTAACTCCAAATTTGTTAATTTTTTTGTTTGTTTTTGCTTCTGCTGTAAAATTATATTTTTGTTAGTTACGCCTTTTTGCATTTTAGCTAACGATATATATGTATGTATATACGTATACATATTTTAAGTGAAGATATATAAATTTTTCAGTTTTCCCTTTTCAGATATTATAATTCGTAACACTTTTTAGTAAATGAACAAACCTATTATGCAGTTGGCTTAAAAATACTAACTATCAGGGAATGTACAATTTATTTCTTCTAAATGTAATATAAAAAACAAAAATATTCCCAAAATGTCATCGGTATTCTGTAACACATCTCCGAATTTTCATACTGACGTCTTTCCGCTGTATTTAAATTGTATTATTTTATGTTTTAGTTGTATTTGTTGTATTTATTGTATTTGTTTATGAATGTATAGTATTCATAACGCGTTTTTCTCATTCTATTTTTTTTTGTAACTATTGCTGTTGCTTTTTGTTTTTCTGTTATTTGTCTTTCAAATTGTGATTGTTGTTCGTGGCGGGGCAGGAGCTAAACGTGGTACGTGAAAGATTTAAAACGAAACCACTTACTGTCATTTAAAATACTCTTGTTAGCGACAATTTAAATTGTCAAAAAAGAAATTTATATGTGCATTTGTATGTATGTGTATAATTTTTGATATACCAAAAACATAAATTTTTTGTATTATTTAAATATCAACTGTTAAAAATGCTTTCAGTAAGTGTTGTCAAAGAATTATTGAAATAAAATTAAGAATGGAATATCGTCATATGTATTCTTGATAAGACTAATTGAAGGTTAGCCGCAAATAACGTTTTAAGTGACAAAATAATAATTTTTCAGGAGAGCCAAAAAACGTATTTTAAAGCAAGATTGGTTTTTTCGTTTAAATTTTTTTAGCTTATCGAAAATGATGATAACTGGCATTAACTTTTCTTTTTGTATATCTGCTACATTTATCAATTATTTTCGACGGCGATAAGATGCATAATTTTGGATGATTTGATGTTTGAACAACGCAAGAGAGTTATGTTAATGTTAATCTGTGAAAAATCTGGTTTTTGAAAAAATGTCTTTTACAACGTTATTCGCGGCTGTGCTTCAATTAAGGAATTAATTACTTAACTAAGTCGTATAATAATTTCACAAATCATTAGTCATTGAATTTTAAAATACAAATACCCCGGAATTCTGTTATATCGTGCCGTTATAAGTGAGAATTCGTAATAAACGGAGTTCGATGTAAGCGTACTTATTCTAGATGCATATATCATGGTAAAACTAATAGGACCTGAAATATTTTTCAGCTATAAGCATTACAGCTGTTGTTGGTTATAACTTCACTGTATGTAATTTAAAGAGGCAAAAGGACTTTAATTTTTTGTAAGTTATCGACATCTCTTGCTATAAAATTTATATTTATATTTGCGCTCTTCTGAAAGATACTCCTGCAAGGTGTATTATAATATTTAAATTCTGGATCCGGGGACACATGGGAATTGAGTGAAATGAAATGGCCGATATACTGGCCAAAAGGGGAATTCAATTACCGGCTGAGGTAACGGTATATATCCGAAAACCAATTCAATACCTTAAAGAGATCATAGACTCTAATATGAGGGAAGAAGCGGAGAAATGTTGGCGCGCGACGAAAACTTGCAAAACTTCGAAAATCATGTGGAGTTCCTATGATCCCAAGTTGACTAAGTTCCTTTATCATTAACTAGAAGCAACTGTAAACTTCTAGTGGGGGTATTAACTGGGCACTGCTGAACGGCTTCGTATGCTGTCAAACTAGGACGAGTACCCGACGATACCTGCAGGAAATGTATGGAACCCGGGGAAATTGAAACAATGGAACATCTACTGTGTCACTGCCCGGCTTTAAGCCGCACTAGATATAACTATCTTGCTGCTCACACTATTCGTAGTCTTGAGCTTGTATCGAGAGTAGAAATGTGTAGTTTGCTAAAATTTTTTTAATCTGTGTGGGAGTCATTCGATACAGGCACCACGAACTAGGCTGCCATACTAACAGGTTTTCTTTTCATCTGCTGGTATCGCTAAGGATCAATCCCGGTCTATGCGAGGTCTTTGGACCAACCAGATAAACCTAACCTAACCAAATATTTAAATTATTTATATAGTTTTACTAGTGCAACAAAGAACTGGACCTATTATTTATGTAAATATTTGTAGAAAATATGTAAATTTCTCAGAATTATCCAATAAGTTAATTATTAAAAACTACCTGCATTGTAAGAAAGAAAGAGGGTGCCGTTGGCTGAAGTAGTTATCACGTTGACTATAAAACAGAAGGTCCTAGGTTCGAGCAACACTGCATTTTTAAAAAAGTGTAACAAGCAGACTTGTTAACGAATGATCACCACCTGTCTTCTCTACCACTATACATTTCATAAAGAATGTACACAGAGAAAAAACTGTCGCATAGAATCAATAAGATTTTCTCTATGAACCGTTTTTTAGGCTAAGGGGTATCCCAGCAGAAAGAAGCGAAGATTTTTTCATAGAGATTCCTTATTGTTTTTATGTGATAAATCTTATTAATTTTATCAAGAAGTAAACCACATAAAATCAAGAAGAAATCTTATTATTCACAACTTTTTTTACTCAATTACCGTTATTTTTGGCACCAAAAAAAAACAATCCATAGAGAAAAACTTCTTGATTCTATTAGGTTTTATTATAAATTGTAAACTATAGGGATTTCTTATTGATTATATTAGGCTATCTTATTGATTTTTTCAATAAGGTTTTCTTCTTGATTTTAGTAGGATCCTGTATGATTATGTGTAAGGCATCTTATTGATTTTTTTAATGAGGAAATCTTCTTGATTTTATGAGATGTCTTGTTATTTCATATCTTTAAATAGACATAGAGACAATTTTTTTTTGAACTTTTTCATTTTTGTATAAGAATGTTTGCACAATAATTTCAATGGTTATTCAGGCTGCTTGTTAGCATATTGGGTAGAGTGCTTGTCTATCAGGTAGAAGTTTGCTGGTTCAATACTTGGTGAGTACATTAGTTAAGAATATAACATAATGTGTATGTATGTATGTATGTATGTATAAATAAATAACATCTACAATATACTACATACATCCATACATACCATACCATATACATACATACATATGTATATGGTATAGAATTTAAACGAAAATACATAAGTACAGAGAATAAAGAATAAATAGTACAGAGAATATTGAAAAAATCAATAAGGTAACCTCATAAAAACTACAAGATTTCTTCTTGATTTTTTCAAAAAAATAAACTATAGACATTTCTTATTAATTTTGTTATATTTTATATGGTATTTAGTAGGCACTCTTTTCTCTGTGGAGCACCTAATAATATTAGTAGGCATTGATTGCGCGAGTGTTGCTTTTCTTAAAACAAAAAGAAATAAATATATTTTCTTGCCACCGCTTTAACAAATTGTGATATGAAAAACCAAAAAAATTACATATTTTAATAACGAGCTCATACTGGGAAGCTTATTGTGTTGTCTTCTTAAACAGCCAGTGCCTCCTGTAATAATTGAACCCATCCGCGAATTCTAGGCTAGTGGGCTAGTTACTAATCTAATTAAATCAGACAAAGAAAGAAAAATCAGCTCGAACAAAACTTAAAAATAACAAACAAACAAAAATTTCAATATTATTTCCCCACAATGAATATTTAGAAGGCAGTTATTGAATTCGTTGATTGTTACTTCCGGTTTTCCACAATTCTTAATAAACAGCAGCAACCTGTTTTGTATTTTGAATAATCAATTACATATTCATTTCATTCCCTCTGTATTCTACGGATTATTTTAAATTTAATTGTTGTTTGTTCTTTGTATTAATTGAGACAAGGACAAAACCAGCAAACTTAATAGTTCAAAGCATACTAAAAATTAGAAATACAGCAAAAGAAATAAAATGTAAAATCGTTTAAGAAAATTAATTGGAACGCCTTGTTAATAGTGAAATGAATGTCGAAAACAAAGATATTGATTTTATTACAAACAAAAATAAAAATAGAAAAAAAATAATATAATCCATAAACCTCAATAACTAAGAAAAAGGCAAACAAATACATTTATATATAAAATTTTTTTTTTAATAATTTGCTGCCATTGCAAAATTGTGTAAAGTAAAGAAAATTCAGTATGTGTTAATTAAAGCAATTTCCTTTCAAAGATTGTGCGATTTCCTTTTCAAAAATTATATCAAACAGATTCATTTGATTTTACAAACGCAGGTGTCAGGTGTATTTGAAAATGTTAAAAAAAAAACTTTTTATTTTTTGATGATGAAATTTCAAAATTCATTTTTGAATTTCAAATAATTTTTAATCAATGAAAAGAATTTCTTTATGGTGTCTGTGTGTGTGTGTGTATGTATGAAATATGTGCATTTTCATCTTATTAAGATAAACAATTATTATTTATTCTTATTTGGTTGGAAAATCATATTTTTTGTTCTGCTCATTTAAATTTTTTAATTAAATTAATTATTTTAGTTTTTAGCGTTATCTTGCAAACATTTTGCCAGTTTTTATGTCAAAGAAATATAAAAGTAAAGTTTCGATATTTTTTATTTGTCTGACTAGAATAAAAAACTACAAGACCGCTTTGAGTGTTCCAAATTAAACTCATCTGGAATGAAGTGGGACAGAAAAGTTTGTAGTCATTCCGAAAAGTTTGTAGTCATTCCGACGAAAGTTTGGCATTAAAATTTTTTTGAATAAAAAGTGTAGCCCAGAAATCTAGAGCTTCGAGATCTTTCAGGCGCTATGGCACTTTCTTTGACAGATTAAAATATTAAAATATACTGATATTGGCTATGGAATAGTTTCACTCACCCATGTATTTCAAATAGGTTGGATCGTCTGTTTAAAAATAAACCAGTGAACAAGTTCAACCTAAGTCTAGACTAGGCTTACCAGATCCAAACAGTGAAAAATCTTGACATTCAAGGAAAAAATTCTTGATTTGCAAAAAAAAAGCTTGACAATAAGCTAAAATATTTTTAAAGCAATAATAACTCGAATGGGTTTTAACAAAAATTATGGGCCTAATTTTGTAAAACGCAACGCTTAGCGTTGACAAATTTTTTATGTATTTTGTTTTTGTAATTTAAATTTTTTCAATATAAAATTTGTCAAAGCTGGGCGTTGCGTTTTAGAAAATTAGGCTCTATATTTAATTAAAAAAAACAGTTTGCAAAGTCATATATATTTTTAAAGCATGGGTGGAAATACAATATAATTTCATCAGCTGGTCGCTTATAATGTCAGGTTACCAGTGCTGCCAAATTGTGATGTGTTAAGGTGGAAAATACTTCTCGACACTTATTAGTGTTACAGCTATTGCAACATTTTTTATAGTTAAATAATCAGCATATCGAAATAAACCTAAGATAAATTTAAATAAATTTTTAGCTTGACAAATAGCTTTTAAGCTGAAATCTTACAAGCCTTGAAATAGCTTGGCAATCCAGCCAAATAGAGCCCGTCTGGCAAGCCTAGTCTAGACACAAACCCATGATCAAACCAATCTAATTTAAAAGGGTTTAATCATCGGATTGTATCAAAAACGGCAGATTGAATGAGTACGACCCAAGTCTAAAATTAGTTGTTACAGTTAGAAAAATTTTTCGTTCATCATCACAACAACAACGAAAATAATACAAAAAATCTAGATGGGCTAGATTAACCAAACAAAATGTGTTAAATTATAATTCAAATATTAATTTTTTTACTGTGAATTTGGAAATTTAAATTTGTTTGTAATAAACTACTATTTTTTTTTCCGTGTAAAAGAAGAGTTATTTTAAATAAATTGTCCTTTTTTTTCATTTGCTGCAAACTCGCAATTATATCTTAATCAAAGTTAATGCGTTTTAATTGTAACCTTCACAAAGCAAAATGATACTCGTACAAGGAGCATAATAAAAATTTAAATAAAATTGGAAATATTTCTATTAAACCGAGACTCATGCTGCTGATGATGACAGTAATAATGATTGATATGCAAGAAATATTATATCTCTACTCTAGTTGTTCCCATTAATTTATAAGAGTAAAATGATAAATTGAAGGAAGCGAAAGGATTGAAGAAAAATCGATTTTAATGAAAATGTATAAAAAAATATTGTGTCTCACTCAGTTATTTTTTGGTTGCAAAATACAAAAAGGAAATGTTCATAAAAAAGCTCGCAAATTCAAATTATAAGTTAATTTTTTTTATTAAATTACCATGTAATATTCATGAATAAGTATTATATAGGATTATGGCAGACAACATAGTTTGTTGCATTCTATTGCAACTAAGAACTGATTATTTGTCTTTGTGGCAGTTAATATTTTGATTTTATCTTGTCACGCTAATACTAGATTGTTTTTTAAACCTACTTTATTGCAGATAAATTTCACATTGGGATTTCTCTTGCTTAAATATACATCAACAAATATTGTGTTTTCCAGTTTCTAAAGTAAAATTTAACTCAAAGATGAACGATTTTTAAAATGGGGGTAAGTCTTTTGGTTACTAAATTATATTATCATCATCTTATACATTATATGCGGTAAAATATGTCTTAAACATAATTAAATTTAAATAATAAATTTTAAAACAATACATACAGTGGGCGAAAATAAACGAAACATTTCGGAAACCATTTAATGCAAGGATAAAATCTTTTATTTTAATTTTTTTTTTTTTTGTAAAGAGAACTAACCCAATAAGCACTAAAAGTTCAAGCACTACACCGAAAGAATTTTGCTTCATAAGTCCAATGAAACAATTTCATTAGATTTTTTTCACAAATCTAATGATAATTTCACAAATCCAATGAAAATTTCACGAATATTGTGAAAGAATTTCATTCGAATTGCTTCGTTGGTATTCTGGTTTCGTAACAATATTTCATTGGATTTATGACAACAATATTTTCTCATTATTAATTACTTAAGTTATTTCATTATTTTCATGAAATTATTTTATTGTTTCGATGAAGTTATAGCACCGCATTAATTTCACTGTTAAATAAATCTGACGAAGTTTTCAATAAAATAATTTTGACGAAAGTGGTTTCATTAATCCAACGAAGCGTGACGTTGGTTGAATTTTAATGAATTTTTTCATTGGATTAATGTCGAAATTCATAGAATTTATGAAGAACATTCTTTCAGTGTAGAAATTTAACAGGAAACAAAGTACAATTAAAGCTTGTTTTTCATGTAATTTGCAAGTTTGAAAATATTTTGAAATAAAAAAGCAAACAATATCTACATATATATTTGCAAACATTGTGCAATACGTAATTAATTTTTTAATAAAATTGAAATTGTGGTGAAAAATATCAAACATAAATAAATAAAAAAGTGTATTTCTAAAAAGAAAAGGTGAATTAAATCGCGACAACAATAATTAAGGCAGACGTGCAAAAAATTATTATTAGAAAATAACTCTGAGAAAATTTACTCGTTCTATGACTTGAGAAAATGGGGGTTTTACCAAAAGTAGGGAGTAGTTTATGATGAAAAAACGACATATCCTGTTACATATTCACCGTGATTTATCGTCTTAATTTTTTGTCAATTTAGTTGAGAATCCACACTCAAAGAAAAAATATGGTTGAGGTAACCATAATCTAACAGCAACATATTATGATTGAATTAGTTGGTTGCAGTCAAATCATATTATTGTCAATGGAGAAGCAAAGTTTTAATAATACTATTTTCTGAGTTAATAATAATATTATCTACAAAAACAATTGACTTTGTTATACCTAATCTTATTATTGTAAATAAGACAACACTATTGTTAGATGTGACTAAAATATAATTGAGACTTACCATACCATGTTCTAATATTATAATAATATTGTTAAATACGACCATAGTATTATTTTATGTAATAATAATATTTTGTTTTTTAACCATGAATTTATTGGCAAATCTTTTGTTCAAAACAGCTGTGCGGTAAATTCGAAATAAAAATAAATTAATATTCTTGAAATAAAATGTATTTTTGTATGTATAGAAATGTATACTTTGTATATGTATATGTATAAACACGAAATACAAACACATCTGTATAAAGAGATATATATACATACATATGTATTTACATCTTATTTTTATTTATCTACCCTCTTGTTTATACTTTTTTTATTTATTTAACACCACGCGTGCACTACCGATAGCTTGCAAGCGAAACACTGAACTGACAGCAAATCTTTCTGAAAAAGATTTTTTTAAAAACTTAACATAGTATATTTTTGGATAACATTATATTGTTATTTACATCATATTATTTTTACATAATAATACAAATTATATTGTAGCCAGAAATTGTTAACAAAACTATATTGTTAAACTCTAACCATATCGCACTTTCTATGCATATAATAATGTAATTATTAAATTCAAACATTAGTCTTTTTATCGTAACGAAATTAATGTTTAAAATAATAATAACTAGTTTTCAACGACCACACATTTGTTTCAGAGAACATAATATTGTTTTCTCAACCATTTTACAACCATATCTTTTCTTTGCGTGCAGTATTATAGTTAACGGCACTGAACAAGTTCGATGTGGTTGGATCTAGAACCTACCAAATAGTATAAACATATATTTTTTTTTAATAAAAAGAAGTAATACTCAGCCAATGAATGCCTCTTACTACTACTAGATGTTACCTTCTTTCGGAAAGGGATAGTGCATGAGAAGTCAGATGGTGAAAGAAGAGATAGATATAGCATAGAGAGATAGAGGTTCATTGCTTTTCAACCCTGCTTTTTGCACATTTTTTTAATAATGCAGACATACAGCGCCTCTGGTGTCAATGAGCCGTATTAAATTTTCAAAGCTTTGCTTAGTAGCCATTTTATTGGTTATTTTACTTCGCCGATGATTCCGCTAGACAATACTGACGAATCAGGACGCTCTGATGTTACAGTAGCATTAGTATTCACTGAAGCAGGAGTAGTTCAGTGACCAGTATCTGTGCCTTCATCACTTGAACTTTCCTAAAACATCTGATAGGGACACTAATAATCATCACAAGAATGCGTGGTATTATTATTTTTAATGACTGCTAGATACCGGTCTCGAACACAGGACCTTCGGTTTTGTAGTCAACGTTCTAATTACTGCAGCCAACGCCACCCTCAAATATACAGGGCAATTATGAATAAAATTCCGAGGGAAATTTCTCCCTTTTCCAATTAGAATTTTTTGTTTTCCCTATTACTTGCCATTAGTTGGAATTGTTCCCCGGGAAAAATTTCTCACGGAGTTTTATTCATAATTGCCCTCATAATAAATGTAATGTTAATTTTTCCCCTTAATGATACCGCCAAGCCAATCTGGAATCAGTCCCATAACTATATATAGTTAGATGTTAACCTAAGCTTAACTAGTGTTTATACTTTTGAAATATGAGTGCCCTTGTTGTCGAATGAATACTGTGCAAGCCTGTCATGCCGGATGTTGTCGTTTCGAATCTCGAAAAATATCTGCTTAAAAATAAAATATAATTGCATTTGAAGTAATAAAAAAAATTATAAGTTTTCATTATTACAGTTGAGTGTCGGAATGACTTTTTTATATAATTTATATTATTCTTCACTAATTAGGTCCCTTTTAGATAGTTCAGTGGCAAGTCACAAGGTGCATAAAAGTATCAATAAAGCCCATCCTAGATCATCCATATGTAAAAGTGTTAGAACTCTGACTGGTATCTATCCGATCACGTCACTAGTCTTGCGTCAGTTCCATTTCCTGCAGGGAAATTAATTGCATTTTTAAATATAAAACATGTTAGCTTACTTGGTAGGGAGGTGCAATACTAAGACTATTTTAGAGTTATTAAATAGCAGCACGGTTTTTGAACATCTTGAGAGCGAGTAAACAAGCCCCAATTTTTTCGTATTGTATTGACGTGACGTCGATGTTGACTGAAATGAGAGTGAGTGTAAAATATATTTTAACCACAGAGTGTGGAATAAAATATTCAACTGTTGCTCATATCGAAAATAAAATAATTGAATAAAATTATTTAATCGAAAAATACTGAAACGTCACTTACTATCAATTACTATTAAAAGGGTATATAAGATTCGGCACAGCCGAATATAGCACTCTTACTTGTTTTTTCTATTACAGAAGCATTATTTTGAAGCTTGAAATGTACTTTAATTCAATTGTAATACAATACTGAATTGCAGTATATTTCAAGGCTTGATTTGAACTGTACCACAGCTGAATTGTTCCTATAGAATTTAAGTTACCTTTTCACTGAAGTATGCTATTGAAATAAAGTGTAAATCAAGCATAATTCAACCCTTGCCACTTGATTTCAAACAAAATTGCTTATTGGGAACACTCAAACAATGAATGCTCTTAACTATTAATTGGCCTTACCTTTTTTAGAAAAGGCATAGTGATAGAGAAATAATAGGGCATAGTTGCAGCGCCTCTGGTGTCAATGAAACATATTAAGTCTTCCAAGCTGTGCTAAGTAGCCATTTTATAGGGTAATTCGATCGAAATTTTAAAATATTGCTATAGAAATATGTTTAAATATCTTTGCTTTAATTATTAACACAGTTTAATTAATAGCTTAGCGAACATATACTTTTGCTTTTCGATGGTGTTGTATTTTTGAATAGAGTTGAACTATAAAACTCTGAAAATATCGAGTAGCTACTTTTGATGCAAATAATTGGACATTGTCAGCAGTAATAATTAACCATGTATATATAATTTTTATTTTTAATTTGCGAATATTACTTAAAAACATCAACTATTAACTATTACTGATTTTACCCCATTTTTCGAACATCAAGTTATCATTATATTTCGACGTTTTGAGGTCCTGCGAGTCGATTCTGACTACTTTTGAGATGACGTCCGTATGGATGTATGTATGCTTAAGAACGGTCAATAGATCATAAGCAAATTTGCCGCATTCGAAAGATGTTGAGTTTACTTAGATGTTGTAATATAGTGAATCGATTCAGTTTGGTAGATTTCGAAAGTTTTCAAAAATTAAGTTTTTACAATCTTTACAATCTTGAACTACTGATGTTAAGAGCCTCCGTTGTTACCAATTTGACAAAAATCGGGTGATACGTTGACGAACATTTTTGAAAAAAAAAAACAATTTTTACTGATTTGTAGTTTAATTACTTTTTTAATGGGCTTTTAAGGTCAGCGAATTAAAATGAAGGATTGTTTAGTTTTATTATTTCATTCCAATTCAATATTCAAGATTAAATTAAAATTTTTGATAATTTTTACTGATTTATATAGACTAAAAAAGGTGTATCGCAAGCCTTTTACTGAAATATGAAGCTTAGCGGGAATTGCTGCAACAAAAATTGCAAGTCTAGATAAGGACATACAGTAACTAAATATTTTGTTTTCCCATAAAATTTTGTAAATAAAAACTATAAATAAAATTAAATTTAGTTTTTCGGAAAATATTTGTTATTTTTCAATGTGAGTTTTATTTAAATTACACAGTTGGCAACACTGATATTTAAATAAAAACAATTTCATTTCATTTTTAATGAAAAATTAAACAACAAATGAAGAATAATGAAAACATAACAAAAATATAAACAGGAAATCAAAAAGTAAATTAATAAATTTTCTTAGTTGAGGCGAAGATAAATTATCGCAATTCCTGATTTAAGCAATTAATCTTCATTAATAAAAGTTGAACTATTAATTTTGTAAAATAACTCTTTGATTTTGATTAGTGGAAAAAGAAATGAGTTCAAATTTTAATTAATGTGTGCTTGTTCTTTTAAAATTTTATTGTATCTTTCTGCACTAGATAAATATCAAAGACCCTATTGATAAAAAAAATAATTTTTGTTTACAAAACTTTTAACAAAACAAATTTGTTAAGTTATACATTTTATTCCATATATTTATGAATACTGCAGTAATTCTTAAACTGTGACTTTGTAGTCAACTTCGAACAAAAAGTTGATTGATTATATTGCGTGTTTTGAGTAACAGAACTTTACATCAAAGCAAAAAAAATATTTCTAACACCAATTCAACTGGCTTTGGTGGATAGATATTTTAATGGGATTAATTAAAATATCATAGGGGGTCATGTGGCCGGCATGCGTAAAATTGATTATTGATTTGTTTAGGATTTGTTTGGATTAGGATGCATTGGCTGGTAATTGTTTGAGTGGACTTAAAAGTATGATGCACTAAAATTGTTGTTTTGTTAAGTTTTATGTATTACTATATAGATCTAGATTTACAGGACAAACTTTATTATAAAATCTTTTTCATTAAATTTTTTACTGCTTCACATTAGTTATTTTTACCATTATCATTGGTTCGTGCAATTTCAGTCATCAAAATTGGTTAGATTTACCATTAGATGTTTTGTAAAACTTTAACATAACTAATCATCATACTATGATTAGTTTTCTATAAATTTTTTCGCTTTGACGAAATAATATTTTAGGATTTGTTTGGATTAGGATGCATTGGCTGGTAATTGTTTGAGTGGACTTAAAAGTATGATGCACTAAATTGTTGGTTTGTTAAGTTTTATGTAGTACTATATAGATTTAGATTTACAAGACAAACTTTATTATAAAATCTTTTTCATTAAATTTTTTACTGCTTCACATTAGTTATTTTTACCATTATTATTGGTTGGTGCAATTTCAATCATCGAAATTGGTTAGATTTACCATTAGATGTTTTGTTAAACTGTAACAGAGTTCATCATCATACTATGATTAGTTTTCTATAAATTTCTTTGGTTTGACGTAATAATATTTTAAATGTCTGTTATGCAAATGAGTAAATTTTGCCTCGGAAGAGGGATACATCCGAATTTTACAGCAGCTTCTGAGATATACCAAGTTTCAAAGTTAAATACATTACCACTACTTTCTCAGACATAAGAAACCAGAGGGTCTAGTCTGCATTTCGAAACAAAAGAAAATACTACTCGTATACTACGAGGGTCTACCCCAGCCAATAAAATAACTATTTTTGTTATGTATGTATACAAATAAAAAAAAGAAGGGTTAACTTAAGGCTTAAAGCCTTTAGTTATTAGGGATAATGATTTGAAACAAAGGATTAATTCGGTTAACTTTAGTTGCTTAGAAAAATAAGTTAATGTAACAAAATAGCTTTAAATTTACATAAATAGTAGTTCGGAGTATTTGACAGTCCTTATTATTTTATCGGCAATTAAAAACTTTTATTAATGCAAGCTATTCAGAATTAAAACTTCGATATAAAACTTCTTTAAGAAAAATAACTCGTGTAATAACCAAATTAAAAAGCCCACAAAATTTAACTCGTTTTGCATGATGTGAAAAAATAATATTAAATTTTGTCTGACTAAACGATATAATTGACAAAACAAATAAAATTACAAATAAAAAAAGGAAATAAAGGAAGGAAACAAAAACTACACGATATACAAATTTATATACAAACATTATAAATGTTAAACGAAATCTATTTAAAGGCAGCAAATTCGCTTTTTGTTCATATTGCTACATTTATAAAACGCAACATCTACGGTGACTTTTTTTGTATACAGTAATATAATTTAATATAATATAATATACATATGCATAGCACTCATTTACTCAAAGAACGTCATAACTCAAAAAATGGAATTTTTGAGTTAGTGATGCAGGCTTAATCCTCATATCGTTCTCCATATTGTGTAAAAATTTCATACAAATATCTTGTTTACTCAACTCTTGAGCGAAAAATTAAATTTTCTTTTTCCATTTAATTGAAAACTTCATACGCGTTTTCTGTCAAACTGGTTTCTTTGAGTTATGACATTGTTTGAGTAAATGAGCGATATATGCATGCCATCATTGCCTCAATTATTTCAGGTTATTTTAAAAATGAAGTAACTTGTTTAATTGTAAAACAGGTAGAGGTTGTAATTTACGTTTTAATTTATCTTTTTATAAAATATTTAAACTAATAAAATGTGTATGGGAAATACATGAATGAAAACACTTACGAGGGCGGTTCGGAAACTTCTTAGCCTAGCACAAAAAGCGCGGTATAAACAGAAAAAAGTTAAGTGTTTTGGAAACTTCCATCTCTGCTATGAACACATGTTAAATTTTGTTTCGATCTGGCAACTCCTTCATAGAGAAACAGGTGTTCACAAAAGACGCATCCGCGATTTTTTAACAATGGAAAAATTAGAAATGCGTGGTGTCATTAAATATTTACATAAAAAATGGTTTATCGGGACAAGAAATTCATAATGATATGGTGAATGTGTTAGGTGAAAGTGCTCCTTCATATGCAACAGCAAAAAATTGGGTTGCTGAATTTAAACGTGGTCGTACAAGCATTGAAGATGAACCACGTAGTGGACGTCCAAAAGCAGCAACAACAACAGAAATTGTAGCCAAAGTGCACGATATGGTATTAAATGATCGACGAATAAAAGTGCGTGAAATAGCTAATATCATGGGCATCTCAAATGATCGAGTCCATTTAATTTTGCATGAAGAACTACAGATGAAAAAGTTTTCTGCAAGATGGGTGCCGCATTTGTTAACAGTCGACCAAAAACGCATAAGAATGAACATTTCTCAAGCTTGTTTGGATCGTTTTAAGCGAAATAAAATAGATTTTAAGCGTCGTTTCATAAATGTTGATGAGACATGGATCCACCACTATACTCCAGAGACAAAAGAACAATCCAAACAATGGACTGAAGCTGGAGGAAGTGCCCCAAAGAAGGCAAAAACAATTCAATCGGCTGGTAAGGTTATGGCAACGGTTTTTTGGGACTTCAAAGGTATTTTATTGATTGACTATCTGCAAAAGGGTAAAACAATAAATTCAGAGTACTATTGCAACCTTTTGGATCAATTAAATGTACAAATTCGAGAAAAACGTCCTGGCTTACAACACAAAAAAATAATTTTTCATCAAGACAACGCACCAGCGCACAAGAGTGTTTTAACAATGGCTAAAATCAACGAATTAAAGTACGAGTTGCTTGACCACCCACCTTATTCTCCTGATTTGGCTCCCAGTGACTTTTACCTGTTCCCAAATCTAAAAAAATTCCTTGCTGGCAAGCGTTTTACCTCAAATGAAGATGCAATTACAGTTGTAAACCACTATTTTGAATACCTTGAGGAAAACTACTTTAATCAAGGGATAGAATTGCTAGAAAAGCGTTGGACTAAGTGGATTGAAGTTTCAGGAGATTATATTGAAAAATAAAAATATTTTTGAAAAACTAACTATTCTCTTTCATTGATAGGCTAAGAAGTTTCCGAACCGCCCTCGTAAGCTCTTTACAAAATAAACGGCCACTTAGAAAGCAGACACCACAACCCAACACCTCTTGCGACAAATTTTCATTGTGGCTTTGCTGTAGTTTTCTTTAGCTTGTGTTAAGAAACGTTCCAACATAGATTTATGTCTTTTCAATTGCCAAAACATAAAAACACTAAATTGTGTTGAAACATCTGTTAACATGTTTCCTTTACACATACACAAAGCATGCCATCACATAATAACCCTGCAGAAAATGCGAATAGTGAAATTGTAGTGATTTATTAGTGACATTGTCAATAGTACTACTGACCAAGTGTACCCCAGCCAATGTAATCAACTATTGACATTTAACATTAGCTTGTCATTGAAAATCCACCACTAGACTGTAGCAATACTGACAAAGTAGTTCTTTTGGGACCACATGGAGACATTGGCACCAAAGATTCACTAGTAAATTTTAGGGGCTCTAGTCTACAATATCGATATTTCCTCGCTCGATGTCAATAGTAAAATAGTAGTGATTTACTAGTGACATTGTCAATAGTACAACTGAATAGGTGTACCGCAGCCAATGTAATCGACCATATGGAGACATTTGAACTAAGGACTCATTAGTACATTTTAGTGACCCTCGTCTACAATTTTATAAGGGTTGGGCAACAAACTTAAATACATACATACATATGTACGTAAGTTTTTAACATTATTCCATAGCATAATAAAAAAGAAAAACAAACTATTGACGCGTTCATTGACAATATCACCAGAAATACACTAGAAATGCTGTCTCTAACGTATCTCTTCTCGCGCATAGAAGGAAAGTTGTCGATATTTCAACTAGTGCAATTGTCGCTAGAGAAAAGAGTGTTGACATAGAGACATATGGTTCTTGGCTGACTAGAGGGAATATATACATACTTAACTAACACGCACACACACTCACACACACTTTGAATGAAACACTTGCAATAGCCATTTTTATTGTTATTGAAAATCTTGTTAACATTTATTTATTTCATTCTAATTTTTTATGTCAGAATTTATTATTTGTACGAATAGACATTCAATTTTATTTATTTTCATAGTAAATGGTAATAAATCGTTTTGCATTTCACACTCACTTGTTTGATGTATGAAAGTCAAATGTTGAAAATTTTAATTTTTTGTTACGTTTCACCATAAAATTATTTATTTGAAACGTACTCAGGGGTCATTAGATTAGTTCGTGTCAAGAGTGTTTGCATTAACAATTATTGTCTGCATTTATAAAACACTGTGAGAATTCTTATTATAGAATGGTCCCAATATTGTGCTCTTTGTGAAAAAAGAATAAAAGTATAATGATATTGATGAAGAAGTATAATGATATTGCTTATTAAAAATTTTTTTCGATATGTGACAGCGCTTCGAGAAGCCTTTTTAAAATTTATGGCTACACCTTATATGATTCAAAGGACCCGAGAGGAAGAGCATGCGGTGGATCAGCAATTTTAATAAAGTCAAGACTCAAGCATTATATTATTGACAACATTTGCGAAGAACATTTACAAGCAACGAATATTTGTGTCGAAAATTTTTGCACTAATTTTGTCATTTCATCAATTTACTCCTCTCCTAGATTCGCAATTACTGAGGACCAATACGAGGATTTCTACAAATCCCTTGGCTCTTGCTTCGTAGCAGCTGGCGACTACAATGCAAAACATACGTTCTGGGGTTCGCGTCTTATTACACCTAGAGGTCGGGCATTGTTCAACACAATTTCAAAAATGGGCTTGGACGTCATTTCGAGTGGGGAGCCCACTTACTGGCCTACGGACATACAAAAAATTCCGGATGTTATATATTTTGGAGTCATGAAAAATATTTCTAGGGAATTAGTTCATGTTGAAGCGTCTCAAGATCTTTCCTCCGATCACTCTCCCACGATCGTTACAATTTGTAGCCCACTAAGTAGTGACTTACCTCACCCGTATGTGAAGACGATCAACCGTGTTAATTGGCTGGGGTTCAGAAAATATCTCAGTACTCATTGTACGGAAAACATTACGCTAAGAACATCCGAAGATATTGAATTTAACATTGGCAATCTTATCAAAAATATAAAACAGGCTGCTGAACATGCGACTACCTCCTACCCGCAGACTGGATTTAATAGAATTTTTTCTACGGATATTGAACGTCTCGCAAGTAAAAAAAGAAGAGCTAGAAGGGAATGGCAACAGCACAGATCGCCCCAACATAAAATCAGATTTAAAGAGTGCACTAAACGACTCCAAGACTTGCTTGCATTTGAAAAAACTGCATCTTTTAAAAACTATCTGGAAGGTCTTGATGCCACACCAGCATCTAATTACTCCTTGTGGCGCGCTGCTAGAAAGCTTAAAACACCTGTTGCGTTTAAACCACCTCTGCGTACATCTACAGGGGCTTGGGCAAGAAGCGATACTAAAAAATGTAAAATATTTGCTGAGCATTTAAAATCCGTATTTACCCCAAACACATGTTCTGGTGCTGTTGATTTGCGAATGTAGTGGCGCTACCCCCTCGACCCATAAAATTTAGAGCGAGTGATGTACAAAAACTAATTTCTGAACTTAACCCGAAGAAAGCTCCGGGTATTGATGGAATTAGTAACCAGATGCTAATAAAGTTGCCTCGTATTGCAATTAGAATCCTGTTATTTATTTTTAACGCCATTTTACGACTGGAGTATTATCCAAATAGCTGGAAGCTTGCCAAAGTTAAAATGATTCCAAAGCCGGGCAAAGACCTTACCAAGGCTGAGTCATATAGGCCAATAAGTCTGCTATCAACAATGTCAAAACTTTTCGAAAAACTGCTCATGACAAGATTGTCCCCAATTCTAGTTAGTAGTGGGTGCATACCGGACCATCAATTTGGTTTTAGAAGTCAGCATAGCACCATCGAACAAACTCAATTCAATTTATAAGAAGAACATTTGAAGAAAAGAAGTATTGTTCTGCGCTGTTTATCGACGTTTCTCAGGCATTTGATAAAGTGTGGCATGAAGGTCTTATTTTAAAATTGAAATCATATTTACCAATAAATTTTCTGAAGCTATTAGAAAGTTATATTACTACCCGGAAGTTTATGGTTGTGGAAGGAGACTTCATGAGTGTGCCCGAATCTATATCATCCGGTGTGCCACAGGGGATTATACTGGGACCAGTTTTGTATTTGATTTACACTTGTGATATGCCTTTGAGCAGCAATATCCATACATCTACGTTTGCCGATGATACAGCCTGCCTTAGTATGCACGAAAACCCTCACGAGGCTTCCCGATATCTACAAGAACATATTACACAACTGGAACTATGGTTAAATTTATGGAGAATCAAAGTAAACGAGCAAAAGTGTGTCCAGGTAACATTTACCCTGCGAAGAGATACTTGTTCGCCAATTCGAATCAACAATCAAGTTGTTCTTCAACATTCACACGTAAAATACCTTGGTATACACCTTGATCGACGGCTTACATGGAAGCCCCATATTGACTCAAAGCTAACACAAATGAAACTGAAATTAACTCAGATACATTGGCTGATTGGTAGAAATTCAACACTCAGTCTAGATTGTAAACTTTTAATATACAAGTCGCTCTTAAAACCTATATGGTGCTACGGAATACAGTTATGGGGCACTGCTTCAGCTTCTAATGTCGAGAGAATACAACGAAGGCAAAACAAAATTTTACGGTTAATAACATTGGCTCCATGGTATATAAAAAATTCAAATATACATCGTGATTTAAATATGCCACTAGTGACTGAAGAAATTGCAAAATACGCTGGCAAATATTTAACAAAACTCGAGTCACATCCTAATCCGCTTGCCCGTAATATTTTGAACTTTACTGGACACATCCGCCTAAAAAAGAGGGACACAAGGGCTCTTATTCATAGCACTCCAGATGGGACTTCTTGAAAATACTTTTATTTTTTTTCCTTTTGACTATCACTACTTATGTATTATATATAACTATTACTTAGCTTATGTCCGACACTGGTCGGGCCTAATTATATCTTTAGATTTAAGATTTGAAAACTTATTGTTAGTTCATATATGAAGATACAATAAATAAAAATCATGCATTAAAAAAAAATGTGACAGCGCATAGAGAAAGGTACCTAAGGGTAAAAAAATCAATTTTCACTTTTTTTTTTGATGTGGACAACATCTGAGCATCGAATGAGACCGATCCCATGCGCCAAAAGTGTTCCCTCCCAGAGATATGCGCGTTTTATGAAATTGAAGTCGACGATTCTAAGGTTATGTGAAAAAATTTTCGTACTAACAGAGTGATATTCACGACTTAAAAGAATTATAAATGAGTATTTATTATAATTCACAATTAATAATCTCCGTAAAAACGCGAGCAAAATTGATATCGAACTCATGGAAACAAAAAACAAACTACACAAAACAAGAGGTAGGGACGACCTACGCACGTTTTAAAGGTTGACCAATACGTTCCTGACGTCATGAGATGTGTCGCCTTCAAATGAGACCAATATCAACACGCTCAGTGATGGTACACGTATTTAAATCTTTAAAATGGCTCTCCTGAACGTAACCGGTTTTTACCCTTAGGTCCCTTTCTATTTTACGCATCGCATATGTATATAATGGCTTTCTGTTTTGACGCCCCTGTATATTACTTTAATACTATTTTATGTGGGACGATGATCGTAAATACTAAACAACAAATCGAAAATTTGATTTCACTTATGGATAATCATCAAAAGTTGTAAGAACAAGTTGCTGAAACACAATCCAGCATCTTTGCGATAGGAAATGTTAATATAGAACATCTAACACAGTCAACAATTTTTGCTTGTAATAAAGATTTAGCAAGAGCTTGTTCACTAACTAAAATTTCAATTGTACAGGGTGGGGTTTAAAGGTTTAATAACTTTTTCGTTTATTATCTTTTTTTATTTTTTTTTTTCTCAGATTGTATAATATACAAAATGGAAAATTTTTTCCACTAAGTATGAAAAATAATGTCTTTTAAATGACCACCGCTTTCAGCTTCGGACTGATGGGCTCGGTTTATAGCATTTTCGATAACATCTTTCAAAATTTGTGGCTGTAGCGTTTGAATTTCTGCAACAATGTTTGCCTTAAGTTCAAGGATTGTCTCTGGCCTGTTCACATACACTCGCTCCTTCAAATAACCACAGAGAAAATAGCAGGCACTGTCAAATCTGGTGTTCGCACTGGCCAAATAATTTCCGAATTTCTGGAAATTATTCGCTCTCCAAAAATTTGACTTAAAAGTGCCATTGTGTCTCGGGCAGTGTAGGCAGTGGCTCCGTCCTACTGAAACTACATACCAGGTATGTTTTCAAGAGCAGGACGTAAACAATTTTCTATCATAAACCGATACCGCTCTCCATTTACGGTTACAGCACTGTTCATCAGAATCTGGTCCTAAATTTGCAGGAAAAAGTTCAGAAATGCAGGAAGTGCACTCACACATGAGAAATGTTACACTCCATAGCCTTCTATGCAGATAGCAACTCCTGAGCATGTTACCACTTTTGTTACCCAAAACGTTCACACACACATTTTGAAATGCATTTCAAGCTCGTTTTTTTAGATTCAGGAGTTCAACTAACGTTGAGTCTTGGAAAAGTTGTCTGACTTCGGATCTTACGAACACTACTTCTTTGATTTTAGCGACACTAAAATTTACTTTTTTAAAATTTAAATTCATTACCTACCTTTTCCATTGCTCTCACGAACTGCATTATCAAATCGAGTTTGATGTGTAGAGGTGGCAAGCAAATTAATAAATCCGGTACTAGTGGATCGTGGGCAACATTTCTGTGGTCGGGAGATAAACCTTCCCGCAGTGGCTAGTTTCATATAATGTAATGTTTGTCTCGGTTTCGGATGTCATACTCACATAAAGAGCAGAAGATTTTTGTGAATTTGGATTGTAAGCCAATAAGTAGAGCAACAACTTTTAAGTCAGCATAAATTTTTCAATTACAATCACGATAGCTTAAATACTCTATCAAGGTTCGTTTGATGTTTTCGAAAGTCTCTTTCATATCTACAGAACTTGCAACTGGAACTGATGATAACTGATTTCCATTGACCAACAGTTCAACTTTCCAACAGTCTCTACTTGTCAGAGTCACAAGGTACCTTCAGTTCTGTCATTAATTCATTTGAATCAGGTCAAAACACTTACTTTTGTCCTCCGAAATAAATAATTTCAAGGTTGACTGTCTGGTCCTCTGAGAAGAGATTTTTACTCCATTTTCTAGGAGATTCCACTCCTGAAATCGAGACCGAAGAAGCTGAAATTTACTCTTAGACAATTTCAAATCCCTAAAGAGAGCATTCAATTCTGACTGAGTGACGAAATGAGGTTGTCGATGGGCTAAATCAACTTGAAAATCCTCACAATCTTTGCAAGTTTCATTTGATAGTCCAGGCTGCATATCAGTCTTCGAAATCTGTTTCTGGTTCTAGCTTATAGGTCTTTGGGAGGACTGGAATTTGGAAAGATTCGTTGTGAGGAACTGGTCGTAGAACTGAAGGAATATTCGAATGTTCAATAGTGTGCTTACTTCTTCCAGAAATCCCGTTGATAGAAGTCATACAATAGTAACAATCCGTGAGGTGACACATGGGCACAGCAAACGATAATGATTTACGGGTCCCTTTAAGCCATTCAGTCGAGCTACTGTAACAAGTAGTGCAGCAACTTTTTGGGAGTCCAATGCTTGTGCCTTCCTTGATCGCCAAAGTAGATTTTATAAGCAGTTTTAAGAAGCTGTGACGGCATAGTTCAATATTAAAACAAAATTCTTGCTTAATTTCAATTCACAGTGAAAAAATGGCAACCGTTTTACTCAATTTAGACAATATCAGGGCCCAGAATCCTCGCTAAAAATGGAGTTCAGTGGACTGAAGCTAGATAAAAGTGGTAGTGCAGAGCTATAGAAAAATTTAACAGCTAAAATAATTTTTTATACATTCTAAATTGAATTCATGGCCATAAAATCATCGAAATTAGTGCGGGGTGAACCCTCGAAAATGGTGGGTGATGGGAAAAAACGGAGATCATATTCGGATTTAGAAAATCAATTTACATAAAAATCAGCTGAAACGGTGTCAGGGCTCCTTGCTTTTTTATTTTCTGCAGAACAGTGCAATTAACATATAAAGTTTAAATTAAACTAAGTACTGCTTCTTTGGGAAGGCGAAAATATGACTTCAAACTCAACAAGCAAGTTTTACTTAAAAATTATTTTAAGCATTAAAAGTTAGTTCCAGTGAAGACGGTAATCCTAAACCGTTGAATTTTTCTTTGTCATGTAATAGGTTCCACATTCTGTACTTCCTTCTCTTCATCGAAAAATAATTCCACTAAACTAGGCATCTTTTTTACTTATATTTCTTATATTCTGAAACTTTTGTTTGCATTATTTTCAATTGTCGATCTGTCATGGCTGTGATTTCGATAAAATTTGGGCAACTGAAGAAAGTTGCCATAGATAATACTAATTCCAATCTCGGTTGCGTTACCACTTGACAGCGACACGGAATTGCAGTTGTCATCCTAAATTTTATGAAATTAGGTACTTATGTTTTAAAAACTACTGGCTTAACCCAGTGTGCCTCGCTACCCCTCCCCTCCCCGCATTGGTGATGCAATATGAAAATTGGATTCTACCACGACCCAAACAATGTAATAATATCTTTCGTTATCGAATGCCATTAACTCGAACTGAAAAAACGTGATCGAAACAGCTCGTTATCGAAAGCGACGATTAGCCCTCAGATTTATTTTCTGAAATTATTAATTGTGAATTATAATAAATACTCATTTATAATTCTTTTAAATCGTGAATATCACTCTGTGAGTACGAACATTTTTTCACATAACCTTAGAATCGTCGACTTCAATTTCATAAAACGCGCATATCTCTGGGAGGGAACACTTTTGGGGCATGGGATCGGTCTCATTCGATGCTCAGATGTTGTCCACATCAAAAAAAAAAGTGAAAATTGATTTCTTACCCTTGTGTCCGTTTCCCCATGCGCTGTCACATTTATGAACTTTTACATCATAAATCGTATTTAAATACAAATAAATGCTATGTTTAATATAAAATTCCTTTCCAACAAAAATGTTCAATACTGGTGCCTGCTCATGGCACGAACTTAACATTCAATAGATACTTGATGCTCGATAGTCAACAAAGATCGAAAATCGAAGGTTCATAAAGGCATGAAATAACAAACAAACCACAAGTTCCCTGATTTTACAATTCTATTGAATAGTAATAGAAATTTGTCTACAATTTTTCGAACCATAAACTTGATTTATTTTTTTTTAATATTTTTTATGACCAGTTAAAATTTTAAGAGAACAGCACACACGACGAACAGTTCATAAATAATATATCTGAAACTTTATGTTCCAAAAACATGTTTTACTTTTATATTCACACTTTACTTTGGCTGCAAAATATTCACTTTGAATATGTGGTAAACTATAATTATACGAAATAGTATATTTACACATTACGCCCGATAAACACTTGCTATAAACAACTTAAATACTTAGAGAAAAAAACTAAAATTCAAAAGAGTTTATAAAGAAAATACGTACATACTCTGAATTTATCTGAATGCACAAACATTAATTTTGATGATCTGCCATCGAAACAGATGTTTCATATCAAAGCACAAGCATTTCTAGCGAAACTAAAACAATCACGCACTATTAAATTGTTTTTGCAAGTCGTTTCTGTTTGTTATGTGGAAAAGTTTTCATTATTTTGAACATTTAAATGATTTCGAAACATGATAGAGATGAACACTGATCATCTCGTGAGGGACAAAAATCATGTGAAGAAAAATTTTTTATTCACTTAATACGTTGTATACCAAAAATATGGAATTTTATTGGAAAGTTTTCGCCTCAAGTTCTTAAATAAAATGTGGTAATTTTCCTACAAATTAATAACGTTTGCAAAAATTTTTAAAATGTAATAGATTTTTCATACAAAAACAAGATCTACTGCATCATTAGATTTTGTCGAAATTTATTTACAATCTAGAAGAACTTATGGTTTTTTTTTCAAATTTGTACCATAAGGTATGGTATCTGTACATAAAATGGTGTGTAAATTAGCTATATTTCAGTTATGTGGTTGAAGTTTTGGAAAATTTTCAGCTAATAGGTTTTGTTTTGGATACAAAATCTTGATGATGTCAAAACAATTTGGTGCAAATTGTATAGAATATTGATAAAAATTTCAATCTAAATTTAGTCGGTTTTATGCAGGTATAAACGTCCTATTAAAATATTTAGAAATAGTCAAAGTCATGAACGCCATCCTGGTGATTCAATTTTGCAACACATTTTCGAGTATACCCGGTCTTATTTCGACAAACGTTTATTTTTAACACATTTGCCTTCAGAAACAAATGGTCAAAAGTTCAATATTTTGCAGTTTTGAATTTTTACAACCTTTTACAAAAAATTTTTTTAATTTTTATAAAAAAAATAATTTTTAAATTTAATTTCACTAATAACTAAGAAACCATTAATATTTTTTAGCTTACCATATTAAGATCATTTGAAGCAAATTTTGTTAGTTACCCATTGGTGTTTTAGTAGTCTACGTTGAACATACTGTCTTCGAGTTATGGTGAATTATACTGGCATACCTCGCGAAAATATTAGGCAGGCTCATAAAAGAAATTGTGACGTGATGGAATTTTTTTTAATAATTTGTCTATAGGTAAGTCCCTAATACCTATCCGAATTTCTTATTAATTTCTTAAGAGGAAAAACAATCGTGGGGTTGTGTTATCAATCATTGCTGGCTTATCAGCGTAGAGTAGAGATTTGGCGAACCGCCAAATGTATCAAAGCACACGAAAGAGGTATCCAAAGTTCCTTCCTTGACATAATGGGGTCATCAAACATTTGACTTAACAAGGTGAACCTAATGTCATTGAAGAATAAAAGGTTGGGTTTTTTATTTAAGGACAAATGGGCCACTGATGCCTTTGGCATGTAAACCACACCAAACAGTTATTTTTTTGGGATGTAATGGAGTCTGAAAAGTCTCAAAAGGGTTGTGCTCTTTTCAGAAATTACAATTCTACTTGTTTCTGGCTTATTTCGTAGGTAAGATATGCCTTAGCCAGTAATGAGATTAATCGCTGAATACCATTTTGATTATAAAAATGTGGTTCAACTTTCATTTGATTCTCAGTCCGTTCACCTAACACACGATTAGAGATGCTAATTGGGACAGGTTTTTTGATTTCCCGGGCTTCGGGACTTAGTGATGGAGTCTCGAAATCCCGAACCGGTATCCCGGGATTTTCGGGACTTAAAAAATCCCGAAAACATTGTGCACAAATGTGCGTCCTTATATTAAAAATAATATTTTAATTTTATAAAATATTTTTTTTTTGCATATTCAGACATTTAATTCCAAATTTTCATTGAAAACTGCAATGTATGTTACATTTTTCCTAGAAAAGAAAAAGCCATAAGATATATAATGTATATATCATATAATATTATCTACTAAAATATTTATTCAAAGTAAGTTTTTTATTTTAACTTTTTATAAAAGGGAGTTTATAATAATTTTTGATGTAGACGATGACAGTCAAAAACCTTATTTATGTAAAAAAAACGGGATTCAGATAATCCCGAAAATCTGTGGCTTTGAAATTAAAAATTGAATAGTCCCGAAAATCCCGGGATTTCCAGGCTCGGGATTTCCCGTTTAGCATCTCCACACACGATGTATGTGATGGCCTCGAAGATTTAATTATTTTACCAGATGGATCTTATATGGATGTGTGTTAAAATGTTTCCAAGTAGTAGGCGGGTGGAGACCGAGTTGCTAAGAATGGCTTCTGAGCGATAAATTCAAGTCCTCGGACACACTCAGCAGCAATGGTTTCTTCGGTACACATGCTTTAGCCTCGATTCCAACATAATTAATGTGGTTAATGAATCGATCCATAATATTACGTATTATTGTGCGCACCGTAAACTTGACGAAGTGATTTATAAGTTTAGCCAACAGAACACAATTTTTAGAAATACATTTCTACCATTTGTAAACGTTGTTCTAGTGTAAGTCTTTTTATGGTGATTTGCCAAACACACTTGACACTAGTTTGACAGTTATCCCTATCGAAAGTTCTGTATATCTAAAAGAATACCTCCTCAAAAGACCATAGGTAACAAAAATTAATATACTTGTGGAAAACTGCTTTTAGTTACGTATTGATTAAAATTAGTTTTAAGGATATTCACAGTCGCTAAATTAAAATTTATGGGACAAGGCGAATGTCAAGATCGAATTAGCCAAGATCATATTAGAACTTTGACACTAGTCAATGTATCGGTGCTTATTACTTGCTTTACATTTTCCCCAGCTGCTATATCCCTTAAAAGATATCCATTACTCTTAGATTATGAAGGGTGGTGCCAAAGACGCACCTCCTTTCGGAGACCTAATTGGGACCATTGTGATTTCATTACTTTTAAGGTCATCGTACAATATTTCACACACATTATTTTCGGCTTGCTTCACAGAGAAAAAGTGCCTCTAGAATCAATAAGATTTTCTCTATGAAACGTTTTTAGGATAAGGGGTATCCCAGCAGAAAGAATCGAAGATTTCTTCATAGAGATTCCTTATTGTTTTTATGTGGCAAATCTTATTAATTTTCTCAAAAAGAAAACCACATAAAATCAAGTAGAAATCTTATTATTCACAACTTTTTTACTCAATTTCCGCTATTTTTGGCACCAAAAAAAAAAACAATCCATAGAGAAAAACTTCTTAATTTTATTAGGTTTTCTTATAAATTGTAAAATATAGAGATTTCTTATTGATTTTATTAGGTTGCCTTATTGATTTGTTGTAAAAGGTTTTCTTCTTGATTTTAGTAGGTTCCTATATGACTATGTGTAAAGCATCTTATTGATTTTTTTAATAAGGAAATCTTCTTGATTAGAGAGAGATTTCTTATTAATTTTATTCTATTTTATGAGGTATTTAGTAGGCACTGTTTTATCTGTGTTGACATTTGCTGACTGCAACTGTCAGATGGATAAGTCGCTATGTTGTAGATTGAAATTCCTTACTACCTGTTTGTGTAAGACGTTTGAGTTAGAAATCTTGGCGTTTTTGTAATAGATTAAACGAAACTTGTACAACTTTTCTTTAATCTATTACAGAAACGCCAAGATTCTTAACTCAAACGTCTTACACAAATAGGGGGTTACAACTTCAAACTTCAATTGTTTTTCTTTTTGTAATTATTTTGGGTTTTCTCTGAAAATAATGACTAAAATATCATATCTAATGATTTTTTTCTACGCTCTCACATGTTTTTCTCTTTTGGCGTTTGCTATTTAGGTATTGCAAAATATTTTGCTTATCGGAAGATTTTGACAAATCAAGTCGTTTGATAATACTTTTCTGTCACATCGTAGAGTATCCTTAAGGTTATAATATAATAATATAATGGATTGGGTGAATTATTTCTCCCCATCTTTCAACCTAACACCATCTTTCAACCTAACCTAAGTTTATAATGACTGCTTCTCGCAGAGAAGTATCTTTGTAACCTTTCCAAAATAGCAGATAAAGTATATTTACATGGAAATATTACAGCTGCAAAAGCTCTACAAAACATTCGCCATAATATTCTATTACTCTTTGAAACTCAATTTAAGTATAGGTGTTAGACAAACCTTTAAATGCATTTAAGAGTGAAATTCATATAAATTTAGCCTTATATTTTAGATATAGAATGTTTTTGCCACTTCCATGTAATATTCTAAGCACAACCAGTCACGCTACCATCTCCAGTGTTTAATAGTACAGGTAAGCACATTATTAGGTGGTTTGCTTTGTATTTTTCAATTAATAGTTTACTTTTTTTTCATAAATTTATGGCGTTTTTTGGTTTTTTTTTCTGTTCTAAATATTTTCACTTGAATTTAAGGTACAAAATTTATTACTTAATTTATTAGTTAAATATTTGCGGAGGTATTTCTTTTTTCGCATTAAATAGCAAATCCATAAGTTTTCAATGAAAAATGTTTAAACAAAAATATTATTCTGGCAAAAACTATTTTTGTAACAAAAATTCTATAATATTCTATTATTTAGTTTAAATTTTAATTAACAAAGAGTTAATTAATTAAAGCTTTTTGTACTAAGATGAAAAATGTAGTTTTTTTACTGGCAAGTGTTTGGAAGAGAAACTCTTAATTTATTTTATTCAACACATGCCAGAATGATGACGTTGAAATATATTTGATGATTTTTTAGAGCTACCTAAGTACAAAAATGGTAAAAATTTCAATTCTATGGATAATATTTTTAAACCCCCGACCAAAAAAAGGGTGTTATAAGTTTGTAGTGTGTGTCTGTGTATCTGTGTGTCTGTCCGTGGCCACGTACAGCCCAAACGGCTGGACCGATTTTGATTTAGTTTTCTCTGTTTGAAAGGTGACTTGATCGAGATGGATCTTACCGTTTGGAGAAAATCGGTCCAGCCGTTTAGAAGATGTCACATCTTTTCTAGATATAAAGGGGGTTTTTAAAATTTTTAATTTTTGCTATTAAAATTATTTTTATGTTGTCATAACTCAAAACCAACTAGTCCGATTTTGTCAAACTAAATTTACAAAAATTTAAATTTACATAACCTTTCATTCGTTTATGAATTATGTTTAAATCGGCTCAATAGTTTCGGAATTATAATAAAAAATGTAAGCAAAAAATATATTTTTTACTTGAAAATATACAATATTTTTCTTACAAAAAAAATCATGGAAAATCGAAAACGGTAAAAAATTTAAAATTTATTACTTTATCACAAAGCCGCAAGTAATAGAAACAAATTTGGATATCGATAATACAAATCGATCGATTCCTTTCGAATTTATTCACAATTAAGTGAATTCGCTTATTTTCACAAAATTTTAGTTTTTTGTTTGATATACATACATAAAATTTAGTATCTTCTTTCGAATGATTGAATTTCGAAAACATTTTCCCCTACCTACAATACTGATTTGCAAGACACACTAGGGAAACATTGGTTCCAAGTATGCCAAATGTTATAAATGTGGCTCTGGTGCAGAGAATCACAATAACTACTCAAACAAATACTGCCTTAGAACGAATCCAAAGTAGAAAAGTGACGAAAAAAACCAAAAAGATTATATTTGGTGAAAAAATACACGCGCATATATATGTATATCTGAAATTTAGTGAAATAAAATATATATTGTTCGATAGGTCTTAGCTTCTTCTTTCTAAATCCGTTTACAAACTTAAAATCATTTGATATTCAACTTAGTTAGAGGTTGATAAGTGCAGACGGATACGAAAACTGAGTGTTTGGAAAATTTTCAATACAGAGTTTTGTTGTGGTCGACAATGTCTACCAGAAAAATAGTAACACTTCACAGGCATTTTTTTTTGTCACACAGTGTAATTTATGTGTTTCGTACAGATTTTAGGTGGATCTTTATTTAATAAAAATAAAAAATTTCACTTTGGAATTGCCAATAAATGGGCAATTATAAAAAACAAACTCTACCTAAATATGCACACACGTATACATTACAGTTGTTCTTATTTCCGAAAAGTCACAATTTAATAATTTAAATTGTTCCTTTTAGCAAAAAAAAAAATTTTGTGTAAAAATTTCAATTCACCCCCATTAATTCTTTCTCACCAAAATTGTTTCAAAACATACTATCCCGTAAGTAAGTACTTCGCTAGAATCGATTATTTTAATCTCACGCCTTGTTAAAATGATTAAGTTGGTAATCCAGTAAGGAAGTGCTTCCACCAAACATGCTTAATTCCAAACCCGATTACTTTTTTTTAAATTTTTTGCTAGAGCTCTCCTAACCCTCAACCCTCTGATAAGGAGTTGGTGTGCTTAGAGTAAATGCAGCGGAGATCAGAACCAAAATAAACTTAGAATCCCCATTCCATGCAGGTGCTATAAATAATAAGGATATTAGATGTATTGCACTGTTTCTGTTTCAAAACACTTAAACGGTTCTTTTGAGGCTTGAAAAATAGATTTTTATACACAACATAAGGTCTTATTGGCATTAAAATGGGCCCTATTCTAACAGGTCTCATTCTCATATTTACGCAATTTCATTGCTGAATGTATGATTTGTATTCTACCTTTTAGCCAAAACCACGATAAGTTAGGAATGACAAATGCTGCTTTCATTCCAAAACAGAAGTTAAATTTTGAAGTTTGACATAGAAAGTCCTTTAGGAAGATGAAAAATAGCGTAAGAGGAAGAACGTAATCTGGCGTTGACCCTGAGTGAACGTTAAATGTCTTCGAAAATTTCATATTTACACCGAGAAATAATTTTATGTATTTACTTAAATTATATTTTAGTCCTTATTTCCATATTTATTACGTATTACTGCGAGTACTCAAGGCTACATGGACAGACAATTCCTTAATAAATCTGAGTAGCAGATTCCACTACAATCAGACAGCTCACATTGTCATATTGTTAATGGGAGGTGGAAAAGTTATCAAAAAGGATAATCAATGGACCTTAACATCTACAAGAGGAGCTGCTTAGATACCAATCTTGCAAAGGTTACTCAACCTAACTTATAGTCTTTTTATTTACATAAAAAGCGGTCGAACGCGGTCTATGTTGTATCGAAAAATAATTGAGTTTGGTGAAGTGCTAACGATAAATAGCAATTTGGCACCAATAACGAAAAATCTACCAAAAACTAAACTTGCTTTGTCAATCAGGAGAGATTTTCTGCCTCCGCATATTATAACAAAAATAAATAAATAAAATAAATTAAGAAGAAAAATGATGATACAACTTAAAGAAAGATCATTTAAATTTACAACTTTGTATTAAATTAATTTTTAAAGAACTTAATTAGCCAGCATTTTGATAACATAAATCGAAAGTAATTTTTTATTTAAAATCCTTAAATTTTGATTTTGTAATTGTTAGTTTACAAAATGAAAATAAGATGCGAGAAGTGTAAAGGAAAAATTTTGCGTTTATTGTTAGCTCCAAATTCTGTTTAAAATTTGTACCATCTATACCGATAAGCAATGCTGGAGATTATATATTTTTATGTACCAAGAATAGATTAAGGAGAGTTTTCATAACGATGACATCGACATTTCTTTTGACCCACTGTACAATCAGGAAAGTTGTATTATATGTATATGTATCTTATTTCTGTTGTATTTGGATAAATATTTGAAATAGTTTTGCTTACTTTCGTTATAAATATATTGCAACCAAACTAAAACTTTTAGAAATTAATGTCCCTATTACGGTTTATTGCTCAACTAAGTTGAATTGAAACTGAAACATTTTATGCCTTAATTCTGTTCGACAATTGAAGGTTAGCCGCGAATAACGTTTTAAGTGACAAAATAATAATTTTTCAGGAGAGCCAAAAAACGTATTTTAAAGCAAGATTGGTTTTTTCGTTGAGTCATAGAGTTATTTAAAAAAACTTTTGAAAACTATTAAATATTTTTAAAAGTTCTGTACACGAAAAATTTTTCGCATTCGGCTGGTGAATTCCTGATATGCTGACACTTTCGACAAGGGCCATGATGTCGACAGAAAATGTTCAAGCGACAAGTTGTATTGCAAAAAAAAACAATAAAAAAAGTGCAGCTTTCGGATTTAACTCCACTGTAGCATTAAATAGCACTCATAAACTTATATGAGATGGAAAATTATAATTTGATTTGATTACTGTTTTCTTAAGAAGCTTCCCAAATGGTAATGAACTATCAGAAAGTAGATAAAGTGAAATGAATATAATATTTGATTATCAAAATTAAAAATGCAATTTTACAAACAGGACATTTAAAAAATATATATACATATTTCCTGCTTCAAAAACCAAATATTGACTCATAAATTGAATTATGATGCACGATTATAACTTAATTTTTATTACTTATTTGACTTATGCCCTGATTGCGTTCGATAATTTTATCGCCTTGTCTATGGACGAAAACAAGCCACAATTGGGATTCTTTAAAACAATTATTATTTATTGTCTATGCTAGCAGGTTCGTGTATTTGCTTTGTGATTTTGTTCCAAAAATTATATCCAACACATATTTTTTTATATATTTTTTAAACTTTTGTGTTATACTTTAATTTAATTTTTATGTTTTAAAAACAGGGTATTTTCTTTATCAAAGCCAACAACCATTTTTGAAGAGAATAATTTAGAGATTTCAAAAACAAGAACTCCAAAGTATTTTCAAACAAAAACGTCCTAAATTTTCTTACTGAATTAGGGCATTAATAAATTTTTTAAATGTTTATATTAAATTTAAATATGTATAACACTAAATAAAAAATTGGCATTTTAATGAATAAAAACCGTTTGTATAATTTATTGTTTGTTTCGATATCCACAGGAGGTGCTGGAACACAAATATTTTATTTGTACTCGTAGCAGAAAATATAAACAATTTGGCATGTTTTAGATTCAAAGTATCTAAAGATTAAATTTTTCATTAATTGAAATTAATTTAAGTTAAATGAAAATAAAAATATTAGAACTATAAAAAGAGCATGTACCTTGTTTAGGTATCAGCAGTTTGATGGTAATTTTTAAGTTTTGAAATATATTATTCAGACACAACACACAAATATATACATATATATAAATATAAGTACGAATTTTGACCAACTTATTTATATTTGTTTCACAGTTTTATAGTAATTTTTTTTTTTTAATTTTTTATATATTACTTTTTGATTTTTGAATTGATATCCTTTAGTTAATTACTTCTTTAAAAAATAATTTTCACTTAATAATTTTCGCATTACTGCTGCACTTCTTAGAAAATTTAAAAGTTACACAAGAACACGATGCGTATGAGTTACTTATTTTTTCTTTTTAGCAACAATGTAAATTATACGTACTTAATTCAATTTTAACCGATTGTAACGTACACGTCTAAACCGATGGAATACTCGTTACCAACTGATTTTCCGATTTTCCGTGCTTGTATTTACAACCAGCAGAACAACAATTAAAGTGTGCAAATAATAATTTGCACACGAAGTGCATTTGCGTAAGTAGTCGCAAGTTGTCGTTTCAGCTGGTTCGTGTAGTTAATCGGCTCTTTTGTTATTGTTTTGATTGCTTTTGTTGTCATTGTGGTAAATGCCGGCAAAAGTAAACAGAAGCGAATGTGAAGAGGAATACGAAAACTACAGAAGTACTTGTAGATGCCAGCAGCAAAACAAAGTGTGTATTACAGAACTCAACCACCTCACAAATAAACATGTTGCTCTGCACTTTTGTTTTAGTAAATATGTGCAACAAATACAAAGTCGAGCATTTCACAAATACTTGTTTCATTAGGCAGGCCATACATGTTACAACCACTAAAGCAACGGTTCTCAAATGGGGGTCCGCGGACCCCTGGGGGTCCATATGAAAATTCCAAGGGGTCCGCGAAGAGCTAAGCAAATATTGTTATGATTCCTCAAACGTTAATATTAATAGGATTTAGTAATATGGCTTTTGTATAATAAATGTAAAGCGTATATTTCGCATTGCGGTAGGCCGTGCTACTATTAAAATTTCTGAAGGGGTCCCCGAAGAAAGAGCTTGTGAGAACCTCTGCACTAAAGCAACTCGTCTGATTATTAAGCTGCTTCTTTGAAGAAAAACAATACAATAATACAAGTTAATTTTTTTTTCAATAATTTAGTGTAAAAATGTCACCGGTTACACTGTCCAACAAATTCAAACTTTTGCAAAGTAAATCAGGGCTATAATCGTCGCTTTCGATAACTAGCTGATTCGACCGTGTTATTCAGTTTAAGATTCGATATCGCATGCCATAATCCCAAACTGGAAAAACGTGATCGAATCAGCTCGTTATCGAAAGCGATAATTAGACCCCAGGTTGAAATCACTGATTCTGCCAGACTATACATATATAGTGTGCCGTTTTCTTGGAAGTTTGCAAAAGCTCCATTTGCGCTGTAACCCCAGTTCTACATTTTGCAGATTCGTGGGTTCAATCGGCATCACAAATGATGTAAACATTTAAGAAACAATATATTTTCAGTACTTTTATATAAAATATTTCTATGAAAATTTCTATTTAATATTTAACCTTCTTACTATTCCTGGTATGGGTCGTTCGAAAAAAAAGTGGTGGGATTAAAACCCAGCAAAAAATTACACATTACATTCAGAACTACTTGCCATATAATGACTTACTTTTCTGATTACCAAATTTGATTACTCGCTTACAAATCACATTACCTAAAATTTAAAAAAATTATGTACAAGTTGCTAAATGAGGAGAATATTTTTTTTAGATTAAATAGATTACGTGAACAAGTTGCCAAATAAAAAAAGTAAGTACTTCTCAAGAATCGATTATTTTAGTTTCATGCCTTGTTAAAATCATTAAGTTGGTAATCCAGTAAGGAACAGCTGCCACCAAAAATGCTTAATTCCAAACCCGATTACCTTTTTTTGAAAATTTTTGCTGGGAATATTCACCTTATGCCTCTATGAAGATTCTGCTTGTTCCTTTGATTAACCCTAGAACACACACCCGGGTACAAATGTATCCACTTGAAACTTTGGAGTGCTGTAACTCAGGAGCGGCTTAATTTAGGGAAAAGAGATTTCGGATCTAGGAAATATAAGTAGTTTCTAATGTTTTAAAGGTTATTTGATCCAATTTGGATCAGTGGTTCAGGAGGTACGAGCTGCAAAAGTCGACACCTACGTAAACGCACACCCGGGATACGTTTGTACCACACCAGTTTATATCAAAATAAAAGGCAACAAACCATTTTATAGTGTGTTTAAATTATATTATTTTATTTTGAAAAATGAAAATTATTAAATTACATATTATAAATATGAATTATCGTTACATATTATGCAGTCGGTATTGCTGATCGAATGTTCAAGACACATTGGCTTCTTACATTTGCCGTACACCTTTCTGGTTTTTCTACGCTGTTTTGGTTCTTGAGCATAACATATATAGCAACAACCGCTGATAGATGTTGGCGTGCGGGCTGCGGCAGATGTCGATGTTTCCGTGTGCAACATTGATTCCAGTGGTCTGTTGAAATATGACTCAATCGCTATTTTAGTGTAGAAGTTTCACGTGACTTGCCGATTTAGTGCACGTTCTTCAATAATTGGCATACACAATGCTTCAGCCAAGCTGCGAAGGAACTGCTTACGCTGAACAATTGGTCCATTTTATCAACGCCACCCTTGGTCATATTATAAAATTCTATGATTTCAGGCTTCCCACCCTCAGCTATCTCACCATCATAGTGCATTGACGAAAGCAGCGTCACTGATTTATTTTTTCGTGGAACATAAGAGCACAACATTTTCTTTTGAAGCCGAATAATGATGAACCAATTGGCCTGTTCTTGTGCGCCTTCATTTCCGCAGGAATATAAGTTTTGTTTTTGGGCAAAGTTCCAACGATTGCGAGGTTCCACGTGAGAAGAAGTTCTGCAACTGGCAACGTCGTGAAAAAAATGTCCATTGTAATATTTCTTCCACTTCCTTGGTATCCGCTAGTTAAATCTTGCACAAATCGTTCCCCTTGGTTCGTTTCCCTTCCGGACGCTGCTTGGCCAGTATAAATTTGACCATGCAGTGGATATGCATTTTTGGCATCGCAAATCCACCAAACTTTGATACCATATTTTGCAGATTTTGATGGTATGCATTGTGTAAACCGTGTGCGTCCACGGAAAGGAAATAATTGTTCGTCAATGGTTAAGTTTTCACTGGGCTTGTAGTGTGCATGAAGATTGGCATTCATTATGGCCCACAACTCAGTGAACGGTGCTGCTTTATCAGTTTCTGAACGTGCAGCCTGAGTGTTTGCGTCGTCAAACCTTATAAATCGCAATATTGATAATTACGAGTATCTCTTCTTGAATCCATTTTTGAATTATTAAATTTTATTTTTCGAATTATTAAGTTTTATATTTCCACGTCTTATACCTTATAAGAGCACAAAATTAATAATAAAAATATGAATAATCAGCAGCTGAAACAACAGCAAGTGCAAAAATAACCCTTGGAAAATCGAATTACTACAAAAACTGTTTTTAACTGAATTTGGTACCTGCATAATAGTTACCAGCATGCACTATTTTGCTTATATCTTTTGAACTAGGTAGAATATTTGAACGCTTTAAACGTTGAAATGCTTGTTTCGTGTTATATTACACATTTAACAAACAAAAAGTAAAAATTTTTGTTTTTTATTCATCAGAAATATGAAAAACAACATTTGGCTATACCATGCCCGTGACCTTTTTTCCTTTATCTTTTGAACCAAGTAGAATATTTGCATGAAACAAAAACTAAAACATTTGTAAAATATTCATATACGCATTTACAAAAAAAAATATTGAAATTAGAGCATTTAAACATTAGAAAAAGCCAAAATAAGCTAGTAGGTACAAACGTATCCCGGGTGTGCGTTCTCGTAGAAAAAGTTGGGTATGCATCGTAGGGTTAAGCAATGTTTTATGCATTTCATTCCTGCTTCACGGAAATCATCAATAAACTTTAGACGAAATGTATATAAACAGACGTTGCTTAACAACAAAAACCAGCAAAATTTTCAAATTAAATAAAGACTTCATGTCAATTAAATAAACTTCAATATTTCAACCGCTTAACGAACTAATTTCCATATAATATTTGTTTTGATAGTGTTTTGCAATACAGTAATTATTTTCCATATAGGTCTCTTGATCAAAAAGGGACAAAATTGAATCAAGTGATTCACTACATTGGTCGCTATAAAACACCATTATTCTTGAAATTAGACTCGTAGCTCTAGAAATATGTCAAAAATTATCGATATAATAACTCTTAATAATATTTATTTGACTATATTTTATTCAAATGCTAATAATGCGAATTATTTTATTCAAATAGTAGTTATCCGAATATTATTTCTATTCGAATAAATTTCATTCGGTTAATTTTTACTTAAGTCGATTATATTTAATCTGTTTTTACGATTAATCGATCGATATTTATTTTATTCGAATAATATATGTTTGCATGGCATATGGGCGTTTTCACAGAAAAGTCCACTTTTTGTCACATCTCGTTACTGGGTTACGTAGCTTGTTTTTAAAAAAGAAAAGCATATATTTTATATTCTCTTTACCCGACTGCGCAACGCAGTAATGTAGGTTTGTATGCACAGAGAAAAAACTGCCTCATAGAATCAAGAAGATTTTCTCTATGAAACGTTTTTAGGCTAAGGGGTATCCCAGCAGGAAGAAGCGAAGATTTTTTCATAGAGATTCCTTATTGTTTTTATGTGGTAAATCTTATTTATTTTATCAAGAAAAAAACCACATAAAATCAAGAAGAAATCTTATTATTCACAACTTTTTTTACTCAATTTCCGTTATTTTTGGCACCAAAAAACAATCCATAGAGTAAAACTTCTTGATTCTATTAGGGTTTCTTATAAATTGTAAACTATGGATTTCTTAATGATGTTATTAGGTTGCCTTATTGATATTTTTAAAAAGGGTTTCTTCTTGATTTTATTAGGCTATCTTATTGATTTTTTCAATAAGGCTTTCTTCTTGATTTTATTACGTTCCTATATGATTATGTGCAAAGCATCTTATTGATTTTTTAATAAGGAAATATTATTGATTTTATGAGGTGTCTTGTTAATTCATATCTATAAATAGACAAACAGACAATTTTGCACAATAATTTCAATGGTTATTCAGGCTGCTTGTTAGCATATTGGTTAGAGTGCTTGTCTATCAGTCAGAAGTTTGCTGGTTCAATACTTGTCTCCTCTCAAGTAATAATATGTATGTATGGTGAGTTAGTTAATTAAGAATACAATATAATATGTATGTATAAATAAATAACATCTACATATACTACATACATACATAAGTATATGGTATAGAACTTAAATGAAAATACATATGAGCAAAGCGCAAAGAATAAAGACATAATTTTTTTTTATGAGGTCGCCTCATAAAAACAAGAAGAAACCCTTATTGAAAACTTCAATAAGATAACCTCATAATAACTACAAGATTTCTTCTTGATTTTTTTAAAAAGGTTTTCTCTATGAAATTAATAAGATTTCCTTATTGAAAAAAAACCATTCAGATTTCTTATTAATTTTGTTCTATTTTATGAGGTACTTAGTAGGCACTGTTTTCTCTGTGTGTGTGTTTTCCTTTGCAGCACTTTACAAACCTTTGGACCGATTTTAATAATACGTGATACGTCAATCGATTCGTCTTAATCCCGAGATTATCACAAAAAATATGTAAGTTCTCAAAATTCAATATGGCGGTCAACAGACGCCATTTTGGAAACACGAGAAAACTAAAAAGTCGACGTACTATATCAAAATGGGTATCATTAGATAGGTATTTTAAAATCATCTCATCAGGTTTCTCTTATGATTTTTCATTTCGACTGACCATTTAGGATATCTAATGGTTTAGAGTTGGTCACAGTCGGGTGTTATGATCTTTTCGTATAAACAGTTGTTTGAATATTGGTTAAGAACGTAGTTAGCCTACATACATTTTCGAAAGAAAATGTAAAACAAATTGATTGATTTATGCATCGAAAAGTGACGGTACATTTTTCGATTGTCACAGAATGGCTATAAAATGCTTGGCGATTGTTTATTTTGTTCTTTCATCTGTCTGAAGGACACATGGCCTATGATATATAAAAATTGTTGTATAAACTATTAAATAAATTAACTATTAATAACTAGTGTTTTTTATGGGAATTGTTACAATTTAAATTTAACATTTGTTGCACTAATAATACCAAATTATTATTTTAATTATTTAGTAAAATAATTTTTTATTAAAAATACATTGAAATTGATTATTGAGGGGCTTAGCTGGATCCTATGCGCATTTCACTGTTGCTAACGCAGATCATCAGGAGGGAACCTTTACCTTTAAATTAATTATTGTTGATACTAGTATAATTTTTTGAAGGTACATCATGAGGGGCGTCTGAGTGCATATATGCCTCTCCGAAACTATCCAACCCTTTTCTTATGAAATAAGTAGATACATTTGAGTCAAAAACTAATTCCGAGTTAGCAAAACCACACACTGATTTGTTGATTTCCTTTTGTTATGCCAATCGAAAGAACTAATCAATACAATCAACATTTATCAACTGAATTTTTTCGAAATTTAATATTTACGGAAATATTATGACAAATGCTTTTTTTTATGGAATAAAAACTAAATTGGTCTGGTGCTACAAGTCCGTCACAGATGCAGTCTTTCGACTAATTCAAATGTTCTACTCTATGAGAATTTAGATATAAAAAATAGCTTTAATAAAATTTAAAAGATTCGTTAAAAAAATTAAACTTAACAAGAGCTTTACTCATTTGAAAAAAATTTAGACAGACATATTAAGAACAATAATTCTTGGAAAATTGGAAATCGTACAATTAAATTATAATAAATAAATACGAATGCAGTAGACATGAAAATTTTTTTACTAATGCCCAATGTATAAAAAAATATTTTTCTCCACAATGATGTAGAAATCTTAACATAAATAAATAATCAATTTAAAAAAATTATTTGTTGGTTACTTAGCATGTCTAGATGTATTTCATTGCCTTTTAAAGTGTTATTTAGCTGCAACGAAATGCATCTTTTTTGTTTATAAAGAGAACTAACACTCAGGCAATGAATGCCTACTACTATTAATAGGTGTTACCTTTAGCAAAGGGAAAGTGATAGAGAAGACAGGTGGTGAAGGAAAAGATAAAGGAAAGCTTCATTCTTTTACGACTCTGCTTTTTGCACGTTTTGCAGCGCCTCTGCTGTTAAATGAGGCATATTTAATTTTGAAGCTGTGCCTAGTACCTATTTAAGTGGTTATTTTACTTCGCCAATAATTCTGCTATACAACGAAGGAGGGCGATTTAATGTTACACTTAGGATTAGTATCTGTTGAACTCGGTATAGTTCAGTGACCAGCGACTATGCCTTCATCATTTGAACTTTCCTACAACAACTTGATACAAGCGGACACTAATGAGCATCAGAAAAATGCGTGGTCTTGTTATTTAATGACTGTTAGATACCGGCGTCGAACCCAGGACCTGCAGTTTTGTATTCAACGTGCTAACTACTTCAGCCAACGCCACCCTCAACTAGACGTTTTAAGTCAACAACAAATATATTTTCTAAATTCGTTTTGCTTTTGACCATAGCTGTTAACTAATGATTACTAATCGTAATGATTACTAATTTGATTACTTTTTTTAAAAAGGTGAAGTAATGATTAAATTACGATTACTAATAATGGAAAAGTAATCTGAATTACCTAAAATTACTGAAAATAATCAAAAATAATCAAAAGTAATCAAAAAATAATCCGATTACTTCTAAGGATTACTTTTGATTCTTTTTGATTATTTATTAAGCATCAAAAGTAATCTTTGAAAGTAGTCGGATTACTTTTTGATTACTTTTGATTCTTTTTAGTAATTTTAAGTAATTCAGATTACTTTTCGATTATTAGTAATCGTAAATCGTAATCAGCATTTCTTTTGAAGGCAATTATATAATCATTACAATTCTTTTTAAAATGTAATCTAATTGATTACTAATCGTAATCGAAATTTGACACACGTAAAATAATAATCTGCCTTATCGTGGTTGGCGTTTTTCAAATGCGACTATTACTATTTGGTAATATATTAAAGAAAAACTGTTGAAGTCTTCTTTAATCTATTACCAAACAGTCGTAGTCGTATTTGAAATACGCCAACCATGATAAGGCAGAATATGTATTGAAATAAATAAATAACATTCAAACACCCGTGAAATAAACATTCTTCAATTTAAACATTCATATAAAATTCTGCAAAGGACAGAAGAGTGCAACAAATTTTTGGCGGGAAAATTATTTGTAAAATGTTGCTACTGCCAGCTAGTCGAATGTTTCTGTGACATGCTTATAAACATTCACACAATATAAGAGTTTTTTCCCATAATGCATATAAATGCTTATAAACATTTGAAAAATATTAGAGTTTCATCAAAATACACGTGCTTAAAGTAAATCTTTCGCCATTAAATTTTACTATTTGTACGCAAATGAGCGCAGCGCATGCGCTCAAATTTAAGGATATCCTTGTCAAATTATATACATATAAAGTCTTATAAAAAAGTACACAGGCATACCATACAAACATAAATTTATTTTCAAACAAACATACATTTATAAATATACATATAAAGGTATGTATGTATGTAGTACGCACGTGTGTGTAAGTATGAGTGTATATATATGTATTTGCTTTTACTTTGGGGAACCTAGAGTTTGTCAGTTAATACTTTCAGCCAATCAAAGTGTGACAAAATTACGCGCAGCAAAATATTCTAGCAAAAAGCAAGAAAAATTCTAATGCATGAACAACAATTTAGTGGAGGATAAAGATATTCTTCTATATATATTTAGATACTTACGTATGGACTTGTGATGCAAAGATAATGTAGAACACTTGAAGATTTAAAATTAACACAATTAACTTGTTGATTGTTTTATTTATTCGAATATTTTCTCTGTATAAAATTTAATTAAGACGATATTTGTGCTTGTTTGGTAATAAAAACTTGTTAATCTATTTTAAAGGATTAAAAAGTTTGTTGCTAGTTGTTGAAAATTAATTCAGTTCACATACACTTTTATGTATCTATGTCGTTATATTTGAAACGAAAATATATATTTAAATAAAAGAATTACTTAAGAGGATTGGATGAAGTTAAAGTGTTCTAGGGAATAAACTCAAAAATGGTTCATTTCACGCTTAGCAAAGTAAATATGATTGGTATTTAATATTACAAGAAACTTTGCTCATGCTTACTTGGTAAAGAAGGTTTACCAATAGTCACTTCCGAACTTTGACGGTTGATAGCAGCCATAGTATTGAAGCTTCATCTGTGGAATTGTGTCATTTATGCAGTCTGTTTTGCCAAATAATCATGGACTGATGTAGGGTTCAACAACACGTACAAATTATAAAATTGTTTTAGAAGAATGTGTGTTATGTTCGGTCAACATTCCTCACGCTTCATTCATTTTACGATGTGAACTATTCCTGGAAGAATGAATACGTCTACAAACAAAATTTTAGAATTTGGGAGAGCACCAATCGACATGAGATTCAAGAGCATGCAAATCATCCCAAGAAAGTTACTATTTCGTACGGATTTTTGGCTGGCGGCTTCATTGGTATATTCATCTTTGAGAACAACTGACTATCACCGTCTACTGCGAGTGAGGATTACCGGTTTCTGGTTAAAATTTAATCATATGGAAACCAACAATAACTGGTTTTAAAAGAAATAAGATATTTTTGACACAGTTCACGCCACATTGAATATTCAGCATGAGGGCATTGAGGGCATGGTCATCTCACATGGAGATTAAGTGAACTGGCCAGCGAGATCGTGAAATTTGACCCCGTTAGACTATTTCTTGTGGGGTTTTCCTAAGTCGCAGGTGTATGCGAATAAACCACAAACTACAGCGGTCCTCAAAGCATGATATGGGTAATCATCGGTCAAGTTCAGGCGGATTTATGAGCCAGAATCATTAATTGTAAGCCACTATTAAGACCTAGCATGATATTTAATGTGAAGTTTTATGTCAAAACTCGTTAAGATCATGTTAAATTTTGCCACTTATGGTAACTTCATCCCAGTTTTTTCTTATATATAAGGCTGTTGTTGTATAAAAGCTTTGTAAATCATATTTTTTATTATATTTACAGGCCAAATAATTCTTAAATCATTTTGATGATTAAAAACTGATTTATCAATTAAGCTGTTGAAAACAGATACACATATGATTCATACATATCACAAAAGGGAAAAGAAAAGAAATAAGAAGTCGGGTACTTCATAAGAATTAAAAAGTATTCGTTTATTGGTACTTTGGATATTATTATCCACTATATATTTCCGAAATATGTTTTTTTTAGAGGCATAGAACCACTTATTATTTGTTTTAAACACAAACACAACCGGCGAAGCGATTAGCTTGTCTGCGGAAAACACCCAGGGTCTATGGCGAGAATCGAACCCACGACTTCTGGACTGACAAGCTACCGTCGCTACCACTCAGCCACATGGGCTTCTATTTAATTGAGTGATAAAAATTTCGGGTTTGTTATTTCTGGCTTATGGGTTCCGGACTGCGCCTTATGGACGATATTCTGACTGCCCAATTTAACAACAATTTTGGAGCATAGCCGATCATATTTCGTCAATAACGTGTCGAATTTCACCCTCACAAAAAGTAGTCCAAAAGCGTCAAATCACACGACCGAGGTGGCCAATTCAAAGGTCCATTTCATGTGATAATTCAGCGGTTTCACGTGCCATGCGGCATGTTGCTCTGTCTTGTCCAAAAATTTATCTTGCAATTGATTAGCAATGATATGGGAAATAAAAAAAATCACTCATCCGGTTGCTTAGCAATGATATGGGAAATAAAAAAAATCACTCATCCCTTTCCGGTAGCGTTGGTACCGGTTTTGGATTTGAAGACAAATGGTTCGATGAGGCCTTCGGCATGTAAATTGCAGTAAACCATGTTCGGGCGTTTCTTTACACAATTGTGCTGAGCGAATTCACACGTATTATTTACCCTATTTAATTTAGTCGTCGATGACACAGCGACGAATGCACATCAGGCGGATGCTTACATATTTTTTTCAAGAATATTTGTCCAGCAAACACATGTGTTTCATTTCAAATTGATGATGTGCGAAATAGTTTATTATAAATAATGGATTTGGTAACATATGGTGCCTTTTATGTTATCAAAGATTTAAGGAAAAATGGGAATATGTTATTAGAAGACATTTTGATGATTTTCATAAGAATATTCATAAGTTTAATGGTAGGGAGATATAAAATTTTTAAATAAAAATACAAACATTTATTTGGAAAAAATACAAAATGGTTGCTATCAGTGGATCATACCAAAATATAGTTTCCAAAAGTTTTTTACAATTGACTGTTTGCCTAGAAAATTAATTATTTTCAATTAATATTTTAACTGTGTGGTTTTGCGTTTGGTGGGTAGCTCACTAACTCAATACTTTGACAGAATACCAATACATTGCCCACCAATGCAGTAAACTCAAAAGTCTCATAAGTGTTGTGCTCTCTCGAAAGACGATAGTTCTGTTTAGTTAGATTAATTATTTCTGTTCCACCGAATTAAGCTAAATTTCGTGTCGCGCTCTAAAGCAAATTATATGTCATAATGTTTAAAGAACAAATAACACCAAAGTTAATTGTAAGTAATCTGACAAACGCCAGCGGAACGGTTTAATATGCTGTTTTTGAAGATCGCCACACCTTGATTATTGAACATATGAATTGTTTTGACACATCCAGCTAAAAATTTTTTAGAGGCTTCTCATTAATCTACAACAGTATTGCCAGTATTTGTTTTTTTTTTTCTTACTAACTATACACATGCCATTTAATTGGCCTATTTTTGTTCAGCCTAAGACAAAAAAAACAATAATAATTTTTATGATTTGATTAGGCTAAACTTCGTATCGCTTTCTAAGCCAAGTTTCATGTGATAATTGTTAATGAACAAATAACACCAAAGTTAATTGTAAATATATGACAAACAATAAGTAGAATGGAACAACTAACTTAATCAAATCATAAATATAGAAACAAATGAAGTATGAATAGTAATAATGAAACTAACTAAATAGCAATGGGCTTGTGGCAAAAAATTTAATAAAAATATACTTAATACTAACAAACCAAAAAAGTGTGTCTTACACGCAAAGAAAATATATGGTTGTAAAATTGTTGAGATAACAATATTATATTCTCTGAAACAAATGTGTGGTCGTTGAAAACTAGTTATTATTATTTTAAACATTAATTTCGTTACGATAAACAGAGTAATGTTTGAATTTAATAATTATGTTATTATATTCATAGAAAGTGCGATATGGTTAGAGTTTAACAATATAGTTTTGTTAAAAATTTATGAGTACAATATAATTTGTATTATTGTATAAAAATAATATGATATAAATAACAATATAATATTATCCAAAACCATATTATGTTAAGTTGTTAAAAAAATCTTTTTCAGAAACACCTTCTGTCAGTTCAGTGTTTCGTTTGTAAGCTATTGGTAGTGCACGCGTTAAATAAATAAAAAAAGTTTAAACAAAAGGGTAGATAAATAAAAATAATATGTAAATATGTATGCATGTATATCTCTTTATACAGATGTGTTTGTATTTCATGTATATACATATATGTAAGTATACATTTCTATACATACAAACATACATTTTATTTCAACAATATTAATTTATTTTTATTTCTGATTTACCGCACAGCTGTTGTGAACAAACGATTTGAAAATAAATATATGATTAAAAAACAAAATATTATTATTACATAAAATAATAATATGGTCGTATTTAACAATATTAATATAATATTAGAACGTGGTATGGTAAGTCTCAATTATATTTTAGTCACATCTAACAATAGTGTTATCTTTTTTACAATAATAAGATTAGGTATAACAAAGTTAATTGTTTTTGTAGATAATATTATTATTAAGAAAATAATATTATTTAAACTTTGATTTTCCATTGACAATAATATGATTTGACTGCAACCATATAATTCAATCATAGTGTTGCTGTTTGATTATGGTTACCTCAACCATATTTTTTCTTTGCGTGTAAGTAGAACAAAAATAGTCAAATAAACTAACATGTGCATAATAAGTAAGGAACAAACGACAACGGCAAGACTGTTGTAAATTTAGAGATGGTAAAATTGAGCTTTCATTACAAACCAAAGTTTTCAGCAAATTATAATACCATGAATCAAAACAATTCACATATTCCATTTGCAATAAAAAGTGTATAAAGCAGAATTATACGTCAAGTGACACCACATACCGTGGATCAAACACAAAAGAACGCTGACGATGGAGATGTAGCGTCCTTCGAAAATAGCTAGTTGTTCCGTTCTACTTACTGTTTGTCACAATATTCAAAACTATCTTGGGTGTTATTTGTTCATTAATAGTTATCACATGTAATCTGACTTACAAAGCGATACGAACTTTAGTCTAATCAAATCATAAATATAAAAACAAATGAAGTTCTAATAATAATAATAAAAATAATACTTTTTTCTTTTAAATTGTACCTACTGTTACATATATAGCGAATTAAAGCTTATATTATTGGTTTTTAATAGATATCTCACTGCTGAATGTACAGAATTTATGTAATACGTCTATTTATCTCTAAATATCGAAACATCCTATTTCATAAATAATTTTTGATTTTGCGGGTGTAATTGAATTTCTTAAAATTGCCAAATGATTGATGCACTCTTTTCGATGAAGTCTTTTGTTCATTTATAAAAAAAATTATTATTATTTTTAATTTCAATCGCCATTTAGTTGGTTTTTTTTCAATGCACTATTAGTTTGAAAATTACTTAAAAATTATATAAAATCAGACCATCTGAAGAAATGCAAATTTTTTCACTTGTAAAACACATCACTATCACTTACGTTTTTTTTTATTTACTCAATTTTAATTTAATAAAAAATCATGTTATTTTACACTTGAAAATAAACACTCATTCAATGTCTAATATTTATCATAATTTACAGCAAAGTTATTGCATGTAACCTTTAGTAAGTAAATAACAAATTGAATTGTAATACTATTAACATTTGATTAGATTGTGAACAAAAGTTAATTACAGTGTTTGTTAAGTTAGCTTAACAACATGTATGGTTTCCAAACAAAAATTAATATTCATTTTTTTAACCCCCCCAGGTAGTGTCGTGAATATGCAGTTTTCCTTTCAATTTCCTTCATGCTCCTGCTTAGTTGTCCATAACTCCCCGTGTGCCAATTACAAAAAGAATAAAGCGAATGGCACCAGAATGTTGCGAGTGTTATAACATGACTGTGTATATTATTTAACAAGTAGTTTAAAGCAGGAAATAGCTTGCAAATCAACATGGATATTTGTAACATATTTTATTTTTGTTAAACTACCCGCCATAAAATGCTCTTACACCCTGCTATGTTTACAGAAAAAAATACAGGACGACAATTATGTCCCAAATAAAAAATGTTCCAGCCATTCGTTTTTTCAATAAACATATTGTATATCTTTCTGTATATCTTTTCCAATTGTCATTTGTAACCATTTTCACCCCAAGCACTGCTGCCACTCACTTCATAATACTGGCTTCCTTCCACCCCCCCCATCCCCCACCGCTTTTGTGCGGTTCGAAATGAAATGGTAATGAGCCATTTGCACAGCATGATATTTTGTTAAATGAATATTGTGGAGGAGTATAAATGTTTTGCATGTTTCAAGGAGTTTACGATTAATTGTTTTACTTTTATACATCTTAATATGAAAAGAAAGTCGCCATGACAGTTGCGGCTAAAAACTTAGTTTCGTTTAGTTTTATCGTAAATTCAATAAACTAAAGACAATATTGTAGAAGAAGTTAAAAAAAGAGCAATATGAAACTACTTACTAAATCATAATACGCTGGATATAGTATGTAAGTAATGCCAAGTACATGCTAAGGCATTTTGTGACATGGTAGCAGTGTGTACTAGTGGCAAAGTTTGTCATTTCCGATACAAAAACAAAATATTATGTGAATGCCATTGCACCCATTTCAAAATTAAAGTAAAAGAAATGCCCAATGTTTACAAAAGTCATTTATTCTATTTCAATTCAATGAACTGGTGCTAAAGGTGTAGCAGTATTCGAAAATAACATTATCTCAATGCACTTTTCTTTGTTTCTTAATAGTTACCGCAAGTCTAATAAATTACCAAATATAGGCGCGTAGTCATAGTCAAAACAAAGTACACTTTAAGAAGTTAAAACCAGTATTACCATACAAAATACTGGTTTTAATTTCTTAAAGTGTACTTTGTTTTGACTATGACTACGCGCCATAGTGTTTAATATTTAGTTTCAAGACCAAACTAATATGGCTTCATTAATCAAATCGAATAGAGAAATTCTACAAAAACACATTATACTCTAAATAAAAAGGTCGAATAAATATTTATACATATATACGTATCGTCTTACTTTTGAAGTTGTCGTATGGTTTAAATTTGGATGTTAGTTAGCAAAACCGTGATGCTGCACGCAAAAAAAAATTATATTGTTGAGGTAACCATAATCAAACAGCAACATACTATGATTGAATTATATGGCTGCAGTCAAATCATATTATTGTCAATGGAAAAGCAAGGTTTAAATAATATTATTTTCTGAGTTAATAATATTATTATCTACAAAAACAATTAACTTTGTTATACCTAATCTTATTATTGTAAATAAGACAACACTATTGTTAGATGTGACTAAAATATAATTGAGACTTACCATACCATGTTCTTATATTATAATAATATTGTTAAATATGACCATAGTATTATTTTATGTAATAATAATATTTTGTTTTTAATCATATATTTATTGGCAAATCTTTTGTTTAAAACAGCTGTGCGGTAAATCCGAAATAAAAATAAATTAATATTGTCAAAAGAAAATGTATGTGTATGTACCCAGCAAAAAATTTTCGAAATTTTGTAATGGGTAGTACTCTTTTAATGGCTTACAAAGTAACGAGTGGTACTTATTTATCTAATTATTTTATTTGCATAATAATGACTGTCATAAAATGAATAAAATAAGAACTTATTTATATCACTACGTGAAAGTACTTATTGTAGTACTTTCCAGTAAATAAGGAAATATGTATATCTAGAGAAATTTGTTACAAAATTTTATTCATTTAAAATAAAAAAATTAGAAAATAAAGCAAATTAATTTTGAATAAGTTTAAGCAAAAATTAATCTATATTATTTTGCATATTTGTACGCAAAAAATAACCCATTAAATTTTGAGTACTTTTAGGCACTCAGTAATCTATTAACTTTTGTATGTTTGTAGGCAAAAAGTATAGGGTAGCGCATACTTTTTGAACTTCTCAAACAAAAATAATGGGTTATTCAGTCAAATTGTAAGTACTTACGACTGAGGAGTACATACACTTTTTTGCATTCTAGTAGGCAAAGGTTTTTGCTGGGTATGTATAGAAATGTATATTTGCATATATGTGTATACACGAATTACATACATATCTGTATAAAGAGATATACATTCATACATATGTACATATTATTTTTATTTATCTAACCTTTTGTTTATATTTTTTTTTATATTTAACACCACGCGTGCACTGCCGATAGCTTACAAACGAAACACTGAACTGACAGAAGATGTTTGAAAAAGATTTTTTTTAAAACTTAACATAGTATGGTTTTGGATAACATTATATTGTTATTTACATCATATTACTTTTACACAATAATACAAATTATATTGTAGTCATAAATTTTTAACAAAACTATATTGTTAAACTTTAACCATATCGCACTTTCTATGAATATAATAAATAAAAATATTTAGTTCAACGACCACACATTTGTTTCGGAGAACATAATATTGTTTTCTCAACCATTTTACAACCATATCTTTTCTTTGCGTGTGCCCACGAATGTGTCAGCTGTTATTGTATTTCTCTTTGCTTTATACGTGTTCGTGAATGTAAGCCAGAACTTGACATTTGCTATGTAACAATCTAACGGACTAAAGGCTCAGTTATCCAACTTTAATGGAATGTAACTGCGACAGTAGGAAACAGCTGTTCGATATTGTTATATGAAAAGTACTGAAAGCATTCATAGAGTAGAGATGTAACTGGAATGTAATAATCTTTACATTACTTTTCACACAAGAATATCGATTAGCTGTTTCCTACCGTTGCAGTTACATTCCATTAAAGTCGGATAACTGAGCTTTAACAAAGCCATTACAGCCTGTCCGAGAAAATGAGTGGGAATGATAACGTAAGCATCCCTGCTAAAAATTCGGTGACAATTGAACCAAGCGTACTTATTCTATGACTTGAGGAAATGGGAGTGTTAACAAAAGTAGGGAGTAGTGTATGGTGAAAAGAAGACATATCGTCTAAATGGTTACATATTCACATTTTTCTTGAATTTGGACTCGTTCCAGTATTGTAGTAAACGATACTGAACATGTTTGATGTGGCTGAGTCCAGGACCTATCAAATAGTATAAATATATCTTTTTTTCGTTGGATTTTCTCTACATTGGAAGCTAAAGCATTGCCCCATAGCTAGCGTGACCATATGTGGCAAAAAGCGGAACATGACCCATCAAAAAGCGGCACTTTGAAGAATATATCCTCAAAAAGCAGGCTTAAAAATAAATATGAAAAAGCGGTATGTACTTAAGATACACAGTTTCTAACATGAGAAAATGTCAATATAAACCCAGTAAAAAAGACACTCCAAAAAAGTCATGAAAATGTAGAGTTTGCGATCTGGAAGTAGTGCAAATTTCGATCCGATGTAATGATTTTTACATAGGGTTGTCATTGCAAGAAGTTCTCTTTTTCGCTGCCTGGTCACCGAATTGGAAGCGATTTTAAGAAAAATTTCCTTTTTTGTGTTCTATGATAATATTTTCATCTAGGAAAAATTGCTAATAGTTACCTATTTTAACAATTAGTTTCTTTTTATAGGAATTTAAACGCTAAACAGTAATTTAATGTAAATTTAAGCAAATAACTTTAAAATTTTAGACCAAAAATAGTTCATAAGTTTCTTAAAAAAAAACGATTTTTTAAAAATTCTGGTGAGTGATTTCTAAAATTATTGAGGAATTACAAGGTTATGTATAACTAAAATAAACTTCTACTTGGTTTTCTGCTAACTATCGGCAAATTAAAAATATCGATTTTTTGGAAGCAATGAAAATGTACTTCCTTTAGAATGACTTCCAATTTTTTTTACTGGGAATATGTAGGTAGGGCAAATTTAAAGTTTCTTGAAGAACTCCTGAAAACTCGAACTTAAAAAAATGCTGATTATGCACGTTTTTAGAGCACATGAATCTATGACCAATATTATCCGCTAGGATTGACTCCAAAAAAAGTGCGTATGCTTCAGAAAATGCCAAGTTAAAAACCTGGCAATCGGCCCTGTTCTGTAAACCGAATCCGAGTAAATTCCTCGTTTTCAAAAAATTAATAATGGTCCTGCAGACGTGTTTAAAATCATACACAATAATTTTCTTTCCAACATGATATTTGAAAATCTATTAAAATAAAAAAATTTTAAAAAATCTAATAAAATATTTGTATTATCGGAGTTAGTTTCCTAAAATCGTGCGGTTTCAAATCGATCGGTTTACAGAACAGGGTCGAATATCTAGTTCAGAAATAGATTCATGGGCAATAATAAGGAAGGAGGAGCACCCTGGCAATAAATTTGCATTACTTTTTTCCGTCTCGGTTGCCTTATTTATTGCAAAAGTCCTTTCGAAATGCATTATAGCTTAACAGAGCTCTGTTAGGACACTAACAGAAATATATAGGACACTAACAGAGCTCTGTTAAAGCGCAAGGTTTGTGTCAAGTGTTATAAGTCTATACAAGCACAAACTTGAAATTCCGACGATTCCGACAGAAAATAATGTAGTAATAGTTTTGAAACTCTTCATGACATGTTAATAATGAGAATTGCATTCTACAAATTAGCTGCACTGCAAGCGTGACACTTCATCTCTGTGTGCCAAAGCACACAGAGATTTTGATAGTAACTTCACTTAAAAAATATTTGGATTGAATTTTTATCACTTACATTTTAATAAAAATTTAATAAGAGATTGGAAATTCCAAAAGCGGAATGTCTGGTCGGGTTACCTACCTGTAACTGAATTCCGTAGCACCATAAGGGTTTCAAAAGTATATCAAAAGTTTACCATCTAGGCTGAGAATTTAACTTTAGCTAATCAGCCAATGTTGTATCTGAGTTAATTAAAGTTTCATTTGTGTTAGCTTAGAGAGTCATGCAAGGCATATTTACTACAGGTACACGCATTAGAGAAAACACTGTGGCAAATCTGTGCTTCTCACATAGTTTTACAAAGTAATTGTTAAAAATTGTATGCATCAAACAAGGCACAAAAGTAATTGTCAAACGAATTCTTCGTTATAAACTTGTAAACAAAAAATCAGCGGATGACCAATATGCCTTATACGTGTACCTGTTTGATATGCCTTGGAGTCATGTTTCCATGTAAGCCGTCGATCAAGGTGTATACCATTGATGTCAGTTTCATAGCACAATTGTTTTAGCTAAAATCACACACATTCTTATTCTCTTTCATTTAGTCGTCAATGAAACAGCGACGAAAACACATGCGTAGCGGGTGTATTAAATTCTTTGTGGATACAGTGAAAGAAAAGAAGTGGTACGCGAAAAATATTCTATGCTCACCAGCAGTGCTTTTCGCAATATTCAATGTGTTTTATGTTACAAAACTTTTAAGGAAAGAAATAAATATGTATTTAAAAGACATTTTGACTTTTTTTTTGGAGCATCTTCACCAAACTGCACTTTCTATTTAAACTTTAAACATCAATAACTCAGGAAATATGGGCTGTAGCCAATTTTTTTTATTAAGTTTTTTTTCTTATTTTTCACATTACTATCAGATGAGATTTTTAAAAATTTCTTTTTGGAGATTTTTCATATTTTCCTACGAAAAGTTCAGAGCCCCATAACTCGTAAAATATGGGTCGCCCCCAATGTTGAGGAACAACGCTCTCTCTCTCTCTCTCTCTTTATCTCTCTTCATAATGTAAATGTTACCTGAACACACTTCGTTCACTTCCATAACTTCATCCATAGTTCCAGTGATGCCAACTTTTTAGACTCAAAACGCGTAAAATTTTTTGAAAAATGTGCTTAAAAGGGCTAAACTGAACAAATATACGTTTAATGCAACATAAAGTAAAATTTTTGGAAAAAGCGCGAAAAGGGGCTAGTTTTAAATGTTCCTGTTGAAAATCAAAGCCAAAGTAAAGTAATTTGTTAGAAAATAAATAACTACCATGAAATGAACTCATAGCTTGATATATAACATTTCAATAAGGTACATACATATTTCATTTACATTTCATACTACATTTCAATAAAGGACATACGTAGATTAAATAGTGTATATGTATATATACAGTAGTAGTATACATACATACATTAGTAGTATACAAACATATGGCTCCGTAAGTAAATTTTAAACTTATTAAATACAAATCTGTTTTTAGGCTATACTGAAAATCTTTGAAAGCACAAAAAATTTTGAAGAAATAGAACATTTTTCCATATTGCTTCTTCTTTTTTAAATTGGTAAAGCAAAATAAGAGAAGAAAATTAGTAAAACAATGCTGTCACGTTATTTCATAAGTCGATATTGTTATATTAAAGGAAGAAAAAAGTTCGTAAAAAGTTAAATGTAGACATATCGAGCAAAAAGTTAAAAGGGGCTAAAAGGGCTGAAAGATAATTGTAAAAAGTGCTAGATAAACGCGTTTTATAGTTTCGGGGCAAAAATTTTTTTTCGCGTTTTGAGTGACTGAAAACGGGCTAAATCTAGCCCGAAAAGGGCATCGCTGCATAGTTCAATAGGATACTATTACGAATATTATATATTATATGTACTACGAATATTTTTTTTATTTAGTTTGTCTATATAAGAAACACTCTGCTGGGGCATGAATTATGTATTACGAATATTTTTTTTTTTTTGGTTGAGTATGTATATACATATAAGAAAGACTTCGCTTTAACATCTGTTCACTGTGAAGGCTAAATAATGAATCAATATAAATAGACTGCCAAGTCACTCTGGAACAAGTCCCGTAACTATACTTAGATATTAACCTAAGCTTAACTGGTACTTATTTATACTTTTGAAATATGAGTGCCCCTTTGATCGGGTAGGTAGTGTGCGCTAGCCTGCCATGCCGTAGGTTGACAGTTTGAATATAAAAATTTTTATCGAAAATTAAAAATACAAAACGCTTAAAATACGTGTGTGTTGATACATGTAAGCCAGAAGTTGACGTTTGTTATGTGACAATTTAAAATGTTTTTTAAATGATACGAATTTTGTCAGCTGACACGCAACAGTACGATACGATTTGACTAAAGGCGCAGTTAGCCGACTATAACGGAATGTAACTGCAACGGTAGGAAACAACTGATTGGAAGATTGGTTATTTTTTCATTTGCCAGATTCTTCACAAAATTTGACATGACTTTTTTTTTGGGTCTGAATGAAAACCCTTAACTAATTGTTATGTTGGTTTATTATAATTTATTTTTGGCTGTCATTTGCTGCAAATTCATTTCGAACAGAGTTTAATTTCTTAAAGCACAATTTGCATATTTGAACGATTTGGTATTCTCATTTGTGGATATTTGACAATAAGTGTATGACTTACGTTATCAAAGTGAGACGAGCAAGAAGTCGAAAGTTATTGGGACACTTAACCGTGCGTATTTTATCCAGTTAGTTTTATGGCAGTTGAAGATTAACGGCCTGGCTCACGATGTCGACAAGAAATTTTCTTTCGCTTATTTATATTGAAAACAAAAACAAAATAAGAAAATTTGTTTTTGTTTTCAATATAAATAAGCGAACGAAAATTTCTTGTCGACATCGTGAGCCAGGCAGTAAATAATTACTATATTTAAAAATATAATTTTAAATTTGAAAACATTTTTATTTTAAACAAACAATTTGTATTTTCTTATTATTAAGTTAAAATTTATTTGATTTTTAAATAAAATTTAGGTTTTATTAAATTTTATTTTCACGTTTCACATTCACTGCGAACTAGTGTTTTTCATACGGGATTTCCCGGGAAAAATTTCCCGGGATCCCGCACATATTCCGGGAAAGAAATCCCGGGAAATTTGTGCGGGAATTCCCGGGATTTTTTGATTTTGTTATGGCAACTTAATATGTATGTATTTACACATTCCTTGATGAGTGTCGTTATTCACTTTATGTATGCGATGGTGCAATAATAAGGTGATGGCAATATTACAATAGCTAAAGCTTCACAACAACTAAGGCCCAGGTTACATCTGGCACGCATGCGCTCTGAGATTTAGATGCATTTATTTGTAAAAAGCAGAACGCGACGTTCAAAATTTAATTCTACAAAAATTCATATAAGTAAAATGAGCAAGGAAATAAAAAAAATTCAAATAACTACAGATTCTAATTGATAAATAGTGCGGTTAACAGCATTAACAGTTTATTCTGTACTAAAGTCCTATTTCCAAAGAAATATGCCCTTATGCAAAAACAATTGTTAAAGTTAAAGCATGCGTTAAAACTGGTTTTGCCATACAAAATTCGTTTGTTAAACCAACTTTAAGTTTAACAATGATTTTTTCATAAGGGGGATATTTTGTAATATTTTTTTTAATAATACTCGTATAATTTTTTTTTATAATATTGGTATCTATGTATTACTATTATATAAAGAACGGAAACGCTATTGTTTTTTGACTAATGTGTGCATAAAACGTTATTATTTAATCGTTTTCATGAATTATAATTTGTTTTTGTTGAAATAGATTACATTTAAAAATAGTTCGTATTGTTTTGTACTGGGCGGGAATTCCCGAGATTTCCCGGGAAACCGAAAAATCTTTCCCGCTTTCCCGGGAAATGAAAAAGTCCGGGAAAAGAAAAACTCTACTGCGAACTGATAGTGATAGATAGGTGAAAATTTCACCTAAATTTCACGAAAGCAACTTTTTCTTCAATTGGAATGAAAATATAATGGCAAGAAACAACTTTACTTCTTATTGGCGTTAAGAGTGAATATTAGGAAAAATTAAAAATGAGATTTTAAGCGCTTGGCTGGTTACCTTGAAAAAAATTACTTTGTAAATAAAGAAAGAATTGCTCGCCGTTATGTAATACAATACTTTAATTTTAAAATTGTCAGTTGACTAAACATTAAAGCATTATTAAAGTGGCTGAGTTGAAATGTAGCCATACGAGAAGCCAAAACGAACTTCGTAAAGGTCGATGCATTGAGGTCTTAGCACCAGAAATGGTTAAGAAATGTTATTGGATGATCTAGTTGAAGTAATAAGTTGTGCAGTTATTTCGATCAAATACTTGGTGGCTTTTCACCGCATTAAAGTCGAATTATTGCATCGATTTAAAACCATGTATGAGACATAGTTCCAGCACTTTAAACCAAAAACAAAGGAATAATGAAAGTAATGGACTGGATTGGGAGAATCGCATTCCAACTGCAAGACACGTGTAATAACCCTGCAGGAAATGGAACTGACACAAGACTAGTCACGTGACCGGTCCCCAGGTGATAGGGACCAGTCCGAGTTCTAACACTTCATATGAAGCGGACCAGTCACTTTTACATGGGGATGGCAGAGGATGGGTTAATTGATACTTTATATGCATCTTGTGACTTGTCACTGAACTATTCCATAGGGACCTATTCGATGTATAGTAATATAAATATAAATTATTTATAAATGTAATTTCGACATTTAACTGTAACAATTAACGCTTATAAATTTTTTTATTGTTACAAATGCAATGACATTTTATTTTTAATCTGAAAATTTTTTGAGATTCGAAGCGGCAACTTCGTGCGTGACAGGCTACCACTACCCACTCGACCACAGGGCCAATCATATTTCAAAAGTATAAAAACCATTTAAGCTTAGGTTAATATCTAAGTATAGTTACGAGACTGGCTCCAGAGTCACATTGAAGGGAACAATTAACATTATATTTACACTATTTGATAGGTCCTGCATTTGACCACATCGAACATGTTCAGTGCAGTTAACTACAATACTAGACCGAGTCCGAATTAAATTGGATCAAGATCAAGGCGATACATCACGAAAATGGTCAATATGTCATCATTTAAACGATATGTATTTTTTCACCATACACTACTACTTACTTTTGATAACACCCACATTTTCTCCAGTTATAGGACGAGTACGTTTGGATCAATTGTCACCAAATTTTCTACAGGGAACTTACTGATTATCCTCATAAAATAAAAAACGGTCAACTACAGCGTTTAAGTGATCAAATTGTGTAAATGCACCACTTCACCTATTCACTATTGCTGCGATCGCCAAAATCAATCGATAGTCTGATGTATTTAAGAATCTCTCAATTTTTTTTTTGTATTAATTTTCTGCATAACCTTCAGGAATTCAAATTTCTCTGTAACAAACTTAAATATGTTCCTAAACCACATACATATCATCGTGTTATAATTTGTGTTGTAAACTTGTTATAAAAAAAGTGTGAAATATGTAACCTGATTTCTCAAAGGTACTCGTATACAAGCAAAAGGATCTAGTGAACGCATGCTCCTTCCATCTTAATATATAATTTGATACTAAATTAGTCGTACTTATATCTGCTATTTTTATATACATCTTTGTACTCGTACAAATATATGTAAAAATATATGTGCTACATCGTTACATCTACATGTTACAGCCAAAATAATAAGAAAACTAAAACGTATGTATATAACACTGTGCAACAAAATCAATCATTTTTAGGTTTGCATACACCAAAGGTGAAAAGAAACCATATTGTTTTCTCTACGATGTCCTTCTGCATGTCTGTCACAGGCTGTTTTCTCGATAACTGTAACAGCTATGGATCTGAAATTTTTTAATATAACAAGGTCAATTGACTTTAAAGTGGCTGCCAAAAAAATATTCGTGTACTGACATCACTATGGCCAACTTATTTTCAAAAATATCTAAATTTTGGAAACTAAAAAATATTTACAGTTATTATTAAATATTAATTTTGGAAAAAAGTGATATAAAAATTTTAAAATTTAAGCCTGTTGCCACCACTGTGACGGTCGGTCGGCTTGAGTAGGAAATTTATATGAAAAGCACTAATTTTATTAGTGATCTAAACAATTTGAGTGGTTTTCATATATTTTTCCTACACGTAAGAATGTTATCGTTCCTGCTCCTGTAATGGTTAGTAGGTTGGCGATTTATTGCTACAAATATCGATGAAAGAGGGCGGCGCTGAGATATATTTAAGTTTAGTCGCAAATGCAGATTAAAAAATCTTTGATGTTGATATGATCGAAGTCCTGCAATTGCATTGTAGTCAACGTACTTAACATTTTAGCTCACAATACCAACTGTTTTATTCTGAAATTTATATTTTCATTTCTTTCATTTACTTACATTTTTTTCATTAACCATATATAGTAGTTATTCTGCCTTATCGTGCTTGGCGTATTTCAAATACGACTACGACTGTTTGGTAATAGATTAAAGAAGACTTCAACAGTTTTTCTTTAATCTATTACCAAACAGTCGTAGTCGTATTTGAAATACGCCAACCACGATAAGGCAGATTATGTTCAACATTTGGTCAACCTTGCCCGACCGAGTAGTTCCATCAGTGAGGTTTTCCCACATCAATTTGCAGAGCGATTTATTTTTAATTGTTATCTTATATATATTATACATGCAACGAATACAAAAGCTGTACAAATATCAGGTAAGAACATACCCATAATAGGTGTGCGCGCAGTTACCTTTGTCCTTGTGGGTATATACATATATATACTTTGTGTATGTATACATTTTTATATGTTTGAGCCATATTAAAGCATTTAGGTAGAAAAAATATTTAATAACAGCTGCAAGAGGTCATAATAAATATGGGTTTGTTTGAATATCAGACAAAACACGTTCATTTTCACCTGAGGTGTTATATTTGTATATACATTTTAAGGTTGATATAATTGCAAAGGTATACATATTATACACCATCGAAAAGGCATTTACGTCTTCTATTGTGATTGCATAGAAAAAAATTAAGAAACAATGAGATCAACAATCTAGGCAAAAAGAAAAAATTTAGAAATTTAATTTTATAATCAACATTTGATTTTTGCCATATCTATAATTTAGTTTTTTTTTTGCAAAATAATGCTTGTTTTTGACCAATGCTGGATATAGGGAGCTTCTTTAGTTCATATTTTGGAAAGAACAAAAAATACCTAAAACTATTCGAAAAATATTCACATAAAAATGTGCTGTATAGAATTTTACATAAAAGTGCTGGAACATCTTATATCTTAAATGTAAAGGTTGTACTATTTCCAATGCCGATTCAACACATTATTCTTGAAAAGGGAAGCAGCTGGGGCTAATCTTTTGAATAAAACCCATACGTACATTTCCCAAACGTTTTATTATTTATTATTTAATTTTTTTTTTGTGTTGTACTGTGTAATAGTTTGCTTATTCAAACTATGAACTCACATGCATTCATACGTACCACCTAACTAAGCGCTCTTAGATTAATCGTACTGATTAAGCTCACGCAGTTAATATTATTCCCATTCATTATACAATTATTTCAAATGACTTTCGGTAAGTGATATTTCCTCCCAGCATGACTCGCAAGAAAATATTTAATATCAATTACAAAGCTTAAGCACCGAACATATTATGAGTACACACATATTTGTTATTCTATAAAGTTATATTAATATGTTTCTTGCACTTATCCTTATTGTGCTTTCAAGCATATTGTTTAAGATAAAATTTTAGTACTAAAGACATTTTAGGGCATGACTAAAAAAAACTTGTTTTAAGAGGATAGATATGCATCTATTGAATGTCTAGTTGTTTTACTAAATGTAAAGCTACACAGAGGAAAAAAGGCGTTCTAAAATTGTCAACAGTTGGTACCAATATTTCAAATCATATAACAACACCACGCATTTTTCTGATGCAAAGGGACTCTAATGCATCCCTTTGTGTAAGTTGTTGTAGGAAAGTTCAAGTGATGAAGGCATAGCCACTGGCTACTAAACTATACCGACTTCAGCAGATGCTAATCCTAATGCATCTTACGTCGGTATTGTGTAGCAGAATCATCGGCGAAGTAAAATAACCTATAAAATGACTACTAAACACAACTTTGAACATTTAATACGCCTGATTGACACCAGAGGCGCTGCCACTCTGTATTATGAGAAAAGGTGCAAAAAGCAGAGTTGTAAAAGAGTGATGCCTTCCTCTATATTTTCATTCACCACATGTCTGCTATCACTATTCTATTCCTAAAGAAGGTAACACCTAGTAAAGGTAGTAGACATTAATTGCCTGAGTGTTACTTCTCTTTTAAAAATAATAAACCGTACAAATATTAAAAGTTAATAAATTAAGAACGATTGGTTATAAAATAAGAACAACTGCTTACAAAATAAGAGCAGTTTGTTATCAAAGCAAGAACAGTTGAAAATAAAAGCATACCGAGTTTTTCTTTCTTTGTTTTTTTTAATTAAATATCTTGAAAATGGCTGCACATTTTTCAGAGTCCAATCTTTGCATAATCCTTGGTGTTTGTAGATAACAAAAAAAATCTTTTTTACTTTGTATTTCTTAACAGCTTGCCCCATAACAATCTCTTTCTAAAAGCCAAAAAGCACACATCTGATATATTTTTCATTGCATTTTATTTACTTTCAAAATTGTGTCTCAATTTTGACATAAACAATTTTTTTAATTAATTAAATGATGATGATTGATGCATCGTGTACTTACATAAATAGTATGTACATATGTATCATTTAGTGTAAAGAAAAAATGCAAGAGACGTCAAGCAAAACGCAGAAATTTTTATGTTTAATTAACACAAGAAATGAACACGATCCTATAAAAAACATATATTCTAGGTACATAGTTAATATAATTTTTTTTTTCTTATAAAGAAATTTTCCGTCGCGGTATTTTTGTCCGTTTATTAGAAGTGTTTGCTTATCAGAGACGTATATATTTTTTTTGGTAATTTATTGTGGTTGAAAAAATATAATTAGAGGCAACTACTTGAACTAAGATTAGTAAAATTTGAGCCGTTGGGTTTCAAAACTGCTTTCAATATATTTTATATGTTCGAATGCAACAAAGTCGTCTGTAACAAAATGTTGCAAATAAACAATTTGTAAAAGAAATATAGCAATATGAATGCACAAAACTTTACATTTCCGCAATCTCACGCACCGAATATTTTACTTTTTCAAACTCGTTTATACAGGGTGTTTTTTTTAGAGGTATAGAACTTCGAATTGAAATAAAACACAAGAAAATCGTTTTAATGTCCATCAATTTGGCTTTATTGGAAGGATAATTTTATGCCATTAATGTTTAAATATGATTTCGGGCATGTGGCCGCCGCGGCTGGCTCGAATAAAGCCAATTCTACAGGTCCAATTTTCAACCACTTTTTCGAGCATATGGGGCCGTATGTTGGCAATAACGCCACGAATGTTGGCTTCCAAGTCCCTTAACGTTTCTGGTTTGTTGGCGTAGACGAGCGACTTCACATATCCCTAAAGAAAATAATCCAATGGTGTCAAATCACACGATCTTGGTAGCCAATTGACAGGTCCATTCCGCGAAATTATGCGCTCATCGAATGTTTCCTTCAATAAATCGATTGTGACGTGCGCTGTGTGGCATGTAGCGCTGTCTTGTTGGAACCACAACTCATCCACATTCAAAATCTTCAAAATCTTCCATAAAGTTGATGGACAAAGCTCCAATTGCTGTGCACGGTGGCGAATCGATTCATTCGGGTCCTCTTCAACACTTTGCTCTACAGCGGCAATTGTTTCTTCGGTGCGCACTGTTCGACGTCTCTGCGGATGCGTATTATCACATAGAGTAAACGTAGTGCGAAAACGATCCATGGTTAACCGAATTAATTGCTCTGATGGACGATTATATCGACCATAAAATGGACGGAGCTTGCGGTAAACTTCGCGAACTGAACCATTATTTTCGAAATAAATTTGCACGATTTGCAAGCGTTGTTCTTTTGTCAACCTGTTCATGATGAAATGGCAAACCAAACTAAATATTAATCACTTGACAGCTGACAAAATGGCCGCCAGTTAAAAAAGTGATGCCAACTTAAAGTTCTATACCTCAATAAAAAACACCCATTATATTACATATTGCATATGTATTTTATTTATCCATAATATTGATATTTCTTTTTCAGCTTAATAATTGACCTAGGGAAGGGAAAATTTGGCAAATCCCTATTTGATTTTTACTTAAAACTACTTATACTTCATTACAGACTAGATTGAACCTAATATGATACCAGCTGATTAATAATTTGTTTAATTGATAAACAAGTTTTTTTCATTGCCATTTTGTGACAAGAGCAAAGCAAAAGACTTCTTCAAATAAAAAGAAATTTTTGCCTTCTTTGTGTTATGTTATAGGAGGTGTCCGCTATGAGAGTTTTCACTGTATGTAAAAATAAAATTTTCCATGAAGGAATTACGAATCTTATAGACTTCATAAAAGGCACAATTTCATGGAAAACAAATACTGTAAGCCGGATATATTTATCGGTAAATATAACTTTTTTTTATAAAGAAATACGTGTTACGAAATTTGACCTTCAGTGGTATTTATTCTACTACAAGTACGTGTGAGAAAAAGAGTGGAAAATTTAGTCCAATTGTTTCGACAGAGAAACGTTCAGAAAATGAGTCAATGTACTTATCAGCATATAGACGGGCAATGTGGAAAGACGAATTTTTTACATTAAAAACTTCAGTGCCCTAAAAAGTGGCCTTACAATACAGTTTGTTTATGTCAAAATTGAACTGAAAGAATTCTCTTAAAAATAATTTAGATGTTTATAAAATATTTGTGTTTAAATAGAGTTTTGGAAAAGTGACGTTTGAATCCATAAAAAATTAATTTAAAAATTTATCAGCAAAATTCTAATTTCTTGTGCATACCGGGAGTTTTTAAAACTATATTTAAATAAGCGATGCAAGATTAGATTTTCTTATTTTTGAACAAAAATAAACATTTATTCTTTATTTTTATTTTTTTAATACTTGTCTTTTAATTAAGTATAAACATATGTAAAATTCATTTGAACGTGTATGTGTATGTGAGTAAAAACTTAAGATTTAAAGAGGCACTTTGAAGTTCATTTATTATAATATTTTTAATTATTATTATCAATTAATATTAATTTTCAACAATATTAATGTTAAGTTTTAGAAGGTTTTTGTGTACCTATTAGTACTATTAGTTGTTGAGATCCGAATATAAAAGCAACATTTAGGACATACCTATCCATCTTTTGTTTTGATTCGATTGGATATAGTCGAAGCAAATAGTCAGCTTCTCTCTTTGGGTTTTATTATTTTTTTTTACTGCGAAAATACCCTTTCCACATTTGCTGATGGATGTGCAACATATAATATTCCTCCAGGAATTCTGGAAATATCAGGACTCATCGTTTTATTTACTTAATTTTTATTTTTACTACACTCTACCAAAATTTACATACATATCTTGTCGTTTCTTAATAACTTCATAAGTTGTGCATCAAGCAAACCAAAAATTTTCAGTAGTGCTAGATTGGTCATAGCATACCCCCATGTTATGGTATTTTTAACCGACTTCAAAAAAAGAAGTAGGTTAACAATTCGTCTCTATTTTTTTTTAGGTGTGTAGGTTCATAACTCGGTGCATTTTAGACCGATTGTAAAAATTTTTTTGTTGTCTGAGAGGGTATAGCTTCCTATTGGTCCCATTTGAAAAAAGTGGGCGAAGTCACGGCCACAATTTTTTAAATTTGATTTTGTGATCTTCTACTCATTTGATTGCTGCGAAACCTAGTAAACATCTTTGGTTCTTGTAATTACAAAATTTTTAAGTTGAAAAAGTGGGCGGGGCTACGCCCATTAAAATGTATTATACCATTACACGTGGTTCTACTTAACCGATTTTTACGAAACTTGGCATACACCTTGAGCTCTAAAATAGACACAATCTTCTTTTAAAAAAATGGGCGGAGTCACGCCAATAAAATTTAATATTATATTTCACAGGGTTCTATTTCACCGATTTTTACGAAACTTGCACACACCCTAAGCTTTAATAAAGGCACAAAATTGCTTTCAAAAAAGTGGGCGGGGCACGCCTACTAAATTTTAGTATAATATTTCATGTGCTTGTACTTAACCAATACTTACGAAACTTGGCACACACCTTGAACTCTTAAAAATACACAATCTTGTTTTCAAAAAGTAGGCGTAGCCGCGCCCCATAAAATTTAATACTATATTTCACGTGTTTTTACGTAATCGATTTTTACGAAACTGGACCATATTTCTAAATAGATAAGACTTAAAAAAAATTAAACCGACTTCAAAAATAAGCACTAAAAAGCTACAAATAATATAGATCTAGTTAAATAAAAGATTTTTATATATGTTACCTACAGTGCCGTTTGAAGTTGGTGCCAGCAACATTGGTAACTAAGCACATACATATGTACATAAAAATTACTTGCAGTTTTTTTACCGGGCATTTTCCTATGTGCTTAGTTACCAATGTTGCTGGTACCAACTTCAAACGGCACTGTATGTAACATATATAAAAATCTTTTATTTAACTAGATCTATATTATTTGTAGCTTTTTAGTGCTTATTTTTGAAGTCGGTTTAATTTTTTTTTTTTTTTGAAGTTTTATTTACTTTCAAATACTGCTAAAAAAAGTAAATATGTACCTGATTTAAAGAAAAGTTTTAAAAACACCTAAATTATTTTTAAAGATCACAACATTCTTTATATTTTTCGTGTATCATTTAATGATAGGTTTTGCATTTTCTTATTATTTATTGTCAATTTTTATTAAACGCTTTTTTAAAATTAACCTAAACATCAAAATTGTTTAGTGAACTTTCGAAAGCTCATGAAATTTCCTTTCGAACAAGCCAAAACATAATTACTTTGGTCAAGTTTCTTGGAAGACTTAATAAAATTTTAGCAAATAAAAAAATATTAAAATCATACTTAAAGAAAAGTTTCTCGTTAAAAATGGTAAGCTCAATTTTTATTTAAGACCCATGGTTTCTTAAGCGAACCTTTCTTAGAATTTGATGTAAATAACGGTTTAGACAACCGCTTGGTGATTTTTTTAATCCATATAAATTGACCCACCCTAATGTATATATATTAGAATAGGTCGATTAGTAACTCCTTATCTTTACTGTGGCCAAGTTTAAATTTTAAACTCGCAATATTTCATAAATAATTGAGAAAAATGTAAAAGAATTATCATCAAAAAATATTAAAAACAACTCATTCTAAAAATATTTCCAAGAATTTTGTGTAGATTTCTTTTTTTCTAGATGCCTGTTGACAAAAACAAATACCCATTCTAATACAAATATATATTCCAAGCTTTTCAAGCAACAAATCAAAGTTTTTTATTATATGTATACCCAGTAAAAAAGAGCTTTGGCACAATTTCGCCATTTTACAAAATAAAGGAACCACTTTTTATAACTTTCTTTTAATATTAACAGGCAGAACAGCATTTTATAATGCTCTAAGCCTTCAGATTACTCAAAACGTTGTTTCGTGATTGATTTTTATCAACACAAATATGGCAATATTTCTTTCCCTAATAACGTTGTATATAAAGTTCTTTAAATGACTGAAAAAGTGCACAAACATAAATATGTGGGAAACAGTGTTCTGTTCAGACTATGCTTCCTTACACGTTTTTTATGCAATTGTCTATAGTTGTTGTCTATAAATAAAACATTTATATTTATCATTAAGAAAAATAATAAATCATTCTCCCTTAATTTCATGATTTTGGCTTAATGCCAGTACTTTCATACGAAAAAAAATTTTTGGACAGGTGAGAAAATTCTGTGATCAACTTCAAGCAAATATAAACACACACATTATTTGTCGAAATACTTACATACATACATACTTACATATGTATGTATGTGTGAATATGTGTAGAAATAATATTTATTTTGCCTCTTCTTAGTCTGGGCTATATCTATGGTTTAAATTAAAAAATTGTTCAAGTAAATGAAACTGGTAAAATTAAAACGAAGATTTTAAAAAACAAGAGAAATGGGCAAAATATTTATTATTAATTTTTAGCTTATGCAGGGTGTTTTTTAGAGTGTCACAACTTTGAGTTGGCATCACTGCTTTATTTGACTACCCATTTAACAGCTGATGGTTGCTTTTTGTTTAATTTTACTTACACCAGAGCAACGCGCGCAAATTGTTGAAATTTTTAATCAAAATAATTGTTCTATTATTATTATTAGACAAAGCCCTTTCCTGCTTAAATGGGTACGTAAATAAGCAAATAGTCGCATCTGGAGTGAGGAGAATCCACAAGCTTTTGTCGAAACACCATTACATCCACAGAAAGTTACTGTTTTTGTGGGATTTATGGGCTGGCGGAGTCATTGGCCCATATTGCTTCAAAACCGATGATGGTCAGAACGGTATAGGAACATGATTCGACATTTTTTCGTACCTCAATTACGTGGCATTAATCTTGCTGATATATGGCTCCAACAGGACGGAGCCACATGCCACACAGCGGGCGCTACAATTGATTTACTCAAAGAAACTTTTGATGAAAAAATAATTTTAAGTAATGGCCGAATTAATTGACCACCAAGATCGTGTGATTGAATTATTTTCTTTGGGACTATGTTAAGTCACTTATCTACGTCAATAAACCACAATCAATTGAAAATCTGGAAATTAACATTTGAAGAGTTATCGGCGAAATACGGCCGCAAATGCTGCGAAAAGTTGCTGAAAATATGTGTTCCAGGTTGCGCTTTCTAGAAATCATATTTAAACCAGGGATCGCAAATAACGATTATTTTCCAAATTTAAAGTAAAAAAATCACAATAATAGAGAAGTGCTACATGCACAAGGAATATACCAAGATACTCCATGTTACATGGACTACCGATAGATGCAATGATTTTTATTTTTTTGATTTTTATTTATTCCTCACAAAATAACTCTTATTTTGTGACTTTTATTTATTCCTCAGAAAATAACAGTTATTTATTGATTTTTATTTATCCCTCACAAAATAAGAGTTATTTTGTGACTTTTATTTATTCCTCACAAAATAACAGTTAATTTTTGATTTTTATTTTTTTGCTCAAAAAAATTTTAACTTTTAAAATTAATAAATAATAAAAAAGTAAATTTAATTTAACATATAAGAGTTTTTTTTAAAGACTCTGGCGATAAATTCAATTTTAAATCGGTTAATATTCATTTTAACGCAAAAATTACGCTTTCTACATTTTAAAAGTTAAGCAAAAAAATAAAAATCAAACAGTAACTGTTATTTTGTGAGGAATAAATAAAAGTCACAAAATAACTCTTATTTTGTGAGGGATAAATAAAAATCAAGAAATAACTGTTATTTTCTGAGGAATAAATAAAAGTCACAAAATAAGAGTTATTTTGTGAGGGATAAATAAAAATCAAGAAATAATGATTAAAAAGTGATTTTTAAAATAAAAATTATAACCGTTACGGTCCCTGATTTAAACATTAATTTAATAAAATTTTCCTTCCAATTAAGCCCGTTTCATTAGCAACGATATGAAAAATATACTATCGTTCTTTAATTAAAATTTAAAACAGAAAAATTTTTTTGTTTATTTAATTGGTTTTTCATTTTGAGACGAATGTATTCTTTCGGCATAAACAAACAGGTCAAAAGCTCTAGTTTCACATATGAAGTTAAATTCTTATACCATCCTCTTTCAAAAGGTTCTTTTAAGCCTTAAGGAAAAAGCAAACAAAATTTTTTAGTCACTTAAATAAAAAAAAAAAAGAAAATTAATGTATGCCACCCTCAAATGTGTGTTACTCTAGTGCCTTTATGAACAATGTGTGTATAATACGTATAAAATTTTTTCAGACTGATGTTTTGTTGGATTCCTTTATTTTAAGAACAATTAGGAAAGTTTATACACTTTTTTTCTTCTTTTGGTGGCGTGACTTTTTACGCCTGCAATGCTGGCATACATTTTACTTTGAATTGTATCTAAACAAATACACGTTACATGTATGACTTAAAAAAAAGGTGATCATAAAGTAGAGAATTAAATAAAATAAAAAGGTGGTATTAAGGCAGCATTAAATGAAAGTAAGAAAAATGTAAAGGAAATAACATTAAATTAAAGCTCACACGCTTTTACACGCCCTTTTACATGTGCTCGCACATTGGCACAAACACGTGAAAAATCATAAAAAAATACAAATGTACATACTCATGTATATGCTTACCCAGAGAGCATATAGGAATGTATCTTTGCAACTCTTTACGTTCAAAATAATAATATAAAAATTTGATGATTTTTTTTTAATTAATGCAGACTTTTCAGGTTTGCTATCAAACTGTTCAAACAGAAAAAGGTATTTCCAAAAAAAAAAAATCCAAACAAATGTTTAATTTAAATAAAAGGAAGTTTTAGTAAATATTTTTTACTGTTCCAGTAACTGGTGTGTTCCTAATTGAAATACGATGAATCAAACCAATTCACATATTCCATTTGCAATAAAGTTTCGTATATAAGGCAGAAATCTACATCAACTGAAACCACACATAGTGGACCAAAACACAGAACAACGCTGATGAGGAAGGTTTAATGACCTTCGAAAGCGGCTTGTTGTTCCGTTCAACTATGTGTTGTTATCAGAATAACTTTGACGTTATTTGTTCATTAATAATTATCACATGTAATTTGGCTTAAAAAGCGATACGAACATTAGCCTGTTCAATTCATAAGAATATAGTGTTCCCATTTTATTTTATTTTATGCAAATGGACTGATGGCTCCATTCCATAGGTTAGGTTAGGTTAGGTAATGGTGGCAGATGGTCCCAGACTCACTTAGACCATTTTGGTCCATTGTGAGTCCCCACCGTCGAACCAACAATAGCTCAATATAAAGCTACTCATACTAATATCTTGTAGTTCAACACTAGCAACATCAGAAAGTTCAGCACAGTGACACAGAAAATTTTCTACACTTTCCTCTTCATCGGTAACGTGGCAGTTGCGGCAAAAATCATTGTGTTCGACTTTTAACCTTTGTGCATGCCTAACAATGAGACAGTGAACGATTAACACAGAATCGAAACTTTTTTCCTATCAAACACGTTGAAGTGACATTCAGTTTCAACCAATCCGCAACTTCTTTTATAGCAAGGATCTCTACCTGGAAGATCTGGAAGGTAGGGCAGATTTGGTCAATCCTCCATTCCAAAGCTTCATCATCTAGTATTCTACAGTAGGCGGTACATTTCCGTTCCACAGAGAGGTACAACCAAGACGGATTTTCCTACTAGGTCCAATGGCAGTAGGTGCAGGAACATCCCCAGTGCATCCGCAGGATTAGGAGAAAGAGCACTGGTTATATACAAGGATGCAAGTCTCTGCACCTTGTCTGAGGTATGTCTTTTCTCCAGGGACGGCCACCACACGATGACCCATATATGAGAATTGGGCATACTATTGCAGTATAGATCCAAAGAACGATTTTTGGGTGACACCCTAGTTTTCCAATGCAAAAATCGAGAGAAATTGTTGCTGCCTTTACTCTCTCTAGAATACTTGTTGTGAAACTCAGCTTTGAATTAGGAATAACTTCGAGATATTTTGCAGTGTTGGAAACTTTTATCTCCGTATTATTAAGAGTGATAGAATGGAAAACAGGTATCTTATACTTCCTGGAGAGAGAACTAATTCCGTTTTATTAGGTTTAACGGCAAGCCCTCTTTTCTCCGCCCATCTTGTTAAATATGAAAGCCATCCTGTAAGATATTCCTTAGAGAATTGAGGAATTTTCCTCTTACAGCTATTGCCATATCATCAGCGATAGAGATAGCATCGCAGGATTTCACAACAGTGGCGGAAGAACTTATTCCTGTGGTGTAACCCCATTTACAAAGCGGGTTTGTCTAGAAGCCATTACAGCCGAAGTTACACTGCGGGGACATAGTAGATTCTGAATCCACTTTTATAATCCTGCATTAACCTCTAAATTCGACAAGGCATAAATTATCGCATATGGATAAATGTTATTAAAAGCCCCCTCAATATTTACGGAGACCATAAAGGTATATTCACCAATAGATAGTGATTTCTCTATTGTGGTAACCAGCTCGTGTACAGCCGATTCGATTGACTTTCCCCTTTTGTATGCATGCTGATGTGAGGAAAGTAACTTATCATTGATGGTTTTACGGATACAATGATCAACCATCCTTTCTAATGTTTTCAGAAGAAAGGATGATAGACTTATTGGTCTGAAGTCCTTCAATGTGGTGTGAAAGCTTTTAGCAGTCTTCGGAATGAGGACCACTCTTGCCTCCCTCCACCTATTAGGAATATGACTCAGTATTAGACAAATGGTGTAAACTCTCATTAGCATGGGGGCTATGAGAATCAATACTTTCTCTATTTCGGCTCGTATGACACCGTCGGGTCTAGAGATTTATAAGGCTTGAAGCTTCTCAGAGCCCAATTATTCGTAGATATCGGGTAAAGATCAGATGTCTGAATCTCAGACATTGAGCTACCCGAAAAGTGAGTATCCAGCAGGACTTTTAACGACTCCTCGCTGGATATAGTCCACGTCCCATTCGTATTCTTCAAACACTCCAGTGTGCAGGGATCAGCGCACAAAATTTTCCTCATGCGGGAGACTTCTGAAACATTTTCGATGTTTTCACAAAACCTCTTCCACGTTGGGTTTTTAGCAAATCTTATCTGTTTCTTATGTTCCTTTAGTTTTATTTTATAAGCAATCCAGTCAGTTTCATTTCTGCATGATTTAGCCTTATTGAAGAGGTTTCTGCACGCACACCTGAACAATTGTAACTCTCTATTCCACCAAGACCGTTTCTTCTTACCCCTCGGCCTATTTATAGGTCATATCTTTTTTACACGCGATTTTATTGAGGTGTAGGCCTTCCGTTCTCACTTCTTTCGCCAGAGAATCTGAAAGTCCTTTAAATTTAAGGATTTTGCTTTTGATTTTGTAAAAAAACTAAAACAAAAAATTGTACTCCTTCTCTTCTCGCTTTTATAAGGCATTCTTTAACAGTTAGATAAAAAGAGTAATTTAACCCATAATATCGAATTAATCAAATGTTATTCTTTCAATATTTGTTCTCAAAAACATATAATTTTGTATGAAAAACGTCTCTCTGAGCACAGACTCTATTATTTCAAACGCTTTACTTTGTGTTTGTTGGGTATGTGGCACTAACCTTAACGTATGAATATATAAAGTGTATATACAAATATTCAAGTTTGCAATTTTATATTTAAAGGTACAAATTATTTGTCTTTTTACATTTATGTGTCTTACAACCCTCACAATTATTTGAGTTTTAATTCTGAAGGAGAACCATTATTAAACAAAATGCTGGGCTTAGATAAAAAGATTATTTCCTTTTCTTCAGATACTTATGCACCTGCCATATGATTTAGCCAATTTCCATTTTCTATACAAAAAATCACCTGTTTGCACATCATGTTAGAAGGGGGCACTATGAAGTAATGGCCAAAGAAATTAAGAAAATAGGAAGAAAAATTAAATTATGGCCTGTTTCACTATATCGAAAGAAAACTTTCGACTGAAAATTTATATTGAAAACAACAAAAAAATATGAAAATTTGATTTTGTTTTCAATATAAATTTTAAGTCGGAAAGTTTTCTTTCATTATTGTGAAACAGGTCATAAATTACATAAAACTTTCCATATATTTTTGGAGTTGTTTCATTATGGAATAACTCGGCAAATTATCAGCATTTATATCATTTTTATTTCAAAAATTATCGCAAAATTAATTAAAGCAAAAAATGTTTCGAGTGATTTTGTCTAGAAAATAGTTTTAAGCATATTTTACTTTCTTTAAAATTTAAATTTAAAAGAAAAATGTCCTATTTTTTGTTTTTGTGGGCAAGAACTATAAGTTTTGGCAATGAATTTGCTCATTTAGGTACCATACATACTATATATGTATTTTAGATCCTTTAGTACCTATAAGCAGCATAGGGCCTCTGAGGCATCGGTAATCAGATGGTTTAAGATGAGCAGCTGAATTGGATACCGCATCCGATCCTAGAACTGGGGCTGCTAGCATAGCCTCCAGGCGGGCTGGGTTATGTTACGTTTGCATAGCGAGCCGCTTGTTACAAGATCCGACGTCCGTTTCCAGCCGCCTCTATCATGAGGAACAGCCGCTGACAGTAGGTGGCTATTGGTTATTTGAAGCCGCCAATTACTCTCGTTGCTGTTCCAAGTATCGTGGGCACTCATAATTTGTTATGAGTCCAACTCCACCTGTAAACCCTCTGAGATTCTCCACTCGGAACGGCTGATTGCCCGCGACTGCTTTAGCAGTTACTCCGCATATCTATGGAGCTTTCCACTATCCATAACCTGTGGACGCAACCGGTAGAATTCAGGTGTACTTCCTTTCGGCGGGGATTTAGGTAGCATGCATTAAATATCTTTTATTTCCCCACAAATTTTGTAAATAATCGAAATCTGAAACCATAAAACTTCAACAGTCCACACCTTCAGAATGAACTGAAAATATCCCAGCAAAAAATTACACATTATCATCAGAACTACTTGCCAAATTTCATTAATCGCTTTCAAATCAAATTATATAAAATTTTAAAAAATGTGGAGAATGCAGTACTTCTTGAGAATCGATTATTTTAGTCTCACGCCTTGTTAAATTCATTAAGTTGGTAATCCAGTAGGGAAGAGCTTCCACCAAAAATGCTTCATTGCAAACCAGATTAAATTTTTTGAAATTTTTTGCTGGGATGGTAAAGTATGTTGGACATATCAAACGTGTGTAATAGATTCCATTAACTTTTTCCTTGATATTACTGGTTAATCAAAAGTTATTTAAAAATCCATGTAATTGAAAACCCAGTCAGCAATACCGAGTTTTCCCAAAAAAAATCTTTAGCCTTGAAATAAAAATCATCAGCAGCCTCCTTCGCTTAAACTCGCAGAATTTGAAAACAAAACGAAATAACTTTTTCCACCAACCAATTATTAAATGCTCATACAAAACATTTAGTGAACTTCTTTATAAAATTAAAATTTTTCTTTGGAGAAAAAAATTATTCTAAATGAATTTTTTAAGAAATGAAATGCAAATGATAAAATTGGCTTCATAAAAGAGCATAAAATATAATAACACACACATGCTTCATATTTAAATTACGTGCTAAGGATAATAAAGGAAAAGAAAAAAAACCTGCAACAACAAACAAAACAAAGAGATAAATTACAACAAAAAACATACAACTGCCGCACGTTACGCAATGAAATACAAATACGATGAAGAGCAACAAAAAAAAACGTAAAGACAATTACATAAATCTTAATGTATTTGAGGTAAATAAAAATTTATTAAAAAGAAGAAAAGAAAATCCAAATGGAAATGAAAATAAAATTAAATGTGTTTTAAACAAGATAAACGAGTGTATCTGTTGTAAAAATTAAATTAGACAACACAAATGAAGTCAGATTAAATTCAAGTTAATTAAAGTTTATGGAAATTTCGAATGGCAAAATGTAAATAATAATAAACGTAATCAAGACTAACAAAAAAAGGTTTTGATTAAAATATTTATCTAAGGATGTGTGGCAGAACTGAGAGCCTTGGAACTATTAAGGAAAACATATCTTTAGTATTAGTGCTAAAAAATAATACGTGAACAAAGAAAGCGACAATGCTTACTTAAGACACTTTAAAAAATAAAAATAATAAAAAATTGTGTTTGTTGTTGGTTAAAAACGTCTAGATGCATTTCCTTTATGCTCTGGAAAAACTGATCAGTAGACTTTAGCCAAAAAATGCTTCCAAAAATCCAAAAACTACAACTTTCCTTACATTACTGTTAAAAATTAGGTTAAGTAGTTACGAAACATAATTCAAAATCTCCATTACAATAAGTCTTACGGGAGACAGTGGGACCGATTGCAAAAGAAAAAATCCATATTAAAATAATAATTTGTTTCTATATTTGTTTGCTTGTTCGTGACGCTTCCACGCCCAAACCGCTAAATTACTTTTGAAAATTCTTTCTTTATTGTTCGGCACCTTTTTTTTATATTTGGAAAAACAAATTTTTGAGCAGGTTAGGGTTCAGTTTCGGTTTTGATTTCTTAACCAGTTTTAAACGGGTTTTGGAGTTTAGAATTTTTTTTACTTCTTAGATGTTATTTGGTTTTCTGGAAAATATATGTAGACTATATACCCAGAAAAAAATTTCAAAAAAGGTAATCGGGTTTGGAAATAATTAATTCTTGAGAAGTACTTACTTTTTTATTTGGCAACTTGTTCACGTAATCTATTTAATCTAAAAAAATTATTCAACTTGTACATAATTTTTTTAAATTTTAGGTAATGTGATTTGTAAGCGAGTAATGAAATTTGGTAATCAGAAAAGTAAGTCATTATATAGCAAGTAATTCTGATGGTAATGTGTAATTTTTTGCTGCAGCTCGTTTTTTTATATTGGTTCTGGTTTTCGATATATATAATAAACACATTATTTTAAATTTTTAACTATTAAACTCCATTTTATTCATTAAAAAGCGTTAAATTAGAAATGAAGAGAATTCGAATTGAGTCGCCTGTACTGCTTGAGATATGTTTCACGCATTAAAGGCCAACAATAGTGGCCCATCATGCCATCGTCCCAAAATCCTTGGTATCGTTTTTGGATTTTCGCCAAATCTTGGTGTAGTCGTTCTCTTTACTCGTCGCTTGTATGTATCACCCAAGTTTTCAGGATAAAATTCGAGATGGGAATGCAGAAAATGTATTTTGAGAGACATTCGAGCTCCAGTCTTGCAATAATTTTGCAACAAACTGTCGATTATCTGCTTGAAATCGGGTGATTTGCGGTTACCGGGAAAGTTGTGAACAACATCTTGAAATGATACCCATACTGCTGCTTCATTGGGCGTTAAACATTTTGTAAAGTTTCTGTCGGCCATTGACTTTCGAATATCAAGTCCGAAAAATTTTCCCTCTTTGATTTTGGCATACGACAATTTGGGAAATAACTTGTTCAAGTACTTCAAGTCCTTTACGGTCGAGCGCTTTGACAAAATTTTTGATAAGGCAAAGCTTTATTTGGAGAGGTGGCAAGAGAATGTTCTGTGGGCTCACAAGTGGTATAGAAGACACGTTTTGTTTAGTACGGCTTGTCCAATATATTTTTCACATAATGTTGGTCAGTTGCACGGCTATCTCACAGATACAAAAAAATAGCAAAATTTGGTAAAGCCAGATTGCATCCCCATCAATAACCTATTGGAATAGTATTTAAATCATTTATTCATTAAAATTTATTTTCAAAGCATCGAATTGGCAAAAATTTTTCCACTGATGCTCTTTTTATTTTATCTTGGTCAAAATTTTACATAATTGTATCGTATTATTCGTTTGTACTGCATGAGCAATCGGAATGGTTTTATATTTCCATTGTGTATCAGAGCAGCTTTCAGGCTGTATTTTGAACCATCTATGAATAAACGATATTCATTTACATCGTGTGGTGTATTCATCGCATCACACAAGCCATTGATGTCATAGCAGAAGCATATATTCTCCTCTTTTTTGAAAAATGGTAAAAGCGCCTCATCTATGGTTCTATATACAGTGACTTTTGTATGAGTGTCAAGATATTTCCACTCCTGCATCCGTGATGCAAGCAATTCTGATTTTTGTTTGAATAAATTCAAATCACGAACCAAATCATTGGGTTCACTTTGCGAAACTAAATGTTTTTCCTCCATGTTAACCCCTAAAATAATAAAAATATGCATATCTGATCATAATATAATAACAACTTTTCTACTTTTTCTGATCATATAACATAACGAAAACACTTTGAATTAACTTTGCAGTTCTGTCGTTACATTTTCACACGTTTTGGATTAAAACAAAAACTTTAAAAATACAAATTAAATAATGTTTCTAGCGGCGCCAACAGCTGACTGTCATTATGAAAGCGCAGTGCTGCCTACATGCGCGAACTCACTCAAAGATTTGTCAAGATTTGTTCTTGACATTATTTTCTATCAAATAAAGTTTTTATTTGAAATACTTCCCGTGAATCAAAAATTCGCGAACAAAATTAAAAAATAGTACACTGAAACAACAATAACGCAAAATTTGCTATTGCAATTATAGCGAAAGCAAACACATTTTACGTGAATTTTTATTCCCAATAAGGGTGATTATAGGTGTGTTCATTTACTTTACTAGTAAAAATTAGTAACGAGAGAGTAACAAGAAATTTTTCGAAACTACTCTCAAAAATGTGAAAAAGTAAATGAACACTTTACTAGCTAAAATTTGCAAGTTAAAGTAGTGTTGTAATGTATAGGTATATATGAGTACTCAATAGCTACCCCTATGTTTTCTGAACATATTATACATATGTATATGTATATTATTATAAAATGATTGTAATTGTGATATTGATTAAAAATGATGTGATTATGGTCATTTATATTCACCATTGTCGTGACTAATAAATTATGTGTTAATTCAAACTTATTTGCAAATATATATCTGAACTAATTTAATTATTTGCCTGCTTAATGCCTATTCAAATTATGCCTTTTTAGCCTGCCTTGCTTCGACAATTTTCTTTTAATCCCTCTTCGAAAAGTCACGCACATTTACATTAAGACTTTTTTCTTCAAGACTTTTTGACGTTAATATACATGCTTAATCCTAAGAGTACGAAAAAACAAAGATAAATGTCAAAAATCCCCTCGAATTTTCATTTCGTGCCTTTTGTTTTACTCCGCATGCTTCTCAACACCACTCACCAACAAACTTAAAAAGCCTGCCTGCACAGATAACCAGAAAAGGCCCAGTGTAAATATCGTCTTAGTGTAAATTACCGAGTAGCTAGGTACTCATAATATTTACAACACTAAAAATAACAGCTGGTCTGTGAAAATTAAAGAAAAACAAAAACATTTTAGTTCAATTTCATTAGACATATTATTTTGCTTCTGTTGTTGCTAGTTACACAAAAATAAATTTTTTATCTTTTTAATACTTTTTATCGTCTTAAAAGTTTACATTTACTTACAATTTCTTAAATTTTCCAAAATATTTTTATTTTCAACTTAATTTAGAAAATTGTTTTGCAAACACAATCATAAAACAGCTGTTTGAAAAATTATTACAAGTAAAAATTTTACTTGTAAAAACTTGCAAGAATTTTTCTGTCTCTCAATTTTTTACGCTCTTTCGACGCTCTCTCGTTGCAAATTTTTTGGGTTAATGAACACTTTCCAGTAACAATTGTTACAAATTCGTAAAAATTTTTAGTAAATGAACACAACTTATGTACTATGCCTGCTGGCTCTGTGCTATATTTAATGAAACTAAAAAGGAAGCAATTAAAAGGTGATAGGGCTAGAAAGCCGAGGTTGAAGGGTTTGTCATATCCAATGGAAAAGGACGAAATGTTGTAAGTTGATAAAAATTCAATACAAGACTTGGTTGCAAAAAGAAATCACTAAAGCAAATAATTTTTTAACATAGAGAATGTATAATTTGTGTGTTTTTTTTTAACCAAACAAATATCTAATTGTTGATAAATAAAACATTGATTAATTCATTTAAGTAATTTATTTGCTATTTTGGGAGTTTTGAAAATACATACCAATGGTCATTACTCTTGTAATTAGTCAAGCCCCACTGTGCACACTTTCAATGAAACCCTTCAATTACAATATTCTCGTAACACAATTCAAGATTTCGATATATGCCAAAGGTTTTGATCACATAAGTAGACATTGACTGATATGTACATATGTATGTTTTTTATGTTTGTTAAACCCCCACCATGAAACACCTGACACACATATTTTGTTCATTTATTTCCTTATTCAACAACGTATTTGTTCACATTTGTTTTCTCTGTTCGGTGGAAGACCACTAATCGAATTAATGAAATTAATTTTTGATGATATTAAAATTAGTTAATGCCACTCGTCTCTCGTGCTCATTCACTCACACACGCTCTTTCATTGTTACTCGCATTACTTGCTTTTGTACATTCGAATAATTCTTAATTTTATTCTTTTAGTTTCATTTTCAATATTATACGAATATGTACTGGAAATGAACTAATGAAGAATAGTGCCAATACACATGCGAGCTTATTGCGGAAAGTGAGTGTGGGGTGGGGCGTGTGTGTAAGTATGTTCATATGTTTGTGTATGTGTAATATGCATGGGCTCATTAATTTTCTTTGACAGTTTTCCGACACCGAAGCACGTTTGTCAATTTTCTCCTCTATTCTTAATTCCACCAAATAATTTAAAAGCTTTTTTCTTTTTAACATTTTGTTCAAATGGAATTTTAGGAATAAGTATGCGATTTTTTTAATTTTCTTCGTATTTTTTTATTGACAATTGGTGCTGCCAACATGTCCTTTACATTATTATATTTTCTTTTCTTACCTTTAAAGGTGTTGATATACATAAATACATATGTATGTTTGTAAGCGGTATCAACTGTCTTGCCAAAAACAAAAACAGCTGAGTATTACTGCCTCTTCCTTACACTATATCGAAGGAACTTCTTTATGGGCATTCTAGGCAAAAGAAATCTGATATTCATCTATCTTAGATTAGATTAGGAAGGGTAGTGCTATACCGCATCTCCACTCGGAGACCCAATTGAGTCCATTGTAATTTTTATCTATCTTACTTCTGTACAAACTTTGATTCGAATGAAAAGTCGCAAGAATACTTAAGTGTTTGCGAGTTGTCAACACTGCGAACGAGATGTTAATCAAGCACTAATGCTGTGCACACATTATGGCATTTTATGACATCGCAATAGTGTGTAAGGGCCGGGGCACAATGGATCCGTCATACGTTAAACTTCGTTGGCACAATGAGTACTTTATTGAAGGAAGCATTTGAACCGCTTCTATATGTCGATTCTTCATTTTATTTATTAAATTCAACTTTTTGTATTTATTTCGTTTATTTCTTTTGTTTAATTTTAATTTTGCTGCCACAAAAACCAAAAATCTAAATCAAATCATACCAAAAAACCAACCAATATCTGTCAAACTACCCAACGTACGCAAAAAGTTAAAAGTTGGCCAAATTTTATACTTTGCGTTGACGGACACGTACTGAATGCAACCGACCTCATAAGAAACTATATATGTTTAAACTTAACTGTCAGTTGAAAAAGGCAAAGTTTCATTGTCCCACGGCCTTAATAGTAGCAACGTTTGTCATTTCCGATCTTTTTGATTCTGTGGATCAAAAAACATAACGAGAACGACAATGAACACATAAAATATCTGTGGGATGGACATCAACTTACTGGTATATATTAGTTTTTAAGTGGAATAAGGCAAGTTTTTGTTCTCTGGCCTATCATTGTTTTACATAATCACTCCATATTGGTTTAAGTATCGGTAGCAAATAACTGTAACACAGTAACGGTTTATTGATGACGTCATTTTAATCACATGCATTCGTTTTCATGAATTTTTGAGTATGCAATATACGATTTGATATTCAAAAGTTTTTGTTCTAGATGTGGAAGACTTAACCTAATGTAACGCCATATAAAAGTCATGATAATTTTGGAAACTAGAGATGAACTATCTATCCAATTTTTTCCTCTGTTATTCCTACTTAACGTTATTTCTAAATCAGTGTTGCTTTCACGGTTTAACACATTTCAGCACTTCTGCTTTAAAAGTGTGTATTAATATTAGTATTTTAAAAGACAACTTTTAGCAATCAACCCATTTCAAATATTGAATTATTGTCGTAAAAAAAGCAACGAGACAATAAAATTTTAAAGACAAAAATGTGAGAGCTATATATAGTTTCCAGTTTTCTTTTTTTCCTAGAAAAGAGGTGAAGATATAAAAAGAATTAATGTCGTAGCTTTATTTACTGTAAAGTAAGTATACAAGAAAGATCATTCAAGTTTTGTATAAAAGAACTATATTTCCAATACCTGTTACTTCATAAATTCAATCGAAGTTGTGATTAGTGATTTTTCAATCGCTGTATAAAAGTAACAGGTATGGAGATATCGCCCATCTCTAGAGCAAACTTTTTAAGAATATTGTGAGTTTATTTGGCCTAATGGGGCGCATACAATACTCTAGTGACTGGTGAAGACCAAAGATACTCTGGTAGAAGATTTCAGGACTACTACTTCCTATTATGTAAATTTAGGTCGAGTTGCAGTTTCTGTAATGTTTCACACTAGCAATATAATAGCTACATATGCTAGCTATAAATATTTTAATTTGCTAAAAAAAATTCAGTTTAAATAATTTAGTGGCATTATCCAAGAAATTGAAAAAATTCAGTAAAGTTCGACTTTGAATCGAAAGTTTCCGTACAAACACTTTGATTTTTTTTAATTAAAAACCCCGGTAAACTTTTTGCGGTTTTTGGCATTTTTTTTTAATTTGGGTTTTTTATTTGTTGTGAAGCTTTTTTCTTCTTTGTGGACTTTTATTTGATTTCGCTTTTTTCGCTTTGGTGATTTTCTTTCGGTTTTTTTGCGATATTTTCGGTTGTTTTTTAGTTTTTGCATTTTTTTCGTTTTGGCGTTTTTGTGATTTTAAAATTTGCTAGTTTTGCCGTTTTTTATAGTTTCAAGAGTTTGCCTCTTACGGTTTCCAAGATATCAAAATACATAATAGTCAAAATTACATTAACTAAATACCCTTTGATTTTGTTTTTTAAAGTTCGGTGTTAGTTGGTGTAGTCTGCATAAAAATGCACTAAGCTTGAAATATCAAGTTTATTTATATAATTGTGTAGTATATGGGATTTCAAAGTTCATATATTCGGTAAAAATGTCAGTACCGTAGCTTTTAGGGGTTATCGAAAAATCAGCCTATGACAGTTAGACAGGCGGACATCGTAGCGAAAACAATAGGGTTCCTTTTCACCTTTGGTGTACGGAACCCTAAAATTAGACTTTAGTGGTTAATGTATTGCTGCGCACTAAATTTAAAATTGATGACAAAGTGATCATTCAAAATTCGAATGACTATGGCTAGAGCAATATTTTTTAATTTCAATCTATGATCGGCCAACACCATATGGTAAATTTTCCCTTTCGTTTTGGGTGCAGAGACCTCAAAAGGATACTTAGAATATTTGCCACATTCCGCGCTTGCGCGGTTACAACGATATTTATAAAGCCACTTTTTTCCATAGAAATAAATGGAGGAGTCTTCACAATACATTTTAAATTTAGCATTAGTTTTTTAAATAATACTAAATGAGCACAAGAAATTTATTTCTTTCTGTGTTCTTTTCAAATCACGTGGTAGTCTGCTGTCAGTGGCTATCTCACAAAAACTAAATGACGGAGCTTGTTAAAATTTTTTGACATCAGTCAATTGAGAGCCCAGTGTTTGCCTTCCAAAATATACAAACATATGGAACAGCTGTATATTTGGTAAGCCAATATGCAAGACCACATGCACTTACTATTAAAATATCTTCAAACAAAATCATTTTTGAGTATTTTAAGGCGTTTTCTATGCTAAATAAGTGATTCAGTAAGTGCAAAAAAAAATTCTGAAAATTGCCTTAACATTTTTCCGAAAATTTTCTAAAAAAAATATATATTTAGTGTAATTTTTAACACAAAGCTGAGCAGAGTTCAAAAAGTTATTTTTCATACAAAAACTTTTAAAGCAGAATTCTATTAGACTTTCTTAATTTAATCTATATAATTAATATACAGATTGTACAGCACCTAACAAAATCGGAAAAGCAGTTTTCAAATGACGAAGTTACAAACATTTGAAAAATTTCCTTTATACAATTAAATAAGAATATAGAAATAAAAGAAATGCAATTGAAAACAAGCACTGTATGTATTATTGAAATTCGTTTCTTTCTCTTTATTCAGACTACACGAAATACACATTTGAAATTTATTCCGCTATATATTTCTTCGCAATAGCTGAAGCCATTTGCAAAGAAAATTTAAATAATATTGAAAGTCGTTAACAGCCACGCGAAAAATTTTTTATTTTCATCTGCACATAAATTTATAAGAAAATAAAAAAAAAGCTGCAAACGAAAATATTTAATAAATAAATAATATTAACAGATGCTTTAATTGATTTCGGAACGAAATACATTTTCCATTTAAATTAATAAACAAAACTGCAAAACAAATTTAATATGAAAATTCAGTGGCATGACGGTTTATTGGATTAAAATATTAATGCAAAGCTGTTGTTAAATTTATAATATGTTTCACTCGTCGTATGTATGTATGCGGGAGTGTGTGATTTTTTTTTTCACAATTTTAATTTGTTGTCCGACAAATTTGTAATTTCCGTTAAATTAACTGCCATGAATAACTATAAGCCAGGAAGGAGCTGGGCCATAACCAAAACCCATACTCTTAATATTAATAATAAAAAGAACATAACATTGTATGTAGCAGTAGACTATCCTTGTAACATTTAGAGGAGTGGTTGTAATTTTCGTGCAGTTTCTAGTTTAGATTTAGCAAATTTACATTCATAGAGTGCAAAAGAGATCCACCCACACCTACACCTTCCTTTTTCAAGTCAAAATTACAAAAAAGAAATGAAAAGAAAGTAAAAATAAAATGTAGCCCTGCATCAAATATTCTTCTCTGCATGTTTATTGCTTTGCTTTGTGGTCATCCATTCAGAGCTCTTTCTCTCAGTTGAGGTCATTTTATTTGGAAAATTTAATTCCTTAAATGATAAAAATCACATCCACTCCTTAATTTCTTAAGCACGCGATGGTGATTATCATTCTTCGTTTTATGTTTATTGTACAAGGATCTATGTTTGATGAGTTCAAAAAGTTATTTTTTTTAGTTCATACTTTTCGTTGTGCGGTTTGTTGTGCTTATTCTCTGTGTTTAAGGGTATTTTTTTTTAAAACTTATTCAAAATTGTGGTCATAGGAAACGGATTTTACTCCTTAGTGTTGGTTGGATTATTTTATTATTAGTATATTTTTCTTTCTCTAATTTTATTTGGGGTGCTTCAAAATAGGGTGGAGTTTTTAATAAAACTACTATCACCCGGTGTTCTTAATTGATACATATTCATGTTTTTATTATCACAATGGACCCAACTGGGTCTCCGAGTGGAGACCCTTTTTAACATGTCCTTATTCATTATAAACATGTGTATACGAAACACAAACAAAATACAAAGTGATTTTTTTAAAGTTCATTTAAGTCCCTTTCTCACCACTTTTATGCTAAGAAACTATTTATATTGTATGTATACAAAAATACCTTTTAAACCATATAGGTCTCACCAATATTGGTGTACGATAGGTTAATTTAAAAAAGATTTAAAAAAAAACACTATTTGTTGCTAGTTCAGCACGCCCAAAGCTTGTCCAGATTTTCAAAAAAATTTGTGTTGAAATTAAATTTTGAAGTTAAAACCCTTGACACAAAAATTATGCTTTAACCGAGCTCCATTTGCTTGTCAATAGAACTCTGTTTAAATACTTAATTAATGCATTTTAAATAGACTTTTAACGTCCCTTTTCACAATGTATGGTTGAGAATTAACGTGAACTTTAACTGACAGTTCTTCATACAAAACTTGCAGTTAAATTCTCTGTTATCTTTTAACCATACATTGTGAAAAGGTACGTAAAGGAGCTAACTAAGGCCGGTTTATGGTTAAGGTATACCTCTATCATTGCTGATAAATTAATTTTTGGAATTTTAACCAAGTATTTCGAGTTCTTAAGCTTAAGATTTTCTGAGGAACAAGCAAGTCAACATTTGACATTTTCCTTAATTCGGTTACATAAAGTCAGCATAGTAGTGCAAATTTGAAGTTTTTCAAAATACCTGTGCAAACTCTAACTTTAAGAAACTCTGCATATACAAAAATTTCAACTTAAAATCTACGTAAACAAGGTTAATTTAATCTTTTTCGGCATTGATTTTGCTGCATATGTGTTTCATTTTAATTTAACATGACTTAGAGTAATTTTCAAAGAAAAGTTTTCCTCTTAAAATAACTTTATTTCATGTTGATTTAACATTCCCGTACTGTTAAAACAAAATTATTAATTATGTCGAATCAAGGTTATTTCAAGTTGGAACAACGTTAATTCGATACTGAAATAATACGAAGAACCATGTTGAATCAAAGTTATTTTAAGTTGAAACAACATGAATTTATTTTAACGTATCAATTGTATTTTATTAATTATTTAACTCACATGTGTATATTGGCAAAGGCACCAGAAAAATGTTTGTATCGAATATAATTGACTTCTCAGGCCAAGATTTGAACTCGGAACTCATCGCGTTGTATTCAACTTACCGCTGCAGCCACAACAACCTGAAATATTTTTTAGATACACATTTATTATATACCATCATGAATAAAATTTTAATTCAGCATTATTTAATTGACCATTTAACATGAATTTTATATGAAGAGTTATAGTCCACAAACAAGACTAGCCAGCAGCAGTTTTTCGGCTATTTGGGAACATAAAAATAAACAACAACAATACAAAAACAACTCACACAACTAAGCATAAAAGTGTAGCTGTGAACAGCAATAGTTGCAATCAATAAAGCAGCAAACTGGCTAGCTTCGTATCGAGTATCTGGTAGAGATATTAGCCCCATTCACAATCTTGTGCAAATGCTCTTGCATCGTAGCATGTGCAAAATTGTATAGTATATTGATACTCACCACCAAGAATTGTTAAGTGGTGAGTATCAATATATTAACCATTTTGCAAATGCTACGATGCAAGACCATTTGCACAAGTTTGTGAATTGGGCTATTCTATTTGTGACTGATAGTAAAGCATCCATTAGGTCTCTAGGTAATGCATATAACATATCGAATCTAGCCAGGGAATGCCTTAAATCCTTTGAAACTATAACGCATCATTCCAATATCACCTTACATTTAATGCGGGCATGTAGATTTTTAAAGGAAACTCAACAACAGACAATCTAGCAAAGAGAGGAACTAGGTATGCTTCAGGATGGAGACACTGACGATTTTTGCGGCGTCCTTCTAAATTCCTGTCGGAAGCATTTAAATGATGTGCTGATGGGACTTCCATATGATAACTACTGTTCAGGATTTATAGATGACGAGGAGGAAGACATAATGCAGTCTATTGTGGAATACTCGTAAAACAAAAGCCAAATTAACAAATGTAAAAAATTTGTTTTTGCTTATCGTATAAAATTCACCGTTTTAAAAGAAAGAGAAACGCTTTGAAATCTGTGGCAATAAATAATAATGGCTTAAGTTGACATATTATTATTCTTTTCTTCAAGATCTATCACTCAGCTAAATTTCAATTTTAAAATTTCATTATTAATAAAACTATACGCATTTACATTTTAACTTAAGTCGTCTTGGAAAATAATACATACAGCCATAACATCTTATCTCAACTTAATCTATTTTCAAGGCAGCTTCATTAATATTACAATGTTTGAGCATTAAAACTTGTATACACTTAAGTTCAATAACTAACAGCCCATTCAAAATATTTCTCATAAAAAAAAACTTATATTTAACTAAGCTTTACTTTTCTGCCAATAGATTTTTTCATAATATCTTAACTAAAAAACAATGAATATTAACTAATAAAACGTTTTCTTTTTTTATAAAATTAACAGTTTTGCTCTGAATAAATGTGCATCTTTTTCGATGGCTAAACATTTTATATAAAAACTACACATAATTTATTTTAGATAAAACCTTTAATATCTCAAAACAAGGAATTTCGACTTAAGCCATTATTATTTATTTCCACCAAATGACCACGTTTAATTCATTTTAGAATTGTATGGTAAACAAAAACAAATTTTTTAAACTTTGTTTTTGCTTTAATGGAAATTTTCACTTCTTCGACGCGTTTTGCCGAAAAGCCACAATATCTCATCTCTTAAGTATTTATCTACCAAGCACTTGAAATGCAACGCTTTCGCTCTTTTGAGAAGAAAGGTCATCGGCGGCTTTTCGTAGTGGTATAAATTAAGGACTTGCAATATTTTGTTAGGAGAAGTGGATGGTTCAATCCATGATATCAAATCCAAAAATTTTTGTTAGCACGCCCACTTACGATTCATCATCTTCTCGTAATCTTAATTGCGATCGTTTCTTTTTTTTCTCACTCATTCGGCAAGTAACACAAAGGAACCTACCCCTCTTGGATAGCAGGTACACGGAAAGAATTCTCTTCATAAACTCTATGAATTTCGACAATAATCCAATGAAAAAATTCATTAAAATTCAACCAACGTCACGATTCGTTGGATTAAGGAAACCAGTTTCGTCAAAATTATTTTATTGAAAACTTCGTCAAATTTATTTAACAGTGTCATTAATACAATGAAATAATTTCATTGAAACAACAAAATAATTTCATGAAAATAATGAAATAACTTAAATATAAAGCTGTTTCTTAATAATTAGAAAATATTGTTGTCATAAATCCAATGAAATCTTGTTACGAAACCAGAATACCAACGAAGCAATTCCAATGAAATTCTTTCACAATATTCGTGAAATTTTAAGTGAATTTGTGAAATTATCATAAGATTTATGAAAAAAAATCTAATGAAATTGTTTCATTGGATTTATGAAGCAAAATTCTTTCGGTGTAGTAGTCTAGTAGTCGGAAGGCCACAAGTTCGATTCCTGTCGAAGATTCTGGGTGTTTCTGCAGATAAGCCATAAAATCAATAAAAATAGGACCCAAATGAGCCAAACACTCTTCTTTTTTATCCTGTTAACCATACCTAACCTAGTGCTAACCATTGTCCAACCGCATCACCACGTTGCCAAAAAATGTGGGTCACATTTTGGGAGATGTCAGTATAGTGGTGCAAATTCAACGTTTTTCGAAAAAAAAAATTTAAAAGAAAGGTTTAAAAACTGCCAATAACTAGTTTAAATTCCATTTTTTCAGAAATACATTTATTGCAACTATAAGTAAAATAACTTGTCCATAAATCGGCATCACTTTTTTGTCTCGGTTGGCTCCTTTTCTGAAAAAAATCATAAAAAGTACATTAGTTAAATGTTTATGTATTACTAGAGCCCTGTTAACACGCTAACAGAGCTCTGTTTAAGCATAATGGCAAGGACTATAAATTTTAAAAATTTACTTTAAAACCATGTCCAAGAATAGGGTAGCAACATTTAAGTCCAATATTTATTTATTAAATGTTACATATACAATTACAAATTATATTATAACTTAATTTAAACGAGAATAGTAGCAACGGCCTTCACTCGTTGTATTGAAACAGACCAGGGTCTACGGTGGGAATCGAACCCATAACCCCAGCAGTGATAGGCTAGCACACTATTCACTAGCTAACCGAGTAGACTTGTGTCCAACAGTTCTTTTTGAACTAGTTTGAGAGCGTTTGAATCAAAAGTTGTTTCAAACCCATTTAATTTACATTGATGTTTTTGATCGAACTTGTGTCCAACTGAACGAACTAGTTCAAAAAGAACTGTTGGACACAAGTCTATAACCGAGGCACTTCGTGTAATTCTTCCAAACATTTTGAGATCTGGGAACGAGACAATCCTTTATTTAGAAAAGTTATAAAAATCATGCCTGTTTAAATTTTACATATCTATGGTTTTCATGAATAACAACGTATGTCCTTTTTTTTCATTTCGAGTTTATGATTTGAAACTGTTATTTTAAACAGTTTTAAAAAATTCTAAGATTTGTTTAAAAAATATAGACCCATATCATCTTTTTTCTTGCCTTTTGGCAAGAGAATTATTTTTAAGGAGAACTCTTTTTGTGTCCTCTGAAAAATTTGATTTTTTGACATACGCTGTTAGATATGTTCTATATACTTCTCAGATATGCTTTATATATGTACTTCTACTCCAGGTGGAAAATTGAAAAAATTGGAATTCAATCTTCCTTCACTATTGAAAATTTTTATTTTCATTTAATCATTAACCAGTTTAATATTTTCACTCACGCGCACATCTCTAGTAGAGAGGCAGCCAGAAGCAAACTCCCTTTTATATGCTATTCTTCTTATTTTCCCTATTCAAATTATGTTTCTTAGGTGGGCGTCTTTTCTATTTAGTAATAATTTGCTATTTTTTCCAACATTTTGTTTATTTTTTTGCTTTTATTTTATTTAAAATAAACCTTTTTGACTTTTGTGTGCAAGTGTATAAAAGTATTTTTTATTTACCATTAACAAATTAGTGTTTGGTAACATCTTTTCACATGAAACTCTACTTTGTTCTGTAATAAAATGTATTTTTGTTCTGCAGGAAAAAGAAAAAATAAATAAATAAGTAGAAAAAGAAACTTGTTTTATATCTCTGCAACATGCAACATTATTATCGTTCATCATTAGACGATTACACTCATTCTGCTACTGAATATTTACACAGGATTAAAAGGATGATAAAGCTGAAATGGTTAACGCTGCATTAACACTTAAATCAAAAGGATTGTAGAGTAAATATATTTAAAGATATGCAAATGTTGAAATGCAATCTAGTAGAAAGTGAGAAAAAAATTCAAAGGATATCATAAATTAGCTTTGGAAGAATGATAATGATTGAAAACACAAAAATTTAGCATTATTACTAACCGGACGATTATTTGCAAAAACTGCCTACCAAACTTTTTAGGAATTTTCGCTACTGTAAAGTAGCTCAAAAGAATAACTTCTGGGGTGCCCCTGTGGCTGAGTGGTAGCGATGCTAGCCTCTTAGTCCAGAGGTCGTGGTTTCGAAATTTCATTCAAACGTATGTAATAATATGTGATCAATAGAATTTAAAAAAAAATGTACACAATCCTTGGGAATACTTTATGGTACACTGGTTTCATATAGGACAAAAAATTGTTCTGAATTAAAAAAATTGTTTCTATATAAAATCTATTATGCAGGTAACAAAAAAGAACCCAATTAATTGCACCCAAGTGAGCCAAGCACTCTTCTTTTTTTCTGATAGTCCTTTAACTTAACCTAACCCAATGACCACCATTGTATGCCCGCATCAACACGTTCTCAAAAACTTGGATCACACCTTGATATTTTTATGAATGAAAAAACTTTAAATAGCAATGCCTGGCTTAAATTAAATTTTTTCAGAAACAATTTTATAAAGGAATACTTCGTCTATAACTCTGCATCACTTCTTTCCGCGTCGAATAAGAAAATATTATGTTTCTTGGAGGTACAGAAAAAAGAACAATATTTTTCATATCAATTAACCTGATTTTAGTGCATACATAGATAATTTGATGCCACTAATGCTTAAATATGATTGGGGCCATTTGGACGCCATAGCTGGCGCGTACAGGGCGCAATACTTAACTCCCATTTTTACACGCTTTTCGCAGCATTTGCAACCGTATTTCGCCAACAACTCATCGAATGTTGATTTCCAGATGTTCAATTATCTCTGGTCTAAAGGCGTAGAGGAGCTGCTTTACACAACAACAAAGAAAATTATCCAATGGGGTAAATCACCCCATCTGGGTGGCAAATTGTGTGAAAAAATTCATTCATCACAATCTTATTAGAATAAATGAATTTTAGTTTGCGCTACGTAGGAGAGCAAGACTAATTTCCACTTATTGGGTTACGAAAAAACTTGTAATCATTTCTCTATACCTTTCACAGTAATATTCTGCGCTTCATCGTTTTTGAAGACAACTCTCGCACCACACAAAATTCACCAAATATTAATTTTCTGTGGATATAATGTTTTTATGGGCAAAAGCCTGCATATAACATTCACTCTAAATGCAACAATTTTACTTACTGACGAACTCATTCAAATAAAAATAAACTTCATTGCTGAACAAAATTTTGTATGGAAAATCAATATAAATATTTGCTTCAGTCCATTGAACAATTTGTCGGTACACAAGATGGCCTTTTGGCTTTAATTATAACATATGTTGAGTCTTAAAAGTTCGCATAGCAAGATCATTTCGTAAAATATTTCATAAAGTGGATTGAAATCTACGCATTTGCTGTGAATGACACCCATTTGAATGATAGTGGTCTTCTTGACTGATTTGCCGTACTGTTGTGGATATAGCTAATTCGGTACGCACTTCTTTGCATCTTACGGGATAGAGTCTGAACACAATGTAACGATAATTTATTCAAAAATGTTCAAGCGTTGTTCTCGTCTATCAATGATGATGCTAAAACGATTGTCAAATAAAGCAGTGAACCTGGGGGCCTACTCTGTACTTCGAAACGAAAGGAAATGCTTTCGAGTTTGTATGTTATAAACAGTGCATTTCGAAAGCATTTGTTTTTGTTTCGAATTACAGATAAGATCCTCTGGAAAAAGTTCACGGCAGCAGTAGAACAAAAATTTGTATATATCCTTGAAAAAAAATACCAAACATTTTCTCATGCCACAAAAAGAAATATAAAGAACTATGCATGCAATAATAAGCCCATGCTGAAGTTGTTTAAAAGAGATCCCATTTGGACCTGAATATTATTATTTGCAGCGATTTCTTCTACTCAAGTATACTGATTTTATAATGTATAGTAGTACCCTTAACCATGTTTTGTCATATAATCTTCTAACTCAACTAACTTAAGTTTATCGTCACACAAGTTCCTTAATTTCAAATGAAGTTTTACAAAAATTATATTATATTACAATATGAATTTCGGTAGTGCTCTTATATTATCTGCATAATAGTTAAACAAAACTAAAACTATTTTAATTCTATACTTTAGTGACCTTAAAAGAGAAAACAATGAAATTTTGCTTTTTTTAAAACCTTGCGTAAGTCCCCAAAATGTCTGTCACCATCAGCATAAAAAACAAAGCATTTTTTTCTCTATTTCCTCATGCTCTTAAAAGTCCAGCCAACTTTTAATTAACCCAATTAGATCGTATATCATCTCTAATTGTTATTTATGGCAGCAATACACGTGTTGAAACTACTGGTATGTTTGTAAATTAAAAACGGAAAGTAAATACGAGAAATGACGGTGTGAAGGAGGTTTAGTTTAAGAAAGGGAATTAGATTAAGAACAAAAAAGTTTTTTTCAATAAATTCTTATACTTAACAAAAATCAAAGTATAAATTGCAAATAAAGTTGAAATTAAAGCTCAAATTTAAATATTATTTAAAATTTGTTATACAATCTAATAAGATTATTAGACAAGCAGGTCCATATATTTTGTCTTGTTTATAGATTATAGTTCTAGGTATCAAAATCCATTATTATAAAATGTTCTAATGTACATAATTTAACTGCAACTCAATATCAAAAACATTTCCCTTTATTGCGAATGGCGTCGTCGACGCCACATCAAGACGGCGGTAAAAATTGTCACTTGTCTACCCTTTGTCGACCTATTGGCTGGCACAATCGCACATTTTTACACTAAACCAAACCTGCAAAAATTTATCTTGTCCCGGTAGTTCGCAGTTCTCAAAGAACCAAACTCACGTAACAATTTTCAGCTTTCAAGTGAATTCAACCTAAACTGTATAATGCTTTTTAGTCTAATCTCAGTACCACATTGCTGTTAGGAAGAACAATATTACATATTATACGAGATGAAAAATAAATATCTAGCGTCCTCAACCAATCCAAAGTGCCTAAAGGCTCTATATCCACTAAGAAATTCATAAACACGTATAAGGTGCAAAATAATGTCTCGCAATTTTCTTTTAAGACACATAAAATTTTTAATCAATGTTTGATATGATATGCATATTTTCTAAAGGTCTATGTTTTCAGTAAAACCGTAGCACTGTGGTTCCTAAGCAAAAAATTGGTAATAAATATGTATATATATCCTGAACTACCCAGCAAAAAATTTCAAAAAAAGCTAATCGGGTTTGGAATTAAGCATTTTTGGTGGAAGCTGTTCCTTACTAGATTACCAACTTAATGATTTTAACAAGGCGTGAGACTAAAATAATCGATTCTTGTGAAGTACTTACTTTTTCTATTTTTGAACATGTTCACGTAATCTATTTAATCTAAAAAAAGTATTCTCCTCATTTAGCAACTTGTACATAGTTTTTTTTTTTTAATTTTAGGTAATGTGATTTGTAAGCGAGTAATGAAATTTGGTAATCAGAGTAAGTCATTATATGGCAAGTAGTTCTGATGGTAATGTGTAATTTTTTGCTGGGTAAATATGTAAATCTTAAGTGGTTTTGAAGTATGTACATTAAAAAGTTCAAAGTTGTTGAAGATGAAAAAAGTGCTCCACTGTTTTCCATATGAGTACGTATGAGTAATAAAATTTTCTTCATCATTATTACTCATACGTACTCATATTTAAGAGCCTAATAAATTTGACAATATGTAATAAAAAATTTAGGGCTATTTTTTCAATATTTAAAGCAATACACATGGACATATTATACATCATTTAAAAGGTAATTAAGTTTAAAGTACTTATCAAGTTTTCGTCTTAAGAAAAAAAATAAAATTAATTTTAGTACTAATAACAAAAATTAAAAATTTTATAAACCCCCGAATATATCTAGAGAAGATGTGATATCATCTAAACGGTTGTATCGATTTTCTTGAAACATAGCTAAGAACCATCTGCATCAAGTCACGTGGACACGGACAGACACACAGACACACACTAGAAACTTAAAACACCCCTTTTTTAAGTCAGGGGTTAAAAATATTAAAAATTTTCCTTTCAAAATATTGAACGTGTACGGGAGAGCGTGCAGCAAAGTTCATCAACATCAACAAGGAGGCGGTCGACACAACTTGGACTATGACGGCGATCGCTGCAGAGAATTTTGAGTACATTAGACTTGTTCCCATATAAAGTTCAACTTGTGCAAGAATTGTAGACGACAGACTGCCAGCAACGGCTTGAATATGCCATTCGTATCCGTGAAAAAGCGGAGGAAAATCCAGACTTTGTTCACAATTTGGTAATGAGCGATGAAGCCCATTTCCTATTAAATGCGTATGTCAACAAGCAAAACTGCAGGATTTGGGCCATGGAAAATCCAAGAGCAGTTCACCAGCAACAATCACACCCACTTAAGTGTACTGTTTGGTGCGGTGTATCCTCCGAAAGGATAATTAGCCCATATTTTTTTGAAAATGAAAGCGGTGTCTCAATCTCTGTCAGCGGTGGTGCATATCGGACGATTTTCGAAAATTTTGTTGGGCCAGCTGTGGAAAACTATCCAAACTTGTAGTTTCAACAAGATGGAGCCACAGCACATACTGCAGGTGCCTCTATGGCTTTGTTAAGGGACATATTCGGCGAACGCATTATTTCGCGCACAAACGATTTTAACTGCCCTCCACGTTCGCCAGATTTAACATCTCCTGATAGTTTTCTTTGGGGATATTTGAAAGAAAGAGTGTACGTTAACAAACCATAGAACTATACTCCAACTAAAAACCAACATTCGAAATTAAATCATGGCCCTTACACGCGAAAATTTTCGAAAAGTTATGGAAAATATGCTAAAAAAAACAATCAACAATTTTTATGAAAAACGCAAATTTTAAGGGTTTTGACATCTGGGGCCCGTTTCTCAAAACTACAAATTACAAATCTACAAGTAAAATACACACAAAACAACAATTATATTTGTAAAAGTGTTATTGTTTTGTGTGTATTTTATTTGTTAATTTTGTAATTTGTATTTTTGAGAACCGGCCCCCTGTTTATATACAAGGGCTCGAATGACATACATTTGAAAAAAATTTAGCTGCCCAGGTATGTTCGTTCTCCTGAAATTCATCTTTTAGTGAAAGTCAAAATTTGAAAAGTTAGCAAAAATCAGAAATTTTTTATGAAAAATTAAAAAGATAAGAGTTTCGACATCTTGGTATCATAAAAGAGCACGAAAGACATAAATTTCCAAAAAAAAAAATTATCCGCCCAGGTATGTTCGTTCTCCAGGAATTCAAAACTGTCCATAAAATAAATTAAATTTACTTGATAGTTAAAAAATTATAGTTTCTTTACATTTTTTTTATTTATTTTTTTGTTATTATAAAGAACTAGGTTAACCCGGTGTGCCTTACTTTGAATATTGGAAATTGGTCAACATATGATGAAGTTATTTGATATTCACTTTTTAAAGAAGAGCACTTTGCTTTCAAAAAAAAAAAAAAAAAAATTAGTGGAACTTTGCCATATGAAAAAAGGACGCACGGTGCCACGGAACACCGGGTAGGAATGTAGTTCCTTACGTTTTACTTACCTTAGAAGTTGCCCCTTACCCCCTGGTACTCTTATTTTTTTTTTATAAAATATAAATTGTGCTTCCAGACTCAGATTTATCCATGTTTTGAGTTTCACCAAAATCGGTTAGATAGTTTCAAAGAGGTGAAAATTGCCCCTTAACCCTCTTCGTGCTCCTATTTTTTAGAAAGTGTATAGCCATGTGTTTTTAGACTCAGATCTATCTACGCTTTGAATTTCATAAAAATCGGATAGATAGTTCTTAGAGGAAGCACTTTTCCCCTACATACCCTCGTGCTCCTAGTTTTTTTTTTAAACATATAACCAATGTGTCTATCTATGTTCTAAATTTCATCAAAAACGGTTCCGTGGCTTAGCCGTTAAAGCAAAAAACAAACAATCAATTTACTTTCACATTTATAATATTAGTTAGGAGACACCTTCAGCTATCACTGCCACGAACCACTTATCCAAGTCAAGAACATTTTGCCGAAGACACCAGCTAAGCTAAAACTCCCCGGAGTTCTCCGGCACTTCTACGGAAAATTACGGCTACACTGAAAATCTAAAACATCTGCAGTGGCAGCAACATTATGGTATCCCAACAAACCAAAACGCTATGCAAATAGTTAATAACAAATTTACTATGATAAGTCTCAGGGTTAGAAAAGTGTGAATATATTTTGAAAGGTTTATTAACAATTGTTTTATAAAGAAAATTTAACTCTTGTAATAATATTGCTACCCTATAGTATGCAACAAGCTTATAATTCTAATTATAGAATATGCTTCCAGGAAGCCAGCCGTTTTCGAAGCCCACTAAACCTTTATTTGCAATAAAGTTTCGTATATAAGGCAGACATCTACATCAACTGACACCACACACAGTGGACCAAAACACAGTAATTTGGCTTAAAAAGCGTTACGAACTTTAGCCTATTCTATTCATAAGAATATAGAAACAAGTACAGTTCGAAAAATAATAACTAAATTAACTAAAATAAAATATTTATTTAAAATAACTTCCTTTTACAGTGTGTATGTGTGTGTGTGTATGAATTCCATCATATGTCGTAATAAATTAGATTTGATGACTACTACGCGATTCTCATATAAAGTATATAAGTAGAAGAAATAATGTAGATTGTCATCAGTCTGCTTTGATATCCCAACAAGTGACAAGTGATTCCAGAAGCGCTTCTGGAAGCACTCCCGAAAGCGCTTCTGGAAGCACTCCCGAAAGCGCTTCTGGAAGCACTCCCGAAAGCGCTTCTGGAAGCACTCCCGAAAGCGCCTCTGGAAGTACTCCCGGAAGCGCTTCTGGAAGCACTTTTGGAAGCTCTTCTGGAATCACTTCCGGAAGCGCTTCTGGAATCACTTTCGGAAGCGCTTCTGGAATCACTTCTGGAAGCGCTTTTGGAAGCACTTTTGGAAGCGCTTCTGGAATCACTTTCGGAAGCGCTTCTGGAAGGAAATATTAAAAAAAAAGTATTTCTTACGAATTTTAAGGTTTGCTCAAAATGCTTTGTATATCTGCTTTATTTTCCATATACATACATATATGATTTGTCATATGATTTGACTAAATGCCGGACAGTGATACACATTACATAAACAGTGTTTAATCACCCACCTTTAAGCCTTACCAGTTATGTCATCATTACTAGTGATTTGCACGAGTAATTTTAAAATAATTAACTACAGGCAGTTTTTAATAAATCTAGCTTCTCTATGCTCGTACAAAATTCATACATTAAACCAACATTTGCCTTAACAATCGTTTATTTTATGTTTAAACAGCAACAAGAAATCAGATACAGTGACTTAAAGTAAGCTTAATATATTTAAAAACAATAATAGTGTGATCATCATATATTTTTTGTAACAATCATCATCAGCCCTATTTTCCCCGTTGTGTAGTTAACTTATTTGTTTGCTGGAAATCTTAAAATTTACTATTTATTTGCTCATTTGCATTTCAATAAAATATTTAATACTTTAATCCAAGTTAAGAAAATGTTGACCATAATGAACAAATTATATATTCAAATTGCTTAACAAGAAGACACATACATCCCCAGAGTCCAACCAAAGCCATAGAAAAACCAAAGCAGTGACAATATCTTTCTGATTTATGCAAACATGTAGGGTGTAAATTGTTTTGAAAGAAAAAAAAAACAAAAGGCAAATCAAAAATTAACAACATTTTATTCAACACAACAGATTAGATTTTTATATTAACTACTGGTTCTATATATGAATGCGAGTAAATTATTTAGAAAAGAAGACTGGAGTGAAACCGACCCATCCTAACTGTGGACAAGTACAAAAACATATCCATTGCAACTATCTGATACCTTATTTTAATGAAAAAAGAGAAAGAAGAAGAGAAAACATTAAACTAACTTTGCATAAGGCTCACGTCACATTCCTGTCTAAAACTCCTTTTTTTTAAAGATAGTTTAATTTACATTTATCCCTGTGCTAAGTAAGCTTACGCACACATATACGCGCAACCATACATATGTGAACATGTACATTAGGGTTATAACTTTTTTTTTGTAGGGCATGAACAAATATTACGAAATGAATTTTTAGTTTTACGCGATTTTTAAAAAAGCTTACTCACCAATCGCGAGGAAGTTTTTAATGTAAATAGTGTTTATTTTTACTGAAATTATATAATATTTATGTTCAAATTCCTGTTTTTTTTTTTAATTTTCGCACATAATTTGGAGTTATAGATACATATCGCTCATTTACTCAAAGAAGATCATAATTCAAAAAATAGATTTTTGAGTTACGAGGGCGGTTCGGAAACTTCTTAGCCTAGCATAAAAAGCGCGGATTTTTTAACAATGGAAAAATTAGAAATGCGTGGTGTCATTAAATATTTACATAAAAAAGGTTTATCGGGACAAGAAATTCATAACGATATGGTGAATGTGTTAGGTGAAAGTGCTCCTTCATATGCAACAGTAAAAAATTGGGCTGCTGAATTTAAACGTGGTCGTGCAAGCATTGAAGATGAACCACGTAGTGGACGTCCAAAAACAGCAACAACAACAGAAATTGTAGCCAAAGTGCATGATATGGTATTAAATGATCGACGAATAAAAATGCGTGAAATAGCTAATATCATGGGCATCTCAAATGATCGAGTCCATTTAATTTTGCATGAAGAACTACAGATGAAAAAGCTTTCTGCAAGATGGGTGCCGCATTTGTTAACAGTCGACCAAAAACGCATAAGAATGAACATTTCTCAAGCTTGTTTGGATCGTTTTAAGCGAAATAAAATGGATTTTAAGCGTCGTTTCATAACTGTTGATGAGACATGGATCCACCACTATACTCCAGAGACAAAAGAACAATCCAATCAATGGACTGAAGCTGGAGGAAGTGCCACAAAGAAGGCAAAAACAATTCAATCGGCTGGTAAGGTTATGGCAACGGTTTTTTGGGACTTCAAAGGTATTTTATTGATTGACTATCTGCAAAAGGGTAAAACAAAAATTCAGAGTCCTGGCTTACAACACAAAAAAATAATTTTTCATCAAGACAACGCACCAGCGCACAAGAGTGTTTTAACAATGGCTAAAATCAACGAATTAAAGTACGAGTTGCTTGCCACCCACCTTATTCTCCTGATTTGGCTCCCAGTGACTTTTACCTGTTCCCAAATCTAAAAAAATTCCTTGCTGGCAAGCGTTTTACCTCAAATGAAGATGCAATTACAGTTGTAAACCACTATTTTGAAGACCTTGAGGAAAACTATTTTAATCAAGGAATAGAATTGCTAGAAAAGCGTTGGACTAAGTGTATTGAAGCTTCAGGAGAAAATATTGAAAAATAATAATATATTTGAAAAACTAACTATTCTCTTTCATTGATAGGCTAAGAAGTTTCCGAACCGCCCTCGTAATGATGCAGAATTAAACCTGAGCGAAAGTAACGCAAAATCATCTTTAGTGATGAGGCCCTTTTGCAATAACGCTATTATGTAAACAAACAAAATTGTCCCCTAAGGAGCTCACAAAAATGTATACACCATATTGAAAAATAAATTATTTAAAAAAATTAAAATAAAATACTAAATGCATTTTAGAAATCGCTTCTCTTGCATGAATTGAACCAAATTGAACTAAAAATTTGTTTTTTAATGTCAAAACAATATTACCCTAATGTACGTATACACTTTTTATATAAAGGCATACATATATATAAATAGATGTATATATATGTATGTATGTATATAAAAAATTTACCTGTATGACAGAGTAAATTGGTTTAGTATGAAAGGATTTGCCGCAAATGTAAAGGCAATACAGGGTATGTTTTTTAGAGTTACAAAGAGTCTGAAGGCGATACGTAGAGCTAGCTGCCTAGCCGTTTTTGTCGGCATGGTTCTCAGAGCACTTGTTATTATTACTGCCCTTTTGCGGAGAATTCCGTCTAGGTGGGAATGATTACTCTCTGACTCGAGTGCTTTCCACTAGACTGAAATGCCACAAAATAATAAAGGTTTCATATCCAACTCTAGTACCCAACCTACTCCTTAAGTATTTATTTCCCAAGCATGGCCCATTGCGTTCCTGCAGACCTAGATTGCCATTATGGCTTTCGCTACTCTTGCCTGAAGATTCTCTCTGCAGGAAAACTTACTATCGAGGACAACACCCAACAGGGTTAGGGTAATGTCATTTTGTTTTGGGTCGTTGAAGCGGGGGACTTTGTTTCTCCTGGAAAATAATACCAGTTCAGTTTTGGTCGGGTTGACATTGAGGCAGCTCCGTGAGCACCAAGCACTACACTCATTTAGTGCAGTTTCTAGTCTTTGTGATATCGTATCTGGGTGAAATCGTGATATTTCTATTTCCACATCATTTGCTTATGCAACGGTCTTATATGTTCATGGATTCTAATTTTTTTTAGCAGACTGTTAACCGTCACATTCCACAACACGAGTGATAGCACGCTACGCTGAGCTGTACCTCTGTGAGCTTACCTGGTGATGGTAGCTGTTCTTATAGTGGAAGTGATAATTCTGCGTAGTAGAAAACTTTCAATGAGCTGTTCAGTATGTCGGTCAACCCTAAGCTTTCTAAGAGACTGAATGATTGCCGTCGGATCAATATTATTAAACACACATTCAATGTCCATGAAGGCTGCCATGGTAAAGTTTATTTGCTCGATTAACATCTATCACTCTCTCAAGGGTTTTTAGAAGGAAGGAAGTTAAACTTATGGGTCTAAAATCTGTAGTCTTGGTATGTGATGTATTCCCACCTTTGTAGATAAAGATCACATAGCATTTAGTCCATGCTCTTCAAATATATATCACCATACAATGCAGGCCTTGTGTACTGAATGTAACCATGGAATTACTAGATCTGCGTTAAGTTATATATTCGCAAGGTTTTAAGGGCCCATTTCACTTGTAATGTCTGTGAATAGAATAGACTGGGCGTTTGAAGGATATGCTTGTGGCATATCAATGTAGGGTTGACATCCCAGGAAGTGGGTGTCCATAATGACCTGTAAAGATTCGATACCAATTGTGGTCTGATTTTCATATTTGTTCTGAATGTAGTTGAGTATCAACGGCTTTTTGGCTAGGATCTTACGATTTTATGGCTCTGGTGATACGATTTTGTATGTCATCGTTCCAGCTCTAAACATTGAATATAGTATAGTAGTATCTAACAAAAACAAGTTGCATTATGATGTTATCGAGCTCAAGGTTGCAATTTCTATTACTGTTGATTCTCATTAGTTTCCTGTTTTTGAAGTTTTTCTTTCGGTCAACGTTGAGTGCTCATGTGTTCATGAAAAGAATCTAGCTTTTTCTGTATTTGGTCAATATTATAGAGGCATACTCCAGGTAATTAAATGTGGTGAATGTCGTCCATTTATTGCCATTTTGGTGATGCGATGTCAACGAAGTTTTGCGGACTAGTGCCCTCAAGAACTATAAACCTTAATAAAAATCAGTTTTTAGTAAAGGTCTGCGTATGCAAGCTATCTTGAAATAACTTCTAAGTAATGCCGTAATTCTGTTCGACAAATCTATCGTCTTGTCTATAGACGAAAAAAAAAAACCGTTTTGATTATTTAAAACGATTATTATTTATTGTCTATGCTAGAAGGTTCGTATATTTGCTTTATGATTTTGTTCTAAACATTATATCCAACACATATTTTTTCATATATTTTTCAAACTATTGTATAATGATTTAATTGAATTTTTATGTTTTAAAAACATGGCAATAATATTTATTTTTTTCATTGTCAAAGACAACAACCATTTTTGAAGAAAATAATTTAGAGACTTCAAAGACCAGTGCCTCGTTTCTGTAAGGAATGTGAGAACTTTTCGAGTCGAAAAAATAGTTATCATCCTGTGAAACACAGGGTGAGTAAGAAGAAAACTGTATTTGTTGACATTTTTTGTAATTTTATATAAGTTTTTATGTGAGTAACCCTGTGTAAAATAGGACAACCAATATAATTATTTAATTTTTCTCGATGCGAGAACTTCTCACAAGTTACAGAAATGGGGTACAGAACTCAGAAGCATTTTCAAACAAAAACGTCCTATATCTTCTTATAGGGCATTTACACTACACAAGGTCTAGCAGATTTTAATTAAAATCGTTATGCCGTTTACACCAAGTTTCTTTAACAATTATTAAGATTTTTATTTTATCCAAAACAAAACTATTTAGCTAAAAAATTTCCAAAATTACAACCAAACATGCAATGTAGCCAATACATACACCTTTTTAAGTACACCGTAGCTAATTCAATCATCTTTTATATAAAAATGTTGTTACAGGGTGGTCAAAATAAAATAAAAATATTAGATTTTGAGTAGATTGCCTACAAATCAACTCACAAACTAGATTATGTTTTGGATGGGAAGTCTAGTATAAAGCAGCTAGACTTAGCTCGAAATCTCGTAAGTGCTAGACTTCGAGATAATGTAAATGACCTATTACTGAATTAGGGCATAAAGGAGGCATTCGTGCTAATAAATAATAAAAAAAATATGTATGCCCTAATTCTGTTCAACGAATGTATCGTCTTGTCTATGGACGAAAAAAAGAAGCAGTTTTGATTCTCTAAAACGATTATTATTTATTGTCTATGCTAAAAGGTTCGTATATTTGCTTTATGATTTTGTTCTAAACATTATATCCAACACATATTTTTTCATATATTTTTCAAACTATTGTATAATAATTTAATTGAATTTTTATGTTTTAAAAACATGGCAATAATATTTATACTTTTCATTGTCAAAGACAACAACCATTTTTGAAGAAAATAATTTAGAGACTTCAAAGACCAGAACTCAGAAGCATTTTCAAACAAAAACGTCCTAAATCTTCTTATAGGGCATTTACACTACACAAAGTCTAGCAGATTTTAATCGTTAAATCGTTATGAAAATCTATACCGTTTACACCAAGTTTCTTTGACATTTATTAAGATTTTTTTTATCCAAAACAAAACCCATTATAGTGCATTTACACTGTCTCGAAATCTAGTACTTTCGGGATTTGGAGCTAAATAAAAGCTGCTTTTTTCCAGATTTCCCATACAAAACCAAATCTAATTTTTCAGTAGATTTGTAGGAAATCTAATAAAAATCAATTGTTTTTAGTTATTCCTTACTACCCTGTACAATAAAAGGTGAGTGAATTAGCTACGGTCTGCTAAAAAAAATGTGTGAATTGGCTACATTTGAGTTGTTTGGTTGTAGGCTTGGGAACAATTCAATTGATGGGTTTTGTTTTGGATAAAAAAGTCTTGATAAATGTCAAAAAAAGTTGATGTAAACAGTATAGAATTTCATAAAGATTTTAATCAAAATATGCTAGATTTTGTGCTGATGTAAATGCCCTATTAGCTTTAAAATTTCCAAAATTACAACCAATTCATACACCTTTTTAAGTAGACTGTAGCTAATTCAATCATCTTTTATATAAATATGTTGTTACAGGGTGGTCAAAATAAAATAAAAATATTAGATTTTGAGTAGATTGCCTACAAATCAACTCACAAACTAGATTTTGTTTAGTATGGGAAGTCAAGTATAAAGCAGCTAGAGTTAGCTCGAAATCTCGTAAGTGCTAGACTTCGAGATAATGTAAATGACCTATTACTGAATTAGGGCATAAGGCAGGCATTCATGCTAATAAATAATAAAAAAAATATTTAAAAAATTCGTTTATAAAATTCGTCTATTTATAGTGCATTTGCAATGCAGTTGTTTCGTTGTACTTTTGGAAACAAATCAGTTGATGGGTGTTGTTTTGGGTAAAATAATCTTGATAAAGGTCAAAAAAGTCTGGTGTAAACGGTATAGATTTTCATAAAGATTTTAATCAAAATATGCTAGATTTTATGCTGATGTCAATGCCCTATAATAGTAGCAATTTTAAAAAGCACCTGCGAAAAAATCACCACTTATTTACATTCTACTAAATATTTCCACACTTGTTCAAGTGCATAGACCATACTTCTCTAAGTTGACTTCAAATTCTCTGGAGTAATTTAAATATACAAGCATAAAAATAACATTAAAATGGAGTAAGAAATGGAGAAATGTGTATATTTGTAACAAAAGTCTATTTTAAATGCCATTTTCATACTTTTAAATGCAAGAACAGGATAACGGAAGTTACTGACACTAAACAAAGTGTTTAACATTTTTACCAGTTTGTGCCAGTCACTAACCAAGTTTTGCTTTAGTACCACCTGTTTGTCAACACACACTCACACGCTTACACACACATACATACATACACATGAGCTAGTAGCCATATATTTCCCATTGTTGGTTGGTCTATAGAAACAAAATGCTACTGCATGTTGCCAATTGTTCCAGAAGTAACTATTATTGTGGTTTTAACAAACGCAATACAACAAAAGTCACCCAACAGCAAAAAAGAGAAATCTAAAAAGCAAAAACTTAAAATAAAAAAAAATAACGTACTGAAAAATGCACAATGATAAACTCGACATTGGAGAGAAAACGATGTGGCGAGTGAGTCGTACCATCCATCGCCTGTAGACTCACACATGAGTGTAAAGATGAAAGTTCATCACAGACACACACATATACACACACGCGCATTGCACACACTGGTGCTACTAATTTATTGTCTTGAGTGCTTTAGGTGAAAGAACATGCTAAAAGAGATTTGTTGCATGCCATTGTTAGTCATGGTAAATCCGCAGGTGTTTTAAGGTGTTTTAAATGTAAGACTGGTCTACCAACTTGAGGTCACATTGCTGCAGTGTTTTTTTTCTATGCTTTTTTTCTATAATAAAATTGAAGTCCTTGTTTGAGAATAAATGTATGTAAATGTTAATTGAAATTGCTGGGGACAAAAATTCAAATATATTCACATAAAAGCAAAAAAAATTTCAACGTTGGTCTGTAGCCGTATTTATATCTCAATTCGTTAAATTTTAAGTTGCAATTTGAAATAATCACATGCATAAAAGAGAATTTTGAGTTTATGTAAGGATTGTTTTCTTAAAAAATTAAACTTGTTCAATAACATTGGCTTGCAAGGTATAAAGTTTCTAATGCATTTTTCTTAAAAGTAATTAGGAGTACGAGAAAAATAAAATAAAAAATTTTATTTTGGCCTTTGTCCAAATAACGGTGAATGAATACTTCTATTTAAAATGTCAACGAGCATTTAAGGCTAATTCGATTTAGAGTAATTTATTTGTGCCCTAATTCAGTAAGAAGATTTAGGATGTTTTTGTTTGAAAATGGTTCTGAGTTCTTGTCTTTGAAGTCTCTAAATTATTTTCTTCAAAAATGGTTGTTGTCTTTGATAATGAAAAATATAAATATTATTGCTATGTTTTTAAAACATAAAAATTCAATTAAAGTATTATACAATAGTTTGAAAAATACATGAAAAAAAATATGTGTTGGCTATAATGTTTGGAACAAAATCGTAAAGCAAATACATGAACCTTTTAGCATAGACAATAAATAATAATCGTTTTAAAGAGTCAAAACTGCTTCTTTTTTCGTTCATAGTCAAGACGATACATTTGTCGAACAGAATTAGGACATTAGTTTTTCTTTTTATATTTTTATTTTTTGAAGCGAAATAACACTCAAACCGATATGTATGTGTGCTAGTTTTTGTAATAAGGGAATAGTGTAAAAGATAAACTTCCTTTTATAGAATTTATTTATAATATTTATCTTTATTTGTAGTCAACGCACTTAAGCCAACAATATCCTTATTTCTTCTTAGAGAACCTTAAATCTATCAGTGCTTTCAACCCGAAGAAACTTATAATAATTTCAATCCGAATCAAATGAGAATTCTATTACACTTTATTATATTTGGAAATTTAAAACTTGATACTTTGACATGTTAGGAAGTTGCAAAATTTAATTTGCTATTGTTTTTCTGGTCATGGCATTCCTCAAGAAGGACATATATTTCTTTTTCCTTTTTGTTTTGTGTGAATTCTCTGACAGTTTATTATAATATTCGGAAATTTTAAACTTAAAACTTTGACATGTTAAGAAGTCCCAAATTTGCTTTGCTATTGTTTTTCGGCTCGTGGCATTCCTCAAGAATGACTTACATTTCTTTTTACTTTTAGATCATGTTAGGTCGAAAAGGGGAGACATTACGCTATATAAACCAGTATAGGCCTGTTATGCGCTCTCATGTGAATGAGAAACGAACCCCACATTTATGGGAACTCAGTATAGCTCACGTATTTCCTCAAACTATTCCATTTAACACCTCTAAGATGTGTAATATCCAGTAAGATATCATCCTCAAAATAACGGAATCGCGGCTGAGCGAAAGTTGGACAATGACAAAGGAAGTGTTCAATTGTCTCGATGTCCTCCATGCATGTCCTGTATTCATTGTCATCCGATGCCGGTCAACGTTCCTAGCTAGGGCTTCTGTAGTTTTAACAGCCTTCCTATTTTGTCTTCGTCCGGGTCGAACCATATAACCTTTGTTCGATTACCCGCATTATCACTATTCCATCGTGGCCTGTGGGCCATCTTCTATCTATCTAAGTATGTAAATGAATCGTTTCTGCCTTGAAATCCTTGGCATTAATTAGAGTTACTATCCGTAACATTCTGGCCTTTTACGCCAGTCCACTTGCACGTTCATTTCTGATTACGTCGTAGTGGGCCGGCAGCCATACAAGACGACTGTTGCCATGTACTGCTTAACTCTTAATTGCTCGTATATTCTTGAAATATATAATAGTCTTACACTCAAAAAAAAAATTAACTAAAACTTTGGAAAATTTTCTATAGAATTAACCCTTTCGGTTGTGACTGCCATAGTTACCGACTTGCTCTCAGTAAATACTTGTATATTGATATCCGTGCCCCTTATATTCACACTGATCCTTTTCCATAACCTCCATGATCGCATGAACTTCCGCTTAAAAGACTGTATTATGGCCAGATAAGCGGAAGTAAATTTCGGTATCCGGTTCTTCTACGAAGAAACTTAGGCCCGTATTTTGCCCTAGCTTCGTTCCAAGTGTGTAGCAGCAAACTCTAACTGGTGTTTTTTCTAAGGTTCGATTGACCCAGGACTGTCTTTCTGGTATCAATGTCTCGCATTCAGCTATAACCTTAATCTCACTTAGTCTAGTCATATCGTAGTCGTGTCGTACATCTAGTCGTATCTTTCCTGTGAAATCCATATGTTCTGATGTTGTAGTTTGGTGTCTTGTCCGATCCACTCACTTGTAGACGTTTTGTAGCAAGACCTGCTCCGTATCTAACACGAATGTGTATAGGTTGGACATAAAGAATGTTCTCCAATGCCCTGGTGGATGTAGTTTTCATAGCGCCACTTATACCTAGTTAGCACATTCGATGAACCTTCTACAAAATCTTAGTGTTGCACTTTCTACCTCCACCATACTACCGATGCGTGTGTTAAAATTATCCTGATTTCTTTACTTTTAGTTAACACAAAAATAAATATTAATTACCTTTATTTACAAATTAAACTTACACCTTTCATCTTCGAATAAAAAATAAATCAAACGTGTTGAATTAATCATGTCATTTTATGAACAAGTTTCAATGCCAACAGCCTATCAAATGGACAACAAAAGTGAGGAAAAAAAGACACATTTTGACATTTTATTAAGGAATTCTCAGCTGAGTAAATCATAATTGTCATGATTAATTACCACGAAATTACTCATTAATTATAAAAGATATTAAAAAGGTTGGATGACTTTTCTTTATATTTATTTATTATATGCTGTTAGTAACTGCCACAAAATGACCATGTTGTGAGGATGTTTTAATACACAAACACTTATCACAAACTCATAAAAACAATAAAAATTCTGACCATAAATACGTACAACGTCATAACTTACCAACTAATGAAACCACATACTTAGAAGTTTAACCCCTGGTTAAAGGAAAACGAAAAAAAAAAAAACATATTTGACACACACAAAAATTAGAAAAAGGTTCAACTTATTATGCACAGTAGTTTAAACTTGTATATAGAGGTTGGGCAAAAAGTTACCATAGGGTTTAAAAGTTTAATAACTTTTTCGTTTATTAATTTTTTTTTCTCAGATTATATAATATACAAAATGGAAATTTTTTTACACTAAGTATGAAAAATAGTGTCTCTTAAATGACCACCGATTTCAGCTTCGCACTGATGGGCTCGTCTTAGAGCATTTTCCATAACATCTTTTAAAATTTTATGGCTGTAGCGTTCGAATTTCTGCAACACTATTTGCCTTGACTTCAAGGATTGTCTCTGGCTTGTTCACATACACTCTTTTCTGCAAATAACCCCAAAGAAAATAGTTGGGTGCTGTCAAATCTGGCGATCGCGCTGGCCAAACAATTTCCGAATATCTGGAAATTATTCGCTCTCCAAAAATTTGACTTAAAAGTGCCATTGTGTCTCGGGCAGTATGGGCAGTGGCTCCGTCCTGATGAAACCACATACCAGGTCTGTTGTCAAGAGCAGAACATAAAAAATTTTCTATCATAAACCGATACCGCTCTCCATTTACGGTTACCGCACTTCCATCTTCATTCTCGAAGAAGTAAGGCCCAATGATATTTTCAGATGTGATACCACACCATATTGTACACCTAGTGGGCTGCAATTGGCGTTGATGAATGGCTCTTGGATTTTCAGAATCCCAGAACCTACAGTTCTGCTTATTAACAAAGCCATTCAAATGAAAATGAGCTGAAGCTCATTCACAATCAAATTTTAATTTAAAATTTAAATAATAAAATTCTATTATTCTTGTTCCTTGTTCAGTTGTGAATCTCTCCAAGTGTTATTTATATAATCTGTAAAGTAAGAACCAGTTATATTTATAATTGGAATCTATTTAATGATTGTTTTTAACAAAATCCTTTTGTATTAACAATTATATTAATAAATGAAATAACTTTAATTAAAACAAAGCAAACAAAAAGTTACGGATTTTTTTGAGTTGCATACATACATATATAAAAACACTTGCTTACCTTTCAAAACATTTCTACATTTTGAATTTTTATATTTTTGTTTTCTAGTTAATTTTCTTTTTTTTTCTTGTAGAAAAGTTCAAGTGATGAAAGCACTACACTGGATTCGTCGGATACTAATCCTAATGTAACATCAGATTGCGCTCAGTCGTCGGTATTGTGTAGCAGAATAATCGGGGAAGTAAAATAACCACTAAAATGGCAACTAAGTACACCTCATTGACACCAGAGGCGCTGCAACACTGCATTATTTAAAAAGTGCAAAAAAGCAGAGTTGTTAAGGAATGAAGCCTTTCTCCATTCACCACCTGTCTTTTCTATCACTTTCCGTTAGGTAATACCTATTAATAGTACACTCAGGGAAAAGCAGCAACTTAAACATGAGAACACGTCACATTAATTCAATAATTTTCAATATAATAGAAAATGTATATTGAGATACTTAAATTAATATTTTTCAATATTGTAATAAGAAATTTCAACATGACTAGACTTTCGTTAATGTTTCTTATTAATTCAATATGGTTTTCATTGATTTTAAGCTGTTTTTCTCTGGGTGTAGTAGGCATACAATGCCTGAATGTTACTTCTCACAAAAAAACGTCTTATTTCTTTTCAGGCTTGGTCATAATTAAATACTTTAAATTTTTGTTACATATTTATTGTTTTTAATGGAACTAGTTATAATGTGTTTTTAATATAAGAATAATTTCTTAATCAGGTCAGTATTTTTCATTGTCATTTTAAAATAAGATATTTTATTAAGAAGGCAAGAAAAGCTAAACTAGGCTTAGCTGGAAGAAATACCTCATTTTTATGTGCCACCACGCCCTCCATCAGCATATATGTCTAACTACTTGGGCAGAGAGAGCCTTTGCTTACATTAGCTATTTATCATGATTATTTTAATGAAATAGAATATGAGTAATGGTCCAGGCTATCACTCTATTCTCAGGTTATATGACACTACTCATCTATTGGATTTATTATAATAAATTTTGCTTAGAGCTATTTCTTGTTTTTCGTTGGGCATAAGTTCATTTACCTTTCATTCCACTGTGTTTTCAAGTAATAATGTTTGATAAGGTTTTGTTATACATTTTGCTTGACATATATTATGATTTTTTTAAAACTTTTCTAGTCATTCTGTGTAGTTAAGCTTATGTACATATCGTCGATTGATAATTTAATTGTCGTATGTGGATTTTGATAGTTTCGAGTAAATTGAGTTTTAAGTTTGAAAATTGTATCAGCAATTGCCACAGGCGACAAACTCAACACTCCATATCTCGAAAACCGTATGAGGTATCGAAAAACTGATTACGCCAATTGAAAGATCAGGTCGGAAACCCTAAGGAACCGATCTTAACTCAAAACGGCAAAAAATCCACATACGACATTTAAATTATCAACCGACGATATGTATGTTTGTCTTACTGCGAGTGTATCTATATGTTTGTTTATTTTTTCCACTAGTGGGTAAATATTTTCTTAATTACATTTCCAAGGAGAGTAATTAATTTTGTCTCGCTGTTGGCTGGCGTTGACATTTACCATTATATTTTTTTTGTTCGTTTGTTGGTAAAGGTGGGGGGGTGGAAGGGGAATGTTTAAGTTTGTATCAACAGCACAATATACATTTAAAAAATATTTGAAATATGAATGAAAAAGAAAAAAAAACGAAAATCAAGTTGAGGTAAAACAGATGTTAAGTTGGGGTTAAATGAAATGTACGATGATATTTATAAAGAAAAGCATTAGTTGAGCATATAGTAAATGTAGCACACAAATGTCAGTGACATAAAATATAAAATTAACGATTTAGATTGTTAACATAAATATAAAAAAAAATCTTATGAGGGCAATAGAAACTTTTAATTTCAGTAAGAGCTCATTTAACCGTGTATTTTCTTTACAATATTTAAAGTACATAATAAGGCAGCTGTAATAGTTCTTTGAAACTTTTAAACAAAGTAAGAGCTGAACAAAAAGTATGCTGATGTAAACACTCCTACAACTTAATTTAGATTTTAATGGTATTTTTCTTGTAAATATTTATTTTTAACTGGCAATACGTTTTATGATATTTATAAGCATGTTAATTAAATAATAAATAAACAGTATTTGAATTTATTTTAATTAAACTTATTCGATTTACTACCAGAATTTTATAAATTTTCTCCACTTCCCCCTCCCAAAAAAAGTGCGATTTTATGCAACAGCATAAGAGAACATCAAATTGCCAACAAACTATTGCTTAATCTAACAACATTCGAGTATTTGTGGCCAAAAACCAGCCAAAGCCAATAAATACCACAGAAAATAACAAAAACCGTTAAACAATTTTATTATCATTATTTTGACAGTGACATATAGTAAAAGTTTTATTTTTCGCCCCTCCCCCCAACCATGCTCGTCTAAGTCCACCAGCTTCCAAGTAAAATCCTCATCATAAAACTATTTACCAGTAAGAAAAGCATTAAAGTAAAATTACTTACTGAAACTCTACATACAAAATTTTATTTGTTGCAAAGACTCATCATCAACAACCACATTAATTTATCCACAAACAAATGCATGCCACAACATTTTCCAAATTTATATGTTTGTTTGTAAACCAAACAACAAGGCAGTATAGAAATAGGGAGAGTAAAGAGCCTTTTACGAGGCCTTATTTATGCTATGTATAATTTAATAGATAAAGAAGTTGTAAGGTTAAGGTGTCAAAAAACGGGTTTGGACTTAAGAGTGGAGTCTGGTACCTAAAAGAGTGTAGATAAGATTTTTTTTTTTTTTTTTTTTTTTAATACATGATTTTTATTTATTGTATCTTCATATATGAACTAACAATAAGTATTCAAATCTTAAATATAAAAATATAATTAGGCCCGACCAGTGTCGGACATAAGCTTAGTAATAGATATATATAATACATGAGTAGTGATAACCAAAAGGAAAAAAATATAAAAATAAAATAAGTGTAGATAAGATGAAATCAGTTTTTCTCCAAACTTCATTTTCACACACTAGGTCCCTTTTCTCGGAGGTCATATATATATATATATATATATTGTATATATATATATATATATATATATATATATATATACCTTATATATATGTTACAGCACATAGAGAAAGGGACCTAAGGATAAAAAAAATAAATTTTTTTTTTTTGATGTGTACAACATTTGAGCATCGAATGAGACCGATCCCATGCCCCAAAAGTGTTCCCTCCCATTGAAATTGAAGTAGACGATTCTAAGGTTATGTGAAAAAATGTTCGTACTAACAGAGTGATATTCACAATTTAAAAGAATTATAAATGAGTATTTATTATAATTCACAATTAATAATTTCAGAAAATAAACCTGGATTCGAAATAATGCGAGCAAAATTGATATCAAACTCATGGAAACAGCGCGCTAGGTAGAAAAAAGTAAAACCATCTACACAAAACAAGAGGTTGGGACGACCTACGCACGTTTTCAGGGTTGACCAACACGTTCCTGACGTCATGAGATGTGTCGCTTTCAAATGAGACCAATACCAACACGGCCAGTGATGGTACACCAAAGATACACATATTTAAATCCTTAAAATGGCTGTCCTGAACAAAACCGGTTTTTACCCCTAGGTCCCTTTCTATTTTTTTGCGCGTCACATATATGTATATATGTATAAGAATTGTATTAAAATCTAAATGGCACCACTTTAAATGAATATGTTAACCATATCATATCACTAAGAAGACGACATTGTTAAATAAAAATTCAGTATTAACATTGAGTTATTGAATAATATTATTTCTAAATTACTTTCATATGAAAATTATCAAAATGGGGCAAGTTTAAATTAGTATTAATACAATAAAATAAAATAATTTCATTTCAAAATAAATTTTTGCAATTCGATTTTATACCCTTCACCAAAAATGGTAAAGGGTATATATAGATTTGTCATTCCGTTTGTAATTTCCACAATATTAATAAGCGACCCCTAAAATATATATATTCCGGATCCTTATGCACAGGGAAGACGAATAAGCGATGTCCGTCTCTCCGTCTGTCTGTACGTGAAATCGGTGCGATTCAAAAACTTAACTATCCGACAATCGTAATTTTTGTCTATACATTTTGTCGATTGCAATCACGATTGTGTGATTCCGTAACTTCTTTTTAACGATAGTTCACAATTGATAGTTTCTGTGGATTTTTGTCGATAAAATTAACTGCACATAAATTATTGTCGTTATTTATGCCTATTTTTCATGCAAAGAATTAAATGGACTAACATAAAAAAATTTAATGGACTATATACTTCGTCTATTTTTAAATTTTTTATGAAAAAATTTAATGGACTATAAATCGTCTATTTGTATATGAAAAAAATTAAATATACTATACATCGTCTATTTTTCATGCAAATAAATTTAATGGACTATACACCATCCATTTTCTTATACAAAAAAATTTTATGAAAAAAATTTAATGGACTATACGTCGTCTATTTTTAAATTTTTTTATGAAAAAATTTAATGGACTATAAATCGTATATTTTTATATGCAAAAAATTAAATATACTATACATCGTCTATTTTTCATGCAAAAAAATTAAATGGACTATACATACAAAATTAAATGGACTATATAAGTCCAAATGGACTATGGATTTTTGTGCAAGAAAAACATACCATATATAGGCCATATAATTTGTTGCATAAAAAATAGACAATATTTAGTCTATTAAATTTATTCGTATAAGAAATGGACGATTTATAGTCCTTTAAATTTTTTCATAAAAATTTATTTCATGAAATTTAAATTTGCAAGAAAAACGTACAATATATATATTCCATTTAAATTGTTGCACAAAAAATAGACATTGTATAGTCTATTTAATTTTTTTGTATAAGAAATGGAAATGAAAGAAATTTTTTCATAAAAATTTTTTCAAGAAAAATTTTTTGCAACAAAAACGTACCATACTTAGACCATTTAATGTATTGCATGAAAAATAGACGATGTATAGTCGATTTAATTTTTTTGTATAAGAAATGGACAATTTAAAGTCCTTTAATTTTTTTTTCATAAACATTTTTTAACAAACATTTTTTTTCAAGAAAAGCGATCCATATATAGTCCATTTAATTTGTTGCCTGAAAAATTAACGTCGTATAGTCTGTTAATTTTTTTTTATTAGAAATGGATGATTTATATATCGTCACCTAAAATGCAAACGGACGTAACTGCGACGTAACACTAAAATTCGAAATCGAGTTTTTGATTGATTATGGATCATTTTATCAAACTACATGTTCACGCAAATATTTAGACCTCTGCGATCAAAATTGGCGACTTTACTAAAGAACTTTAAATGGTCGTAATTACGAATGCATCTATTTTTTATTGCTAAGAACGTAACTAACGTAAAATCTTAAATATATACAAAAAGGAAATAAATTGTTAAAAACATATAAGTATCCATGACAAAAGTAAATTTCGAAGAAAATTTTCAAGAACACTTTATTATTATTTACTTTGAAACGTTTTTTGTTTCTTCTATAAGAAATATAAAAGTGTAGTTACGTCCGTTTGCATTTAAGGTGACGATATAGTCCCTTAAATTTATTCATAAAAATTTTTTTCAAAAAAATAGACGATTAAATTTAAAAAAGTAGTTAAAATTGTATTATGAAATTTACTTGTAGAATTTAATTTAAATACGAATTGCATTTAAATTTCATCATCACTTACTTGGCCTATGTCGTCCATTGGAATACATTTTTCATAAATTAATTAGTAACACATCCAATAGCATAACTGCTTTTGTGGGCCTTGAAAAATTTTCGCCTAGTAACGGCCTTACAAATAGCATCACCCTGACTGAGTGCTTGCTTATACATGATACCAGCTCGTATCGTAAACAATTTCATTATGTATGTAATTTTCCAGTGTTGCGATTAAAGAAATTTACAGTCTTCTACTCTTACTCTTGAATGCTGAAGGTAAGAAAACTCCTGACAATAAGTGGCATTAATTTTTTATCATACGAGTCAAGTCAACAATTTACGACTAGAACATACAATTGTGTTGAAAAAAAAGAAATAAACATACTAACATCTACACAAAACACTATCAATAATTAAAACCTCTATAATGCTAAACAATATCCTCAAATCATCAGTTTGCACGCTGTTAATTGACACTGAAAGAAATTACCAGGTTAACTCCAAAGAATGTGTTTATTTAAACTTTTGTAATTAAAAACATCTACATATACTTAACATAAATATCTAATAAGATTTGCAAAATATAGCTGATTAAAAAGGATCTGGGATTTAATGAAATAATAATTAGTTAAAATAATTATATATAAAGTAGTGAAGTATTAGCTTTGGAAAATAATACAAATTAATCTCAACATTCCAGAAGACAGTCAGTCGATTCATCTAGAATATTTTTTATGAAAAATCACTCAAAAAATTAATGATCTTCATTCAAGTCGGTGGGAAAAATTATTTTTAATGATTCCCAAAGAAATTTGTTTATAAAAATTTTAATTAAATAGTTTTTTATATTTTTTAATTTGGAAAAAAACACTTTATAAAGATGATTAAATCAGGAAAGGTATCTGAATCGGCTAAAGCTGCTTTAACTTTGTAAAATCGAGATAACTTTGTTAGATTTATATATATGAGAAATTCAACTTTTTTGTCGCGTGCGACAGCAAGCAATTAATCGTGTAGTTCTGAACAAGCTGACTCGACTTTTCTTAAAATTTTACCTAACGTAGAGCCCTACACAAATATATAAATAATTAAAAAAAAAGTTTAGTTTTCTTTGAAAAAAACAAGCATAATTCCTTGATCTCGCACGCTACAAGAAGTTGACATTCCTGTGGAAATGCCCATATATTTAATCCCTTAATTTCTAGGAGGTATTCCTCCTAGGGCCGTTCGATTTCATTAATCACTGAGTATAATTCGGGAGTACGGGTGATTAGTCCATGGCATAGCAAAAGAAAAATGTTACTGAAATGTAAAAAAGTTATAAGCGTATATTAAAAACGTATTTCCAATTAAAAAATAATTCGATTTCTATAAAAAGTAATCTAAGGTTGCTTTAAAAAAAATAGTGTTGCTAAATTGAACAATAGGAAAAATTATACGCAATTTGAAAAAAACTGCCAATATTCTAAAAGATCCTTAACACCGCTAGAAAGGCACCACGATTCTAAAGAAATTTGAAAAACTCATAAGCCCGCAATAAAGTCTTATAACGTTCGATCGACAAGTTGCATTGCAAAAAAAATAAATAAAATAAATTTTAATTGAAATTTATTTGCTGGCGGTTAAGCATGTCTATATGCATTTTATTGATGCTTTGTCATATTATAAGTAGACTTCAACCACACTTTTTTTTTGTGTGGTTGTTCGAAGACAAAAAAGTGAAGCGAAATTGACAAAAACGACCAGAATAGGAAAATTTAAATTTTCCACAAAAAAGTTCTTCAATGAAGGTTTTACGTGAGATGACGGAAAATCGTTTCAAATTATAAATGTTCTTTGTAAAATTTTGCATTGAACTGATAAACAAATGCTATGACTCTAAAGTGCCATGATTTAATGATTTCATATGATGACTTTTCATAATAATGTGAAACTCAAGGGGGTGATTTCAAAAGCAATTCTTTATGATACTCAACAATAATTTTTTCTGACTTAACTTTCAAAACACCGATACAGTCTTATTTTTGTGTTTTCTGCCAGCATCAATTTTTAGAAACTTTTTATTTTTATAATTAGCTAGTTAGGCAATTGTCAAAGCTAACGGGAAGCAATGGAAAATACGTTCAAGGGAAAAAACACCCTTTAAATTTTATTAGTTTGGGTAAGAATAATACCAGCGTTGTAATAAAAATCTTTCCATGAATATAAAACAAAATCCAAATCAGTTTTATAGTGTAGCTTTTCAAGTTAAACATTAAATAAGAAATAAATTTTTATTTCATGCGGGAACATGTCCTTGGAGGAATATTCCTTCTCTAGTAGATATTTTTCCGTTTGATTGTGCTAACAAGAAATAAATATATTTTGTATTTACCAAAGCATAATGTATCTACATATTACATAAATGTAAAAGTATCCTTTGACCATACGTTGCTCCCTTCCAGGGAAACAATGAAACTTTTAATGAGGTATCAAGTGATTAAATTAAAGTTTATTTTATATTTTATATAATATAAAGTAATAGAGTAGAATCAGCTTAAGATTTTCTTAGCTTTTTGCTTAAAATAATTTTATGCCTGCATGGTGTTGTAAAGCGTTGGTTGGATTACAAATTTTTTAAATCTATTTAACTCCCATAGGTATTATTTTTTTAATAAAACTTATGACAGCTCAATATTCCATTTGCATATTCGATTGCAAAACACGCTTCTTAATGAAAATGAATGTTGTGACATCGCATTAGTGTGCCCTGGTGGCAATGTTTGTCATTTCCCATATTTTTCGTTGTGTGGCATTTGCAAAAGCAAACTGAAAATCCCAAAATTTGAGTCCTTTTGATGTTTAATTATATTTAAAAATTAAAACTATTTAATTTTTAATCACACCACTACAGCAATGTAAGAAATTTTATTTTCTAAATAAGTTGTACATATCTACAAATATCAACTAAATAGATTTCTAGTATTGCAGAAATTATAAAAGGAAACTTTATAGATTGCAGCTGTCTATAAAATGTTTTTCAAATACATTTCCACTTAAATATACGTAATAGAATGCGTGTTTGAGACCCATAAATAGTTGCACTTTATTTTCCATACCAAATGAGAAAATGAGTAACACAAATAAAACTTTTCTTCAGGTTTGTGGTTAAAACTGCTCAAAAGTAATATTAAAAAACAAAACTTTAAAGCATGATTTAAATTTTTAATTTCATAAAGGGAAAACTATTTTCATTCTTTCTTAGTTAGTTAGTAACATAAAATGATATAGTACTCGTACATTGAGCAGTTTTAGGCTTTAGATTTTCCTTAAGGTTTTTTTAGTAGTTATTGATCGCAAATGATCTCACTCAATGAGACTTCAACATTATGCATGAGCATAAATTTAAATACCTTTACTTAAAGATAATTAATTGTAAAAATTTTTTCTTCTTCATGTTAAGTGCAGGCCTATTTTTGTATCGTCAATTTTCGATTCCGTAAATACAAACAAATATGCTTAACAACAAGAACTTCTAGCAATATTCATCATTAAAAAAAAAACAAGTAAAAATTTCTTGAAATCACTAAAACCATCGTCTTGCTTTAAAATATGAAAATAAAGTGCGTAGATAGAAAACAATTTGTCTTATTATCAACAAATATAAATAATTAAAAATTTATTTGAAGCAATTAAACTTTTGCTTAAATATTTGATTGATTAAAAGTTATATTAAAAATTCAATTGAGTCAATTAAACTTGTGATTAAACACTTTATTGATAAAAGTGATTTTAACAATTTAGTTTAAAACAACTAAACTGTTGTAATATATATCAGTATATTTATTTGCATGAAGTAAGGATAATCTCATTTTGAAATTTCTTTTTTACAACTGTGCACACTGGTGAATCCCGGCAACAAAGGATTTCTATTTTTTCATATTTCCAATACAATTTAAATGACAAATTACGGCTAATATTTCAAAACATAAATGATGTTTTTTATAGAGTGACACAAGCAAATATATTTTTAATATCAATGAAAGGGTTTTTATTGGACAGAAACTTAATGAAATTAATGCTTAAATATGATTTCTGCCTTGTGGCCGCCACGGTTGGCGCGTAGATGGCGAACTGTTCGAATCTAGATTTCCAGGTATTCAATTGTTTGTGGTTTATAGATGTAGTCAAGGGAGTTAACATAACCCCAAAGAAATTAATATCCAATAGGGTTAAATTAAAAGATATTGATGGTCAATTAATTGGGGGATTACGTGAAATTTATTTTTCATCAAAAATTTTTTTGAGTAAATCAATTGTAGCGCCCGCCGTGTAGCCTGTGGCTCCGTCCTGTTGGAACCAACGAAACAATTTCGAATCATGATCCCAAACCGTTCACCATTGACATTCTGACCATCCTAGTCTTAGTTTTTCAACCCATAAAGTTTTTCAAACAATAATTTTTTGTGGATGTAATGGTGTTTCAATAAAAGCTTGTGAATTCTTCTCACTCCAAATGCGGCAATTCTGTTTATTTACGTACCCATTCAACCAAAAATGGGCCTTATCGGAAAATGGAAGAAGTGCCGAATATAACAATTATTTTGATTAAGAATTTTAACAATTTACATGCGTTGCTCGATTCATAATGAAATTTTAAAGCAAACTAAACAAAAAGCAACTATCAGCTGTTAATTGGCTGGCAAATAAAGCAGTGATGCCAACTTAAAATTGTGACACTCTAAAAAAAGCACCCTATTGTAAGATTCTTACAGCGCCGTATTCATAAAAAAAAGTTGATTGAAGTTTAAAATGCATATAAGTTAAAAAACAGTTTAATGCTAAAAAAGGTTTTTCAAATATTGGTATTCATAATCAGTATTTTCACTAAAAGTCAATTAACTTGCTTTTTTAGAAACATCGTGGCAACACTATAATCCCAACTTGTCCTTGCATCTTAGTTCGGCAAAATAACGAATATTAATTCATAAAGTACTCGCGTCTGTATTTCTTAATTTCCCTTTTTGCAAAATTATTGTTTTTATAAAATAAAAAATGTGTTCCAACTTGCATTTTATAAAAAAAGTGCTTTTTATATGATTTATTTTATTGCAGATTAAGAAGCACTAGAAAAGCGAGTTTTATTTTTTGAGTTTTTATACATCACTACATAGTTAATTTTCTACAATTATTAATTTTTTTTTTTTAACACATAAAGTGAGAAAACATTGACTGGGAATGGAAAGCGTTTGGCTCCTTTTCTTGTAAATATTCTTTAGGAGACCGTTTGATATTTCGGCAATAGTTTCTCTTTTTCTTTTCTAAATAACAATGACATATCCCAGTTGGCCAAATCGCGGCAGACGACATTATCTTCAACGATTAATGCAAGACATGTCGCCTGTCGATTGGGTTTTCTAATAGACAATTTAAAGGAAATCGTTGTTCATGACTATCTGAGCGACAATGTGACACGTTTTGTCTCCAATAAATTTTTGTTGAGGACAATCTGAGCAACAATGCCCCCGTTTTGTTTTCAATAAAGCAATCTGAGCGACAGTGTCATATAAGTTTTGTCTTCAATAAAGCAGTGTTGACGACATTCTGAGCGGCATTGTCGCTCATTTCGTCTTGTGTGACCTCGCCGCCATTTGTGTGAAAATTTTGTCGACGATTTGTAGAGAGTTGTCTTCAATACGGCTTCTACGACTTACAATTGTCTTGTACCCGTCGTCAAAGGTGTCTGAAAGACGTGGCCAACTGGGAATTTCTCCACGACAGCTTCCACTAACAAAATTTGCAACGTTTAGTAATTTTCGCAATTTTTTAATATTTTTTTCATATTTATAATTTATTTTCTAAGAATTTTTTTTAATAAAATATTTTTCGTATTGTAACTTTTTTAAAATTTTTTAAATTTCTTTTTCGTAAAAACTGTTTTAAGGTTCGGATGAACTTTGATTTGAAAACAAAAATACCTCAGCTGCTTTTTCGCTATTACCTGGTGAATGTGCTTTGCTTTCATTCTTGCCCAGTTTGGCAGCTACTCGTAAATGTAAACAGATGATGGGAAATAAAAAAATGCAAAATCGAATAAAAAAATCGAATGTTCTAAAAATTTTTGTTAGAGGCTTTTAAACTTATTACGTTTGTATATTGTGATTCTCAATAATGTATTAAGAGTCTTACTTTAAAAATACGGAGTTCGTTAGCTGAATTCAAAAACTTTTTGGTTTGAAGTGCATATAGACAATGCTTAACCACAAAAATAAGCAACATTTTCAAATTAAATAAAGACTTTCGGCCTTATGTATAAAAGTTATTAATGCTTTATAAAGGATTAATAAGAAACATTTTTTATGAAAGTTTGTTTTAAAAATTCTTTATAAAGTCTTAATAATTTACTTCTGTATTTCCTGTATGAAATACTTTTGTTAATTAATGTGATTTTTTTTAAGGAAGAGAAGAAATAGTGGCATTTTTCTATGCTGCCACGCACATCATCAGCACACTAGTAGTCTATCTACTTGGGTAGAGATTGTTATTAACATCAGTGGTTTAACGTGAATTTTCAATGAAATGGAGTATGAGAAATGATTTTATTGTGCATACAATTATTGATTTACCTTTGGTAAATATACATTTGTAAGTATCACTATTAATTTGTCTATTTTTCCGTTTTTTTCAATCAATAATTATAATAATAATTAAAAATACTTCATTCAATAAGAACTGAAAATCCAGAACTTCTGCCCGACTAAGATATTATGCCGGATTAAAATAAAAAATTTCGGCAATTTATTATTATTACTTATTTTTGATTTTTGACCGCAATTGACCACTGTACAGTATAAAAAAGAAACTACAAAATGCCATCGTTACTGCAAATCAAATATATGGAAAAGAATTACGAATTTCAGGTTTCAGGCTGTTTTTTACGCAATAAAAGCACAAAAAAGAATGAAAAAGAAGAAAATAAATTTGAGCTTATGATCTTGATTTTTAGGATTCTGTACACCAAAGGTGAAAAGGAACCCTATTGTTTTCGCTACGCTATTCTTCTGTCCGTCACAGGGTGTTTTCTCGAGAGCAGTAAGAGCTACGTACCTGAAATTTGGACAGAGTATGTATAATTTTGGCCGCTACAACAACAAGTATGTACGTGAAAGTTAAAAATTAAAGGGTTGGAACACCAACGATCAACGAAAAATTGTAAAATCGCACTTGAAATTTGCAAATTTTACAGACTACAGCAATTAACACTAAAATTAAAAAAAAAAACTAAAAGGGTGTTTTATCAGTTAATGGTATTTTGACTATGTAATTTTGACATTTTGCTGTTTCTCTGGAAACCGTAAGAGGCAAACTCTTGAAATTTTCAAAAACTCTAAAACTATAAAATCCCAAAATTATAAAACCGCCAAAACGAAAAAAAACCACCGAACTAAAATAAAAATCTATAAAAATTAAATAAATCACCAAAAACCAAAAAAATCGACAAAATTAAAAAAAACGACAAGAAAGCCGAAAAAATCCCAGAAATTAAAAAAAAATCAAAAATTCCTATAGTATTACATATCTAGTGTCCGTATTATTATGATTATTTACTTCCAACCACAGCTAATATCGTTAAAATATGTTACTGGATGCTAAAATCCATTAATAAAGGCTCAGTTACCCGACTGTAATGTAAAGTTAGTTCAACAGTAGGAAACAGCTGATCGATATTGTTATGTGAAAAGTAATTCAAATGGTTATGGAGATGTAATGTAACGTAACCTAGCTTTCATCGATCAGCTGTATCGATCAGCTGTTTCCTACGTTGCAGTTACTTACTGTAATGTAACAGTCGGGTAACTCAGCCTTAATTCAAAACTACTAAGCAGCTTTATTGTTACAAAATTTTGTTGATCAGTGTAATCAATAAAATACGAGTACTAATAATATTAATTCCAAATGTAAAACTCAAACTATACTCAGAAATATTAACACCAAATAAAAATAGCTCCTATTATAACTTGAATTTGGAATTATTCCTTTTAACTTACTTACGTGAGGCACTTGCATATCGTTGTACATTCATTTGCAAACAGTTTTCAGCGAAATGTTTTAATTTATTTGCAGTTTTCCTATAATGTTTAACATCCGCAACAACAAATGTAATTACACCAAGTGGCTGTTGGAAATGTTACATTGAAAACGTTTATCAAATTTTATTGTTGTTGTTATTGTTGGTTCAAAACTTTACATGAAATACATACACACATACATACATATATAAATTACAATAAGAAACTTCCGTTGCCTGTATAAATAGGAAATGCAAATTTTTTTCTTGTTTATTTTTTATTACCAAAAAAAGAAGTAGCAAAACAAATAGAAGAAAAAAATAATGGAAAAAAATTTTAGAATAAGAGAATTTTAAATGAAGTTTGGTTTTGTTTTATTTTATTAACTTGAGTTTATACAAAGCAAATAATGTATTGCAGATGTTGTTGTTCTTGTTCTTTTTTGCTTTGCACTATTTCCTTCTCTTTATTTCAGACTTCAGTTGCTGGGTGGCGTTAGCTCGTTGCGTTTTTTTCCCCGCTTAAATGCTAATATGTACGAGTATGCATAAAGAGGCCTTTACAATAAATTAACAAGAATTATGGCCACTTATGTTTTTCTAACATTTTCCTGTTTGCTGTTTTATAAGAAATTAAACAGTCGCTTGGACTTATCTAAGTATTTTTCTTTCCACTTTCATGTTAAGATTTAAAAGCCTTGAAATAGTGGCTTTAACAAATTTTATTTCCTGGCATTTGTCTTATTCCAAAATAAAGAAAAGTGCAAATTTCAGATGAAGGTTTCATCAATACGAGTTTATAAATTCAAAAGTTTCACAAATTGCAGATAATGAAAAAAACGAGTAGTTTTTGTGTCTAAAAAAATTTCGGTGAATTCGTGTATTAGGTCGATAAAGTCGAAATTATTCAATTATTAAGGTAAAGTACTTTTTAATTTTCCATAAAAAAGTCAAAATTTCGTAATAAAAATATATTTTTGTACTGAATATCAACCTTCGCTCTTGTTTTCACAATTTTAATCAAATTTTGATTTTTAAAAATGCACTCTTTTTATTTATCTTTGATATTTTTCACCACAATTTAAATTTTATTTTATTTTTTATTTTATTTATTTATAAAAATTACTTGAAAAAATGCTTGAATTCAACTTTGTTTTGCAGTTAAATTTCAATTGCTTGAATCTTAATTTTTTGAGTACTTATTGGGACATTGTATAAATGCGAGGAATATTTTTTATTACGAAATACAAGGACATAGTACATAGACTTATTGTATAACATTCTAGATTTACCTCTTTTTTTCTATTAGGTACAAAGGAAAGAAGTTAAGCGCATTCTATATATTTTTTTTAATGTAGCTTATAAACGGAATATCTCGAGATCAGTTAAATATATTGGAATAAATTTTCCATTTTTTACTCGCTCTCGAGAAGAATTTTGTGCCACTGACAATTTATTTCCCTTACCTGAGGTCTACGAAGTAGCATCAACCTACCAAAAGGAGTCAGTTGTTTTCGACAACGGTTACACAAGACACAATTTTTTTGGTATTATATCTGTGACAATAAGGAAAAAGTGCTTAAGTCATATTTTACTGTTTTGCAGGAGAGCACTTTTAAGCGTTCAAGTCGATTTTCAGAAATTTATTTCTTTTACAGTTAAATTGGGAAATTCTATGTTAACCTCTATTTTTTTAAGCAAACATCGTTCTACACACTGTAAGTAATACATTTAAGTTGAAATATACCAAAGTATAACCTTAGTTAAGCTATTATTGCAAATGAGATTAGAAGTCTAAAAAAGATAAGTCGCAAGTAATTTTGCTATAACTTCCTGAAAAATCAGACAAATTAATTAAGTTTTTAACCAGGGGTACTTTCGAATATGCAGATTGCAGAGGTACCATAAACTCAAAACCAGCTTATCTCGACTTAAGCACTTTTTCCTTTTTGCCGCAGATATTAAAGTGACATCGGTATCGGCTGAACATATATATACATATATATATACGCTTTAAAAATGCTTTTCCCCAGTGTACTAATTAGGGTTTAGAATGATACTTTATTTACTAATAAATACACTTATACTAATCTAACTCAAGAGCTTAAATACACACACATAGACTACTTAAATATTTATACTTATACTAAAGACGTTTTCAATCAACAAACACGATCAGCTGTTTCGTTAGCTTACGTTAACGTTCGGCTACTTCTGCCTTTAGCCTTTTTGCTATTGCACGAATACAGATATTATTTTTTTTTATTTCAAATTCAACGATAAACTAAAATGTTAATGTCAAAATACTAAAAAAAAGTCAAGGCAAAAAAAAGGACTAAAAAAGTCCCAGTTGTTCAAATTCGGCCCGCTGTAACTCCTCTCCTGCTAAGGTCAGAAGGCTGTTTCAGATAAATCTAACCAGTAGTTGGGAAGTTCCAGATTTATTACCATACATATATATTTTGCAAAAGTACCGACTGTGAGTTATTGGTACTAGTTATAATAATTATTTCTGCCAAAACAACCCACTTCAATGCAAAGATCTGATAGAAGAATATAAGAATAATTACGTGAAATATAAAATAAAATTTTAATGGGCGTGCCTCCGCCCATTTATTAAATGCAAGATTGTGTGTTTTTCAGAGTTCAGGATGCGTGTTAGGTCTTGTAAAAATCGTTAAAGTAGAACCATTTAAAATAAAATATTAAATTTTAATCGGCGTGTCTCTGCCCATTTTTTAAATGGAGAATTGTGTCTATTTGAGAGCATAAGGTGTGTGGTAAGTTTCGTAAGAATCTGACTAGAACTGCGTAAAATATTATAATAAGTTTTAATGGGCGTAAATCCGCCAATTTTTTCAACTTTCAAATTGTGTAATTAACATAACCAAAGGTGTTTTATAGGTTTCACAGCAATCAAACAAGTAGAAAATCATAAAATTAAATTAAACATATTGTGGGCGTGTCCCCGCCCAGAAAAAAATTACAATCGGTATAAAATTTACCGAGTTATGAAGTAACACCAAAAAAAAAAAAAAAAATAGAGGCGAATTGTTAACCTCCTCCTTTTTTTGGAAGTCGGTTAAAAAAAGCCATACCTACCCACTATCATGGCAGCAAAGAAATCACGAGAGTTATTATCGACAGTTTTACATAAGAAGAATTAAACTGTAATTCTAATGTCAAATATGCATTCAGATAAAGCTGTAACTGACGATTTGAAAATGAAACCTGATTGTATGGGCTGTTCTGCAAATCACGACATGTCAAATCACGGTGATTTAAAAAAATTAATAAAAACTGAATCATTTATAGCGATGGAAGTTGGAATAAAATATTCTATTATACATGAAAAAAACTTAAAATAAAAAAAAAATTCACTAACAAGTCATCTATTTATAGTTTCTTTTTGAAATCACCGAGATTTAAATCACCGTGCTTTTCGGAACAGGCCCGATTATATATTTTTATAATAAATACAAAACCGTTGATACAATGGACCGTTGATACGATATACATATTTGTCAGCGGCGAAGCTCGGGATGGCCATTTGCACTATTCTTCAATATATTGGACATTGCTTCACTCGCCTCGTATATAATTTATTATGAAAAGAAAAAGATGATTGCGAAGAAAAAACAGAGAGATGTCTTTTTAAACGTAAGCTATCTGAAGACCTCACTAAGCTACTGATCGAACTAAGGTATGATAAATGTGTAGGTTTTGCGTGACTATGCACAGAGAAAACAGTGCCTACTAAATACCTCATAAAATAGAACAAAATTAATAAGAAATCTCTATGTTTTTTTTCAATATCCAATTATCAATCTTATTAATTTCATAGAGAAAACCTTTTTGAAAAAATCAATAAGAAATCTTGTAGTTTTTATGAGGTTATCTTATTGATTTTTTCAATAAAAAATAAAAAAATGCGTCTTTATTCTCTGTACTTAAGCATGTATTTTCATTTAAATTCTATACCATATACATATGTATGTATGTAGTACCTATATATTGTAGATGTTATTTATTTATACATGCAGACATACACATTATGTTATATTCTTAACTAACTTAAGGTAGAATTAGTAAAATCTTATCGTTCTACTTTACAGCTTGCCGTATTGTCCAGCTTTGTGTACAAGTTATAGAAAATGTAACAGTTTGCACAGCAAATTTTTTTTGTCTGGCTTTGAATGCGGCTTTTTGACATTCGCTAAAGAAAAATCTGTTTGTGCTACCACCACATACATATTTTATAACTAGTAACATGCATTGCATATGGTACGGCTTTTGTCAGCCGTCACGCAACTTCACGAAACGATTTTAATTCTACCTTTACTCACCAAGTATTCAACCAGCAAACTTCTACCTGTTTATTTAATTTTTTCCATACGAAATGGACAATTTATAGACCATAAAATTTTTTCATAAAATATTGAAAAATGGCCCATTAAACTTTTTTCAGAAAAAAATTTTTTCCATGAAAAGTGGATGATGTATAGTTCTTTAAAATTTTTGCACAAACAATACACGACGTATATAGTCCATTTAATTTTTTCAATACGAAATGAACGAATTATAGTCCATTAAATTTTTTTATAATAAATTTTTTTATAAAAAATTTAAAAATGGACCATGTATATAGTCCATTCAATTCTGTGTGTAGAGTCCATTTAATTTTTTGCATGAAAAATAGACGATGTATAGTCTATATAATTGTTTGCATATGAAACGGACGATTTATAGTCGATTAAATTTTTTCATAAAAAATTTAAAAAAGACGATGTATAATAATAGTCCATTAATTTTTTTCATAAAAAAAGTTTTTGCATGAAAAATGGATGATGTATATTTTATTAAATTCCTTGCACGAAAAAAAGACGACGTATATAGTCTATTTAATTTTTTAGATACGAAATGGACGAATTATAGTCAATTAAATTTTTTTTTAAATTTAAAAATGGACGATGTATAGTCCATTAAATTTTTTATATATAGTCAGTCTATTTAATTTTTTGCATCTTAAATAGACGATGTATAGTCTTTATAATTATCTGCACACGAATCGGACGATTTATAGTCGATAAAATTTTTTCATAAAAAATTGAAAAAAGTCCATTATATTTTTTTCATAAAAAAATTTTTTTGCATGAAAAATGGATGATGTATAGTTTATTAAATTCTTTGCACGAAAAAAAGACGACGTATATAGTCCATTTAATTTTTTAGATACGAAATGGACGAATTATAGTCAATTAAATTTTTTTTTTAATTTAAAAATGGACGATGTATAGTCTATTAAATTTTGTATATATAGTCAGTCCATTTAATTTTTTGCATCTTAAATAGACGATGTATAGTCTATATAATTTTTTGCAAATGAATCGGACGATTTATAGTCGATAAAATTTTTTCATAAAAAATTTAAAAAAGACGATGTATAATAATAGTCCATTAATTTTTTTCATAAAAAAAGTTTTTGCATGAAAAATGGATGATGTATAGTTTATTAAATTCTTTGCACGAAAAAAAGACGACGTATATAGTCCATTTAATTTTTTAGATACGAAATGGACGAATTATAGTAAATTTAATTTTTTTTAAAATTTAAAAATGTACGATGTATAGTCTATTAAATTTTGTATATTGTGGTGGTACTATGGTTTTGATTTTACCAACCAATATAGAGTACCAATATAGATGGATGGTCAAAAATTAGATATAATGAGCGTTTTTTTTAATTTAAAAATGGACGATGTATAGTCTATTAAATTTTGTATACATAGTCAGTCCATTTAATTTTTTAAATAGACGATGTATAGTCTATATAATTATTTGCACACGAATCGGACGATTTATAGTCGATAAAATTTTTCATAAAAAATTGAAAAAAAGACGATGTATAGTCCATTATATTTCTTTCATAAAAAAATTTTTTGCATGAAAAATGGATGATGTATAGTTTATTAAATTCTTTGCACGAAAAGAAGACGACGTATATAGTCCATTTAATTTTTTAGATACGAAATGGACGAATTATAGTCAATTTAATTTTTTTTTTAAATTTAAAAATGGACGATGTATAGTACATTAAATTTTGTTATAGTCAGTCTATTTAATTTTTTGCATCTTAAATAGACGATGTATAGTCTATATAATTATTTGCAAATGAATGTGGACGAATTATAGTCAATTTAATTTTTTTTTTAATATAAAAATTGATGATGTATGGTCCATTAAATTTTGTATATAGTCAGTCCATTTAATTGTTTGTATCTAAAATAGACGATATATAGTCTATATAATTTTTTGCACACGAATCGGACGATTTATAGTCGATAAAATTTTTTCATAAAAATTTGAAAAAAAGACGATGTATATATTTTTCATAAAAAAATTTTTGCATGAAAAATGGATGATGTATAGTTTATTAAATTCTTTGCACGAAAAGAAGACGACGTATATAGTCCATTTAATTTTTTAGATACGAAATGGACGAATTATAGTCAATTTAATTTTTTTTTTTATTTAAAAATGGACGATGTATAGTCTATTAAATTTTGTATATATAGTCAGTCCATTTAATTTTTTGCATCTTAAATAGACGATGTATAGTCTATATAATTATTTGCACACGAATCGGACGATTTATAGTCGATAAAATTTTTTCATAAAAAATTGAAAAAAAGAAAAAAAAAATTTTTTTGCATGAAAAATGGATGATGTATAGTTTATTAAATTCTTTGCACGAAAAGAAGACGACGTATATAGTCCACTTAATTTTTAGATACGAAATGGACGAATTATAGTCAATTTAATTTATTTTTTAAATTTAAAAATGGACGATGTATAGTCTATTAAATTTTGTATATATAGTCAGTCCATTTAATTTTTTGCATCTTAAATAGACGATAAAATTTTTTCATAAAAAATTAAAAAAAAAGACGATGTATATATATATATATATATATTATATATATTATATAAATATATTATATTTTTTTCATAAAAAAAATTTTTGCATGAAAAATGGATGATGTATAGTTTATTAAATTCTTTGCACGAAAAGAAGACGACGTATATAGTCCATTTAATTTTTAGATACGAAATGGACGAATTATAGTCAATTTAATTTTTTTTTAAATTTCAAAATAGACGATGTATAGTCTATTAAATTTTGTATATATAGTCAGTCCATTTAATTTTTTGCATCTTAAATAGACGATGTATAGTCTATATAATTTTTTGCGCATGAATCGGACGATTTATAGTCGATAAAATTTTTTCATAAAAAATTTAAAAAAAGACGATAAAAAAATTTTTTGCATGAAAAATGGATGATGTATAGTTTATTAAATTCTTTGCACGAAAAGAAGACGACGTATATAGTCCATTTAATTTTTTAGATACGAAATGGACGAATTATAGTCAATTTAATTTTTTTTTTAATTTAAAAATGGACGATGTATAGTCCATTAAATTTTGTATATATAGTCAGTCCATTTAATTTTGTGCATCTGAAATAGACGATGTATAGTCTATTTATATAGTCCATTATATTTTTTTCATAAAAAAATTTTTTGCATGAAAAATGGATGATGTATAGTTCATTAAATTCTTTGCACGAAAAGAAGACGACGTATATAGTACATTTAATTTTTAGATACGAAATGGACGAATTATAGTCAATTTAATTTTTTTTTAAATTTAAAAATGGACGATGTATAGTCTATTAAATTTTGTATATATAGTCAGTCCATTTAATTTTGTGCATCTGAAATAGACGATGTATAGTCTATTTAATTATTTGTACATGAATCGGACAATTTATAGTCGATAAAATTTTTTCATAAAAAATTGAAAAAAGACGATATTTTTTTCATAAAAAAATTTTTTGCATGAAAAATGGATGATGTAAAGTTTATTAAATTCTTTGCACGGAAAGAAGACGACGTATATAGTCCATTTAATTTTTTAGATACGAAATGGACGAATTATAGTCAATTTAATTTTTTTTTTTAAATTTAAAAATGGACGATGTATAGTCTATTAAATTTTGTATATATAGTCAGTCCATTTAATTTTTTGCATCTTAAATAGACGATGTATAGTCTATATAATTATTTGCACATGAATCGGACGATTTATAGTCGATAAAATTTTTTCATAAAAAATTGAAAAAAACAGATGTATAGTCCATTATATTTTTTTCGTAAAAAAAATTTTTGCATGAAAAATGGATGATGTATAGTTTATTAAATTCTTTGCACGAAAAGAAGACGACGTATATAGTCCATTTAATTTTTTAGATACGAAATGGACGAATTATAGTCAATTTAATTTTTTTTTTTAAATTTAAAAATGGACGATGTATAGTCCATTAAATTTTGTATATATAGTCAGTCCATTTAATTTTGTGCATCTGAAATAGACGATGTATAGTCTATTTAATTATTTGTACATGAATCGGACGATTTATAGTCGATAAAATTTTTTCATAAAAAATTGAAAAAAAGACGATGTATATAGTCCATTATATTTTTGTTTCATAAAAAAATTTTTGGCATGAAAAATGGATGATGTATAGTTTATTAAATTCTTTGCACGAAAAGAAGACGACGTATATAGTCCATTTAATTTTTTAGATACGAAATGGACGAATTATAGTCAATTTAATTTTTTTTTTAATTTAAAAATGGACGATGTATAGTCTATTAAATTTTGTATATATAGTCAGTCCATTTAATTTTTTGCATCTTAAATAGACGATGTATAGTCTATATAATTTTTTGCACATGAATCGGACGATTTATAGTCGATAAAATTTTTTCATAAAAAATTGAAAAAAAGACAATGTATAGTCCATTATATTTTTTTCATAAAAAAATTTTTTGCATGAAAAATGGATGATGTATAGTTTATTAAATTCTTTGCACGAAAAGAAGACGACGTATATAGTCCATTTAATTTTTTAGATACGAAATGGACGAATTATAGTCAATTTAATTTTTTTTTAAATTTAAAAATAGACGATGTATAGTCTATTAAATTTTATATATATAGTCAGTCCATTTAATTGTTTGCATCTAAAATAGACGATATATAGTCTATTTAATTATTTGCACATGATTCGGACGATTTATAGTCGATAAAATTTTTTCATAAAAAATTGAAAAAAAGACGATGTATAGTCCATTATATTTTTTTCATAAAAAAATTTTTTGCATGAAAAATGGATGATGTATAGTTTATTCAATTCTTTGCACGAAAAGAAGACGACGTGTATAGTCCATTTAATTTTTTAGATACGAAATGGACGAATTATAGTCAATTTAATTTTTTTTTAAATTTAAAAATGGACGATGTATAGTCTATTAAATTTTGTATATATAGTCAGTCCATTTAATTTTTTGCATCTTAAATAGACGATGTATATTCTATATAATTTTTTGCACACGAATCGGACGATTTATAGTCGATAAAATTTTTTCATAAAAAATTTAAAAAAAGACGATGTATATCCATTATATTTTTTTCATAAAAAAATTTTTTGCATGAAAAATGGATGATGTATAGTTTATTAAATTCTTTGCACGAAAAGAAGACGACGTATATAGTCCATTTAATTTTTTAGATACGAAATGGACGAATTATAGTCAATTTAATTTTTTTTAATATAAAAATGGACGATGTATAGTCCATTAAATTTTGTATATATAGCCAGTCCATTTAATTGTTTGCATCTAAAATAGACGATATATAGTCTATTTAATTATTTGCACATGATTCGGACGATTTATAGTAGATAACATTTTTTCATAAAAAATTGAAAAAAAGACGATGTCAGTCCATTTAATTTTTTGCATCTTAAATAGACGATGTATAGTCTATATAATTTTTTGCACACGAATCGGACGATTTATAGTCGATAAAATTTTTTCATAAAAAATTGAAAAAAAGACAATGTATAGTCCATTATATTTTTTTCATAAAAAATTTTTTTGCATGAAAAATGGATGATGTATAGTTTATTAAATTCTTTGCACAAAAAGAAGACGACGTATAAGTCCATTTAATTTTTTAAGATACGAAATGGACGAATTATAGTCAATTTAACTTTTTTTTTTAATTTAAAAATGGACGATGTATAGTACATTAAATTTTGTATATATAGTCAGTCCATTTAATTTTTTGCATCTTAAATAGACGATGTATAGTCTATATAATTTTTTGCACATGAATCGGACGATTTATAGTCGATAAAATTTTTTCATAAAAAATTGAAAAAAAGACGATGTCAGTCCATTTAATTTTTTGCATCTTAAATAGACGATGTATAGTCTATATAATTTTTTGCACACGAATCGGACGATTTATAGTCGATAAAATTTTGTCATAAAAAATTTAAAAAAAGACGATGTATATCCATTATATTTCTTTCATAAAAAAATTTTTTGCATGAAAAATGGATGATGTATAGTTTATTAAATTCTTTGCACTAAAAGAAGACGACGTATATAGTCCATTTAATTTTTTAGATACGAAATGGACGAATTATAGTCAATTTAATTTTTTTTTAAATTTAAAAATGGACGATGTATAGTCTATTAAATTTTGTATACATAGTCAGTCCATTTAATTTTTTGCATCTTAAATAGACGATGTATAGTCTATATAATTCTTTGCACACAAATCGAACGATTTATAGTCGATAAAAATTTTTCATAAAAAATAGAAAAAAAGACGATGTATAGTCCATTATATTTTTTTCATAAAAAAATTTTTTGCATGAAAAATGGATGATGTATAGTTTATTAAATTCTTTGCACGAAAAGAAGACGACGTATAAGTCCATTTAATTTTTTAGATACGAAATGGACGAATTATAGTCAATTTAATTTTTTTTTTAATTTAAAAATGGACGATGTATAGTCTATTAAATTTTGTATACATAGTCAGTCCATTTAATTTTTTGCATCTTAAATAGACGATGTATAGTCTATATAATTTTTTGCACACGAATCGGACGATTTATAGTCGATAAAATTTTTTCATAAAAAATTTAAAAAAAGACGATGTATGTATATCCATTATATTTTTTTCATAAAAAAATTTTTTGCATGAAAAATGGATGATGTATAGTTTATTAATTTCTTTGCACGAAAAGAAGACGACGTATATAGTCCATTTAATTTTTTAGATACGAAATGGACGAATTATAGTCAATTTAATTTTTTTTTTATTTAAAAATGGACGATGTATAGTACATTAAATTTTGTATATATAGTCAGTCCATTTAATTTTTTGCATCTTAAATAGACGATGTATAGTCTATATAATTTTTTGCACATGAATCGGACAATTTATAGTCGATAAAATTTTTTCATAAAAAATTGAAAAAAAGACGATGTATAGTCCATTATATTTTTTTCATAAAAAAATTTTTTGCATGAAAAATGGATGATGTATAGTTTATTCAATTCTTTGCACGAAAAGAAGACGACGTGTATAGTCCATTTAATTTTTTAGATACGAAATGGACGAATTATAGTCAATTTAATTTTTTTTTAAATTTAAAAATGGACGATGTATAGTCTATTAAATTTTGTATATATAGTCAGTCCATTTAATTTTTTGCATCTTAAATAGACGATGTATATTCTATATAATTTTTTGCACACGAATCGGACGATTTATAGTCGATAAAATTTTTTCATAAAAAATTTAAAAAAAGACGATGTATATCCATTATATTTTTTTCATAAAAAAATTTTTTGCATGAAAAATGGATGATGTATAGTTTATTAAATTCTTTGCACGAAAAGAAGACGACGTATATAGTCCATTTAATTTTTTAGATACGAAATGGACGAATTATAGTCAATTTAATTTTTTTTAATATAAAAATGGACGATGTATAGTCCATTAAATTTTGTATATATAGCCAGTCCATTTAATTGTTTGCATCTAAAATAGACGATATATAGTCTATTTAATTATTTGCACATGATTCGGACGATTTATAGTAGATAACATTTTTTCATAAAAAATTGAAAAAAAGACGATGTATATCCATTATATTTTTTTCATAAAAAAATTTTTTGCATGAAAAATGGATGATGTATAGTTTATTAAATTCTTTGCACGAAAGGAAGACGACGTATATAGTCCATTTAATATTTTAGATACGAAATGGACGAATTATAGTCAATTTAATTTTTTTTTTAAATTTAAAAATGGACGATGTATAGTCTATTAAATTTTGTATATATAGTCAGTCCATTTAATTTTTTGCATCTTAAATAGACGATGTATAGTCTATAGGACTTTTTGCACATGATTCGGACGATTTATAGTAGATAAAATTTTTTCATAAAAAATTGAAAAAAAGACGATGTATATCCATTATATTTTTTTCATAAAAAAATTTTTTGCATGAAAAATGGATGATGTATAGTTTATTAAATTCTTTGCACGAAAAGAAGACGACGTATATAGTCCAATTTAATATTTTAGATACGAAATGGACGAATTATAGTCAATTTAATTTTTTTTTTTAAATTTAAAATTGGACGATGTATAGTCTATTAAATTTTGTATATATAGCCAGTCCATGTAATTGTTTGCATCTAAAATAGACGTTATATAGTCTATTTAATTATTTGCACATGATTCGGACGATATATAGTAGATAAAATTTTTTCATAAAAAATTGAAAAAAAGACGATGTATATCCATTATATATTTTTCATAAAAAAATTTTTTGCATGAAAAATGGATGATGTATAGTTTATTAAATTCTTTGCACGAAAAGAAGACGACGTATATAGTCCATTTAATTTTTTAGATACGAAATGGACGAATTATAGTCAATTTAATTTTTTTTTTAATTTAAAAATGGACGATGTATAGTCTATTAAATTTTGTATATATAGTCAGTCCATTTAATTGTTTGCATCTAAAAGAGACGATGTATAGTCTATATAATTATTTGCACACGAATCGGACGATTTATAGTCGATAAAAATTTTTCATAAAAAATTGAAAAAAGACGATGTATAGTCCATTATATTTCTTGCATAAAAAATTTTTTTGCATGAAAAATGGATGATGTATACTTTATTAAATTCTTTGCACGAAAAGAAGACGACGTATATAGTCCAATTAATTTTTTAGATACGAAATGGACGAATTATAGTCAATTTAATTTTTTTATTTTAATTTAAAAATGGACGATGTATAGTACATTAAATTTTGTTATAGTCAGTCTATTTAATTTTTTGCATCTTAAATAGACGATGTATAGTCTATATAATTTTTGCACATGAATCGGGCGACTTATAGTCGATAAAATTTTTTCATAAAAAATTTAAAAAAAGACGATGTATAGGCCATTATATTTTTTTCATAAAAAAATTTTTTGCATGAAAAATGGTGGTGTATTGTTTATTAAATTCTTTGCACTAAAAGAAGACGACGTATATAGTCCATTTAATTTTTTAGATACGAAATGGACGAATTATAGTCAATTTAATTTTTTTTTAATTTAAAATTGGACGATGTATAGTACATTAAATTTTGTATATATAGTCAGTCCATTTAATTTTTTGCATCTTAAATAGACGATGTATAGTCTATATAATTTTTTGCACATGAATCTATTTTTCATAAAAAATTGTTTTGCATGAAAAATGGATGATGTATAGTTTATTAAATTCTTTGCACGAAAAGAAGACGACGTATAAGTCCATTTAATTTTTTAAGATACGAAATGGACGAATTATAGTCAATTTAACTTTTTTTTTAAATTTAAAAATGGACGATGTATACTACATTAAATTTTGTATATATAGTCAGTCCATTTAATTGTTTGCATCTAAAATAGACGATATATAGTCTATTTAATTATTTGCACATGAATCAGTCGATAAAAGTTTTTCATAAAAAATTGAAAAAAAGACGATGTCAGTCCATTTAATTTTTTGCATCTTAAATAGACGATGTATAGTCTATATAATTTTTTGCTCATGAATCGGACGATTTATAGTCGATAAAATTTTTTCATAAAAAATTGAAAAAAAGACGATGTATAATAGTCCATTATATTTTTTTCATAAAAAAATTTTTTGCATGAAAAATGGATGATGTATAGTTTATTAAATTCTTTGCACTAAAAGAAGACGACGTATATAGTCCATTTAATTTTTTAGATACGAAATGGACGAATTATAGTCAATTTAATTTTTTTTTTTTTTATTTAAAAATGGACGATGTATAGTACATTAAATTTTGTATATATAGTCAGTCTATTTAATGTTTTGCATCTAAAAGAGACGATGTATAGTCTATATAATTATTTGCCCACGAATCGGACGATTTATAGTCGATAAAATTTTTTCATAAAAAATTGAAAAAAAGACGATGTATAGGCCATTATATGTTTTTCATAAAAAAATTTTTTGCATGAAAAATGGATGATGTATTGTTTATTAAATTCTTTGCACTAAAAGAAGACGACGTGTATAGTCCATTTAATTTTTTAGATACGAAATGGACGAATTATAGTCAATTTAATTTTTTTTTAAATTTAAAATTGGACGATGTATAGTACATTAAATTTTGTATATATAGTCAGTCCATTTAATTTTTTGCATCTAAAAGAGACGATGTATAGTCTATATAATTATTTGCACACGAATCGGACGATTTATAGTCGATAAAAATTTTTCATAAAAAATTGAAAAAAGACGATGTATAGTCCATTATATTTCTTGCATAAAAAATTTTTTTGCATGAAAAATGGATGATGTATACTTTATTAAATTCTTTGCACGAAAAGAAGACGACGTATATAGTCCAATTAATTTTTTAGATACGAAATGGACGAATTATAGTCAATTTAATTTTTTTATTTTAATTTAAAAATGGACGATGTATAGTACATTAAATTTTGTTATAGTCAGTCTATTTAATTTTTTGCATCTTAAATAGACGATGTATAGTCTATATAATTTTTGCACATGAATCGGGCGACTTATAGTCGATAAAATTTTTTCATAAAAAATTTAAAAAAAGACGATGTATAGGCCATTATATTTTTTTCATAAAAAAATTTTTTGCATGAAAAATGGTGGTGTATTGTTTATTAAATTCTTTGCACGAAAAGAAGACGACGCATAAGTCCATTTAATTTTTTAAGATACGAAATCGACGAATTATAGTCAATTTAACTTTTTTTTTTAATTTAAAAATGGACGATGTATAGTACATTAAATTTTGTATATATAGTCAGTCCATTTAATTTTTTGCATCTTAAATAGACGATGTGTAGTCTATATAATTTTTTGCACATGAATCGGACGATTTATAGTCGATAAAATTTTTTCATAAAAAATTTAAAAAAGACGATGTATAGTCCATTATATTTTTTTCATAAAAAAATTTTTTGCATGAAAAATGGATGATGTATAGTTTATTAAATTCTTTGCACGAAAAGAAGACGACGTATATAGTCCATTTAATTTTTTAGATACGAAATGGACGAATTATAGTCAATTTATTTTTTTTTTAATTTTAAAATGTACGATGTATAGTCTATTAAATTTTGTATATATAGTCAGTCCATTTAATTTTTTGCATCTTAAATAGACGATGTATAGTCTATCTAATTTTTTGCACATGAATCGGACGATTTATAGTCGATAAAATTTTTTCATAAAAAATTGAAAAAAAGACCATGTATATATAGTCCATTATATTTTTTTCATAAAAAAATTTTTTGCATGAAAAATGGATGCTGTATAGTTTATTAAATTCTTTGCACGAAAAGAAGACGACGTATATAGTCCATTTAATTTTTTAGATACGAAATGGACGAATTATAGTCAATTTATTTTTTTTTTTTAATTTAAAAATGGACGATGTATAGTCCATTAAATTTTGTATATATAGTCAGTCTATTTAATGTTTTGCATCTAAAAGAGACGATGTATAGTCTATATAATTATTTGCCCACGAATCGGACGATTTATAGTCGATAAAATTTTTTCATAAAAAATTGAAAAAAAGACGATGTACATTATAATTGTTTCATAAAAAAATTTTTTCCATGAAAAATGGATGATGTATTGTTTATTAAATTCTTTGCACTAAAAGAAGACGACGTATATAGTCCATTTAATTTTTTAGATACGAAATGGACGAATTATAGTCAATTTAATTTTTTTTAAATTTAAAATTGGACGATTTATAGTACATTAAATTTTGTATATATAGTCAGTCCATTTAATTTTTTGCATCTTAAATAGACGATGTATAGTCTATATAATTTTTTGCACATGAATCGGACGATTTATAGTCGATAAAAATTTTTCATAAAAAATTGAAAAAAAGACGATGTATATATTTTTTTCATAAAAAAATTTTTTGCATGAAAAATGGATGATGTATAGTTTATTAAATTCTTTGCACGAAAAGAAGACGACGCATAAGTCCATTTAATTTTTTAAGATACGAAATCGACGAATTATAGTCAATTTAACTTTTTTTTTTAATTTAAAAATGGACGATGTATAGTACATTAAATTTTGTATATATAGTCAGTCCATTTAATTTTTTGCATCTTAAATAGACGATGTGTAGTCTATATAATTTTTTGCACATGAATCGGACGATTTATAGTCGATAAAATTTTTTCATAAAAAATTTAAAAAAGACGATGTATAGTCCATTATATTTTTTTCATAAAAAAATTTTTTGCATGAAAAATGGATGATGTATAGTTTATTAAATTCTTTGCACGAAAAGAAGACGACGTATATATACCATTTAATTTTTTAGATACGAAATGGACGAATTATAGTCAATTTATTTTTTTTTTTAATTTAAAAATGGAAGATGTATAGTACATTAAATTTTGTATATATAGTCAGTCCATTTAATTTTTTGCATCTTAAATAGACGATGTGTAGTCTATATAATTTTTTGCACATGAATCGGACGATTTATAGTCGATAAAATTTTTTCATAAAAAATTTAAAAAAGACGATGTATAGTCCATTATATTTTTTTCATAAAAAAATGTTTTGCATGAAAAATGGATGATGTATAGTTTATTAAATTCTTTGCACGAAAAGAAGACGACGTATATAGTCCATTTAATTTTTTAGATACGAAATGGACGAATTATAGTCAATTTATTTTTTTTTTAATTTTAAAATGTACGATGTATAGTCTATTAAATTTTGTATATATAGTCAGTCCATTTAATTTTTTGCATCTTAAATAGACGATGTATAGTCTATCTAATTTTTTGCACATGAATCGGACGATTTATAGTCGATAAAATTTTTTCATAAAAAATTGAAAAAAAGACGATGTATATATAGTCCATTATATTTTTTTCATAAAAAAATTTTTTGCATGAAAAATGGATGATGTATAGTTTATTAAATTCTTTGCACGAAAAGAAGACGACGTATATAGTCCATTTAATTTTTTAGATACGAAATGGACGAATTATAGTCAATTTATTTTTTTTTTAATTTAAAAATGGACGATGTATAGTACATTAAATTTTGTATATATAGTCAGTCTATTTAATGTTTTGCATCTAAAAGAGACGATGTATAGTCTATATAATTATTTGCCCACGAATCGGACGATTTATAGTCGATAAAATTTTTTCATAAAAAATTGAAAAAGAGACGATGTATAGTCCATTATATTTTTTTCATAAAAAAATTTTTTGCATGAAAAATGGATGATGTATAGTTTTTTAAATTCTTTGTACGAAAAGAAGACGACGTATAAGTCCATTTAATTTTTTAAGATACGAAATGGACGAATTATAGTCAATTTAACTTTTTTTTTAATTTAAAAATGGACGATGTATAGTACATTAAATTTTGTATATATAGTAAGTCCATTTAATTTTTTGCCTCTTAAATAGACGATTCGTAGTCTATATAATTTTTTGCACATGAATCGGACGATTTATAGTCGATAAAATTTTTTCATAAAAAATTTAAAAAAGACGATGTATAGTCCATTATATTTTTTTCATAAAAAAATTTTTTGCATGAAAAATGGATGATGTATAGTTTATTAAATTCTTTGCACGAAAAGAAGACGATGTATATAGTCCATTTAATTTTTTAGATACGAAATGGACGAATTATGGTCAATTTATTTTTTTTTTAATTTTAAAATGTACGATGTATAGTCTATTAAATTTTGTATATATAGTCAGTCCATTTAATTTTTTGCATCTTAAATAGACGATGTATAGTCTATCTAATTTTTTGCACATGAATCGGACGATTTATAGTCGATAAAATTTTTTCATAAAAAATTTAAAAAAAGACGATGTATAGTCCATTATATTTTTTTCATAAAAAAATTTTTTGCATGAAAAATGGATGATGTATAGTTTATTAAATTCTTTGCACGAAAAGAAGACGACGTATAAGTCCATTTAATTTTTTAAGATACGAAATGGACGAATTATAGTCAATTTAACTTTTTTTTTGAATTTAAAAATGGACGATGTGTAGTACATTAAATTTTGTATATATAGTCAGTCCATTTAATTTTTTGCATCTTAAATAGACGATGTATAGTCTATCTAATTTTTTGCACATGAATCGGACGATTTATAGTCGATAAAATTTTTTCATAAGAAATTTAAAAAAAGACGATGTATAGTCCATTATATTTTTTTCATAAAAAAATTTTTTGCATGAAAAATGGATGATGTATAGTTTATTAAATTCTTTGCACGAAAAGAAGACGACGTATAAGTCCATTTAATTTTTTAAGATACGAAATGGACGAATTATAGTCAATTTAACTTTTTTTTTGAATTTAAAAATGGACGATGTATAGTACATTAAATTTTGTATATATAGTCAGTCCATTTAATTTTTTGCATCTTAAATAGACGATGTATAGTCTATATAATTTTTTTCACATGAATCGGACGATTAATAGTCGATAAAATTTTTTCATAAAAAATTGAAAAAAGACGATTTATAGTCCATTATATTTTTTTCATAAAAAAATTTTTTGCATGAAAAATGGATGATGTATAGTTTATTAAATTCTTTGCACGAAAAGAAGACGACGTATATAGTCCATTTAATTTTTTAGATACGAAATGGACGAATTATAGTCAATTTATTTTTTTTTTTAATTTAAAAATGGACGATGTATAGTACATTAAATTTTGTATATATAGTCAGTCCATTTAATTTTTTGCATCTTAAATAGACGATGTATAGTCTATATAATTTTTTGCACATGAATCGGACGATTTATACTCGATAAAATTTTTTCATAAAAAATTGAAAAAAAGACGATGTATATCCATTATATTTTTTTCATAAAAAAATTGTTTGCATGAAAAATGGATGATGTATAGTTTATTAAATTCTTTGCACGAAAAGAAGACGACGTATAGGTCCATTTAATTTTTTAAGATACGAAATGGACGAATTATAGTCAATTTATTTTTTTTTTAAATTTAAAATGTACGATGTATAGTCTATTAAATTTTGTATATATAGTCAGTCCATTTAATTTTTTGCATCTTAAATAGACGATGTATAGTCTATCTAATTTTTTGCACATGAATCGGACGATTTATAGTCGATAAAATTTTTTCATAAAAAATTTAAAAAAAGACGATGTATAGTTCATTATATTCTTTTCATAAAAAAATTTTTTGCATGAAAAATTGATGATGTATAGTTTATTAAATTCTTTGCACGAAAAGAAGACGACGTATAAGTCCATTTAATTTTTTAAGATACGAAATGGACGAATTATAGTCAATTTAACTTTTTTTTTTTTTAATTTAAAAATGGACGATGTATAGTACATTAAATTTTGTATATATAGTCAGTCCATTTAATTTTTTGCATCTTAAATAGACGATGTATAGTCTATATAATTTTTTGCACATGAATCGGACGATTAATAGTCGATAAAATTTTTTCATAAAAAATTGAAAAAAAGACGATGTATAGTCCATTATATTTTTTTCATAAAAAAATTTTTTGCATGAAAAATGGATGATGTATAGTTTATTAAATTCTTTGCACTAAAAGAAGACGACGTATATAATCCATTTAATTTTTTAGATACGAAATGGACGAATTATAGTCAATTTAATTTTTTTTTTAAATTTGAAAATGGACGATGTATAGTACATTAAATTTTGTATATATAGTCAGTCCATTTAATTTTTTGCATCTTAAATAGACGATGTATAGTCTATATAATTATTTGCACACGAATCGGACGATTTATAGTCGATAAAATTTTTTCATAAAAAATTGAAAAAAGACGATGTATAGTCCATTATATTTCTTTCATAAAAAAATTTTTTGCATGAAAAATGGATGATGTATTGTTTATTAAATTCTTTGCACTAAAAGAAGACGACGTATATAGTCCATTTAATTTTTAGATACGAAATGGATGAATTATAGTCAATTTAATTTTTTTTTAATTTAAAAATGGACGATGTATAGTCTATTAAATTTTGTATATATAGTCAGTCCATTTCATTTTTTGCATCTTAAATAGACGATATATAGTCTATATAATTATTTGCACACGAATCGGACGATTTATAGTCGATAAAATTTTTCCATAAAAAATTAAAAAAAGACGATGTATAGTCCATTATATTTTTTTCATAAAAAATTTTTTTGCATGAAAAATGGATGATGTATAGTTTATTAAATTCTTTGCACGAAAAGAAGACGACGTATAAGTCCATTTAATTTTTTAAGATACGAAATGGACGAATTATAGTCAATTTAACTTTTTTATTTTAATTTAAAAATGGACGATGTATAGTACATTAAATTTTTTATATATAGTCAGTCCAATTAATTTTTTGCATCTTAAATAGACGATGTATAGTCTATATAATTTTTTGCACATGAATCGGACGATTTATAGTCGATAAAATTTTTTCATAAAAAATTGAAAAAAAGACGATGTATAGTCAGTCCATTATATTTTTTTCATAAAAAAATTTTTTGCATGAAAAATGGACGAATTATAGTCAATTTAACTTTTTTTTTTAATTTAAAAATGGACGATGTATAGTACATTAAATTTTGTATATATAGTCAGTCCGTTTAATTTTTTTGCATCTAAAATAGACGATATATAGTCTATATAATTATTTGCACACGAATCGGACGATTTATAGTCGATAAAATTTTTTCATAACAAATTGAAAAAAGACGATGTATAGTCCATTATATTTCTTTCATAAAAAAATTTTTTGCATGAAAAATGGATGATGTATAGTTTATTAAATTCTTTGCGCTAAAAGAAGACGACGTATATAGTCCATTTAATTTTTTAGATACGAAACGGACGAATTATAGTCAATTTATTTTTTTTTTAATTTTAAAATGTACGATGTATAGTCTATTAAATTTTGTATATATAGTCAGTCCATTTAATTTTTTGCATCTTAAATAGACGATGTATAGTCTATATAATTTTTTGCACATGAATCGGACGATTTATAGTCGATAAAATTTTTTCATAAAAAATTGAAAAAAAGACGATGTATAGTCAGTCCATTATATTTTTTTCATAAAAAAATTTTTTGCATGAAAAATGGACGAATTATAGTCAATTTAACTTTTTTTTTTAATTTAAAAATGGACGATGTATAGTACATTAAATTTTGTATATATAGTCAGTCCGTTTAATTTTTTTGCATCTAAAATAGACGATATATAGTCTATATAATTATTTGCACACGAATCGGACGATTTATAGTCGATAAAATTTTTTCATAACAAATTGAAAAAAGACGATGTATAGTCCATTATATTTCTTTCATAAAAAAATTTTTTGCATGAAAAATGGATGATGTATAGTTTATTAAATTCTTTGCGCTAAAAGAAGACGACGTATATAGTCCATTTAATTTTTTAGATACGAAACGGACGAATTATAGTCAATTTATTTTTTTTTTAATTTTAAAATGTACGATGTATAGTCTATTAAATTTTGTATATATAGTCAGTCCATTTAATTTTTTGCATCTTAAATAGAAGATTTATAGTCTTTATAATTATTTGCACACAAATCGAACGATTTATAGTCGATAAAATTTTTTCATAGAAAATTGAAAAAAAGAAGATTATAGTCCATTATATTTTTTTCATAAAAAAATTGTTTGCATGAAAAATGGATGATGTATAGTTTATTAAATTCTTTGCACGAAAAGAAGACGACGTATATAGTCCATTTAATTTTTTAGATACGAAATGGACGAATTATAGTCAATTTAATTTTTTTTTTTAATTTTAAAATGTACGATGTATAGTCTATTAAATTTTGTATATATAGTCAGTCCATTTAATTATTTGCATCTTAAATAGACGATCTATAGTCTTTATAATTATTTGCACACAAATCGAACGATTTATAGTCGATAAAATTTTTTCATAGAAAATTGAAAAAAAGACGATGTATAGGCCATTATATTTCTTTCATAAAAAAATTTTTTGTATGAAAAATGGATGATGTATAGTTTATTAAATTCTTTGCACGAAAAGAAGACGACGTATATAGTCCATTTAATTTTTTAGATACGAAATGGACGAATTATAGTCAATTAAATTTTTTTTTTTAATTTAAAAATGGACGATGTATAGTCTATTAAATTTTGTATATATAGTCAGTCCATTTAATTGTTTGCATCTAAAAGAGACGATGTATAGTCTATATAATTATTTGCACACGAATCGGACGATTTATAGTCGATAAAAATTTTTCATAAAAAATTGAAAAAAGACGATGTATAGTCCATTATATTTTTTTTCATAAAAAAATTTTTTGCATGAAAAATGGATGATGTATAGTTTATTAAATTCTTTGCACGAAAAGAAGACGACGTATATAGTCCATTTAATTTTTTAGATACGAAATGGACGAATTATAGTCAATTTATTTTTTTTTTTTAAATTTTAAAATGTACGATGTATAGTCTATTAAATTTTGTATATATAGTCAGTCCATTTAATTTTTTGCATCTTAAATAGACGATGTATAGTCTATATAATTTTTTTTTTAATATAAAAATGTACGATGTATAGTCTATTAAATTTTGTATATATAGTCAGTCCATTTAATTGTTTGCATCTAAAATAGACGATTTATAGTCTTTATAATTATTTGCACACAAATCGAACGATTTATAGTCGATAAAATTTTTTCATAGAAAATTGAAAAAAAGTCGATGTATAGTCCATTATATTTTTTTCATAAAAAAATTTTTTGCATGAAAAATGGATGATGTATAGTTTATTAAGTTCTTTGCACGAAAAGAAGACGACGTATATAGTCCATTTAATTTTTTAGATACGAAATGGACGAATTATAGTCAATTTAATTTTTTTTAAATTTAAAAATGGACGATGTATAGTCTATTAAATTTTGTATATATAGTCAGTCCATTTAATTGTTTGCATCTAAAAGAGACGATGTATAGTCTATATAATTATTTGCACACGAATCGGACGATTTATAGTCGATAAAAATTTTTCATAAAAAATTGAAAAAGACGATGTATATATAGTCCATTATATTTTTTTCATAAAAAAATTTTTTGCATGAAAAATGGATGATGTATAGTTTATTAAATTCTTTGCACGAAAAGAAGACGACATATATAGTCCATTTAATTTTTTAGATACGAAATGGACGAATTATAGTCAATTTATTTTTTTTTTTTTATTTAAAAATGGACGATGTATAGTACATTAAATTTTGTATATATAGTCAGTCTATTTAATGTTTTGCATCTAAAAGAGACGATGTATAGTCTATATAATTATTTGCCCACGAATCGGACGATTTATAGTCGATAAAATTTTTTCATAAAAAATTGAAAAAAAGACGATGTATAGGCCATTATATTTTTTTCATAAAAAAATTTTTTGCATGAAAAATGGATGATGTATTGTTTATTAAATTCTTTGCACGAAAAGAAGACGACGTATATAGTCCATTTAATTTTTTAGATACGAAATGGACGAATTAAAGTCAATTTATTTTTTTTTGAAATTTAAAAATGGACGATGTATAGTCCATTAAATTTTGTATATATAGTCAGTCCATTTAATTGTTTGCATCTAAAATAGACGATATATAGTCTATTTAATTATTTGCACATGAATCAGTCGATAAAATTTTTTCATAAAATATTGAAAAAGACGATGTCAGTCAATTTAATTTTTTGCATCTTAAATAGACGATTTATAGTCTTTATAATTATTTGCACACGAATCGGACGATTTATAGTCGATAAAAATTTTTCATAAAAAATTGAAAAAAAGACGATGTCAGTCCATTTAATTTTTTGCATCTTAAATAGACGATGTATAGTCTATATAATTTTTTGCACATGAATCGGACGATTTATAGTCGATAAAATTTTTTCATAAAAAATTGAAAAAAAGACGATGTCAGTCCATTTAATTTTTTGCATCTTAAATAGACGATGTATAGTCTATATAATTTTTTGCACATGAATCGGACGATTTATAGTCGATAAAATTTTTTCATAAAAAATTGAAAAAAAGACGATGTATATCCATTATATTTTTTTCATAAAAAAATTTTTTGCATGAAAAATGGATGATGTATAGTTTATTAAATTCTTTGCACGAAAAGAAGACGACGTATAAGTCCATTTAATTTTTTAAGATACGAAATGGACGAATTATAGTCAACTTAACTTTATTTTTTAATTTAAAAATGGACGATGTATAGTACATTAAATTTTGTATATATAGTCAGTCCATTTAATTTTTTGCATTTTAAATAGACGATGTATAGTCTATATAATTTTTTGCACATGAATCGGACGATTTATAGTCGATAAAATTTTTTCATAAAAAATTCAAAAAAAGACGATGTATATCCCTTATATTTTTTTCATAAAAAATTTTTTTGCATGAAAAATGGATGATGTATAGTTTATTAAATTCTTTGCACGAAAAGAAGACGACGTATATAGTCCATTTAATTTTTTAGATACGAAATAGACGAATTATAGTCAATTTAATTTTTTTTTTTAATTTAAAAATGGACGATGTATAGTACATTAAATTTTGTATATATAGTCAGTCCATTTAATTTTTTGCATCTTAAATAGACGATGTATAGTCTATATAATTATTTGCCCACGAATCGGACGATTTATAGTCGATAAAATTTTTTCATAAAAAATTGAAAAAAAGACGATGTATAGGCCATTATATTTTTTTCATAAAAAAATTTTTTCCATGAAAAATGGATGATGTATAGTTTATTAAATTCTTTGCACTAAAAGAAGACGACGTATATAGTCCATTTTATTTTTTAGATACGAAATGGACGAATTATAGTCAATTTAATTTTTTTTTTTATATAAAAATGGACGATGTATAGTACATTAAATTTTGTATATATAGTCAGTCCATTTAATTTTTTGCATCTTAAATAGACGATGTATAGTCTATATAATTATTTGCACACGAATCGGACTATTTATAGTCGATAAAATTTTTTCATAAAAAATTGAAAAAAGACGATGTATAGGCCATTATATTTTTTTCATAAAAAAATTTTTTGCATGAAAAATGGATGATGTATTGTTTATTTAATTCTTTGCATTAAAAGAAGACGACGTATATAGTCCATTTAATTTTTTAGATACGAAATGGACGAATTATAGTCAATTTAATTTTTTTTTAAATTTAAAATTGGACGATGTATAGTCCATTAAATTTTGTATATATAGTCAGTCCATTTAATTTTTTGCATCTTAAATAGACGATATATAGTCTATTTAATTATTTGCACATGAATCAGTCGATAAAATGTTTTCATAAAAAATTGAAAAAAAGACGATGTCAGTCCATTTAATTTTTTGCATCTTAAATAGACGATGTATAGTCTATATAATTTTTTGCACATGAATCGGACGATTTATAGTCGATAAAATTTTTTCATAAAAAATTGAAAAAAAGACGATGTCAGTCCATTTAATTTATTGCATCTTAAATAGACGATGTATAGTCTATATAATTTTTTGCACATGAATCGGACGATTTATAGTCGATAAAATTTTTTCATAAAAAATTGAAAAAAAGACGATGTATATCCATTATATTTTTTTCATAAAAAAATTTTTTGCATGAAAAATGGATGATGTATAGTTTATTAAATTCTTTGCACTAAAAGAAGACGACGTATATAGTCCATTTAATTTTTTAGATACGAAATGGACGAATTATAATCAATTTAATTTTTTTTTTTTAAATTTAAAAATGGACGATGTATAGTCTATTAAATTTTGTATATATAGTCAGTCCATTTAATTGTTTGCATCTAAAAGAGACGATGTATAGTCTATATAATTATTTGCACACGAATCGGACGATTTATAGTCGATAAAAATTTTTCATAAAAAATTGAAAAAAGACGATGTATAGTCCATTATATTTTTTTCATAAAAAAATTTTTTGCATGAAAAATGGATGATGTATAGTTTATTAAATTCTTTGCACGAAAAGAAGACGACGTATGTAGTCCATTTAATTTTTTAGATACGAAATGGACGAATTATAGTCAATTTATTTTTTTTTTTAATTTAAAAATGGACGATGTATAGTACATTAAATTTTGTATATATAGTCAGTCCATTTAATTTTTTGCATCTTAAATAGACGATGTATAGTCTATATAATTTTTTGCACATGAATCTATTTTTCATAAAAAATTGTTTTGCATGAAAAATGGATGATGTATAGTTTATTAAATTCTTTGCACGAAAAGAAGACGACGTATAAGTCCATTTAATTTTTTAAGATACGAAATGGACGAATTATAGTCAATTTAACTTTTTTTTTAAATTTAAAAATGGACGATGTATACTACATTAAATTTTGTATATATAGTCAGTCCATTTAATTGTTTGCATCTAAAATACACGATATATAGTCTATTTAATTATTTGCACATGAATCAGTCGATAAAAGTTTTTCATAAAAAATTGAAAAAAAGACGATGTCAGTCCATTTAATTTTTTGCATCTTAAATAGACGATGTATAGTCTATATAATTTTTTGCTCATGAATCGGACGATTTATAGTCGATAAAATTTTTTCATAAAAAATTGAAAAAAAGACGATGTATAATAGTCCATTATATTTTTTTCATAAAAAAATTTTTTGCATGAAAAATGGATGATGTATAGTTTATTAAATTCTTTGCACTAAAAGAAGACGACGTATATAGTCCATTTAATTTTTTAGATACGAAATGGACGAATTATAGTCAATTTAATTTTTTTTTTTTATTTAAAAATGGACGATGTATAGTACATTAAATTTTGTATATATAGTCAGTCTATTTAATGTTTTGCATCTAAAAGAGACGATGTATAGTCTATATAATTATTTGCCCACGAATCGGACGATTTATAGTCGATAAAATTTTTTCATAAAAAATTGAAAAAAAGACGATGTATAGGCCATTATATTTTTTTCATAAAAAAATTTTTTGCATGAAAAATGGATGATGTATTGTTTATTAAATTCTTTGCATGAAAAGAAGACGACGTATATAGTCCATTTAATTTTTTAGATACGAAATGGACGAATTATAGTCAATTTATTTTTTTTTTAATTTAAAAATGGACGATGTATAGTCCATTAAATTTTGTATATATAGTCAGTCCATTTAATTTTTTGCATCTTAAATAGACAATGTATAGTCTATATAATTTTTTGCACATGAATCGGACGATTTATAGTCGATAAAATTTTTTCATAAAAAATTGAAAAAAGACGATGTATAGTCCATTTTTTTTTCATAAAAAATTTTTTTGCATGAAAAATGGATGATGTATAGTTTATTAAATTCTTTGCATGAAAAGAAGACGACGTATATAGTCCATTTAATTTTTTAGATACGAAATGGACGAATTATAGTCAATTTATTTTTTTTTTAATTTAAAAATGGACGATGTATAGTCCATTAAATTTTGTATATATAGTCAGTCCATTTAATTGTTTGCATCTAAAATAGACGATATATAGTCTATTTAATTATTTGCACATGAATCAGTCGATAAAATTTTTTCATAAAAAATTGAAAAAAAGACGATGTCAGTCCATTTAATTTTTTGCATCTTAAATAGACGATGTATAGTCTATATAATTTTTTGCACATGAATCGGACGATTTATAGTCGATAAAATTTTTTCATAAAAAATTGAAAAAAAGACGATGTCAGTCCATTTAATTTTTTGCATCTTAAATAGACGATGTATAGTCTATATAATTTTTTGCACATGAATCGGACGACTTATAGTCGATAAAAATTTTTCATAAAAAATTGAAAAAAAGACGATGTATAGTCCATTTTTTTTTCATAAAAAAATTTTTTGCATGAAAAATGGATGATGTATAGTTTATTAAATTCTTTGCATGAAAAGAAGACGACGTATATAGTCCATTTAATTTTTTAGATACGAAATGGACGAATTATAGTCAATTTATTTTTTTTTAATTTAAAAATGGACGATGTATAGTCCATTAAATTTTGTATATATTGTCAGTCCATTTAATTGTTTGCATCTAAAAGAGACGATGTATAGTCTATATAATTATTTTCATAAAAAAATTTTTTGCATGAAAAATGGATGATGTATAGTTTATTAATTATTATTATTAATTTAATTTTTTTTTTAAATTTAATAATGGACGATGTATAGTCTATTAAATTTTGTATATATAGTCAGTCCATTTAATTGTTTGCATCTAAAAGAGACGATGTATAGTCTATATAATTATTTTCATAAAAAAAATTTTTGCATGAAAAATGGAAGACGACGTATATAGTCCATTTAATTTTTAGATACGAAATGGACGAATTATAGTCAATTTATTTATTTTTTTTATTTAAAAATGGACGATGTATAGTACATTAAATTTTGTATATATAGTCAGCCTATTTAATCTTTTGCATCTAAAAGAGACGATGTATAGTCTATATAATTATTTGCCCACATCGGACGATTTATAGTCGATAAAATTTTTTCATAAAAAATTGAAAAAAAGACGATGTATAAGGCCATTATATTTTTTTCATAAAAAAATTTTTTGCATGAAAAATGGATGATGTATTGTTTATTAAATTCTTTGCACTAAAAGAAGACGACGTATATAGTCCATTTAATTTTTTAGATACGAAATGGACGAATTATAGTCAATTTAATTTTTTTTAAATTTAAAATTGGACGATGTATAGTACATTAAATTTTGTATATATAGTCAGTCCATTTAATTTTTTGCATCTTAAATAGACGATGTATAGTCTATATAATTTTTTGCACATGAATCGGACGATTTATAGTCGATAAAATTTTTTCATAAAAAATTGAAAAAAAGACGATGTATATCCATTATATTTTTTTCATAAAAAAATTTTTTCCTTGAAAAATGGATGATGTATAGTTTATTAAATTCTTTGCACGAAAAGAAGACGACGTATAAGTCCATTTAATTTTTTAAGATACGAAATGGACGAATTATAGTCAATTTAACTTTTTTTTTAATTTAAAAATGGACGATGTATAGTACATTAAATTTTGTATATATAGTCAGTCCATTTAATTTTTTGCATCTTAAATAGACGATGTGTAGTCTATATAATTTTTTGCACATGAATCGGACGATTTATAGTCGATAAAATTTTTTCATAAAAAATTGAAAAAAAAACGATAGTCCATTTTTTTTCATAAAAAAATTTTTTGCATGAAAAATGGATGATGTATAGTTTATTAAATTCTTTACATGAAAAGAAGACGACGTATATAGTCCATTTAATTTTTTAGATACGAAATGGACGAATTATAGTCAATTTATTTTTTTTTTAATTTAAAAATGGACGATGTATAGTCCATTAAATTTTGTATATATAGTCAGTCCATTTAATTGTTTGCATCTAAAATAGACGATATATAGTCTATTTAATTATTTGCACATGAATCAGTCGATAAAATTTTTTCATAAAATATTAAAAAAGACGATGTCAGTCAATTTAATTTTTTGCATCTTAAATAGACGATTTATAGTCTTTATAATTATTTGCACACGAATCGGACGATTTATAGTCGATAAAAATTTTTCATAAAAAATTGAAAAAAAGACGATGTCAGTCCATTTAATTTTTTGCATCTTAAATAGACGATGTATAGTCTATATAATTTTTTGCACATGAATCGGACGATTTATAGTCGATAAAATTTTTTCATAAAAAATTGAAAAAAAGACGATGTCAGTCCATTTAATTTTTTGCATCTTAAATAGACGATGTATAGTCTATATAATTTTTTGCACATGAATCGGACGATTTATAGTCGATAAAATTTTTTCATAAAAAATTGAAAAAAAGACGATGTATATCCATTATATTTTTTTCATAAAAAAATTTTTTGCATGAAAAATGGATGATGTATAGTTTATTAAATTCTTTGCACGAAAAGAAGACGACGTATAAGTCCATTTAATTTTTTAAGATACGAAATGGACGAATTATAGTCAATTTAATTTTTTTTTTAATTTAAAATTGGACGATGTATAGTCCATTAAATTTTGTATATATAGTCAGTCCATTTAATTGTTTGCATCTAAAATAGACGATATATAGTCTATTTAATTATTTGCACATGAATCAGTCGATAAAATTTTTTCATAAAAAATTTAAAAAAAGACGATGTCAGTCCATTTAATTTTTTGCATCTTAAATAGACGATGTATAGTCTATATAATTTTTTGCACATGAATCGGACGATTTATAGTCGATAAAATTTTTTCATAAAAAATTGAAAAAAAGACGATGTCAGTCCATTTAATTTTTTGCATCTTAAATAGACGATGTGTAGTCTATATAATTTTTTGCACATGAATCGGACGATTTATAGTCGATAAAATTTTTTCATAAAAAATTGAAAAAAAGACGATGTATAGGCCATTATATTTTTTTCATAAAAAAATTTTTTGCATGAAAAATGGATGATGTATTGTTTATTAAATTCTTTTCACTAAAAGAAGACGACGTATATAGTCCATTTAATTTTTTAGATACGAAATGGATGAATGATAGTCAATTTAATTTTTTTTTATTTAAAAATGGACGATGTATAGTCCATTAAATTTTGTATATATAGTCAGTCTATTTAATGTTTTGCATCTAAAAGAGACGATGTATAGTCTATATAATTATTTGCCCACGAATCGGACGATTTATAGTCGATAAAATTTTTTCATAAAAAATTGAAAAAAAGACGATGTATAGGCCATTATATTTTTTTCATAAAAAAATTTTTTGCATGAAAAATGGATGATGTATAGTTTATTAAATTCTTTGCATGAAAAGAAGACGACGTACATAGTCCATTTAATTTTTTAGATACGAAATGGACGAATTATAGTCAATTTAATTTTTTTTTTTAATTTAAAAATGGACGATGTATAGTCCATTAAATTTTGTATATATAGTCAGTCCATTTAATTGTTTGCATCTAAAATAGACGATATATAGTCTATTTAATTATTTGCACATGAATCAGTCGATAAAATTTTTTCATAAAAAATTGAAAAAAAGACGATGTCAGTCCATTTAATATTTTGCATCTTAAATAGACGATGTATAGTCTATATAATTTTTTGCACATGAATCGGACGATTTATAGTCGATAAAATGTTTTCATAAAAAATTGAAAAAAAGACGATGTATATAGTCCATTATATTTCTTTCATAAAAAAATTTTTTCCATGAAAAATGGATGATGTATAGTTTATTAAATTCTTTGCACGAAAAGAAGACGACGTATATAGTCCATTTAATTTTTAGATACGAAATGGACGAATTATAGTCAATTTAATTTTTATTTTTAATTTAAAAATGGACGATGTATAGTCCATTAAATTTTGTATATATAGTCAGTCTATTTAATTTTTTGCATCCAAAATAGACGATATATAGTCTATATAATTATTTGCACACGAATCGGACGATTTATAGTCGATAAAATTTTTTCATAAAAAATTAAAAAAAGACGATGTATAGTCCATTATATTTTTTTCATAAAAAAATTTTTTGCATGAAAAATGGATGATGTATAGTTTATTAAATGCTTTGCACGAAAAGAAGACGACGTATATAGTCCATTTAATTTTTTAGATACGAAATGGACGAATTATAGTCAATTTATTTTTTTTTTTTATTTAAAAATGGACGATGTATAGTACATTAAATTTTGTATATATAGTCAGTCTATTTAATGTTTTGCATCTAAAAGAGACGATGTATAGTCTATATAATTATTTGCCCACGAATCGGACGATTTATAGTCGATAAAATTTTTTCATAAAAAATTGAAAAAAAAACGATGTATAGTCCATTTTTTTTCATAAAAAAATTTTTTGCATGAAAAATTGATGATGTATAGTTTATTAAATTCTTTGCACGAAAAGAAGACGACGTATATAGTCCATTTAATTTTTAGATACGAAATGGACGAATTATAGTCAATTTAATTTTTATTTTTAATTTAAAAATGGACGATGTATAGTCCATTAAATTTTGTATATATAGTCAGTCTATTTAATTTTTTGCATCTAAAATAGACGATATAAAGTCTATATAATTATTTGCACACGAATCGGACGATTTATAGTCGATAAAATTTTTTCATAAGAAATTAAAAAAAGACGATGTATAGTCCATTATATTTATTTCATAAAAAAATTTTTTGCATGAAAAATGGATGATGTATAGTTTATTAAATTCTTTGCACGAAAAGAAGACGACGTATATAGTCCATTTAATTTTTTAGATACGAAATGGACGAATTATAGTCAATTTAATTTTTTTTTTTTAATTTAAAAATGGACGATGTATAGTCCATTAAATTTTGTATTTATAGTCAGTCTATTTAATTTTCTGCATCTAAAAGAGACGATGTATAGTCTATATAATTATTTGCACACGAATCGGACGATTTATAGTCGATAAAATTTTTTCATAAAAAATTGAAAAAAAGACGATGTATATAGTCCATTATATTTTTTTTTTTATAAAAAAATTTTTTGCATGAAAAATGGATGATGTATAGTTTATTAAATTCTTTGCACGAAAAGAAGACGACGTATATAGTCCATTTAATTTTTTAGATACGAAATGGACGAATTATAGTCAATTTATTTTTTTTTTTTATTTAAAAATGGACGATGTATAGTACATTAAATTTTGTATATATAGTCAGTCTATTTAATGTTTTGCATCTAAAAGAGACGATGTATAGTCTATATAATTATTTGCCCACGAATCGGACGATTTATAGTCGATAAAATTTTTTCATAAAAAATTGAAAAAAAAACGATGTATAGTCCATTTTTTTTCATAAAAAAATTTTTTGCATGAAAAATGGATGATGTATAGTTTATTAAATTCTTTGCACGAAAAGAAGACGACGTATATAGTCCATTTAATTTTTAGATACGAAATGGACGAATTATAGTCAATTTAATTTTTTTTTTTAATTTAAAAATGGACGATGTATAGTCCATTAAATTTTGTATTTATAGTCAGTCTATTTAATTTTCTGCATCTAAAAGAGACGATGTATAGTCTATATAATTATTTGCAGACGAATCGGACGATTTATAGTCGATAAAATTTTTTCATAAAAAATTTAAAAAAAGGCGATGTATAGTCCATTATATTTTTTTCATAAAAAATTTTTTTGCATGAAAAATGGATGATGTATAGTTTATTAAATTCTTTGCACGAAAAGAAGACGACGTATATAGTCCATTTAATTTTTAGATACGAAATGGACGAATTATAGTCAATTTAATTTTTTTTTTTAATTTAAAAATGGACGATGTATAGTCTATTAAATTTTGTATATATAGTCAGTCCATTTAATTTTTTGCATCTTAAATAGACGATGTATAGTCTATATAATTATTTGCAAATGAATCGGACGATTTATAGTCGATAAAATTTTTTCATAAAAAATTGAAAAAAAAGACGATGTATAGTCCATTATATTTATTTCATAAAAAAATTTTTTGCATGAAAAATGGATGATGTATAGTTTATTAAATTCTTTGCACGAAAAGAAGACGACGTATATAGTCCATTTAATTTTTTAGATACGAAATGGACGAATTATAGTCAATTTATTTTTTTTTTTTATTTAAAAATGGACGATGTATAGTACATTAAATTTTGTATATATAGTCAGTCTATTTAATGTTTTGCATCTAAAAGAGACGATGTATAGTCTATATAATTATTTGCCCACGAATCGGACGATTTATAGTCGATAAAATTTTTTCATAAAAAATTTAAAAAAAAACGATGTATAGTCCATTTTTTTCATAAAAAAATTTTTTGCATGAAAAATGGATGATGTATAGTTTATTAAATTCTTTGCACGAAAAGAAGACGACGTATATAGTCCATTTAATTTTTAGATACGAAATGGACGAATTATAGTCAATTTAATTTTTATTTTTAATTTAAAAATGGACGATGTATAGTCCATTAAATTTTGTATATATAGTCAGTCTATTTAATTTTTTGCATCTAAAATAGACGATATATAGTCTATATAATTATTTGCACACGAATCGGACGATTTATAGATGATAAAATTTTTTTCATAAAAAAAAACTAAAAAAAGACGATGTATAGTCCATTATATTTTTTTCATAAAAAAATTTTTTGCATGAAAAATGGATGATGTATATTTTATTAAATTCCTTGCACGAAAAGAAGACGACGTATACAGTCCATTTAATTTTTTAGATACGAAATGGACGAATTATAGTCAATTAATTTTTTTTTTAAATTTAAAAATGGACGATGTATAGTCCATTAAATTTTGTATATAGTCAGTCTATTTAATTTTTTGCATCTAAAATAGACGATATATAGTCTATATAATTATTTGCAGACGAATCGGACGATTTATAGTCGATAAAATTTTTTCATAAAAAATTTAAAAAAAGACGATGTATGGTCCATTATATTTTTTTCATAAAAAATTTTTTTGCATGAAAAATGGATGATGTATAGTTTATTAAATTCTTTGCACGAAAAGAAGACGACGTATATAGTCCATTTAATTTTTAGATACGAAATGGACGAATTATAGTCAATTTAATTTTTTTTTTTAATTTAAAAATGGACGATGTATAGTCTATTAAATTTTGTATATATAGTCAGTCCATTTAATTTTTTGCATCTTAAATAGACGATGTATAGTCTATATAATTATTTGCAAATGAATCGGACGATTTATAGTCGATAAAATTTTTTCATAAAAAATTGAAAAAAAAGACGATGTATAGTCCATTATATTTATTTCATAAAAAAATTTTTTGCATGAAAAATGGATGATGTATAGTTTATTAAATTCTTTGCACGAAAAGAAGACGACGTATATAGTCCATTTAATTTTTTAGATACGAAATGGACGAATTATAGTCAATTTAATTTTTTTTTTTTAATTTAAAAATGGACGATGTATAGTCCATTAAATTTTGTATTTATAGTCAGTCTATTTAATTTTCTGCATCTAAAAGAGACGATGTAGAGTCTATATAATTATTTGCACACGAATCGGACGATTTATAGTCGATAAAATTTTTTCATAAAAAATTGAAAAAAAGACGATGTATATAGTCCATTATATTTTTTTTTTTATAAAAAAATTTTTTGCATGAAAAATGGATGATGTATAGTTTATTAAATTCTTTGCACGAAAAGAAGACGACGTATATAGTCCATTTAATTTTTTAGATACGAAATGGACGAATTATAGTCAATTTAATTTTTTTTTTAATTTAAAAATGGACGATGTATAGTCTATTAAATTTTGTATATATAGTCGGTCCATTTAATTTTTTGCATCCTAAATAGACGATGTATTGTCCATTATATTTTTTTCATAAAAAAAATTTTTGCATGAAAAATGGATGATGTATAGTTTATTAAATTCTTTGCACGAAAAGAAGACGACGTATAAGTCCATTTAATTTTTTAGATACGAAATGGACGAATTATAGTAAATTTAATTTTTTTTTTTAATTTAAAAATGGACGATGTATAGTCTATTAAATTTTGTATATATAAACAGTCCATTTAATTTTTGCTTCTTAAATAGACGATGTATAGTCTTTATAATTATTTGCACACGAATCGGACGATATATAGTCGATAAAATTTTTTCATAAAAAATTTAAAAAAAGACGATGTATAGTCCATTATATTTTTTTCATAAAAAAATTTTTTGCATGAAAAATGGATGATGTATAGTTTATTAAATTCTTTGCACTAAAAGAAGACGACGTATATAGTCCATTTAATTTTTTAGATACGAAATGGACGAATTATAGTCAATTTAATTTTTTTTTTTAATTTAAAAATGGACGATGTATAGTACATTAAATTTTGTATATATAGTCAGTCTATTTAATTTTTTGCATCTAAAAGAGACGACGTATAGTCTATATAATTATTTGCACATGAATCGGACAATTTATAGTCGATAAAATTTTTTCATAAAAAATTGAAAAAAAGACGATGTATAGTCCATTATAGTTTTTTCATAAAAAAATTTTTTGCATTAAAAATGGATGATGTATAGTTTATTAAATTCTTTGCACGAAAAGAAGACGACGTATATAGTCCATTTAATTTTTTAGGTACGAAATGGACGAATTATAGTCAATTTAATTTTTTTTTTTTATTTAAAAATGGACGATGTATAGTACATTAAATTTTGTATATATAGTCAGTCCATTTAATTTTTTGCATCTTAAATAGACGATGTATAGTCTATATAATTTTTTGTACATGAATCGGACGATTTATAGTCGATAAAATGTTTTCATAAAAAATTGAAAAAAAGACGATGTATATAGTCCATTATATTTTTTTTTTATAAAAAAATTTTTGCATCAAAAATGGATGATGTATAGTTTATTAAATTCTTTGCACGAAAAGAAGACGACGTATATAGTCCATTTAATTTTTTAGATACGAAATGGACGAATTATAGTCAATTTAATTTTTTTTTTATTTAAAAATGGACGATGTATAGTACATTAAATTTTGTATATATAGTCAGTCCATTTAATTTTTTGCATCTTAAATAGACGATGTATAGTCTATATAATTTTTTGCACATGAATCGGACGATTTATAGTCGATAAAATTTTTTCATAAAAAATTGAAAAAAAAGACGATGTATAGTCCATTATATTTTTTTCATAAAAAATTTTTTGCATGAGATATGGATGATGTATAGTTTATTAAATTCTTTGCGAGAAAAGAAGACGACCTATATAGTCCATTTAATTTTTTAGATACAAAATGGACGAATTATAGTAAATTTATTTTTTTTTCTTAAATTTAAAAATGGACGATGTATAGTACATTAAATTTTGTATATATAGTCAGTCTATTTAATTTTTTACATCTAAAAGAGACGATGTATAGTCTATATAATTATTTGCACACGAATCGGACGATTTATAGTCGATAAAATTTTTTCATAAAAATTTGAAGAAAAGACGATGTATACCATTATATTTTTTTCATAAAAAAATTTTTTGCATGAAAAATGGATGATGTATAGTTTATTAAATTCTTTGCACGAAAAGAAGACGACGTATATAGTCCATTTAATTTTTTAGGTACGAAATGGACGAATTATAGTCAATTTAATTTTTTTTTTTATTTAAAAATGGACGATGTATAGTCTATTAAATTTTGTATATATAGTCGGTCCATTTAATTTTTTGCATCCTAAATAGACGATGTATTGTCCATTATATTTTTTTCATAAAAAAAATTTTTGCATGAAAAATGGATGATGTATAGTTTATTAAATTCTTTGCATGAAAAACAGACGACGTATATAGTCCATTTAATTTTTTAGATACGAAATGGACGAATTATAGTAAATTTAATTTATTTTTTAAATTTAAAAATGGACGATGTATAGTCCATTAAATTTTGTATATATAGTCAGTCCATTTAATTGTTTGCATCTAAAATAGACGATATATAGTCTATATAATTTTTTGCACATGAATCGGACGATTTATAGTTGATAAAATTTTTTCATAAAAAATTGAAAAAAAGACGATGTATAGTTTATTATATTTTTTTCATAAAAAAATTTTTTGCATGAAAAATGGATGATGTATAGTTTATTAGATACGAAATGGACGAATTATAGTCAATTTAACTTTTTTTTTTAATTTAAAAATGGACGATGTATAGTACATTAAATTTTGTATATATAGTCAGTCCATTTAATTTTTTGCATCTTAAATAGACGATGTATAGTCTATATAATATTTTTGCACATGAATCGGACGATTTATAGTCGATAAAATTTTTTCATAAAAAATTGAAAAAAAGACGATGTATAGTCCATTATATTTTTTTCATAAAAAAATTTTTTGCATGAAAAATGGATGATGTATAGTTTATTAAATTCTTTGCACTAAAAGAAGACGACGTATATAGTCCATTTAATTTTTTAGATACGAAATGGACGAATTATAGTCAATTTAATGTTTTTTTTTAATTTAAAAATGGACGATGTATAGTACATTAAATTTTGTATATATAGTCAGTCTATTTAATTTTTTGCATCTAAAAGAGACGATGTATAGTCTATATAATTATTTGCACACGAATCGGACGATTTATAGTGGATAAAATTTTTTCATAAAAAATTGAAAAAAAGACGATGTATAGTCCATTATATTTTTTTCTTAAAAAAGTTTTTTGCATGAAAAATGGATGATGTATAGTTTATTAAATTCTTTGCACGAAAAGAAGACGACGTATATAGTCCATTTAATTTTTTAGGTACGAAATGGACGAATTATAGTCAATTTAATTTTTTTTTTATTTAAAAATGGACGATGTATAGTACATTAAATTTTGTATATATAGTCAGTCCATTTAATTTTTTGCATCTTAAATAGACGATGTATAGTCTATATAATTTTTTGCACATGAATCGGACGATTTATAGTCGATAAAATGTTTTCATAAAAAATTTAAAAAAAGAAGATGTATATAGTCCATTATATTTTTTTTTTTATACAAAAATTTTTGCATCAAAAATGGATCATGTATAGTTTATTAAATTCTTTGCACGAAAAGAAGACGACGTATATAGTCCATTTAATTTTTTAGATACGAAATGGACGAATTATAGTCAATTTAATTTTTTTTTATTTAAAAATGGACGATGTATAGTACATTAAATTTTGTATATATAGTCAGTCCATTTAATTGTTTGCATCTAAAAGAGACGATGTATAGTCTATATAATTATTTTCATAAAAAAATTTTTTGCATGAAAAATGGATGATGTATAGTTTATTAAATTCTTTGCACGAAAAGAAGACGACGTATAAGTCCATTTAATTTTTTAAGATACGAAATGGACGAATTATAGTCAATTTAACTTTTTTTTTAATTTAAAAATGGACGATGTATAGTACATTAAATTTTGTATATATAGTCAGTCCATTTAATTTTTTGCATCTTAAATAGACGATGTATAGTCTATATAATTTTTTGCACATGAATCGGACGATTTATAGTCGATAAAATTTTTTCATAAAAAATTGAAAAAAAGACGATGTATAGTCCATTATATTTTTTTCATAAAAAATTTTTTGCATGAGATATGGATGATTTATAGTTTATTAAATTCTTTGCGAGAAAAGAAGACGACCTATATAGTCCATTTAATTTTTTAGATACAAAATGGACGAATTATAGTAAATTTATTTTTTTTTTTTAATTTAAAAATGGACGATGTATAGTACATTAAATTTTGTATATATAGTCAGTCTATTTAATTTTTTGCATCTAAAAGAGACGATGTATAGTCTATATAATTATTTGCACATGAATCGGACGATTTATAGTTGATAAAATTTTTTCATAAAAAATTGAAAAAAAGACGATGTATAGTCCATTATATTTTTTTCATAAAAAAATTGTTTGCATGAAAAATGGATGATGTATAGTTTATTAGATACGAAATGGACGAATTATAGTCAATTTAATTTTTTTTTAATTTAAAAATGGACGATGTATAGTCTATTAAATTTTGTATATATAGTCAGTCCATTTAATTTTTTGCATCTTAAATAGACGATGTATAGTCTATATAATATTTTTGCACATGAATCGCACGATTTATAGTCGATAAAATTTTTTCATAAAAAATTTAAAAAAAGACGATGTATAGTCCATTATATTTTTTTCATAAAAAAATTTTTTTCATGAAAAATGGATGATGTATAGTTTATTAAATTCTTTGCATGAAAAGAAGACGACGTATATAGTCCATTTAATTTTTTAGATACGAAATGGACGAATTATAGTCAATTTAATTTTTTTTTTAATTTTAAAATGTACGATGTATAGTCTATTAAATTTTGTATATATATATAGTCAGTCCATTTAATTGTTTGCATCTAAAATAGACGATGTATAGTCTATTTAATTTTTTGCACATGAATCGGACGATTTATAGTCGATAAAATTTTTTCATAAAAAATTGAAAAAAAGACGATGTATAGTCATTATATTTTTTTCATAAAAAAATTTTTTACATGAAATATGGATGATGTATAGTTTATTAAATTCCTTGCACGAAAAGAAGACGACGTATATAGTCCATTTAATTTTTTAGGTACGAAATGGACGAATTATAGTCAATTTAATTTTTTTTTTAATTTAAAAATGGACGATGTATAGTACATTAAATTTTGTATATATAGTCAGTCCATTTAATTTTTTGCATCTTAAATAGACGATGTATAGTCTATATAATTTTTTGCACATGAATCGGACGATTTATAGTCGATAAAATTTTTTCATAAAAAATTTAAAAAAGACAATGTATAGTCCATTATATTTCTTTCATAAAAAAATTTTTTGCATGAAAAATGGATGATGTATAGTTTATTAAATTCTTTGCATGAAAAAAAGACGACGTATATAGTCCATTTAATTTCTTAGATACGAAATGAACGAATTATAGTAAATTTAATTTATTTTTTAAATTTAAAAATGGACGATGTATAGTCCATTAAATTTTGTATATATAGTCAGTCCATTTAATTGTTTGCATCTAAAATAGACGATATATAGTCTATATAATTTTTTGCACATGAATCGGACGATTTATAGTTGATAAAATTTTTTCATAAAAAATTGAAAAAAAGACGATGTATAGTCCATTATATTTTTTTAATAAAAAAATTTTTTGCATGAAAAATGGATGATGTATAGTTTATTAGATACGAAATGGACGAATTATAGTCAATTTAATTTTTTTTTTAATTTAAAAATGGACGATGTATAGTCTATTAAATATTGTATATATAGTCAGTCCATTTAATTTTTTGCATCTTAAATAGACGATGTATAGTCTATTTAATTTTTTGCACAAAAAAGACGATGTATAGTCATTATATTTTTTTCATAAAAAAATTTTTTGCATGAAAAATGGATGATGTATAGTTTATTAAATTCTTTGCATGAAAAGAAGACGACGTATATAGTCCATTTAATTTTTTAGATACGAAATGGACGAATTATAGTCAATTTAATTTTTTTTTTAATTTTAAAATGTACGATGTATAGTCTATTAAATTTTGTATATATAGTCAGTCCATTTAATTGTTTGCATCTAAAATAGACGATGTATAGTCTATTTAATTTTTTGCACATGAATCGGACGATTTATAGTCGATAAAATTTTTTCATAAAAAATTTTTTTTTTTAGTCAGTCTATTTAATTTTTTGCATCTATAATAGACGACGTATATAGTCCATTTAATTTTTTAGATACGAAATGGACGAATTATAGTCAATTTAATTTTTTTTAAATTTTAAAATGTACTATGTATAGTCTATTAAATTTTGTATATATAGTCAGTCCATTTAATTTTTTGCATCTAAAAAAAACGATGTATAGTCTATATAATTATTTGCCCACGAATCGGACGATTTGTAGTCGATAAAATTTTTTCATTTTTTTTTTCATTTTTTTAATTTTTTGCATCTTAAATAGACGATAATTTAATTATTTGCACATGAATCGGGCGATTTATAGTCGATAAAATTTTTTCATAAAAAATTTAAAAAAAGACGATGTATAGTCCATTATATTTTTTTAATAAAATGAGACCCATCCAATATATAATTTAAGATATCTCTTATATCGAAAAATAACCGTTGAAGAACCACACAAGCGTTCAGGACCAGTACAGTGCCATAATTGTCAAGAATATGGCCACACAAAAACTTACTGCAAATTACCTACAGTTTGTGTTATTTGCGGCGAATTACACGGCACTGCTAGTTGCAATAAACCAAAAGATCAAAGTGACAAAAAGTGTAGTAATTGTGGAGATAATCACACCGCTAACTACAGAGGTTGTCCTGTGTACTCTTTCGTCAAACAGACTATGAGGCAAACATCTAAATTGGCCCCAGCCCAATCAGCAAACGCTTTATCAGCCACTATTGCGCAAGTGAGCCAATCAGTTAGTTCCCGTGTATCGTATGCCGATGCTGCAAAGACAAGCTCTATTCCCACACAAAATGTTTCACGGCCAAACACTTCAACAAATACAAACTCAGGCTTTAATTTTAATCGCCTTGAATCTACTATTGAAAATCTGGTGCAAACTATAAACAATTTTACAACAAATATGACTAGCATGGTGCAAGAAATGCTGCGAATGCAGAATACTCTGCTTCAAGCTTTAGTTAACAAACCATGAACACGTTAAAAATATGTTTCTGGAACGCAAACGGCATTCGCCAACATAAAAATGAACTTGAGCACTTCCTCACGGAAAAAAATATTGACATAATGTTGGTCTCTGAGACTCATTTGACTTCGAGAAGCCTTTTTAAAATTTATGGCTACTCCTTATATGACCCGAGAGGAAGAGCGTGCGGTGGATCAGCAATTTTAATAAAATCAAGACTCAAGCATTATTTTATTGACAACATTTGTGAAGAACATTTACAAGCAACGAATATTTTTTTTTTTTTTTTTTTTTTTTTTATGCATGATTTTTATTTATTGTATCTTCATATATGAACTAACAATAAGTATTCAAATCTTAAATCTAAAAAATATAATTAGGCCCGACCAATGTCGGACATAAGCTTAGTAGTAGTTATATATAATACATATGTAAGTAGTGATAATCAAAAGGAAAAAAATAAAAGTATTTTCAAGAAGTCCCATCTGGAGTGCTGTGAATAAGAGCCATTGTGTCCCTCTTTTTTAGGCGGATGTGTCCAGTAAAGTTCAAAATATTACGGGCAAGCGGATTAGGATGTGACTCGAGTTTTGTTAAATATTTGCCAGCGTATTTTGCAATTTCTTCAGTCACTAGTGGCATATTCAAATCACGATGTATATTTGAATTTTTGATGTACCATGGAGCCGATGTTATCATGCGTAAAATTTTATTTTGCCTGCGTTGAATTTTCTCTACATTTGAAGCTGAAGCAGTGCCCCATAGTTGAATTCCGTAGCACCATATTGGCTTTAAAAGCGATTTGTATATTAAAAGTTTACAGTCTAGGCTAAGTGTTGAATTTCGACCAATCAGCCAATGTACCTGAGTTAGTTTAAGTTTCATTTGAGTTAACTTAGAATCAATGTGGTGTTTCCATGTAAGTCGTCGATCTAGGTGTATACCAAGATATTTCACATGTGAATGTTGAGAAACAACTTGATTGTTAATCCGAATGGGGGAACAAGTATCTCTTCGTAAAGTAAATGTTACTTGAACACACTTTTGTTCATTTACCTTGATTCTCCATAAGTTTAACCAAAGCTCCATCTGGCTAATGTGTTCCTGGAGTTTGCGGGATGCCTCATCAGGGTTTTCATGCATACTAAGGCAGGCTGTATCGTCGGCAAATGTGGAAGTATGGATACTACTGCTCACAGGCATATCACAAGTATAAATTAAATATAAAACTGGTCCCAGTATACTCCCCTGTGGCACACCAGATGAAATTGTTTCAGGCCTACTTGTAAAGTCTCCTTCCGCAACAGTGAACTTACGGGAAATAATGTAACTTTCCAAAAGAATTGGGGACAATTTTGTTTTGAGCAGTTTTTCGAAAAGCTTTGACATTGTAGATAGTAGACTTATTGGCCTATATGACTCAGCCTTTGTTATATCTTTGCCCGGCTTTGGAATCATTTTAACCTTGGCAAGTTTCCAGTTGTGTGGATAATACTCCAGTCGTAAAATAGCATTAAATATGAATAATAGGATTCTCATTGCAATACGAGGCAAGTTCATCAGCATCTGATTACTAATTCCATCAATACCCGGAGCTTTCTTCGGGTTGAGTTCGGCAATTAATTTTTGTAAATCACGCGTCTTAAACTTTATGTGTTGAGGGGGTAGAGCGACTATATTCGGCAAATCAGCAACACCAGTACATATATTTGGCGTAAAAACGGATTTTAAGTGCTCAGCAAATATTTTACCTTTTTCAGTATCGCTTCTTGCCCAACCTCCGGTAGATGTGCGTAGAGGTGGCTTATACTCAACGGGTGTTTTAAGCTTTCTGGCAGCGCACCACAAGGAGTAAATAGACGCCGGTGTAACATCAAGACCCTCCAGATAATTTTTAAGAGATGCAATTTTTTCAGATGCAAGCAACTCTTGGAGTCGTTTAGTGCACTCTTTAAATCTGATTTTATTTTGTGGTGATCTGTGCTGTTGCCATTCCCTTCTAGCCCTTCTTTTTTCACGTATGAGACGTTCAATGTCTGTAGAATAAATTTTATTAAACCCAATCTGCGGATGGGAGATAGTGGCATGTTCAGCAGCCTGTTTAATATTCTCGCTGAAGCAACGAATATTTGTGTCGAAAATTTTTGCACTAATTTTGTCATATCATCAATTTACTCTCCTCCTAGATTCGCAATTACTGAGGATCAATACGAGGATTTTTGCAAATCTCTGGGCCCTTGTTTCGTAGCAGCTGGCGACTATAATGCTAAACACACGTTCTGGGGTTCGCGTCTTATTACACCCAGAGGTCGAGCGTTGTTCAATACAATCTCCAAAATGGGCTTGGATGTCATTTCGAGTGGGGAGCCCACTTATTGGCCTACTGACATACGTAAAATTCCGGATGTAATAGATTTTGGCGTTATGAAAAATATCTCTAGAGATTTAATTCAAATTGAAGCTTCTCTAGATCTCTCGTTCGATGACTCTCCCACGATCGTTACAATTTGTAGCCCATTAGGAAGTGATTTACCTCACCCATATGCGAATTTGATAAATCGTGTTAATTGGCTGCGATTTAAAAAATATCTTAGTAGTCATTGCACGGAAAATATTACGCTAAAAACACATGATGATATTGAATCTAACATTGCCAACCTTAATGAAAATATTAAACAGGCTGCTGAACATGCCACTACCGCCCATCCGCAGATTAGGTTAAATAGAATTTATTCTACGGATATTGAACGTCTCGTAAGTGAAAAAAGAAGAGCTAGAAGAGAATGGCAACAGCACAGATCACCCCAACTTAAAATCAGATTTAAAGAGTGTACTAAACGACTCCAAGAGTTGCTTGCATTTGAAAATACTGCATCTCTTAAAAATTATTTGGAAGGTCTTGATGTCACACCAGCATCTAATTACTCTTTGTTTCGCGCTGCTAGAAAGCTTAAAACACCAGTTGAGTTTAAACCACCTCTGCGCACATCTACAGGAGGTTGGGCAAGAAGCGATACTGAAAAAGGTAAAATATATGGTGAGCATTTAAAATCCGTATTCACCCCAACCACGTGTTCTGGTGCTGTTGATTTGCCAAATGTAGTTGCGCTACCCCCTCGACCAATAAAATTTAAGACGCGTGATGTACAAAAAATAATTGCAGAACTCAACCCGAAAAAAGATCCAGGTATTGATGGAATTAGTAACCAGATGTTGATGAAGTTGCCTCGTATAGCTATTAGAATTCTGTTATTCATTTTTAACGCTATTTTACGACTGGAGTATTATCCAAACAGCTGGAAGCTTGCCAAGGTAAAAATGATTCCAAAGCCGGGCAAAGATCTTACCAAAGCTGAGTCATATAGGCCAATAAGTTTACTGTCAACAATGTCAAAGCTCTTTGAAAAGTTACTCATGATAAAATTGTCCCCAATTCTAACTGATAATGAGTGCATACCGGATCATCAATTTGGATTTAGAAGTCAGCATAGCACCATTGAACAAACTCATAGATTGGTTCAATTTATAAGAAAAACTTTTGGAGAAAAAAAGTATTGTTCTGCGCTGTTCATTGACGTTTCTCAGGCATTTGATAAAGTGTGGCATGAAGGCCTAATTTTAAAATTAAAGACTTACCTACCAATAAACATTATAAAACTGCTGGAAAGTTACATTATTGCCCGGAAGTTCACTGTTGTGGAAGGAGACTTTATGAGTACGCCTGAAATAATCTCATCCGGTGTGCCACAGGGGAGTATACTGGGGCCAGTTTTGTATTTGATTTATACTTGTGATATGCCTTTGAGTAGCAATATCCATACATCTACGTTTGCCGATGATACAGCCTGCCTTAGTATGCACGAAAACCCTCACGAGGCTTTCCGATATCTTCAGCAACATATTACTCAGCTAGAACTATGGTTAAACATGTGGAGAATAAAGGTAAACGAACAGAAGTGTGCTCAGGTAACATTTACCTTAAGAAAAGACACTTGTTCCCCCGTTACGATCAATAATCAAATTGTTCCTCAAAACTTACATGTGAAATACCTTGGTATACATCTTGATCGAAGGCTCACATGGAAATACCACATTGACTCTAAGCTAACGCAAATGAAACTTAAACTAACTCAGATACATTGGCTGGTTGGTAGAAATTCAACCCTCACCTTAGATTGTAAACTTTTAATATACAAGTCGCTCTTAAAACCTATATGGTGCTACGGAATTCAGCTATGGGGTACTGCTTCAGCTTCTAATGTCGAGAGAATTCAACGAAGGCAAAACAAAATTTTACGGTTAATAACATCGGCTCCATGGTATATAAAAAATTCAAATATACATCGTGACTTAAATATGCCACTAGTGACTGAAGAAATTGCAAAAAACGCTGGCAAATATTTAACAAAACTCGAGTCACATCCTAATCCGCTTGCCCGTAATATTTTGAACTTTACTGGACACATCCGCCTAAAAAAGAGGGATACAAGGGCTCTTATTCACAGCACTCCAGATGGGACTTCCTGAAAATACTTTTATTTTTTTTATATTTTTTTTCCTTTTGATTATCACTACTTATGTATTATATATAACTATTACTAAGCTTATGTCCGACACTGGTCGGGCCTAATTATATTTTTATATTTAAGATTTGAATACTTATTGTTAGTTCATATATGAAAATACAATAAATAAAAATCATGTATTAAAAAAAAATGTACGATGTATAGTATATTAAATTTTGTCTATATAATTCTTTGCACATGAATCGGACGATTTATAGTTGATAAAATTTTTTCATAAAAAATTTTTTTGCATGAAAAATTGATGATGTTTAGAGTATTAAATTCTTTGCACGAAAAGAAGACGACGTATATAGTCCATTTAATTTTTTAGATACGAAATGGACGAATTATAGTCAATTTATTTTTTTTTTTAATTTAAAAATGGACGATGTATAGTCCATTAAATTTTGTATATATAGTCAGTCTATTTAATTTTTTGCATCTTAAATAGACGATGTATAGTCTATATAATTTTTTGCACACGAATCGGACGATTTATAGTCGATAAAACTTTTTCATAAAAAATTAAAAAAAAAAATTTTTGCATGCAAAATTGATGATGTTTAGAGTATTAAATTCTTTGCACGAAAAGAAGACGACGTATATAGTCCATTTAATTTTTTAGATACGAAATGGACGAATTATAGTCAATTTATTTTTTTTTTTTTTTAAATTTAAAAATTGACGATGTATAGTACATTAAATTTTGTATATATAGTCAGTCTATTTAATTTTTTACATCTAAAAAAGACGATGTATAGTCTGTATAATTATTTGCACACGAATCGGACGATTTATAGTTGATAAAATTTTTTCATAAAAAAATTTAAAAAAAGACGATGTCCATTATATTTTTTTCATAAAAAATTTTTTGCATGAAAAATGGATGATGTATAGTTTATTAAATTCTTTGCACGGAAAGAAGACGACGTATATAGTCCATTTAATATTTTGGATACGAAATGGACGAATTATAGTCAATTTAATTTTTTTTTTTAATTTAAAAATGGACGATGTATAGTACATTAAATTTTGTATATATAGTCAGTCTATTTAATTTTTTGCATCTAAAATAGACGATATATAGTCTATATAATTATTTGCACACGAATCGGACGATTTATAGTAGGGATGTAACGAATACCAGTTTAGCGAATGCGAATGCGAAAGCGAATAATACATTTTAAATTTTGCGAAAGAGAATGCGAATGCGAAAGCGAATGCAAATATTACAATTCGTTAAAATATCACATGCAAAAAATTTATATAAGAGTAAGTATATATAATAATTAAAAATAAGCTTACACAATGTTAGGCAATCCACCCATTCGAACTTTAGCCCTAAATCCTGGTACTCTGTTCAACATTTCATGTGAAATGCTCTCAAATACATATGAAGAAAACTTGGAATGAATTTTTCCTGAAAAAATCTTGCAGAAGTAGTACTATGTTCATCTTGGGAAAAACATATGAAATATATCTTCAACATTTTAAGTTTTCATGAGAAATAATATGAGTGGCACTTGTTTCGCGTGGAATTTACAACAAAAAAGGATTAGTTAATATTGTTTGGATTTGAAATTTGTACGAAGTAATGAATGGCGTTCAAAAGTTTAAACAAACACTGTCTTTTCTTTTTCAAAACTGAAAAATATTCCAAACCCCGCTGGATCTGGGTTTCATTTTGATACTTATGAGAACTTATTGGTAGAAAAGTTTTCCGCTAAAATACTATTGCTTTACATGTATCTGTTTCATGCTGGCTTAAAATAATTCTCGTCTTTAAATTTAAAATCGTAAACTATTTTCGTAAAAGATATACAAAATTTTTTTTTTGTCTTTAATATTCGCTTGAAATATTCGCATTCAGTTTAGCGAATGCAAAAGCGAATGCAAATAGCAAAAGTTAGCGAATTATTTCCGAATGCGAAAGCGAATGCGAACATTCGTTACATCCCTAATTTATAGTCGATAAAATTTTTTCATAAAAAATTGAAAAAAAGAGGATGTATTATCGTCCATTATATTTTTTTCATAAAAAAAATTTTTCCATGAAAAATGGATGATGTTTAGTTTATTAAATTCTTTGCACGAAAAGAAGACGACGTATATAGTCCATTTAATTTTTTAGATACGAAATGGACGAATTATAGTCAATTTAATTTTTTTTTAATTTAAAAATGGACGATGTATAGTACATTAAATTTGGTATATATAGTCAGTCTATTTAATTTTTTGCATCTAAAAGAGACGATGTATAGTCTATATAATTATTTGCACACGAATCGGACGATTTATAGTCGATAAAATTTTTTCATAAAAAATTGAAAAAAGACGATGTATAGTCCATTATATTTTTTTCATAAATAAAATTTTTGCATGAAAAATGGATGATGTATAGTTTATTAAATTCTTTGCACGAAAAGAAGACGACGTATATAGTCCATTTAATTTTTTAGATACGAAATGGACGAATTATAGTCAATTTAATTTTTTTTTTAATTTAAAAATGGACGATGTATAGTCTATTAAATTTTTTATATATAGTCAGTCCATTTAATTTTTTGCATTTTAAATAGACGATGTATAGTCTATATATTTTTTTGCAAAAAAATTAAAATTTTTCATTAAAAATTTGATAAATATCTCAATTTGTTCATATTTTTAGGTCAAAAACAACAAATAAGAAACAGATGGAGATCCTTATAAATGCAATGCAGTCCCACCCAGATGTTGCCCGGGGATGGTTTAAAGGAAGCAAAGATGACTTAAATGCAATATGGCGCAATTTAGAGGCGGAATTAAACGCAGCTGGGCCACCACTTAAAAGTATCGCCGATTGGAAAAAGGTATGAATTATTAAGGGGCAATAAATTTTCCTTTCATAGCAACAAATGATAAATTTATTTTTCAGGTTTGGTGCGACCAAAAGAAGTATGTACGCCATAAGGCAGCACAAAATTTAAAATTTTCTCGGGCAACTGGTGGAGGCCCAATTATGGAGCAGGGGTTTTCTGCAAATGAGGAAATTATTTATAATCTGATTTGTATGAAAGACTCTGTGGGGGCGTTTCTAAGAAATTCGGGTTAGGCGCATCTGGTGTAGAAAAAACGCTCGAAATATTGTTGGATTCCACACCCGATGATTAGCCTAAAAGCAGTGGTGTTGATAATGAAGAAACGCCCCAAAAACCACCTGCGAAAAAGTTGAAGCTGGACTCCAAAGAGGATCCTAGGGAAGTTTTACCATTGTTACTGAGTGACACAGAAACACCGCCAAAAGCACCGGTGAATAAATTTAAGCAAAAGCCAAAACAAACATTCACTACCGACATTCTCAAAGAGGAGATTGGTATTCAAAAAGAAATGCTGGAGGTGATGAAGGAACAGCTTCAGAGCACCAAAAAAATATATCGCTCTATTGATCACCTTTATGATTTAAAGAAGGCAGAGCTGGAAGAGATCAAACGGCACAACTTGGTGATTGAGAAATTGAGGCTGAGAGAAATCGAGGACAAAATTGAAAAAAACCGTCGTCTTTTGGAGCTACAAGAGCTTATGCACTGAATTTAATTATACGCCATCAAGTACCTGTTATTTATTCCTTTTTCTAATTAAAAAAATGCATATAAGATTTATGAAGTCATTTTAATTTTTTATTTATTTAGCTTTAAGTTTTTTTTTATAAAATATGATGAACAATGAATAAAATGTGATGTTTATTTTTTAAATTAACAATATTGAAAAAAAAACGTGGTATTATTTTTACATTCTAAAATTTAAAAGAAAACTAATCTCAAGTTAAGGCAAATAAAATTCACAAATTGTTTCCTATATTATTTCTAATATTTTGGGCAACGGCCAAATACTGGGGAGAGGCTAAGGATATTAATTACATCATCGTCTTGAACGCTGAGAGTTTCTACATTTTCTTCATCGTAAACTTCCATATTGCATTTGAAATAAATGCAAACGTTATGCATTGCACAGCAAACGTTTGTTATTTTAGCTGCCTTTTCTGGAGCATAGTATAATTCTCTAGCTCCAAGAAGGCATCGACATCTGTTTTTCAGGACACCATTTGTACGCTCAATAACGTTACGACACTTGGAATGAATTTCGTTGAATTTTATTTCAACAGACCCATCTTGCGGACATCTGTGAGGGGTTATAAGCCATGGTTCTAATGAATAACCTGCGTCTCCTAGTAAAAAAATATATATCTATTAATATTTCAATATTGTTTTGTTAATATTTAAAACCTTACCCAGGAGCCAATAATTGCTACCGTTTCTGAGGTATTCTTGCTCAAGATGAGCTCTTAACTCACTGGTGTTCCAAATAAAAGAGTCGTGACACGCTCCAGGATGAGAGGCATCTACGTACTGAATCTTCAGCTCATGGTCACAGACCTGTAATTTTTTATTGCTTTAAAATTTGTGTTAAAATATTTTTGACAAAATTCATTTACCAGCATTACATTCAAGCTGTAGTACCCCTTCCTGTTATAGTATAGGTGCTTATTATTAGACGGAGCAACAATTCGGACATGCGTTCCGTCAACGCATCCTATAACGCTTGGAATACCATGCTTTATATAAAAATTTAACGCAATTTTACGCTTTTCATCCTCTGTTTTGCAAATAATAATAATAGTAATATTTTTCTTGCTAACCTCTGTTCATTCTTGTCCAGCACTTCACTTTCATCGATTTCTTCTTCAACTATCATTATACATGCCGCACTAAACATTATTCTTTTCTCTAACCTCTTTTTTCACTCCAAACACTTTTACTTTTAAAATTTATAAAATTAAATTGGTAAATTTGCAAAAAAATTTTTGTAAACATTAGATAAAAGAAGTAAAACAGCTGACTTCGAATGTTTCGAATTCTCTCTCCCTTCCCAGACTGTTCAGAATTGGAGGATTTTATTTTTGGGAAAAACTTATTCCCTGGGAATTCATTTCCCTGGGAGTTTTAAGAATTGGGCTGTATATAATTTTTTGCACATGAATCGGACGATTTATAGTCGATAAAATTTTTTCATAAAAAATTTAAAAAAAGACGATGTATAGTCCATTATATTTTTTTCATAAAAAAATTTTTTGCATGAAAAATGGATGATGTATAGTTTATTAAATACTTTGCATGAAAAGAAAACGACGTATATAGTCCATTTAATTTTTTAGATACGAAATGGACGAATTATAGTCAATTTAATTTTTGTTTTTTAATTTAAATATGGACGATGTATAGTCCATTAAATTTTGTATATATAGTCAGTCCATTTAATTGTTTGCATCTAAAATAGACGATATATAGTTTATTAAATTCTTTGCACATGAATCGGACGATTTATAGTCGATAAAATTTTTTCATAAAAAATTGAAAAAAAGACGATGTATAGTCCATTATATATTTTTCATAAAAAAATTTTTTGCATGGAAAATGGATGATGTATAGTTTATTAAATTCTTTGCACGAAAAGAAGACGACGTATATAGTCCATCTCATTTTTTAGATACGAAATGGACGAATTATAGTCAATTTAATTTTTTTTTTAAATTCAAAAATGGATGATGTATAGTCTATTAAATTTTGTATATATAGTCAGTCTATTTAATTTTTTGCATCTAAAAAAGATGATGTATGGTCTATATAATTATTTGCACGCGAATCGGACGATTTATAGTCGATAAAAATTTTCATAAAAAACTTAAAAAAAGACGATGTATAGTCCATTATATTTTTTTCATAAAAAAATTTTTTGCATGGAAAATAGATGATGTATAGTTTATTAAATTCTTTGCACGAAAAGAAGACGACGTATATAGTCCATTTAATTTTTTAGATACGAAATGGACGAATTATAGTCAATTTAATTTATTTTTTAAATTTAAAAATGGATGATGTATAGTCTATTAAATTTTGTATATATAGTCAGTCTATTTAATTTTTTGCATCTAAAATAGATGATGTATAGTCTATATAATTATTTGCACGCGAATCGGACGATTTATAGTCGATAAAATTTTTTCATAAAAAATTTAAAAAAAGACGATGTATATATAGTCCATTATATTTTTTTCATAAAAAAATTTTTTGCATGAAAAATGGATGATGTATAGTTTATTAAATTCTTTGCACGAAAAGAAGACGACGTATGTAGTCCATTTAATTTTTTAGATACAAAATGGACGAATTAAAGTCAATTTAATTTTTTTTTATGTTAAAAATGGACGATGTATAGTACGTTAAATTTTGTATATAAAGTCAGTCCATTTAATTTTTTGCATCTTAAATAGACGATGTATAGTCTATATAATTTTTTACACATGAATCGGACGATTTATAGTCGATAAAATTTTTTCATTTGCACGAAAAGAAGACGACGTATAAAAGTCCATTTAATTTTTTAGATACGAAATGAACGAATTATAGTCAATTAAATTTTTTTTTAAATATAAAAAAAAATTGGACGATGTATAGTCCATTAAATTTTGTATATATAGTCAGTCCATTTAATTGTTTGCATCTAAAATAGACGATATATAGTCTATTTAATTATTTGCACATGAATCGGATGATTTATAGTCGATAAAATTTTTTCATAAAAAATTGAAAAAAAGACGATGTATAGTCCATTAAATTTTTTTTCTTAAAAAAATTTTTTGCATGAAAAATGGATGATGTATAGTTTATTAAATTCTTTGCACGAAAAGAAGACGACGTATATAGTCCATTTAATTTTTGAGATACGAAATGGACGAATTATAGTCAATTTATTTTTTTTTTTTTTAAATTTTATAATGTACGATGTATAGTCTATTAAATTTTGTATATATAATCAGTCCATTTAATTTTTTGCATCTTAAATAGACTATAGGATTTTTTGCACATGAATCGGACGATTTATAGTCGATAAAATTTTTTCATAAAAAATTGAAAAAAAGACGAAGTATATAGTCCATTATATTTTTTTCATACAAAAATTTTTTCCATGAAAAATGGATGATGTATAGTTTATTAAATTCTTTGCACGAAAAGAAGACGACGTATGTAGTCCATTTAATTTCTTAGATACAAAATGGACGAATTATAGTCAATTTAATTTTTTTTTTTAATTTAAAAATGGACGATGTATAGTCCATTCAATTTTGTATATATAGTCAGTCCATTTAATTGTTTGCATCTAAAATAGACGATATATAGTCTATTTAATTATTTGCACATGAATCGGACGATTTATAGTCGATAAAATTTTTTCATAAAAAATTGAAAAAAAGACGATGTATATATAGTCCATTATATTTTTTTCATAAAAAAATTTTTTGCATGAAAAATGGATGATGTATAGTTTATTAAATTCTTTGCACGAAAAGAAGACGACGTATATAGTCCATTTAATTTTTGAGATACGAAATGGACGAATTATAGTCAATTAATTTTTTTTTTTTTTAATTTAAAAATGGACGATGTATAGTACATTAAATTTTGTATATATAGTCAGTCCATTTAATTTTTTGCATCTTAAATAGACGATGTATAGTCTATAGGATTTTTTGCATATGTATCGGACGATTTATAGTCGATAAAATTTTTTCATAAAAAATTGAAAAAAAGACGATGTATATATAGTCCATTATATTTTTTTCATAAAAAAATTTTTTGCATGAAAAATAGATGATGTATAGTTTATTAAATTCTTTGCACGAAAAGAAGACGACGTATATAGTCCATTTAATTTTTTAGATACGAAATGGACGAATTATAGTCAATTTATTTTTTTTTTTTTAATTTTAAAATGTACTATGTATAGTCTATTAAATTTTGTATATATAGTCAGTCCATTTAATTTTTTGCATCTTAAATAGACGATGTATAGTCTATAGTATTTTTTGCACATGAATCGGACGATTTATAGTCGATAAAATTTTTTCATAAAAAATTGAAAAAAAGACGATGTATATTATTATATTTTTTTCATAAAAAAATTTTTTGCATGAAAAATGGATGATGTATAGTTTATTAAATTCTTTGCATGAAAAGAAGACGACGTATATAGTCCATTTAATTTTTTAGATACGAAATGGACGAATTATAGTCAATTAAGTTTTTTTTTTAATATAAAAATGGACGATGTATAGTCCATTAAATTTTGTATATATAGTCAGTCCATTTAATTGTTTGCATCTAAAATAGACGATATATAGTCTATTTAATTATTTGCACATGAATCGGACGATTTATAGTCGATAAAATTTTTTCATAAAAAATTGAAAAAAAGACGATGTATAGTCCATTATATTTTTTTCATAACAAATTTTTTGCCTGAAAAATGGATGATGTATAGTTTATTAAATTCTTTGCACGAAAAGAAGACGACGTATATAGTCCATTTAATTTTTTAGACACAAAATGGACGAATTATAGTCAATTTATTTTTTTTTAATTTAAAAATGGACGATGTATGGTTCATTAAATTTTGTATATATAGCCAGTCCATTTAATTTTTTGCATGAAAAATAGACGATGTCTAGTCCATAAAATTTTTTGCATAAGATTTGGACGATTTATAGGCGATTAAATTTTTTCATAAGAAATTGAAAAAAAGACGATGTATAGTTCACTTAAGTTTTTAAATACGAAATGGACAAATTATAGTCAATTTAATTTTTTTATAAAAATTTTAAAAATGGACGATGTATAGTCCATTAAATTTTGTATATATAGCCAGTCCATTTAATATTTAGCATGAAAAATAGACGATGTATAGTCTATATAATTTGTTGCATACGAATTGGGCGATTCAAAGTCGACGAAATTTTTTCATAAAAAATATTAAAAAAGACGATGTATATAGTCCATTAAATTTTGTATGTATAGTCCACTTAATTTTTATCATGAAAAATGGACGATGTATAGTCTATTAAATTTTTTCCATACGAAATGGACGATTTTTAGACCACAAAATTTTTTCATAAAAAATTTTAAAATGGACGATGTATAGCGCATTAAAATTTGTTCACAAAAAAATTTTTTGCATGAAAAGTGGATGATGTATAGTTCTTTAAATTTTTTTCATTAAAACTAGACGACGTATATAGTCCATTTCAGTTTTTGCATACAAAATGGACGAATTATAGTCCATTAAATTTTTTTATAAAAAATTTAAAAATGGACCATGTATATAGTCCATTAAATTTTGTATGTATAGTCCACTTAATTTTTTGCATGAAAAATAGATGATGTATAGTCTATTGAATTTTTTCCATACGAAATGGACGATTTATAGACCATAAAATTTTTTCATAAAATATTGAAAAATGGACGATGTATAGCCCATTAAAATTTTTTAAAAAAAAATTTTTTTGCATGAAAAATGGGTAATGTATAGTTCTTGAAATTTTTTGCACAAAAAATAGACGACTTATATAGTCCATTTAATTTTTTGCATACGAAATGGACGAATTATAGTCTTCATTACAAAAACACATGAGCAAATTGAAATGCAATGAATCAAACCAGTTCACATATTCCATTTGCAATAAAGTTTCGTATATAAGACAGACATCTACATCAACTGACACCACTCACAGTGTACCAAAACACAGAAGAACGCTGATGAGGAAGGTTTAGTGGCCTTCGAAAACGGCTGGCTGTTCCGTTCAACTATGTGTTGTTTTTAGAATATTTACAACTAACTTTGATGTTATTTGTTCATTAATAATTATCACATGTAATTTGGCTTAAAAAGCGTTACGAACATTAGCCTGTTCTATTCATAAGAATATAGAAACAAAAATACAGTTCGAAAAATAATAATTAAATATAGTCCATTAAATTTTTTTATAAAAAATTTAAAAATGGACCATGTATGTATATATGTATGTATAGTCCACTTAATATTGAAAAATGGACGATGTATAGTCCATTAAAATCTTTTCACAAAAAATTTTTTTGCATGAAAAATGGGTAATGTATATTTCTTGAAATTTTTTGCACAAAAAATAGACGACGTATATAGTCCATTTCATTTTTTGCATACGAAATGGACGAATTATAGCCCATTAAATTTTTTTATAAAAAATTAAAAATGGACCATGTATGTATATATGTACATAGTTCTATAAATTTTGTATGTATAGTCCACTTAATTTTTTCCATGAAAAATAGACGATGTATAGTCTATTGAACTTTTTCCATACGAAATGGACGATTTATAGACCGTAAAATTTTTTCATAAAAAATTTAAAAATGGACGAAAAAACTTTTTTGCACATAAAATAGACAATACGAAATGGACGAATTATAGACCATTAAATTTTTTTTTTCACAAAAAAATTTTTTACATGAAAATATCATAATAATGCTAATTGAAATTACATAATGAATCAGTTAATCATATCTGACGAAGGAAGATGAGCTTTTATCTCATAGCCACGATCAGTGACGAAAATGTTGTCATCTCAGTACCTTTAGTTTTTTTTTTTGCAAATGCTAAGCGTAATGACAGATAAATAGCTTTAAATTTTAGCTACTTTCCAACTCCAGAATATTTCATTAAGGTTAAACTCGATGTTTAAGAATGTAAAAAAGCGTATTTTGTAGCAATACATGCAATACTTATCGGTAATACTTACTTACTTCTCCACTGCATTGAATGGAATTTCATTAAATGTATTATATCTTTCCGCAAACTATTCCAATTAAAACATCAAGGAAAAAAACTTGCATTAGTTACAAAACGAGCAGTATGTTTTGTTATTATGTTGTAATTATTACAAAAGTCATTAATTTAACGAATAGGTTGTTTTTGAAAGTGTCTTTCAGTTTTTTTTTTTTTTTTTTGTTTTTTGTTTTCAATAGTATATGTGGCACAAGTAAAAAACAATCAGACAAGATACAATGACAAAAAATGCTGATGTGTATATATTTCCAGATCCATATATTTATGCCAGTGTTAACCAAATACAAAAAACTTCCAAACAGGACTGGCTGCCTTTTTAAATGAAGAAATGCTGTTGTTAATATGCTTGCGTGTAAAAAAAATCAACTCTCCCAGGAAGCAACTTTGTAGAAGAAGCTAAAAAGTATACGAGGCCTTACATCCTTTTTCCGCTAAATTACAATTCCGTTGATTGTATTCCACACATAGATACATATACGCAAACTTAAAAGGATTTTAAGCAAAAAAATACGTTTAAAAGACATGCTTATGCTTACGATGGCACTCTGAAAAGCCTTTTCAGTTATTTTTGTATTAGTTTTGATTTTACTTTATTTTCTTTTTCTGAAAGTTTCTAGAAAATCTCATTATTGAAATATATTCGAGTTTGAACTATGCCTCTAAAATCGTTTCTCTCAAAGACCTTTAAATAAATTATTAGATCATTAAATATCAAACCAGAAGAAAATGCCTTTTCACACGTGAAAACATGAATGCTACCAAGTCCTAGTTACAGCACACACTGAAATAAAAACCTTAAATGAATTTTGTCATTAATAACGAGCTAACGTAAGAATTCATTGTATTAATGAACAATTTCATGAATACAATGAAAACTTTCAATAAGCTTATGAACAATTTCATTCAAACAATGAAGAATTACTAATGATGCTACTTCATTAGCTGAATGAATGTTTTTTCTCTTAGTGCACAGTGGGGAATTTAGAAAAAAAAATATGGAAATAATTATGCAATTTCTTAATTTCATACAGCATACTTAATGTGCTTAAGTTTGGAATTTGGATTTTGTATCTCTAAAGAGGAGGAGGAGCCATAAAACACCAAAGTGGGTCACCTCGAGTTAATGAAGACTTTACTTTAAATTGTTTTTAAGCTGATAACAAAGATTTAAAAAAAAGTGTATTATGGGCTTAATAGGTTTTCTGCTTATTAGTTTAGTTTAATTTGACAATATGTCGAATAATAAATTTCTTACAATTTAGTTTTCAAAAAAAAAAATATTTAAAATTTTTATCAAACTTGCTAAGGAGAAAGAAGTAAAATATTGTTCGATTTGCAAAAAAAAAAAAAACTTCTTGTGGCCTTAAAACCAAAATTTTAGTAACTGAGAACAAATTTGGTGGAAAACGCACAATTAAAAAAAATATATAAAAAATTATAGGTAGGGGAAACCACCATGAATTAATTCAAACTCTTGGCATCGAAAACCCCACTGTACGACGCACAGAAGAGTATTTGAGCCAAAAAGCTGGCCAATAATGTGTTTTTTCAGTTTAGATTACTTGTCAAAAGCTATTCAGTGCCCCTGGATCAATGAAAGAACTCATATAATTTTCTTCACTTCCCTGACTTTGGCAGTGTCTCATAAAATTTTGTTGTGTATCGACTGCGAACTTAGTTCTTAAGATGTCTTTAAATTAATTTTTGCCTTTTTGGCCAGCTTTTTGGGTCAAATACTACTCTGTGCGACGGTTAGATATTGCTACAAAAATGTATCTGGGTATGTTCTATATTCCACGTGAAATGAAATCGTTCAGAATTGTTTTAGTTTTGTTGTTATAAGTACCCTGAAAGAAGCGTGGGGTTAAGTGTCCCCAAGTCACCACTTTTGTGGACTATTTTGGTGACATGGTCAATGGAGCGTCTACATATTAACAATGTTAATTTGATGCGTAGAAAACATTTTGTCAGATACCCACAACTATGCTTCTTAATGTCCCTGCAGGAAATGCGAATAGTGAAATTGTAGTGATTTCCTAGTGACTTTGTCAGTAGTACTACTGACCAGTTGTACCCCAGCCCATGTAATCATATATTGACATATAACATAGGGTTGTCATTGAAAATCTTCCACTAGACTTTAGCACTACTGACTAAGTAGCTCTTTTGGGACCACATATAAACATTGGCACCAAAGATTCAGTAGTAAATTTTAGGGGCTCTAGTCAATAATATCGATATTTCCTTTTCTCGATGTCAATATAAAATTTTAGTGATATACTAGTGACATTGTCAGTAGTACTACTGACTAGGTGTACCCCAGCCAATGTAATCGCCTATTGACATATAACATAGGGTTGTCATTGAAAATCTACCAGTAGACTTTAGCACTATTGATGAAGTAGTTCTTTTGCGACCATATGGAGACATTTGAACTAAAGGATCACTGGTACATTTTAGTGACCCTCGTCTACAGTTTTATAAGGGTTGGGACAACAAACTTAAACACACATATTATATATTTGTTTAATATTATTTTTTTATTAAAAATTAAATAAATTACGGGTATGTATTTTTCACCCCCGACCAAAAAAAGGGGTCTTATAAGTTTGTAGTGTGTGTCTGTGTATCTGTGTGTCTGTCCGTGTCCACGTACAGCCCAAACGGCTGAACCGATTTTGATTTAGTTTTCTCTGTTTGAAAGGTGACTTGATCGAGAAGGTTCTTAACCATGTTGGAAGAAAACCGGTCCAGCCGTTTAGAAGATGTCTGATCTTATCTAGATATATCGGGGGTTTTTAAAATTTAAAATTTTTGTTATTAAATTATTTAGACCGAAATATTTTTTAACGGTCTAATTCATAAAAGATATTTGAGGTTTATTACAGGTTTATTTGACAAATTCACCATAGAAATATGTCAAATAAGCGCTCAATAAACCTGAAATATTTTTTATGAATATGGCAGTAAATATATACCTTTTCGAAAGAAGCTTAAAACATATTGATTGAAATTAAAAGTTTGCATTTGTTTAAAATTGAAACAGTCAATCAGAAGCATTAGCAGATTGCAATTCTGCTATTGACTGTACAGCATAATATAAAAAAAAGACAACAAACTATTAACGCCTTCGTTGACAATGTCACCGGAAAGACACTAGAACTGTTCTCTCTAATGTATATCTTCTACTCGCGCATAAAAGGAAAGTTGTCGACATTTTAACTAGTGCAATTGTCGCTAGAGGAAAGAGTGTTGACATAGAGACATATGGTTCTAGGCTGACTGGAGGGGTTTTATTGGTTTGTTGAAAATACAAGTGGCGTCAAGCAAAATTCAAGTGTTTATAAAAATTAGTTACTAAATCATTTTAAAAGTCAAATATAAATGTATTAAAAAATAATTCAAAGAATAAAGCAAAAAGAAATTGCAAAAGATTAACAAAAAGCAATCCATTTTGTAAGTACATACGAGTATAAATATAAACAATTTTAAAATGAAATAATTGTGGAAATTTTCATGAGCCTGTAAAATATTTTGTGGGATCAGTTAAATATTTGCTGTAAGTCCAGATTCATACGTGAGTGTTTGATTTTAATAATTCGACGAAACATTGATTTTTTCATTTACATATATTTAATAGAAACGGCAAACCAAATCCCTACTTGCTGAACGAATGAATGAATTACACAATTTTTTTTATGCATTAGTTCCTTTTTTTATATTTTTTTTTCTGCAGGTGGTGACAGCATCTATAATGAATCAGAAGTAAGTAAGTACAATCTTACTATTGACATTTTCGTCATATGGTTCCACAAGAACAACCTAGTCAGTATTGACGCAGTCTACTGGTAGATTTCGTAGGACAAGCCTGTGTTAAATGTCAATAGTAGATAGCATTAGTTGGGGTATAATTAGTCAGTAATTAGTACTGGTGACATCGTCAATAGATAATCAGCAGGGAAACCAGAAATATGCTCTAAAAAAGTGTTTAGGCGCATTCAACATACACTAAAAACTTGAAAATATGCACCAAAAACTCAAAAAATATGCTCTTAAAAATTATATAAATTAGTTTAATTGTAAGTGAAAATTTATTTCTAATTCAAAAATTCAACAATATTTGCAATTAAAATAAGACAAAAATAAAACAAACAAAAAAGGGAATAAAAAAATTAACAAAGAATAACGGGCGTGCTTAGGAAATAATTTGAGTTTGAAGTGGACGTTAAAACAAAATTACCATACAAAGTTCGACTAAAGCAAATAATACAAATTAATTTTTATTGGATACTCTCATACGAACTTCACTTTAATTTCAAAACATCACGATATCAGAATTAAGGATTTGGAACTGTATTTTGGATAACTAAATAAGGCAAGATCTTTATTTAAAATTTTTATTCCAATAAATAACAAAATATTGACCTAGAATTTCAAATAAAAATCGTTTCTGTCACATCTAAATAAACTTTTATACATTGACAATTTTCCTTCAACGTCTACTCTGGACAGAGTCCGTCACAAATAGCAAAACTGAATTTGTATTGAAACTAACGTCCTTAGAACTTCGTAATATATGTATAACAAAAATGTATACACTACATCGAACATAAGAAATGAGATTTAGATGGCAAAAAATAAAAATTTGGCCAACCATTTAACTTGTAAGCATATTAACCCAGATAGCGGTGAGGAATTTTTTCTTTAAAACTTAAATTTTTATTTCGAAAGTGAAATTTTAATAAGTTTCTAGAAAAAAAATTACATAATTTGTTTTTTCAGAACAGGGTGTCCTTTGAAAGGATGGTTGTGAAAAGCAGGTTAAAATAAAAAAAATTCTATAAAGTATCAAAATATGCCCTAAAATCGTAAATTATGCTCTAAAACTTCGAAAACATACTACAAATATGCGTGTAATACTGATATATGCGAAAACATGCTTTAAAGGGTAAAATACACAAAAAAATGCACTAACAAATCGATGCCAAAATTCATAAAAAGTTCTGAAACATATAAATATATTATCCCCGTATTCATACGTCACTCAGGAAAAAACATACAATTGCATATTTGCGGTTTCTTTGATAAACAGTATACTTTTACTATTGACATTTCCTGCAGGGTACATACTTTCAACAACAATTCCATGGCAATTGCGCATGTTTTAATTTCACGTAGAATACAGAACATACCCGATAATTTAAAAATAAATTTTTTTATCTACTTACAAATGGTTAACTTATATAATAAAAAATATACATCGAATCTTCTAGTTTTGCCCCAAGTTACAATGACGATCTCTAAATACCAGAAAAAATTTAGCAAGCCGAATATGATGCACTTTTACGCTTTCTTTTAGTTTTTAAAAACTGTTAAGCCTCGCCTCGCTTCCTTTTTTTGTATGCACACACATTTCAAAGTCATAAATTTAATGCAATAGTTTACTTTCAAGTGTATTTTTTTATATACGAGTATCTACATACATACGTACATAGTTTATATTTTGCTTTTTATTATTCTGCTGATTTTAGCCAAATAGATAGACGCAGACATTGTACCGTGTATGTACGTTGTGAAAGAAAGCCTAGATTTCTTTATGAGAATGTACAAAGTCCTTAATTTTTTCTACTTCGCAGTATTTAACAGCATATGAATGTCCTGTATGTAGCTTTAACAAAAAATAAATCAAATACGGACAACAATATACATACATACATACATACATACCTGCATACATACATACATACATACATACCCTGTAGTAAATAAAATAATCAGTTGAGAAAAAACATTAAGTCATAAATTAATTATTTTGCAAGTGACAACAAATTGGTTTAAATCTCATGCAGATATCAACCAAACATATTGAATAGAAGCACACGTAAGAAATAAATAAAAGCAAAATAAGTAAATGAAAAGAATATAAAAAAATCAAAAAAAGCATGCCATGAAATTAAATGCCAAATGTTTGTGTTGAAAAAAAACTAAATAATTTCAATACTTACCCCCATATTCATAAAAAAATAAAATGAATTTGAAATCCATTTCAGGAAAATTTTGTATGATAAGTTTTAAATAAAATACATTTCAAATTCATTTTGAATCTTATGAATATGGGGGTTAATATGTATAATATTTTCTATGAGCGGTTCGTATGTTTGGATATATGTATGTATTTATGTACATATGTATATATGTATGTATGTACGAATTTTTTATTTTTAGTGAATATAATAATAATAAATATTTATATAGACATATGTATATGTATTTACATATATATTTAAATACATATATATGATTATATCATATAAATATACATATCGCTCATTTGCTTCAATAGTGGCACAACTGGAAAAAACTAGTTTTGCAGAAAACGCGTTTTAAGTTTTCAATTTGCATACAACTCAATGGAGATATGAAAAAAAATCTTCTCTCAGGAGGTGATGGTACAAGCTATTTGTATGAAATTTTTACACAAGACAAAATACAAAATGCCGAATCTTTCTGCATTATTAACTCAAAAAACCCATTTTTTGAGTTATGCCACTATTGAAGTAAATGAGCGATATGTATATCTTTTTCTTACTTTAATATTAATTAACTACAAATTGGTTGAAAAATAAGTAGTTAGTAGTCAATTTAAAAGTCATGCAGAGATGGCCAATTGACTACAGCCTATGATATGCCTATGTTAAAATAGTGAGTCGGCGACAAGGAAAAAAGTCACTTAATCAACTAGTTGTGGTCAGTGCTGCCAGAATGATGATTTTATCATATTTTTGATGATTTTCGGATCAAAATATGATTACAAGATTTTTTTTCTCGAATGATGATTTTTAATTTTGAAAATTATGATTTTTACTTTCAATACATGTACAATTTTCTTTGTTGTTCAACAATCTTTACCCAATAAACAATTTTGCTTGAAATCAAATGTAAAACAATTGTTATTCAAGTCACATATTCAATTGTCAAGGGTTGAATTATGCTTGATTTACACCTTATTTAAATTTTCCAGTGAAATGTAAACCTGAATTCAATTCGAACAATTCATTTCAATTAAAGCCTTGAATTATACTATAATTCAACCTTGTATTACAATTGAATTCAAGTATATTTTAATGTTCAAGAACAATACTTTTAAAATAAAAAGGAAAATGCAATCGACAAGTTTTCTTATAATAATTTTCTGCATATCTACCTTCACTATTGTTTTCACGTTTTTACACATTTTGTTTTCTAATACATAATTCACTTTTTTATTTATCTTTGATATTTTTCATCACAATTTAAATTTAAATGTATTATGCCTGATTTTTTATTTTAAAATATTTTCAAACTTGAATATTACTTGAAAAAATGCTTGAATTCAACTTTGTTTCCAGTTAAATTTCAAGTGATTGAATTTTATTTTTTTGAGTGCTTATTGGGTATCAATAGCTATATACCTATAAAGAAACCATTTTAGTCCCAGCGAAAATATTCTTCTACGTGGAAACAGGTCAGTAAGGGAGAGAGAGCACAACTCTCCCTCCTCCCCTGGGGTCATTTAAAAAAAAACAAGAATAAGAAAACGTGACCTTACAAGCAAAATTAAAAAGAAAAAAGTCATCTCAGAGAAGTAACGAAAAATCGATCCGGAATATACTCAAATCTTGGACAAATCTATACCAAATCGTTTAACAGAAGTCATTCTACGCCAAGGAAAAGCAATTTGCCTCTAAACAGCATATTTTATATGATAAGAATATTAGCAATGTCGAACACTTTTATGTTTGAATTTCTTAACTAATTCTTTTAATGAAATTTTTATATTAGTTACTTATAAAAAAATAAGGTCATTAATTTTTTTATTATTAAATACAAAGTTCTTCAACAAAATGCTTTCTAAGCTCTTTTTGTAATATCAGACAGTAAATAGTTTTTTATTGATGAAAACAAAATAACGTTGGTGTATGTCGAATAGTTTTTTTGTCCACTGTAAATATGTGAATTGTTGTTAAATTTTTTATTAAAAAAATTGGACTAGTGATGATTTTTGTCTTCAAAATATGATTTTCTTTCCGACAAATGATGATTTTCTTTGCAAAGCTTCTGGCAGCCCTGGTTGTGGTTATTAAAAAACCAGTTTGAAGTTACTTACAAATGGGTTTGAGTTCCTATAGGGTATGAAGAATGTACAATAGATCAACATGCATGCAATAAAGGACTTGCTTTTCGTATTCATAGTAATAGATAAAAATAATGAACATAGTTGTGAATTTTAAAGGAATAATAATGGCTCCGAATGAAATATAAAAACATGGAGAAAGAAGAGAATTGCACTGCTTTTGTATGTCTGTATTTGTCCGATTGTCTTCATTGCATAGTTGTTTGATTCGTACACTTGAAGTAAAATATTTTTTTCTTTAGGTTTTTTGCTTCTACATACATATATGGTACGAGTAATATGTATTAGAAAATTCTTAAATTTTCACTACGAATGGGGGCAGGTATTTTTATATGGCTCTCAGTTTTGTCGGTAAAATGTTGAATACATTTTATAAAAACTTTGAAAAATATAGAAATTCACAAGATTTGATTATATCAAATGCAATTCAGTCTAAAATTTGTTCATTTTGGGCTAATAGGTGTTAATACTTTGAAAAGTTGTTCGAATTGGAATTATCATACGAGTACAGAACTATCTTAAAATCGCTTTTTTAAATTAAAACTTCTATTTTGGAACTGAAACAAATTTTTGACGAAAACTAACCACTCTACCAAAATTAACAAGCATGTGCATAATTAGAAAATAAAACAAACAACAATGCAGAGGCTATTGTAAATTAGAGATGGTAAAATTGAGCTTTTACTACAAAAAAAGCTTGCAGGAAATTATAATACGATGAATCACAACAATTCACATATTCCTTTTGCACTAAAAAATTAACATATAAAGTTGAAATTTGAATCAACTGATACCACACTCAATGAACCAAACAGAAGAATGCTGATGGTCAAGTTATGGCTGATTTCGAAAACAGCATATTTTTCCGTTCTGCTGTGTTTGTCAGAATATTTTGAATTAGTCAATCAGAATTATCACATATAATTTGTCAAACAGAGCGAACCCCCAGGGGAGTTTATTTTTGACTACGGGTGTGGCAATCCCGCGGCCCCAGCTGGGGTGATTTGCCTTTTTCTGTTGACGTACCTTTTGTACACTACCCATAGAACTTATGTGTTACTACCCGATCTCTGGCATTTCATATTTATAAAAGGAAAACAACTACACTCGTGGCGTGAGAACTTGGAGAATCGTACGTGGTGGCTCTTGGTTGCCACCAAAATTGCTGGTAGAATAGTCTAGGCTTTCTAGTGTTAAACCAATGCTAGTGGTTGGTATGACGCGGTCAGCAGACACTATTCTAGGTGCTTTTGCCGCCATAAAACAGCTAGTACTGTTTTGACAAAGTCATTACGGCAAAGAGTTTAGATAGCTCTTCTGAGTACCTCAGCAATGTGCTCGACATAGTATAGGGATAACAATTATGATTGAAGTTTGCATCCTATGTGCCTTGAGGAATGGGCACAGGGTTGATTCTAAAGGGTGCATACATACTTTTGTCCAAATTTGCAATTGTGATTTAAAAAATACAATAACGATGCTATAGATACCATAGAATTCATTAATTAAAAAAAATCAAAAGAACCATACTAAGAATGTTATATAAAATTTTTTGCTTAATAACAATCTAATTTTTTAAAGACGACATCAGAAGAGCCTTATCTGCATATTGTTCATATGTTGCAAAAGCTTATAAAGACAATGAATTTACAAATATATAGAAAGCTTTTGAACAGCTATTTGAGGGACGGTACTGCCATCTCTGGAATGCCGCTATAAAAAGATGAACCTTATTATGCAAAGGCACGCCAACTATGTATGCACGTTTAATTCTTACAATATGAAATTGTAGGATATATTACACACAACTCTAACTCAATTTTTATTTCCAATAACATTTTACTGACTTTCGCAAATTTATTTCGTGCCTTCAGTTGTTTGGTTTGCGCGAGAAAATGCGAATGACGTAAATTTATTCTCATCAGCAGCCAATTGCATTTTTTTTACTGATGTATGTATGTATGTATTTACGCTTTTTGATTTCTTCTATTAAAGAATTTTAAGCTTTTTAGCTTTAAAGTGTCTTCAACATATGCATATGCGCCCATAATTATCAAAGTGGTCGTAGTCATATATTTCTTGTGCATTTTTATATTATGCAATATTTTAATTTAGAGTTGTTGGCGAGAAAACAATTTCTTTTATCATTTCTCACAGTTAGCTTAACTTTACGATTTTCTTCACGGTATCTGCTTTGTGATTCTTATTTAGTTTGGGAAACGTTGGAGATATTTATTTCATATTAACATTTCTTACTCAATCAGCTCCGTCATAGCGTGTACTGTAGCCTAATTCCCTTTCCACCGTTTCAGTAAAAGTGAATCGTGTCTCTCTCCAATATTTGTCACTTTCTTTCATTATTTCCTGATTATGTTAACAAACTGTTAACATAACATCGGAAATAAATAAGAAATCAATCACAATTTTATAAGAACCATGTCGAGCTTAACAAACATAAGAAAGTAGTTGACCAGTTCACAAAGTGTCATATTCATTGGAGTAAATAGACATTTTTTCTAGGGGGCGCATGAGTAATATTAATGTTAAAACCAACTGTTAAAACCTGGGTTTACCATACAAATTGTTTTTGTTTAATCCAACTTAAAACCATTTCTGAATTGGTTTTATTTTGGTTTTATGAAATGCAACCTTGTTTTCACTGTGGTAAATTCAGTGCTGCCAGGTTCAAATGACCGGAAGCAGCTGATAATGTTTATGCCAGTGAATAACAACAGATGTCGCTTGAAAGATTTTCAACTTAAAAATGGATGCAGCAGCAACAATAAGTAAAAAATTATGGAAAAATAAGAGTTCTTTGGAAGGAAAACAACAAAAATATTTTCATTGACCTCTGGAAAGTGAAAATAAACAATATGACATATCGAACCACCGATAAAAAAGTTGTATTTTGTGATTTATTTGTACATTTTTTATATACAATAACTTGATTTCCAAGCACTTCATCACTTTGTATTACTAGTTCCATAATTTTAAAATATTTATTTACAAAATATAAAATGATTTCCATTTTAGAGCGCATTGTAAAGTTTCTTAGTTTTTCATACAAACAAAAACAGTTGTGCAGTTTGTCAAATAAGTGTTATAAAAAGCAGAAAAAAATACAACAACAAACTCACGCATTTCTGCAGGAGATTTATTTTATTTTGAGCAAAGTTATTAGACAGTCTGTGAGTTAAAACCTGAATTTAACAAACTTGCAGTGTGAATGCAAGATCAGCTGTTTATGGTTTTAACGTTAAAACCAGGTTTTAACTTGCAGTGTGAAAACACTATAACTTTTTATTCGAATTTTTAGTTTTTGTTAAACATTATTTAAATTAGCTTATTCTTCATTCAATAAAAATTTTGACCATTTACTCTTTCAAATTTACAACAACAAAATACAAAAAAAACTCCCCACACTGACCCACAGACTTTTAAGCATTTAAGCCATTGGACATAAAACACGCGTACATATAAGACGACTTAAATTTAATTGGATTTTTGAATTAAAAAAAAACAATGGAAAAAATTGCTACGTAACCCAATACATTTGTGCCATTTTACACGATGATGAAAAATGAAATGAAAAAAAAAAATTAAAACTGATGTATGAATGCATGGATAAAGAGCATTACAACGACAGACAATAAAACAAGAACACCAATCAACAGTTGTAGTTGAAATAAAACAACAAAACGACTGAATTAATCTGGATTTGTTGAAATGAGAAAAAAAAGAATGAAATATATAAAAACAAGTATGAGTACTACGAGTATATTCGGCTGTGTCGAATCTTATATACCCTTCAACAACGTAAGTATGTAAATCGTGCCATAACCGCCAAAAAAAAAAAGCTTAAGCGACATAATTTTCGAACTCAGTTTTTTTACCAATATCGATTATTTGCAATCGAGGTTAAGAAAATTTGTCGGTTAAGCCTTTTTGGCGCTTATGGCTCAATATACTCCATACATAATTGTATGTGTTCTGGCTTTCACATTTTTTCTTGTGAGTTCGGATGTTAAAACACATCCTACGCCTGTTTAAGTTGAACTTTAGAAAATTAAAATTAATAGTATGTGCTCTTGCATCCGATTTTAGAGGAAAACGATTGTTAAATGAACGATTTCCAAGTTTTAGATTTTTTCGTTTTCACTTTTGGCAAAAAAACTCGTATTCTTTTCACTTGTTAACAGTCTTGTGAAAAAAAATACGAGTTTTTTTGCCAAAAGTGAAAACGAAAAAATCTAAAACTTGGAAATCGTTCATTTAACAATCGTTTTCATCTAAAATCGGATGCAAGAGCACATACTATTAATTTTTATTTTCTAAAGTTCAACTTAAACAGGCGTAGGATGTGTTTTAACATCCGAACTCACAAGAAAAAATGTGAAAACGATGTGAAAGCCAGAACACATACAAATATATTTCGTATTAAAACATTTGTAAGCGAACTTAAATCGTTATACATTTGTGGGCCCTGTCTCATATATTTAAAGATTGATCTCCATGTTTTGGCAACAAAATGTATGAAAACGACTCATAGTGCGCCATTTTACATGCATTTCATTTTGATGCTCAACAACAATATCTGCTGCATGTAAAATTTTACTAAATTCAACTATAGTTCTTACAAAAAGCTGCACAAAGTATGGCCAGGGTGGAAATTTCGATACAATCGTAGTTTTTTTTTAATAAAATACGATGTTCAAAAATCGTGGTTGTCCTAATTAGTCATACTAAGGCTAGGAATCACTATCCCACACAATGATATGACTTTTGAGAAAACACAACCCTGGTATGATCGAGTTTATGAAAACTTTCAAAAGACAACAGAAATTCATTACATCGTGATTGTATTTTTTTAAAGTCGTACGATTGTGTAGGATAGTGAGTCCTGGCCTTTAGTACCGATCATAGAACCTATAATTTTTCTCGGCAAATATATATACATCGCTATGATGGTCCATTACTATTTTCTGAAAATATGAACTCTGAATCTTGATCACTTTTGCGATTTTGTGTTCAAGCTGCTGTAATGGGTAGTAATGCTTTAATACCTTAAAAAGTAATGAGTGGTACTTACATATTTATCTAATTATTTTATATGTATAAAATAAATTAAAGCAAGCAATTGCTTATATCATTACGTGAAAGCAAAGCGCAATCAGCAATAGCAATTTTCAACAGCATTTGCGGCCGTATTTCGCCGATAACTCTTCGACTCTTGATTTCCAGGTGTTCAATTGCTTGTGGTTTATAGAAGTACACAAATGACTATAACATAACCCCAAAGAAAATAATCCAATGGGGTTAAATCGCACGATCTTGGTGGCCAATTAATTATGCCATTGCGTGAAATTATTTTTTTTATCAAAAGTTTCTTTGAGTAAATCAATTGTAGCGCCCACTGTGCGGCATGTGGCTCCATTCTGTTGGAACCATATATCAGCAACATTAATGCCACGTAATTGAGGTACGAAAAAATTTTGAATCATATTCCTATACCATAGCGTTCACCATTGACAGTAACATTCTGACCATCGTCGTTTTTGAAGACATATGGGCCAATGATTCTGCCAGCCCATAAAGCGCACCAAAAAGTAATTTTCTGAGGATGGAAGGTTGTTTCGACAAAACCTTGTGTATTCTCCTCACTCCAAATGTGACAATTCTGCTTATATGCGAAGCCATTCGACCAGAAATTGGCTTCATCGGTAAATAAAATTTTGAATGAAAATTCAAAATGAATATCAATTTGTGCTTCAACCCATTCGCACGCGTTGCTCTGGTGTAAGTCGATTCATAATGAAATTGCAAAGCAAACTAAACAAAAAGCAACTATCAGCTGGTAAATGGTTGCTCAAATAAAGCAGTGATGCCAACTCAAAGTTGTGATACTTTAAAAAAGAAACCCTTTACTTATTTTAATACTTTGCAGTTATTAATAAATTGAACTTTGAAATCAAAGCAGATTTGTATTTCAATTTGCAATAAATTAACTTTGATTTTACGTTCAGCTGACTATAAGTTTTGATCAAAGAGTTAAGTATTTGTAGGCAACAAGTAATCCATTAATATCTGAATATTTTTAAGCAAAAACTAACGCATGCTTGTAATCATATAATTGCACTCCCATGAGAGGTAGATTTTTAAGTGCTTCCTATATATTTTGCGCTTCTCAAACGAAAATTCAGCCAAATTATAAGTACCTTCGACTATAGAGTACATAATTTCTTTTTCATTCCAGTAAACAAAGTGTTTGCTGGGTTTCCTCATTGAGATCTGTGATCAGTACTTAGGACGAATAATCTTTGTGAATTTTTTTTTTAACTTTTTCTTATCACTCCCATGAAAATTATTCAAAAGCTTAAAAAATATCTTTCTTCGTTATTTTTATAAGCGTACAGATTTATTCCTATATTTATGATTTGATTAGGCAAAAGTTCGCATCGCTTTGTAAGCCAAATTGCATGTGATAATTATTAATGAACAAATAACACCAAAGTTAATTGTAAATATATTCTGACCAACACTTAGTAGAACGGAACAACTAGCTGTTTTCGAAGGTCACTACACTTTCATCATCAGCGTTCTTTTACTCAGCCATTATTGCAAATGGAATATGTGAATTGTTTTGATTCATCGTATTACAATTTGCTGAAAGCTTTTTTTTTTGTAATGAAAGCTCAATGTTACCATCTCTAAATTTACAACAGTCTTGCCATTGTCACATTTATTGTTTTTCGGAAAAAAAAATGCTGTTAACCTGAATTAGATTGTTGATTTTTATTTTATTTTTTATACTTTAATCCATATTTTTACAGCAAAGTTACATTATTTTTTTATGCAAAATTTAAAAAAAAATGTATCTCCAAAAAAGCTAAAGTTGGAGCCGCGCCTACCTTGGACAGACAGCTACTTAATAGACTTGGATCGAAGTCAAACCTAGGATCAATCTCATTTAAATTACATGGGTTTGATCATTGGTTTGTATCAAAAACGAGCTACTTAAAGAATTCGGTGCAAGTCTAATGCCTAAACTCGCTCGGAATATAAACTGCATTACATTTAAAATTTTTTTAAATTAACCTTTGAAGTTTCCTTCAAAGAATTTAGTATTTTTATCCCGTATGACGTAATGGAAGGGTCTGTTAGCATTAAACTCTATGCCACCTATGCGATCGGAAAATTCATCATCTGCAAAGAAAGAAATATTAAAAAATGTTAAAGATTAAAAGAATTTAAGCAACAAGTTAACGCAAAAAAACACGTCTATTAACAAAGTTGGAGCTGAAATGCTTAAAAGTATAATAATGATGTTTCAAGCAGATATTTCAATTTAGTGACGAACAATGGACTAATATTGCCACTGATTGATTATAAGACAGAAATTAAATTAAAAAAATTTAGAAATAAAGGAAGTTTTGGATATTAAATGTTATGGTAAGCTTACGAGTTTCGTTTACGAAATAGTTTGCTTTGAGATGGGTATAAGCTAAGAAGTTTTAGTTTTAATAATCTTTTAATATAAACTGAAGTAAGAAGGCCGAGTCCTTCTGTTATTCTCTATATTGCTCCAATTTTTACACTGGTGTCAAAAAACTATTTTCACTGTTTGAAAACTTGCAGCCATATCGTGCTTGCGAACTTTTGTCATAGAAACGATCAATACTCTTTCCCCCAACCAAATACCATAAATTGAAGTAACAACAATTTAGTTGGCTACTGTACGAGAAGTTTTAACGTGCAAGTTGTGGTAAAGCTTTCTAATGTACTTATTGCTCAATTCAAAATCTTGGTTGTATAGTTTAAAGTTGTATTTAAAGAACAATTTTTAAAAAGATCTCCAAAAAAGCAAGTTAATTTGAAAAATTTTGCTTAAATATTTCTTTTCACATACAACCTTAAAAGATACAACAATCATTGTGGGTTCAGCAAATATGCATTCGTTAATTTAATAAAATAAAATGTATATGTGACCTTCTCCGAGAAAAGGGACCTAGTGTGTCAAAAAACGGTTGTGTTAAAATCGATAAAAATGAGAAAAACATTAAAATTTTATTTTTTAAATGCGTTTTTCTCAAAACTTCATTTTCACACACTACATAGGTCCCTTTTCTCGAAGAATGTAACATATTCATACCACCTGTTTAATAAAAAATTAAAAAAATAAATAAAATGAACGTTCACTACACAAAACTTGTTATAATTAAATTTTCAGAAGCAATCAGTTAATAAGACAATTTACTTTGCTTGAAGTGATACAAAATAATAAGGGTATTCACGCCAATACTTGCATGTGTGCAAAGTGCATAATTGCACTTTCTGATTTTAAATGGAAAAAGTGTGAAAACTTCGCCAATTAATTATGTAACTAATGTAATACAGTTAAATTAAATTACAGCTTTTCTATATAAAATATATATTGAATAAATAAATTGCAGCTTAAATGCGCATATCAAATTGCACTTGACGCATTTAAAAAACGCACGAGGGGTGGTAGGGGATAATGTCTACCTCACAGAAACTATCTAACTGATTTTGGTGAAACTCAAAACATGGATAGACATGAGTCCAAGAGAAGACATAGGCTATACATTTACTCTAAAATAGAACCACGAGGGTAGAAGGGGGAAATTTGTTTCTCCTTTGAAGCTATCTATCCGATTCTTTGAAACTATCTGTCCGATTTTTATGAAATTCAAAACTTAGATTGTCTAGGCTATACATTGACATAGGCTATACATTTTTTTAATAGAGGCAACTGGGGTGGCAAGGGGAAGTTTCTTTCTCTTTGAGACTATCTATCCGATTTTGATGAAATTCGATAAATTGAGATCTGAGTCGCGGAAAGCACATGGTTATACACTTTTTCAAAAATAGGATCAGGAGGAGAGGTAGGGGGCGATTTCTGCCTCTGTGAAACTCTCTAACAGATATTTATAAAATTCAAAACATGGATAGATTTGAGTCTGAAAGGACACAAACGCTATATAGTATATTTTATCAAACATAAGCCCACTAGGGGGTAAGGGGCAATATCTAAAATAAGTAAAATGTAAGGAACTATGTTCAATGCCCATGAAAAACCGGGCATTTTTTTATGCAAACACAAATTTTAAACTATTTGCAAACGTATTTTTGTGTTATTTTCTATAAGTAAATAGGAAAAGGTTCTTTACTTGGTTGTATTTTTTTATTTTACTTTCAGTCTCAGCTGATAAAATATTTGGAATAATAATAAATATTTCGAATAACAGTGTGTGAAATTCACAATAGCAACATTCATCGTCGAATACATTCGTTCGGTCTACACTTTTCGACTACAGTCGAAGATCGGAAGTTTCTAATAACATGTGCTCTTATTATTATCGGCCCGTCCCACGAAGTCACCAGAAATCGTTCGATCAAATACTTATATTAAAAACAACAACAAATTTTCTAATGTTATTGTTGTTTGCAATAAAAGTTGTTAATCGAACGTTTGCTGGTGAAATTCTGGGGGCAGGCAGACCTTATGCTAAGAAGTCATCGTCAGTACATTAAACAGGCATGTCTGCATTGTATTTTGGTGTAGAGTTAATTTGATAGGTAATTTTTGTCCATTTTGTTAAAACAAAATGTGCTCTGTGCTAGATAATTATCCAGTAAAAAATAGCTTCCAAGGAAGTCAATACGATTCTTAACTTGTGATTCGAAAGTAGCAAAAATTTTAACGTTTTCTAATGATTTTTACATAAAATTGCCATTGAAAGAAGTGCTCTGTTTTTGATGCAACGCATATGCAGTGGTTCCGAAGTCATTTTCATGTTGTTAAGTAAATCTGATTTATTGTGCATATGTTCATTTTTCTTTGCCTAAATTTTTTTTTTATATCAATATATTTTTTATAAATAAAAATCTAATACTTCCTTTTCCTAAAAAAAAAAATTAGGACATATTGTAAGTTTTTGCGAAAAGTACTTAATGGCCGAGACATTAGAAAGCTGTTCAAGAGCAACTTTGATTAATCGCTTGTTGAAAATCATTCAGTGGCATGGATTTACCTTCAGCGTGTATGCACCAGAGTCTTGGGAGGGGATCGAGACGCGGCACCGGAAGCAAGAGAATGAATGGGTGAAAGAAATGCTGTATAATTTTGAGAAAATCGGCACATCGATGACATTCAAGCTGTATTTTCTTCATTTTAATTTTGACGATTTTATCAAACCACTCCCTAACGAAACCGATGAGCAAGGAGAACGGTTTCACCAAACCACAATGCCCATGGAAAAATGGTACAAAGGTAATATCAATTTTATTGATGCATTGTTTTGCATTCCTATTTTGATTTCTTTTCTAATTCATTCCAGGGGTGTTGGTGGAGTCTGGAAGCACCGTGCCTGTGGACACCATAAGTTCTGAATCAGAGTCAGATTCGGACGACGATTTGGATCCACAACTTAAGAGAGTGCGATTTGCAAGTCCAGGCCCATCAATATTATAAACATACTACGATTATTTTTTTATTATTTTTGTAATATATAGCATACTAGCTGACCCTGGTCCGCGTTGCTGGCCCTAAGCAAACATTAGTGGTACAATATGAAAATTGGATTTTGCCCACGAATAAACTAAATATTGTGCCATCTGCCGGACGAACTTCAAACTACACAGAAACGCTCATCACGCCCCATAGAGCATGTATATAAGGTTTGGTCGAAATCGGTGCAGTAGTTCTTGAGTTACGGTGCAAAACCACAAAAAAAACTAAATATTGGGCCATCTGTCGGACGAACTTCAAACTACACAGAAACGCTCATCACGCCCCATAGAGCATGTATATAAAGTTTAGTCTAAATCGGTGCAGTAGTTCTTGAGTTACGGTGCAAAATCACAAAAAAAAACTAAATATGGCGCCATCTGCCGGACGAACTTCAAACTTTACAGAAACACTACTCACGCCCTATAGAGCATGTATATGAAGTTTGGTCAAAATCGGTTCTGTAGTTCTTGAGTTACGGTGCAAAAACACAAAAAAACTAAAAATTGCGCCATCTGTCGGACGAATCACTATTTCTGAAAGGGGCGTAGCATTTACCGGGGTAGAATATATATAAAAAATCGCGCCGGTCTTTTACAAATATTTTGTGGGTGGAAGGCGTAAATCTGTTGCGGCATTGAAGAGTTCGCCCCTAACAAATAAACGTGTTTTTGATTTTTATATATATTAAGATAAGATAAGCGCTACCTAAACGGTGTTAAGAATCATTCCTAAGAAGTTCATATATTCTAAAGAGTTGTTTATTCATATCTCAGGTACATTTTTGTAGTTGATTGTTTGCTTGAATTTTGAACGGTTTGCTACCTATGGAGCTAAACAGGCGATAAAAATCGAATTTTGTAAATTTTTAGCGATATTCATCTTGAAGATGAAGTTTTTCAATATTATATGTTCAAAATTTTTATTCTTTATGACAAGAGCTATAACTTAGCCTCAGAGAATAAATCACAATTCCGAATGGCTTGCAAGATATGAGCCTAAGAAAATTATCAGTTTTTTACAAAAATTAAACCGATGCCCCAAGTCTTTGGGGATCCATAAAAAAAGTGCATGACTTGGAGAAAAACTGGGAGACATGGGTCATTTTTATTTTGGTCTTTTATGACATAGTGGTGTCTTGAAAATTCACAAATGCTATGGAAGTGGAGAAAAAGTAGTTCCTGAAAAATTACATCCAATTTTTTTCATTGGGTTGGTTGTTGTTGTTAGACTTTTGTTTACCACTTTGCAATTTGGCTTTTCCGAAACCGAACAAGTTTTGACGTGAATGACTTTATTAGACGACTTTTATACACAAGCAAAGCTTAGTTAATTGCATAGCCGTGAGTTTGTGGGAGAGAAGGGAAAAGAGCTTATATTCTCTTTTTCTTTTGCAAAAAAAAAAACTTCAAAAGCATTCTTACTTTTGTTCCATGCCTTACACTTAACAAACGAAGCAAATTCATGCGCATTATTGTGGAATATTTAATACAACTAACGTCCCTTTTCACAATGTGTGGTTAAGAGTTAACGTGAACTTTAACTGACAGTTCTTCATACAAAACTTGCAGTTAAAGTCTCTGTTATCTTTTAACCATACATTGTGAAAAGGTACGTTACAGCTTGAAATATTGGAATCAGCCAATAACATTTTAAAGTCAAAAATTTCTTACCGGTAACAGCAGCAGCCTCAGCACCCTTCTCATTTACTTCAATAACCGCCTTGTGAATAATCGAAGATACTTGCAAGTCTTCATTATCCATCAGCATATTATCGAATTGAGCAGAGTTTGAAAACATACGCCTTATGCCCATCTGTATTTCAATTCGAAATAAATATTTTCAATAAAATTTAAATCATTAAAATATAATTGCTTTTCCTTACCTTTTTCAAAGACTCCACCAAATCTACTTCAAACTCAGCTTTGAATTTTGGCAGAAACACTGTAATTTCATCAACAAATTTCATATCACGGGTTAAGTCGGAGAATGGAATATTTTGCAGTTGCTGCTCCAAGTCTGCTAAAGCAACATGATAATTGGGTAAAATAATCAACATAGACAAATCAGAATCTTTGTAAGACATTTCCAATATATTGGCTTTCAGTTGGGGTAAATGGCCATAACTGAAATTTCCCTGGATATACATGAAAGGTATTTCAATTATGCCCTTATCTGCATGGAAACTCAATTCCTTAGTATCTTCTTCCGCAAATTTGTAAAGCCATTCGCCCTTAAAGTGTATGGCATTAACCAATACCATGCTGGTGTAATCATCCAAGGAATCCTTTGACACTAAATCTTGAATTAAATTATGGGTTTTGTCTCTCACCCAACCGTTTATAGCCATGGCAGCTGCCTCGTTATTGCCAAAGTCTATTTCCTCAACCGATGAAAGGAATTGTTTGGTTAAAATTTCATTAAATCCTTTACGAACTTTTTTGTTATGCTTGATATACATTTTGTTAGCAACTGTAAGAATCGGGCTATTGCGATATTTTTTCAAAATATTATAATAGTAGTCGGCCAAATGTTTGGGATTTTGAGGAGATGAAGTCAAAATTCGGTCTATTTCGGAGGCAGTAGTACTGCTTGCACCCATACGAGCCATGGCAATGCATGTTTGTATAGAGAAGGGAGAAATTATTGTGTTTTTGTTGGGATTGCCTTTCACCAGTTGGGAGTACAAATTAGCGTCAAACTTTCCCAGTTGCTTTTCCAGATTGCTGTTGTCACCACTTATAGGGGAGAGCGCGTGAGAGGGCAACACGTAAAGCCAGATGGTGAATATATAAATTATTTGCCACATTTTGACTGAAAAATAAGTAATTCACAATAAAACTTTATAAATAACATTTCATTGTTGCTGTAACAAATCGTCAGTAGACTTCAACCACACATTTTGAACAGTCACAATCCTCTTATCTTATGTACAGACTTTCAAAAACTATTTGAGAATTCACAAATAATATTTTTGACGATTTGTTACAGCAACAATGAAATGCATATAGACATCGCTGAACCACCAGCAAATAAATTTCAAATTAAAATAAACTTGACAATATGTCGAATAATAAATTTCTTTATAAATAACAAAAAAAAAATATTGTAGTAAAAGCTTTTTTACTTCTAGAAATTTTTTCACTCCAAATTCTTTGTTTAAATAGCACAGTTGTATTGAAACTTAATTAAAAATTTTATTTCATTTGGTTCTTATATAGAGAATTTTCGAGGTAAAATTTCTTTTTGGCTGATACTGGTAGTTAGTTGTTTATCAATTTTATGAACATCCCGTGGTTGTTTACCAATTCTTTCTGATAGTTAAAATTTCTTGATAAAAGCTTTAACATTAAGATATCTAGATAATAACATAAGTATTTGTTTAACCATTTATATACAATTTCATAATGGAATAATAATAATAATAATAATAATAATAATAATGGAATAATAAAATACAATAAAAAGTCTGTCATTAAGAGATGCATATCTTTAAATTGAAATATAACAAAGTGTTGAGAGAAATTGACATTGAAATTTTTTATTTGTTTTTTTTTTTTTTTAGAGAGAAGTAACACTCAGACAATTAATGCCTACTACTATTACTAGGTGTTACCTTCTTTAGGAAAGGGATAGCGATATAGAAGACAGGTGGTGAAGGGAGAGATAGAGGAAAGCTTCATTCTTTTACAACTCTGCTTTTTGCACGTTTGTAATAATGCAGTGGCAGTGTTGCAGCGCCTCTCTGATGTTAAATGAGGTGTATTAATTTTTTGAAGCTGTGTTTTGTAGCCATTTTATTAATTATTTTACTTCGCCGACGATTCTGCTACACAACGGAGGAGGGCGCTGTGATGTTACATTAGGATTAGTATCTGCTGAAGTCGGTATAGTTCAGTGACCAGTGACTATGCCTTCATCACTTGAACTTTCCTACAACAACTGATACAAAGGGACACTAATGCACATCAGAAAAATTCGTGGTGTTGTTATTTAATGACTGTTGGATACAGGGATTGAACCCAGGACCTTCGGTTTTGCAGTCAACGTGCTAACTACTTCAGCCAACGCCACCCTCAAAAGTTTTATCGATACCGTTATGTATGGAATGTAACTTTGTGGAAATTTCCGCTACGATTTCGTTGGGTGTCGAGCGCACATCCGTAATGTTCAGTTCACATCATCCAATTTATGCACAAAATCGAATATTCGTTCCCAATATATAGACACCAGCCTCTGTGCCTTCCCCCATTTTGGATCCATCTGTAAAGACTGCACTACCCTCATATAGCTTATCGGATTTGACCCAATAGTACCTATCCGGAATTACTCGTACCAGTGGAAGTGTTTTACTAAAATCGATTTCAGCGACCTTAATATATGATTTTTTTACGAAAGTTTTTAAAGTATGAAAGGCATTATTCGTGAGGCAAACAACCCAAAATATTTTTCCAAAATTATTTGATTTTTAGCACAAGTATTATGTTTGTATTCAATTACTAAACCAAATATATTTTTACTGAAAGAGGATGCAACCTTTGACTGCGACAAAGCAGCGATACAACTGGTAGAATTAATTACTGAGTTTGATATTTTGGGTGTTCAAAAAATTAACATTTATGTAACAAGGTTTGAAAGGTATCTCTTCAGTCTTAAAAAATGGTCTTGTTGGAGCCTGATCCGAATTATCAGCAGCCGTATTTATAATTTGGGGTCCGATTAAAGAAAATCATCAAGTACAAATATAAAGCTATATCAATACTTTCTGATCGGGCTTGAAATGGCGACACAATATACAAAAAATAAAATAAAATAAATGGACTGAGTTTTGAGGCTTAGCAATAATACTGTCTTGTTAGCAAACAAATTGTTTTTCTCGATTAAAGAATAAAACGCATTGTGTGGCAACACTCTATTCTTGCTAAAGGAATGCATAGCTGATATTATTTTCACTACATACTTCTTACAACTATAGTTCGAGCTGAAAAAAAGTTATCCAATGTATCAATGGTAAAGTGAAAATAAAAAACATGATGCTTATTGAGTTCTTGTTACAACTTTGATATTAGTTGAACTTTTCATATGCTTAAATGAAAGTTTAACATAATATCTCTAGTTTTTCTTAGCAATTTTGGGTAAAGGTTCCCTTATGATCTCCATTAGTAACAGTGAAATGTGCATAGGATCCAGCTAACCCCTTAATAATCAATTTCAGCTTATTTTTAATAAAAAAAAAGTATCTTACTGAGTAAGTAAAATGTTAATTTAGGATGATAAGTGCGTTAACAAATGTTTAACTTAATTTTAACAATTCCCAGAAAAAAACAATTATTAATACGCATTAGTTTTCATAATTATTTTTGTAAATTTTGGCGAAAAATAAATGTACGAAATGCGGTGTTCACCTGTGTATTTATTGTGGAATAAATTAAAAATACAATTTTGCTGTAATTTTTCACGATATACTTCCTCAACGGCCCAAAGTTTCTCGTAAGCAACTTCTATTATCTAGTCACTCTATAACTCCAAAAGTGTGAAATCTTCAAAAATCCCTAATTTGGATCTAATAACTAAGGGAATCAGGAAGAAGATGAGAGGTTTCTTAGGACACCCGATTATAGCTACGCTGCTTAACTATATAAAACAAACATAATGGTTAAATAACAATTTAATAACGCAAAACGTTTCCATTTATTTCCAATTTTTTTTTTCTAGTGGCCTACGATTAAATTAATGTATTGTTTGTGACCGGCAGCGGCTGTTAGCCGGCTTACAACCCATCGGCTGTGTTCTCTAGTTTGTGCTCATGTGCAAAAACAACACACAAAAAATTGAGCAATCCTTCTCATTGTTTTTGTTTCACTCACATCAAAGAACGAAACAAAGCAAAATCAAACAATTTGTTTCGTTTATTTTCGTACTCTGGGGGTCTACTCTGTAATTAAAAACGAAAGAAAATGCTTTCGAATTTTATTGTTTATAACATGTAAATTCGAAAGCATTTTCTTTCGTTTCAAATGACAGAGTAGACCTCTTGGTCTTAAGTACAAAGAAATCAAAACAAAAATAAATTTATAACTGTAATAGTTTCGACTATTTTTGTTACGAAAATCTCGTCTAGCTGCTGTGTTGTGAAATAAATAGCATAGCTATAAAAAATTGTCAGACAGTTGGTTCCTGAGCGGGGTCGAAAGGGTTAATAAATAAAATAGAGAACTAATTGTGCCAACCTTGTCCTTTGCTGCGTTAATGTCAGTTGAAAAAGGTGACGTATAACGTATGACGGCTTCTATGTGTCTGGGCCTTAATAATGCTTATTTTTTATACAAAATCTTACAAATTCCGCTAGTAATACAAGAGTACTAAAACTTTTTTTTATGATTTTATATTGATTGTTATTGAATTTTTTTTCTACAAGTCTTTAGAAAAATATAATAAAGAATGAACTTAACAAACTATTTTAATTATTTATTAACATTTTGTATATTAATCATAATAACAAAATCGAACTTTCCGAATTTGGAATCGGATGAAACTAAAAGCAAATGAAAGTCGACGTTTACCATAACAAACCCCTCAAGGCCTAGTTTAGTTTAGTGCTAATTTTTTTACACGCACTTGAAATTGATGATTTCGGAAGTCTGTCTAACAAGAAAACATCATTTATAATTTGATATTTCGTAGCCCCAGAATATTTTGCTCCACTGACCATTCTAAAAAAATGGTTTAGGTATGGAATATATATGTATACATATATATATTGAATACTCTCTTTCTGAATAAAAACAAGCGTTTCACAAAATTTATTATGGTTTCTGAGATATTAAGCATTTATTTTGCTCCATATGCACTATTTTTAGATTTATTAAGTATTGTTTTGATGTACACGCCATTGTTTGGCGATTACGCCAAATTCTACATACATAAACGTACGAAGTAAAGTTAACTCTTGTTTTGCTTCATTTCTATAAGAAATTAATAATAAAAAAGAAGGTGCCGTAAGAGCAATTCAACGGACACTGTTAAGCAAAAACTTCATCACCCAGACGCAGCCGCCGATTACATGTTTTAATATAAACTTATTAAACACTAAAATAAAATAAAAGAAACTCTAATTATGCATGTTTGAGTATAAGAGAAATCATTTAATTTCATTCTTTATATTAAATACACTTCAATTACATGTTTTTCTTATGTAAGTGTGTAAGCGGATCGATATTTAAAAATATTACGGCGGTGGCTTCTTGGTCGGCGTTAAACGATCGACTTATTTCTCTGAACAGCAAGAAAAATAAAAAAAACTACGAAATTCCCAATTCACAGCAGTAAAGTATACGTATGGAGCAAAAAAAATCTACTTTTTGCAAATAAATTAAGCAAATTGGTGTATGCGGCACAAAACGTATTTTTACTGTAATATTAACTTCTAACTTCATTCGTGGAAGTTGACAAAAATTTACATTTTTCTCCGACACATGGAAGCATTGGTGTGAATACAAAAGAAATCCAGCGGGTATATTTTGAGAAAACTTCTTCGACGTTTTTCTCCATTTCAACTTTGTGGCGTATGGGCTAAACCAATTCTGAGGCAACGATTTATTTTTATTTTCTTGGAAAGTTTTAGTATTGTACTGTTTTTGGGTTCGAGGAATCCATTTTTGGTATTAACTTTTACCTTAAACTCACGCTAGATGGCGCTGTCACACAAATTTTGTCGATTGTCATAGAAAAACGGTGTTTTTAGTTTTTCGAGGCTAAAAAATTAATTTTTAATGTTGGCTTCACTGTAAAACATATTTCTAATCATATTTCGAAGTACGTTTACTATTACAAAAGTGATATTTTTGTGGAAAAAATTGTGTTTGATTTGGGAAAAAACTATTATTTTTTTATTACAAAAAGAATTTTTATGTAAAAAATTAATATTTCTATGTTATCTTATTTAGATATATAACTTAAGTCATCTATTGTAAAGCAAAGTTACTTGTAATTTAAAATAAAGTAAACCGTTGAGTCGATTTCATTATAATAATTTTTCTTTGTAATTTTGTAAATATAAATTTAATAACACATATTTTTATAAAAATATAATTTTTGAAAATACAAAAAAAAAACGCTGATGATGACGGTGTTGTGAAAACAGCTAGTTGTTCCGTTCTGCTAATGTAATTTGGCTTAGAAAACGATACGAACTTTGGCCTAATCAAAGCATATATATAAAATCAAAATGTTTTTATTTTGCTTTCGCTAGAAGTTCCAATTGTAATCAGCCTATAGTGAAATTTAATAACTAGCCTGGTTATCTTTTTGTTTCAAAAACAAAATGCTATTTCTAATGAAATTTTTATTTGGGAAGAAATTTTTTATATGAAAAAAAACAGATAGAAACCCCCAATTAGTTTTATCATTTGGTAAAAATATTTATTTTTACTTAACAATTTATTACTGCAACGCTAAAGAAACTTATCTGTTAGAGAACCGAATTTTAAATTAAATTTGAAAACAATAAAAAATTTAATTAAATTTTCACTATTTTCTAGCCTACATGTTCGATAGTATCATATTTTGTTTAAGTTTTTTTAATTACAATACAAAAGTATTCACTATTTTAAAATGAGTATGAATGAATATGAAAAATAGAATTCTAACTAACTATGGAAACTGGCAGAATAATGCGTGTTATTTTGAAAGACTAAATTTAATATAGAAACTTAAAATATTTTATCAAGCGGTCTGTAATTGGACTTTACGCCTATCATAGTTAAATTTCACAGAACCACCCACATTCCCCCGCTCTATATATAAGAAGCAGCGATTTAAAAATATCTCTGGTATAGAGAATTCCGTGAAATTTCAGTAAGAAAAAAATTTAAATTTTTTCTATTAACTGTTTGCTGTTGTTTTGAAGCAATGCTACGAGTATCAACAGATTTTAAATCAGTATATTGATAAAATGGTAAAAAAAATGTTATTCTCTAATTGCGAGTAAACAACGAAATCCATTGTTTGTATGTGTGAAAATTATCTTTTTTTATTGTAAATAAGAATATTTATAATTAACATTTCAATAGATAAAATTCTTTTTAATTGGTTTTGATAACTGACTTGCGAAAAATCCAAACTATACTTAAGCAACAACAAACACAATTCTTTCACTTCAGATACGCTCGTAACAAATATATTAAGCTATTGTTACGCACATATCGAGCCTTTGCTTCAAGAGAGTCATAACTCAAAAAAAAAAACTTGTTTTGCAGGAAACCAGTTTAAAGTTTTGAATTTACCAACAACTTAATGGTAAAAGAAAATTTAATTCTTTCCTCAAGAGTTGAGTACACAAGATATTTTTATGAAATTTTTAAACAATCTATAGAACGATAGGACGATTAACTCTGCATTTTTGCCATATAATCACTTACTTTTTTTATTGCCAAATTTAATTACTCGCTTACAAACCACATTACATAAAATTTTAAGAAATTAGTAGTATATAGAAGTTTATTGATGAGATGAATGATTATCTTAGTTTTAATAGATTACGTAAAAATGTTGCCAAATAAACAAAGTAAGTATTTCTCCAGAATCGATTATTTTAGTTTCACGCCTTGTTAAAATCATTAAGTTGGTAATCCAGTAAGATAGGAGCTGTCCATATATTACGCAACGATGTTTTCGCCGATTTTTGAAAATAGAGATGTTATTCCTAAACTGTATCTATGTATTAATGATGCGTATTCGAATTCCTAAATATTCGGCCATTTCTAGATATTCGTATTCGATTAAAAAATACATATACATATATAAAGAAAGTCACAAATCCAAAACGAAATTTAAATTAATGACACAAACATATTAGTTTGTAATAATTTAAAAAAATAAATTTTCTAATTTTTTGCTATCCGTTTTTCCGCCAAACAATCTGCTATAGTTTTCCGTATTGATGACTAAGCAGTATTTGAAACACCAAGATGAGAATTGGTATTAGCCTCACGTTCGCTTTCACTAGTTTCTATAAGTGAAATCATCGTGTATTTGAGGGTGGCGTTGGCTGAAGTAGTTAGCACGTTGACTACAAAACCTAAGGTCCTGGGTTCAATCCCTGTGTCCAACAGTCATTGAATAACAACACCACGCATTTTTCTGATGTGCATTAGTGTCCCTTTGTATCAGTTGTTGTAGGAAAGTTCAAGTGATGAAGGCATAGTCACTGGTCACTGAACTATACCGACTTCAGCAGATACTAGTCCTAATGTAATATCGGAGCGCCCTCCTTCGTTGTGTAGCGAAATCATCGGCGAAGTAAAATAATCAATAAAATGGCTACAAAACACAGCTTCAAAAATTTAATACGCCTCATTTGACACCAGATGGCGCAGCAACACTGCATTATCAAAAACGTGCAAAAAAGCAGAGTTGTAAAAGAATGAAGCTTTCCTCTATCTCTCCCTTCACCACCTGTCTTCTCTATCACTATCCCTTTCCTAAAGAAGGTAACACCTAGAAATAGTAGTAGGCATTAATTGCCTGAGTGTTACTTCTCTTTAAAAAAAAAAAAAAAAAAAAAAAAAAAGCTTGTAGATGACTCCATTTGGTCATCTTCAAAAAAATATAAAATGTGCGTGAAACTAAAAAAAAATTATATCTTGGATCAATAAAGGTTGCCGTGGTGAAAAATGTTTCATTCTCGAAGAGAAAATTTTGTAACCAGTGCACTTAGAGGGAGGTCTTACACATTGTTGGGGTGTTTTGGGATATCAAATGACTCAAAATGATGTCCATTAAATTGATAAAAGCCAAATTTTTCTCCCTTTTACAACATTATATTTTCAATACACAATATTTACCCATTTAAAAAAATGTTCTTCCTTAAAAATACCTTAAAATTAGAGGGGCACACCATCTAGTTCTTAGACGCATTTCATTGTTGTTTTCTAAATATTGTTTCTTAAGTTCGTTTGTGTAAAAAACTAAAATAATATCTTTATAAAAATACGTCTATGTATGAAAGTTTCCATTGACACATATCTCAAAACTTAAACATTGTCGCCTCAAGTTGACCAACAAATATATTAAAACTTAATAATTTGATATTGCCATGTACATATGTATCTGGAAAAATATATTTTTTGAAAGGACACTATTTTTGTTCATGACAATGGCAAGAAATGTTTTCCTAAACTTCTGCAAATACCATTTCCTTCTATGTATTTGGTGGATTTAATGTTAATATATGTTGCAATTTGATATGTATATATTAAGAATATTTAAAAATGTAAATTGATAAAGATGAGGAATTGAAAATCATGTAATCCACGCCCTAGGGGCAGTTAGAGCCGTGCGAGTCAATTTTATAAAAAATTACCCTTTTTAAGGGAGCCCCTTAAGGAGAGGAGTTAAGCGGTCGGTGTGCTTAAAGAGATGTTGGGCGGAGAAAATTAATGGGTGCTGATCATACTTTTGATCCATGTAGCGGTGACTCCGGGAAAGTTATATGGTTTTTTGTAATTTTTTTTTTTTTTTTGCTTTTACCCTCAACTTTGAGCACGAAGAGGCGACCTTTGCCCCCATCCAACCGCCACCATTTTTTGGCTCAAATATTTTTTTCCGAACCTCACAAAATGAGGGGTGCTTGCATGTCGAAATCGAAAAGTCGTCCACTATGCCATGCCTAATGTACATACATACATATGTAAATAAAACATAAATTAATAGAGACAAAAAATTAAAATTTTTATTTATCGGGACTATCTAAATTCTGGATTTTACTTGGGATTTTTAAATTTAATATTTCAAAATTCGGAATTTCGATATTCAGGATTCTGAATTTTTAAATTAGGGATTTTTATACTATCCCTTTTTTGATATCTAATTCACTCGTGGGATCAACAAAAGTCTTTAAAAACCCCATTTATGAATTTTTATTCGAACAAGGCTAAATACGAATGGTGCTAAATTAGTGTAACATTTCCACTTCCACTTTTTTACATTAAATAAACTAAAACAATTTTAAACTTTTTTTAAGAAAACTTCAAATTATAATTTCCCCTCTTTAAATCTAAAACACTCATAATGCAAAAATAAACAATTCCAATAAATACTTTGTCCCAAGCAGAATAAATGTTCAAGGCTACACAATCAAGAATTGTTTTACATAAATCCGTAATGTGATAATTAATCACTATCAATCAGCGTGACCGTTTGACCGACTAAAGTGGCAAATTGCCACTTTTTCGACAGCCTTGCAACTTTTTGTCCCCCTTTTTTTAGAGTGAATCATATAAAAATACATTAAAAATAAAAAGTTTAGTGTAGTTTTCTCGTTTTATTTAAATTTTGCCCCTTTTTTTGACAAATCCCCTATTTGTTGCCACTTTTTGAAAAATGTCATCGGTCACCCTGCTATCAATTATTTGAACATCAATCAAAATTAGAGAAGTGATGTTAAAGTGTTTAAATGAAGAAGTATGCTGTGGAAGTTTGACTCTTGTATGCCGGCTCAGCATTAAAGTACTAATTTACAGCCTCAAAACTTAATACGCCTCATTTGACACCAGATGGTGCTGCAACACTGCACTATCAAAAAATGTGCAAAGAGCAGAGTTGTAAAAGAATGAAGCTTTCCTCTATCTCTTCCTTCACCACCTGTCTTCTCTATCACTATCATTTCCCTGTCATCATTTCTCACTATCTTCTCTTCAATGAACAGGGGAGCACAAAGGGATCATTGTATTGGACCCAAGTGAACTGGACTCTAAATTTCACCCTTCCTTACCAGCAGTCTGCTAACCTAACCTAACCTAACCTATGTTAAATAGCTGATGTTAATAATAATCTCTACCCCAGTATATAGACATCATGATAGACATGATGAAGTGCGTGACTGCACAGAAAAATATCGGTATTTCCCCCAAAAAAATTCCCTTTAATTAATAAAAATATTTCATTCGGTAAGAATTAAAATTACTGAACTTAAGTCTGATTAAGAAATTATTTCTGATTAAAATTCACTACAGTTCAATTAAATCTAAAAAAAAAATTTCTAACTTTTTTATTTTAAACAACTTCAAAAATAAGCACTAAGAAGTTGCAAAATAATTTAGATTTATAGGCAGATTTTGTAAAAAATTTCGTTTCTAAACGTTTCAAATTTGTATGAAAAATAACGAAAATTCGTTTCAAAAAATATTTTTTTCATACAAATTTCAAAACGAAAAAAACGTTTCTATTTACAAAATTTGCCTTTTAGACTATTGAAATATCATATTAAATTTGAATGGGCGTGAACCCGCCCGCTTGTATCTATTTGAGAGTTTAATATGTGTTTCAAGTTTTGTAAAAAGTGGTTAAGTACAAACACGTGAAATATAATTTTAAGTTTTAATAGGCGTGGTTCCGTCCCCTTTTTGTAATGTGCAAGATTGTGCCTTTTTTAAGATCAGGTTGTGTGCTAAGTTTCGTGAAAAACGGTTAAATAGAAGCATGTGAAATATAGTACTTAGTGTTATTGGGCATGGCTCCGCCCATTTTTTCAAACTTCAATATTTTGTCGATAGGAAATCTCAATGTATTTGGTAAGCTTCATAGCACTTTTATAAGTAAAATATCATAAAATCAAATATATACTGGCCAATCATTCAGCGGGAAATTTTTCCCTTTTCCAATTAGAATTTTTTGGTTTTCCCTATTACTTGCTACTGTTTGAAATTGTTCCCCAGGAAAAATTTCTCACGGAATTTTATTCATGATTGCCCTCACAAGTTTTGGAGCGTGATCCTGCCCACATTCTTTACAATGGAATCAAATGGAATATAAACCCTCTCTTTACAATCGGACTAAAATTCACCGAGTTATGAAGTAACACAACAAAAAAATCAAACTATGTACTGACGAATTGATAACCTCCTTCTTTTTTTAAGTCAGTTAAAAATACATAATCTTGCATGCAAAAAAGTGGGCGGTGTTACGCCAATTAAAATTTAATATTGTATTTCACGTGCTTTTACTTTATGGATTTTTATGAAAGTTGGCACACACCTTGAGCTTTGAAAAGTACTTAATCTTGTCTTCAAAAAAGTGGGCGGTGCTACTCCCATGAAAGGTTAGTATTACATTATAAATACTTCTACTTATACGGTGCCCACGAAACTTGGAAAAGGGTTTCTGCTCTTAGAATAACATACAGTGCGAGCTCGATTTGCGCAACCACCGATTATTGCTACATCCCGATTTTTTATACCCTTTACCATCAAAAATGGTAAAAGGGTATATATAGGTTTGTCATTCCGTTTGTAATTTCTATAATATCAATAAGCGACCCATAAAATATATATATTCTGGATCCTTATGCATAGGGAAGACGAATAAGCGATGTCCGTCTGTCCGTCTGTCTGTACGTGAAATCGGTTTTCCGAAGCTCCCAGAAAAGCTAGAGACTTCGTTCTTGGACTGGTGTGTCAGAAATTTTCCAAAATAGATTGGTATTGAAATTCAGCAAAATCGAGCAGACGATTGCAGAGCTGGGAAACTTAAACTTAATTTTGCCATATAAAAGTAACTACCGAAAACAAATTTCTATTTTTTTTTAATAAATGAACTTATTTTACACTTCAGTACGACTAAAATTGGAATTTTAAATTAAAAAAATAAAAAAAAAATAAAAAGACGTTTCCAGGGTTGGAAAACTTTAACTTTTTGTGTTATGTAACATTAACTATGTCTAAAACTATATTAGTATTTTCTCGAGAACCGTAAGAGCTACAGACCTGAAATTTGGACACAGTGTGTAGACCCTTGGCCGCTACAACAACAAATACATGAGAATTGGAAATTAAAGGGTGTTCCAAAACGAGCAACGAAAAATTTTAAAATCCCATGTAATATACATATAATTGTATGTATGTATATACACTTGAAATTTGTAAAGTTAGTGCATTTTTATACAGACTACAACAATTAACACTAAAATTTAAAAAATTTTAATTAAAGGGTGTACCATCAGTTAATTTATTTCGACTATGTAATTTTGATAAATTGCTGTATCTTGGAAACCGTAAGAGCAAAACTCTTGAAATTTTCAAAAACGGTAAAAGTAAAAAAATAAAAAATTATAAAATCGTCAAACAAAAAAAAAATCGCCAAAAACAAAAAAAAAAATCGCCAAAATGAAAAAAAAGCACCAAATCCAAAAAAATTTCTAAGACTAAAATAAATCGCAAAAAAACGGAAAAATTGCTAAAATTAAAACAAAAATCGCCAAAATGAAAGAAAATCGCCAAAATGAAAAAAAATCGCCAATATGAAAAAAATCACCAAAACGAAAAAAAACCCTAAAAAACAGAAAAAATCGCCAAAATGAAAAAAAATCGCCATAATGAAAAAAAACGCCAAAACGAAAAAAACCCCAAAAAACAGAAAAAAATCGCCAAAATGAAAAAAAAATCGCCAAAACGAAAAAAAACACCAAATTAAAAAAAATATCTAAGACTAAAATAAATCGTAAAAAAACGGAAAAATTGCTAAAATGAAAACAAAAATCGCCAAAATGAAAGAAAAACACCAAAATGAAAAAAATCGACAAAATGAAAAAAATCACCAAAACGAAAAAAAACCTAAAAAACAGAAAAAAATCGCCAAAATTAAAACAAAAATTGCCAAAATGAAAAAAAATCGCCAAAATGAAAAAAATCGCCAAAATGAAGAAATTCCAAAAAACAGAAAAAATCGCCAAATTGAAAAAAACCTCCAAAAACAGAAAAAAATCGCCAAAACGAGAAAAAAGCGACAAAACTGAAAAAATCGTTTTAACTGAAACAAACTTCAAAAAACCAAAAAAGCCTACCTTTCGTGCGCGATTCAAAGTCGCACTTTACTGAATTTTTTAATATTAAAGGAATTAAATGAAACTAAGTTTTTCCTTATTTCGTTTTTGCTTTGTTCACTTAACATATTTTATGTATTTTTTACAGAACTAGATTGGTATCAATAATCAGGAAAATCCAAAATTATGACTCCAGGGTTGGAAAACTCACACTTTTTGTGTTATGTAAAATTAAATAGGTCTAATTTTTTTTCTTTTTCTTTATAAATTGAATATATTTTATGCTTCTGAAAGAAAAGTTTGGCGTATGAAATTTGAAAAATGAAAATTACAGCTCCAAAGATGGAAACTTTAAAAAAATGATAAATTTTTTCACAAAACAAATATGTATGTATGTGTCTGTATACTATACATATGTACATATGTTGGTAAAGGGTATATAAGATTCGGCACAGCCGAATATAGCACTCTTACTTGTTTACATTACAGTCTTTATAATTGCAAACTTTTCTTTTCAAAAGACAGTCTCGATAAGCGCAACTTTTCCCCTTTAGTTTTAACAAGTACTTTCAGTTTCAGAAAAGAACCCATCCAAAAAAAGATTTTGCACTCCAGTGCTAAAATCTTTTATTTATTTCTCTATCATTACTCTTAGAAAAGAAATATGTTTATTTACACTGAATGTACAATAAAATCAGAGAAGACTATTCAGATGAAAGGGAAGCTATAGATTTTTCAGACGAAGAAACTTCAGGGAATTTGCAAATTTAAAATACACAAAAGGTTAAAGTACTCGTAGATGATGCCATCAATGCACTTAACATTTGTATGGAGTGGGCAACAGAAAATAATATACCTTATGAAAAATTGGTTGCCATTAAAGAAATTAAAGAGGCGGGAGTCGTATCACAAAAAATTAAGAATACAAAAATTTAAACCAAAATTTAAACATTCTTTTCCTCTAGATAGTGTTTATAAAAAAATGTCGAGTGCACGAGTAGAACTCAAGTAAAAATTATGAAGATTGGTTTTAAGTTTCAATTCCGGTATAAAATATTATGAAGAAATTTATTATTTGACAAATTTGCTGGAGGTCTAGCATGTCCATATAAGCATCTCATTGGCGCTTCAGCCAAACCATCAGCAGACCTCAAACCCAAGTTTTAAACAGTCACAAACCTCTTACATTGTGCACAGACTTTCAAAAACTATTTGAGAATGCACATATTTCACTGTTTTGCAAGAGAGCATTTTTAAGCTTTCAAGTCTATTTTCAGACTCTATTAACCTATATTTTTTTAAGCAAACATCGTTGGACACACTATAAGTAATACATTTAAGTTGAAATATACTAAAGTATAACCTAAATTAAGCTATTGTTGCAAATGATATTAGAAGTCTAAAAAAGATAAGCAGCAAGTCGTTGCGCTATAACTTATTGGAAAATTGCACAAATTAATTGAGATTTTGCACAGGCGTACTTTCGTATATGCAGATTACGGGGGTACTAATAACTCAAAATCAGCTTATCTCGACTTAAGCACTTTTTCTTTTTTTTCCCCACAAATATATTAAAAAATTTAGTTTTAACAGATAGGAACTGAATGTAAAAAGATTAGCCATTTTTACTAATTACTTATTTAATTACACGTATTATATTTTTAATTCTGCAGGACACTTCAACCCAACATTCTTAAAACCGTAAGGAAAAATTTCAGTATTTAATATTAAATGCTTAATTACCTTTAGAAAAAATGTTAATTTCTATAAAAAAAAATTTCACAATTTATAAGAACTTTAGAAGAGCTTAATTGAAATTTATTTAAAAAATTTTCGCTCATTCGCCGTATATATAGTTGGAAAATACAATAGAATTATTATTCTTTGCTATTTACTTACTCAATACAATTGAAAGTTTTAGAAAATAAAAACATGTGTACAGTACACAACGGATATAAGAACATATCATACAATAAAAAATCTGTATAAAAAAATGCTTATAAGAAAAAACTGATATAAGACAAGATTGCCATGAACAATTAATGAAAATATCTATGTACTGACAACATAGTGATAAGCAAATTTCCCACATGGCAGTACAAAATATCCAAGTATATATTATACGATTTAAAGCTGTTAGAATTTTTGTTTGAGGCTATGCCAAAGGCCGCGTCTAACCAGATAATACCCTAACGTAGGGGAATTTCAAAATCAACATTCGCCAAGTTATCTCGGAGAGCTGCCGGGCCGAAATGTGCGAAAAAGTGGTCGAAAACTACTGCAAAAGGATCGACTGCTGTAAACAAGCATGAGGCGGCTTTTTAAATGACATTCCAGTTCGTACGTAATGGCAAATTCCAAAAATTATGTCGTCACCTAAAATGCAAAATAACGTAACATCAATTTTCATAAGTTTACAGGAGTAGCAAAATATTGCATCAAATGGAAACTATTAGAGATATTCGGCCATGTCACAGAGTTCAATTTCGTTCGGAATAGGAATTCAATCCACCCCATTTTTGTAGGAGATTGTGTCTAAAAAAGAAAACTAAAAGACGAAAATTTGTCAGGCGTGTCCAGGCTGTGGGAGGCGGTGGTATGCTGGGGTATGCTCCTGCTAAGCCTTGAGATTTTGAGGTTTATTCAATTCCGATTCCGAACGGAATTGAACTCTGTGACATGGCCGATTAAGTCAAAATTTTTAAATCGTGGTTTAAATAAAACAACAAATAAATTTTGTTTAAAAATTATCCGTTTATATGTCGGATAATCGGACAACTGCGAGGCTTGACCCCCCTAAGGGTTAAAATTTCAAATTCAATGTGGTTTTTATTAATTTTAGGCTGTTTTTTCTCTGGGTGTATTAATGATAAAACTCTCAAGTTCAGAAACATTTTGACATACGCTTACTGAAATATTGTTTTACAAAAATTGAGCTTTTTTGAAGATCTAGCGGTCAAGCCTTATAGTTGTCTGATTCGGACCAAAATTTTGGCACACTCTCACTGAAGTATTCATTTATGTAAATTGAGCTTAATTTTGGTAGATTTTTTAAAAATTTTAATTTTAACCCCAGGGGGGTCAAGCCTCGCAGTTGTCCGACTTGGCCCAAATTTTGGGATCTGCTTACTTACATATCGCTTCATGTAAATTGAGTCTTATTTTTGGTAAATTTTTTCAAATTGCAATTTTAACCTCAGTGTGGCACGCCAGGAAGCTACCCGATTTGGCTAAGATTTTCACTACATGAGTTTTAGACCTAGTACTATAATAATACGCACAGCTTTAGTTTAAATATAAAATAAAACTTTAAAAAAAAAATTAAACCGACTTCAAAAATAAGCACTAAAAAGCAACAAATAATATAGATCTAGTTAAATAAAAGATTTTTATATATGTTACCTACAGTGCCGTTTGAAGTTGGTGCCAGCAACATTGGTAACTAAGCAGATACATATGTACATAAAAATGACTTGCAGTTTTTTTACAGGGCATGTTCTTATGTGCTTAGTACCAGTATTACTGGCACCAACTTCAAACGGCACTGTAGGTAACATATATAAAAATCTTTTATTTAACTAGATCTATATTATTTGTTGCTTTTTAGTGCTTATTTTTGAAGTCGTTTTAATTTTTTTTTTTAAGTTTTATTTTTACCTTTTTAGTGAATACTTTTAAACTCTGGTCAATTCAAAAAAAATTTATTTGTAAGTATCTTTCTTTATTTGGAAATATGGTCCAGTTTCGTAAAAATCGATGAAGTAAAAGCACGTGAAATTAAGTGTTAAATTTTATGGGGCGTGGCTACGCCCCTTTTTTTAAAACAAGATTGTGTATTTTTAAGAGTTCAAGGTGTGTGCTAAGTTTCGTAAAAATCGGTTAAGTAGAACCACGTGTAATGTTATAATACATTTTAATGGGCGTAGCCCCACCCATTTTTTCAACTTAAAAATTTTGTAATTACAAAAACCAAAGATGTTTGCTAGGTTTTCCAGCAATCAAATGAGTAGAAGATTACAAAATCAAATTTAAAAAATTGTAGGCGTGACCCCGCCCACTTTTTTAACGCAATTTTTTGGCTTTATTAAAGCTTAGGGTGTGTGCCAAGTTTCGTCAATATTGGTTAAATACAAGCACATGAAATATTATACTAAAGTTTAATAGGCGTGCCCCGCCCACTTTTTTAACGCAATTTTGTGCCTTGATTAAAGTTTAGAGTGTGTGCCAAGTTTCGTAAAAATCGGTGAAATAGAACCCTGTGAAATATAATATAAAATTTTAATGGGTGTAATCCCGCCCATTTTTTTAAAAGAAAATTTTGTCTATTTTAGAGTTCAAGGTGTGTGCTAAGTTTTGTAAAAATCAGTTAAGTAGAACCACGTGTAATGTTATAATACATTTGAATGGGCGTAGCCCCGCCCATTTTTTCAACTCAAGAATTTTCTAATTACAAGAACCAAAGATGTTTGCTAGGTTTCGCAGCAATCAAATAAGTAGAAAATCAATAAATTAAATTTAAAAAATTGTGGGCGTGACCCCGCCCACTTTTTTTCAAATGGGACCAATGGGAAGCTATACGCTCTCAGACAACAAAAAAATTTTTACAATCGGTCTAAAATGCACCGAGTTATGGACCTACACACCTAAAAAAAAAAAAAATAGTGACGAATTGTTAACCTCCTTCTTTTTTTGAAGTCGGTTAAAAAATCCATACATTTCATTGCCACCCTACTACACATACATACATTCCAGCCCTTATAAGAAATAAATGCATAAAAGAAAATCACGCTTAAGAAAAATTTTTGTAAAATTTTAGGATGTTCTTATATCCATTATGTACTGTATCAAATAAATGTTAACTTTGTATTTCATTTTTTTAAATGGGTCAGCATATTATTTTACGCATTTGTGTATCTCATATTTTATTTGTGTCTATTTGAATTAAAATACATAAACTCTTTGAGTCATTTGGCAGTCTTGTATTTGGAAATACTTTTAATTCTCTTTTATTTCAAATGCGTGTTAAAATATCCCTGCAGGAAATGGAAGTGACACAAGACTAGTCACGTGTTGGGTTCCCAAGTGATAGGGACGATCCAAGTTGTAACACTCTTCCTATGAAGCGTACCAGTCACTTTTGCATGGGAATGGCATTTTTAATCAGAATGAAAAACTTTCACACTACCCACTCTACCACAGGGGCACACATATTTCAAAACCATAATTACCAGTAAAACTCTAAATATAGTTACGGGACAGGTGAGAGAGTGACTTGGTGATATCATTGCAAGGAACAATTAACATTATATTTATACTATATGATATGTCTTAGATACAACCATATCGAACTGGATCAGTGCCGTTTACTACAATTCTAGACCGAGTCCTAATTAAAATAAATGGTCTAGCGTAAGTGTAATTGCAAAATATAGTAGCTTTTATCGGAAATTCAACAAGAAACTACGCACACAATCCAAATAAAACCTACAATATCTTGCAGAAATTTTACAGCATTGATGTCAGTTTCATAGCAAAATTATGCTAGCTAAAATCACACGTATATTTTTATTCTCTTTCATTTAGGGTAAAATTTACAGTCATTAGTTAATTATTAGTAAACTAAAATGATAACTATTGTTTAACTAATATTACATATTCTCAGTGCATTGTTTAACTAAAGTTCGCTGGATAACGTATGTGTGAAATGTGTATAAAAATTTTCACAATACAACAATACTAATAAAGTTTACAATGAATTAGCTATTCTCTAACTATTTGTTAACCAATGGCATTTGGCGCTTTAAAGAAGTTGCTCTTAAACGGTTGAAGAATTGTCTACAGCACGGATTCACTCCAACACGGTGTCAGAATTGAAACTATTCCCACATAACAAGCTTTTCGATTATAATGTGTATATTAGGGATGTAACGAATGTTCGCATTCGCAAATTATTCGCTTACTTTTGCTATTTGCATTCGCTTTTGCATTCGCTAAAGTGTATGCGAATATTTCAAACGAATACTAGCGACAAAAAATGTTATTTCTTTTATGAAAATAGTTTGCGATTAACAAACGTCAAAAAAACCAGAACTACTTTTACAAGATTTTTTCAGGAAAAATTCATTCCAAGTTTTCTTAACATGTATTTTGACAGCATTTCACATGAAATGTTGAACAGAGTACCAGGCTTTAGGACCAAAATAGGAATGGGTTGATTGCCTAACATTTTGTAAACTTATTATTAATTATTATCCATACTTACTCTTATATAAATTTATTTGCATGTGATATTTTAACGAATTGTAATATTTGCATTCGCTTTCGCATTCGCATTTGCTTTCGCAAAAATTAAAATGTATTATTCGCTTTCGCATTCGCTAAACTAGTATTCGTTACATCCCTAGTATACATACATATATCTTATTATATATAATACAAAAACACGTTTATTTGTTATGGGTGAACTCTTCAATGCCCCAAAGGATTTTCGCCTTAGTTTTTTTTGTGTTTTTGCACCGTAATGCTAGGAACACAACTGGGACGAACGACGAATTTTTCGGTGCGAACTTTCGTCATAAAAAAGAAAACACATGTGTGCATATGAAAATGAACACAACACCACCGTACAACGAAATTCGTCTTGCGTGGCGAATTCTGAGATAGGTTTATTTCTAATTTGTACGCCGACGAACGACGAAAAAACAATTTTCTCTCTCTCACTCTCTGTCTTTGTACACAAAACAGTCAACTTTATCAAATATAAGAGAGTGTGAAGCAAAACAACGACGAATTTACGCAGCGAACTCATATCGACGAATTCGTCGACGTGGACGAAATTCGTCGTTCGTACCAATTGTGTTCCTAGCATAACTCAACAACTACTGCACTGATTTCGATCAAACTTTATATACATGCTCTATGGGGCGTAAGGAGCGTTTCTGTGTAGTTTGAAGTTCGTCCGGCAGATGTTGCAATATTTAATTTATTCGTGGGCAAAATCCAATTTTCATATTGTACCACCAATGCCATATACAACACTAATGTTTGCTTAGGGCCAGCAACGCGGACCGGGGTCAGCTAGTAAATAAATAAAAAATTTTGTTGAAATAAAAATATGACCTAATTGCTTTAGAATGGGAAATTTAAGCCTAGATATCAGAAAACGGAGTAAACATATTATTGGAAGTTGCTACATCTATAGGAGGGTTGGGGAAAATGTTTAAGAATTATTGATGGCAGAAGAAATTGATGAAGCAGCTTTTATAAAAAATATATCAGCATCTTCACCTCGGCCTACGAATGCAAAGATAAAGACAAGGAAAACAAACAGTCTAATCTACAAACCATAAAAAGGGCCTAGACCTGGTCTCACGGTTGCGATCATATGTTTTTAACAAAGATCCCTCAAGCGAAAGGTGCATGAAATTAAAAAGTGACTTCGCAAGTACCTAACACCGTACAAAAAATATATAAAGATCTTTTAAATAAAAAGAAACGATGCGAAACAACAGTTTTGCATTAAGAAAGATGAACTACGAATGTTAAGAATGAAATATTAAAAAATTTAAAAAAAATTCATGTAAAAACTTATTTTTTGACATAACTCTTGAATTTATGTATATCAGTTCCTTGCTTAGTACAATACAGTTCTTTCTTGGAGAAAAATTGCATTTTCTGTACTAGTTCTTAGAACCAGATGCAACCATTACGACCTCTGAAATTTTTTTTTATTATTTTTTTATCAATCAAAAATATATTTTGTGAGTGAGGTTTTTGAAAGACAAGTTTTAAACGAAAAACTAATTATTCTCTTTAGTGGGATAAGTGCATATTCCCGATTTCAGCGCTTTTTAAAGCTGAAGGTCTATACCATCCGTTCTTTGCTTATGCGTTGTATGCGTTTCTGTACGTTCTCTCCGATTCTAAATTCAAGTTACATGCAATACGTCTTATGCGCAGTATTTTTGTTGTTTTAATGCAAAAAGAGAAAAAATTTAAGTTCACCACACGAACATTTGCCTATAAAAGAGAGCATGATGCATGCGACGGATACGAAAGTAGAAAGTAAACCTACTTTATCCGTCCTATGCGTCTATACGTTCTTTGCATTTTGCTCTGTAACTTGCCACATACAATTACCTTGATTCTACTTTTTGACACATGCATAAAACGCAACTACGCATTGAAGGGATGGTATGGACCTTCAGCTTAAATTTAAAAGCAGGCACCATCAACAAAATTTGTCATATACATATGACTATGTATTAATATACATATTTGTGCACAAATAACGAAACGACTTCAAAAAGTAAATTTAAAAGAACTTTTTATCTAAAAACACATGTGCAAATATAAGATTATTATTGTTTAAAATATAATTGTCGAACCTTAAATCTTCACCTTAATAGTATAAAGAAATATTAAATTAGAATTAATTTTATTCAAGCATAATTTCTAAATCGCATTTTCAATTCTTCAGAAGCATTTTCAGTTCTTAAGAATGAAATTTGTTCATTAATTAATATGATTTTCTAAAGAAGGCACGATAATTTAAACTACACTTTTTAGCGGGGGAAATACCGTGTCTATCTACTAGGGATGGGCAAAAAATATCGATATTTGCGAAAAAAAATATCGATATATGTATGTATATCGCCGATATTTCTAAAACCGATATATCGATACATCGATTCTTATTTACAAGTATCGGGTTTCGATATTTTTATGAACTCTAAAAAAATTTTAGCCGGTTTTTAACTGTACGATATTGGCATCACTGCTATAATGTACTTTTTGTCACTTGCGTTTTTTTTAGCACTTTTGAATTGGAAACCTTTGCTCAAGGGCAAATTCTGGAAAAAAAATTTTTGAACAAAAACTAGTAGGAGTGCTATATTCGGCTGTGCCGTTCTGTTACACCCACCCTGGATAAAAATAATTATAAAAAAGTAGTTAATTTATTTTGCTCTTGTTGTTAATTTATAAATAATTTGTCACGAATTGTCAATAAATTGTTAAAAGTGCTCGTATAAAATTGCATGGGACTTTTAAATATTAAAAAAAAAAATACTATAAAATTAACGAAAATTTCAATACATAAATAGTTCTTAGAGCTATGCTCTTTATGTCAGACACAGAAGCTAGGACGTGATTTTGGTAACAAAAATAATCGACAATATTACACTTATAAACTAATTTTTGTCTTGATTTCTTTCTTTACATTTTTTAGTTTTGGCTTTCTTTATTTTTCGTTATTCGTAAAGAAGGAAATGCGATTTTTTGTTTGCTTTATAAATAAATAAATAGTTTTTAAAGTACAAATAATTTTATTGCATTCTTTTTTAACACATGAGATTTGTTTTATGTAGCGCTAGCCGGGTGTCCTAAGACAACTCTCTTCTTTTTAACCGATTTCAAAAAAAAGAGGAGGTTAACAATTCGTCTCTATTTTTTTAGACCGATTGTAAAAACTCTTTTTTATCTGACAGGGTATAGCTTCCTATCGGTCTCATTGTAAAAAATATTTTTTTATTTAATTTTATAAAATTCTATTTATTTGATTGCTGCGAAACCTATTTTATGAAACTCACCACACACTTTGAGCTCTAAAACAGACACAATCCTCCATTTAAAAATGGGCAGAATCACGCCCATTAAAAGTGAATATTTTATTTTAAGTGGTTCTACTTTACTGATTTTTACAAGACTTAACACGCATCCTGAGCTCTGAAAAACACACAATCTTGCATTTAAAAAATGGGTGCATTGAAGTCGGGTTTTTTTGGCAGAAAGAATTATTGCATAAAAATGTCTATGCAAAAAATACCGGGATTCAATCCCTGAATTTCGGTATTCAGGATTTCCCGTTTGGCATTCCTAGACCAAACATGGATGGTAAAGTTCCTACATTGTACTTTTGTGTACCATTCGATCTTCAAAACCAATTCGATGCAACAATTAGTTTTTTTTTTTTTTTTGGTACAGTAGACAAATGTTGTAGATTGAGTTATTTTTTGAAAACAATTTATTTTTTTTCTGCGTACTTAGTAAAAATTTTTATTAGCTAAATTATTATTTAGATTTAATTCTTAAGACCTTTTCTTTTAAGGTAATTTAAAACAGCAGCTTGCTCAAGTATTTGACCCAGATCTGTTTAATTTCGATTACGATTAGTAATCAATTAGATTACATTTAAAAAAAATTGTAATGATTATATAATTGCCTTCAAAAGAATTGCTGATAAATAATTGATTATGATTACTAATAATCGAAATATAATCTGAATTACTTAAAATTACTAAAAATAATCAAAAAGAATCAAAAGTAGTCAAAAAGTAATCCGGCTACTTTCCAAGACTACTTTTGTTTCTTAATAAATAATCAAAAAGAATCAAAAGTAATACTTAGAAATAATCGGACTATTTTTCGATTACTTTTGATTCTTTTTGATTATTTTTAGTAATTCTAAGTAATTTAGATTACTTTTCGATTATTATTAATCGTAATCAATTAGTAATCGTGCGAAAGTGAATATAATCGTAATTTAATCATTACTTCACCTTTTAAAAAGAAGCAATCAAATTAGTAATCATTACGATTAATAATCATTACTTAACAGCTATGATTTGACCAAAGACTTTTCAAACAAAACTTTGCATGATTTCCTTGAAAAATATTTGTTTTATAAAAATTTTAAGTATTTAGTATGTACATATTTTCAATTGTAATGCCAAAGACAAAAAGTCTCCGCTCTTGACTTTCGAAAATGCCAAAAGAAAAGTTAACGCGTGCAATTAATGACTTCTCAAATAAAACAAATTGCATTCAATTCGAATTAATTAAAATATATATAAAAAAAACAATTATCAACACAATTATTATCAAACAAAATTAAATATACTAAAAACCAGTTAACAGATTTTAATAAAAACCAAAACGGTTTCCTTAGCAAATATACAAACTTAATTGAAGTCTTCTGTTGTACTGACCTCTGAACGAAAAACATTCGCCACTTCAGTTGTCGCTCAACCAGTTGCTAATGCCGTATCCAACCAAAATGCGCGTATTATATGGAATTATTTTAATAATTATTACTTTACAACAATTATCCTGGGGATTTGCCGGCGACAATGAGGATTTCATCTCCGATACCAACAATGGCCAGCCAGGCTATACTTATGAAGTAAATGATGTGGTTATTGCAAGTAGAGGTGGATTTGGTGCAGAGGCAGCTGATGACAGAAAAAGCAAACATGATCTGAACAACTTAAGAGGATTGGGCTAAAACTGCATTAAGCAATTAAATTAAAAATCTAAAGGAAATAAGTGTGGAATTGTGAACCAGCAGAAGAGAATTGCATAACCATAAAGTATTGTAAAGTGATATAAATTATTTGCTGCAATAAAGAAGAAATGAATAATAGTTTTTGTTTAAGAAATGCGTTCCATATATTTAATATTCTTGGATAAAATATCGTACAAATAAGTGTATAATCTGCAAAAGTATAGCGTTGAATATATTAAAAAATAACGATACATCTCTAACTTTGAAAAAAGTCTTAAAAGCAAACAATACACCTTCAACTACAATTTGCATATCTTCATTGCTGCTAAGCGAGGTGCAGTTGTTGAATCTGCCATAAAAATTTAAATTTATTCAATTTAAAGATATATGTAAGTACTCGTATATACAAACATGCAATCTTCAAACATTCAATCGCTTTGCATTGTTATTATATGACTGTCGAAGTGTATTGAAACCATTAAATACACTGAAATTCCAACAAGCAGTGTTGTCACATTTTTTCCCGCCAAATAGTTTTCGGAATATCTCCAAAATTGCTCCACTACTCAAAGCTGTACGAACAATCCAAAAGTAGGGAACTTTAACTCTTTACCAGAATCCATTGTGAGAACCCCGTAATTGTTTTGATGCAGATAAGATCCAAACATAGTCGTCCTATGACTTGAGAAAATGTGGGTGTTATTATAAGTACGGAGTAGTTAGTGTATGTAATTTAATTCGGACTCGGTCTAGTATTGTAGTAAATGCTACATGTAAATATAATGCTAATTGCTCCCTCCAATATGACTCTGGAACCATTCCCGTAACTATGCTTATATATTAACCTAAGCTTACTTGGTATTTATACTTTTGAAATATGATTGGCCCTGTGGTCGAGTGGGTAGTGTGCCAGCCTGTCATGCACGAGGTTGTTGGTTCGAATCTCAAAAAAAATGTTCGGATTAAAAATAACATGTCATTGCATTAATTCTTACAGTTAAAGCTCTTGATTAGTAGAAGTGTATTTATTTAGTAAATAAAGTATCGTTCTTAACCCTTAATAGTACACTGGGGTCTTTTATTCAGTTGCAAAACGTAACAATCTAATAAAAAAAATATCATAATTTCTTAATTTTACGCGCAAAGAAAAAATATGGTTGAGGTAACCATAATCAAACAGCAACATACTATAATTGAATTATATGGTTGCAGTCAAATCATATTATTGTCAATGAAAAAGCAAAGTTTAAATAATATTATTTTCTGAGTTACTAATAATATTATCTACAAAAATAATTAACTTTGTTATACCTAATCTTATTATTATAAATAAGACACTAACACTATTGTTAGATGTGACTAAAATATAATTGAGACTTACCATACCATGTTCTAATATTATAATAATATTGTTAAATATAACCATATTATTTTATGTAATAATAATATTTTGTTTTTTAATCATATATTTATTGGCAAATATTTTGCTTAAAACAGCTGTGCGGTAAATCCGAAATAAAAATAAATTAATATTGTTGAAAGAAAATATATGTATGTATGTATGTATAGAAATGTATACTTACATATATGTGTATATACGAAACACAAACATATCTGTATAAAGAGATATACATACATACATAGATACGTACATATTATTTTTATTTATCTACCCTTTTGCTTATACTTTTTTTTATTTATTTAACACAACTAGAGATGCTAAACGGGAAATCCCGAGCCCGGAAATCCCGGGCTTTTCGGGACTATGCAAATCCCGTAGCCCGGGATTTTTTAATTTTAAAGCCCGGGATTTTCGGTATTATCTGAATCCCGATTTTTAGCATAAATAATGTTTTTGGCGGTCATCTTCTATATTAAAAATTATTAGAAACTCCTTGTTAAAATAAAAATTTGCTTTCAATAAATATTTTCGTAGATAATATTAAATGGTATATATGTATCTGTGACAATAAATAATAATGGATTAAGTTGACATAAGTGCTTTTTCATTTTATTACATATTCTTATTCTCTTCTTCAAGATCTATCACTCAGCTAAATTTCAATTTTAAAATATCATTAATATTAAAACTATACGCATTTATATTTTAGCTTAAGTCTTCATGGAAAATAATACATAAGCCATAACATCTTAACTCAACTTAATCTTTTTTTAATGTAGCTTTAATATTATTAATATTAAAATGTTTGAGCATTAAAACTTGTATACATTTGAGTTCAATAACTTACAGCCCATTCAAAATATTCCTCATAAGAAAAAAACTTGTATTTAAATTTAATTTAATTTGAAAACTTATTTAAAAAATATCTATACATTATCTCAGGTTTTCCGCAATTTTCAATTTAATCTAAAGCGACTTACTATCAAAACAAATTATTTCACTTTAGTTTTTATTTTTCTGCCAATGGATTTTTTCATAACATCTTAACTAAAAAACAACGAATATAAATAAACTAATAAAACGTTTTCTTTTTTTTTATAAAATTAACAGTTTTGTTCCAAGTAAATGTGCATCTTTTTCGGTGGCTAAAAATTTTATATAAAAACTAAACACAATTTAGACAATACCCTTAATATCTCGAAACAAGACATTTCGACTTAAGCCATTATTATTTATTGCCACAGATATATGGCGTTTTCTTTTCTAGGAAAAATGTTTACATACATACATACATCGCACTTTTCAATTAAAATTTGCAATTAAATGTCGTGAGTTATATAAGTAACCTTAAAATATGCAAAAAAAATAATTGTTAAATTAAAATATTATAATTACTATAAAGACGCACATATGTGCACAATTTTTTCGGGATTTTGTAAGTCCCGAAAATCCCGGGATCCCGGTTCGGGATTTCGAGACTCCATCACTAAATCCCGAAGCCCGGGATTTCAAAAAACCTGTCCCGATTAGCATCTCTAAACACAACGCGTGGACTACCGATAGCTTACAAACGAAACACTGAACTGACAGAAGATGTTTCTGAAAAAGATTTTTTTAAAAACTTAACATAGTATGGTTTTGGATAACATTATATTGTTATTAACATCATATTATTTTTACACAATAATACAAATTATATTGTAGTCATAAATTTTTAACAAAACTAAACTCTAACTCTAACCATATCGCACTTTCTATGAATATAATAATGTAATTATTAAATTGAAACATTACTGTGTTTATCGTAACGAAATTAATGTTTAAAATAACAATAACTAGTTTTCAACGACCACACATTTGTTTCAGAGAACATAATATTGTTTTCTCAACCATCTTACAACCATATCTTTTCTTTGCGTGTAATTAAGTAAACGAGTTTTTTTGCTAGTTAAGTATGTCTATATACATTTCGTTGCTGCTTAAGCAACTAATCAGACTTCAACGATAAACTCCAAAGCTTATATACAAGCTCCCAATGAATTATCAATAAATTATTGACAATTGTGTTTTCTGTAAACATTTCAACTTCAGCAGATACTAATCCTACTGTAACATCACAGCGCCTTCGTTCGTTGTGTAGCAGAATCATCGGCGAAGTAAAATAACCAATAAAATTGCTACTAAACACAGCTTGAAGAAAATTTAATGCGCCTCATTTAACAGCAGAGGCGCTGCAACACTGCATTATTAAAAACTAGCAAAATAGCAGAGTTGTAAAAAGAATGAAGCTTTCCTCTATCTCTTACTTCTCCAACTGTCTTCTCTGTCACTATCCCTTTCCTAAGTCCTAATTTACACTATGCAACTGTTATTGCTAAGCTGATTAGTTTGATGGAGAGAGACGAGGGGAACAGAAATGTTTCTTTTCTAAAAAACTTATCAGCTTAGCAATAAGACTTGCGCAGTGTAAACTAGGACTAAAGAAGGTAACAACTAGTAATAGTAGGCATTCATTGCTTAAGTGTTAATTCTCTTTCGTAAAAAAGAAATTGTGTAAATCTAGCTTTTCGTTGTTCATTTACTTTAAATTAAGATACATTCATTTACTTCAATAGAGTCGTCACAACTCAAAAAACTAAAACCTGTTTTGCTGAAAACATGTTTAAAGACTTCAATTTACATACAACTCAATGCAGACATACAGCCTTATTTATAGAAATTATTAAGGCTTTAAATAAAAGGCTTTTTAAGACAAATTTTTTATGAAAATTTTTTTTAAAAACCCTTTATAAAGACTTTGTAAGTTTTATAAATTCAAAATACTTATAGGGTATTTACACCTGCGCAAAGTGTGGCAGATTTTAATGAAAATATTTATGAAAATCTACATTGTTCATATCAAGTTTTTTTTTAACATTTACCAAGATCTTTTAGTCAAAACTAAACCCATTAACTGAAAAATTTCCAAGACTGCAACCAAACAACTGCAATGAAGCCAATTCGCACACCTTTTTAAGTACACAAGAGTGTTTTAAAACAAAGTTTTCAGAAAAAACTATATACTTTCTTAATTCATACTACCCAATGTTGTAATTTAAACAATATCCGTCACCAAAATAAATGTGTGTTATATTTTCACGCTTGGCAACAAATTGCCACATCTGACAACACTGAACACGAGTACCAACTAGTGATACACGAATATTCGTATTCGTATTCGAATTCGAATTGTCGAATATTCGGCCTTTTTTAGATATTCGTATTCGTATTCGCCTGAATTTAGCGAATATTTTTTCCAAACAAATTCAATAAATAAATGCATAAATCCTAAACGAAATTTAAATAAATCGCTAAAAATATTAGTTTGTACAAATCCATTAAATTTTTTATAGAAATTTGTGCTTTGTATCATTTTCAAATATCATTTAAGACGATCATTAAAATTGTTGGGTAGTTTTTATTAACTATAAAATACGCTAACAGGAGTATGAAGTCCTTTTTTATAAAAATTTATTTGTATTTCATATTGCAGGCGTAAATAGAACCCCAATTTAATGTCTAAAAATTTCACATACCATATTCGTATTCGTATTCGCGAATACCAAAAATTGTCGTTCGTTACATCACTAGTACCAACAAACAGCCGCCCCATTAAAATAATGAACACCACTCACTTGCACTCGTAAACGAATACGAATATACAAAAATTGAAGACCTGAATGTGGTTTAATGACTCTGTTGCATATTTATTGCTTGCAGCTGTATTGTTGTTGCTGTTGTTCACCCGGAAACTTATATTTGTTTGGTTTAATTTTTGTTAAATTCCTTGTTTTCTTTTTTCTTAACGACTGCTACACAATTGTAATTAAGCTCTGTCTTTGATTTAATACTTTCCAATAAAAAGTAAATGCATTTGATTTATTGGATGTAAATATACGAGTACAATACATTTGAAATAATATGCGTTGGTGTTTCAAAAATAATCAAAAACTAAATTTTACAAATGCTTACAGATTTTCAAACTACATAAATTATCTGTAGACCTCGACCCAAAGTTTTTGAAATAAGCTAAAAATAACTTCATATGTTGATGATATTGTGAATCACATATACGAACATAATGGCGCGTAGTCATAGTCAACACAAACTACACTTTAAAAAGTTAAAACAAGTATTTTGTATGGTGATACTGGTTTTAACTTCTTAAAGTGTACTTTGTTTTGAATATGACTACGCACCAATAAGTTTAAAGGCTTCAAAAAAACTTTACAAAACTAGCAAATTTATTAGATTTAGCATCCATAATCTGTTAAATGCAAAAACTTTTAGAGCCAATAATTAAATGCAGTTAAACTTATTACCATTTAAATTTAAGTTGCACTTACATATAGGGTAATTTAATTCTTTCAATGTTCAATTAAAGTTCTTGTTAAATTACGTTAAAAGTACGGCAGCACTTAAAAATTTCCCAATATATATTATGGAAAGCTTTCCAAACCAAAGCTGTTTCACATAAACAAAAAAGGTAGGTTGGCAAAATGTAGACAATTTAAATCGCATAAAAACACATTTTATCAGCCATGTTACAGAGCTCAATTCCGTTCGGAAACCGAAATCAATCCGTATTTCGGTGCTTTGGAAAACGAATAAAATCACTTTTAATTTCATGGACGGAATTAACATATTCTGCATGTTAAAGTAAGAAAAAATATTTAAAAAAAAGGTTTTCAATAAAGAATACTATTTGCCATTCATTTATTAAAAGCTGGATTACAATTGATTAGTTTTTATTTAATTATTATTAAGTAAATTTCTCAAGTCATTATAAAAATAAAATCAACAGAACAAAATGTTCGGAATTGGTTTCTTTAGTATTGCCATACCATTTTTGTATCTACGAGTACTTCATCAAAATCTTCATATTGGCAGCACACAAAACAACAAAATACAAGGCAGAATTAAAATATGCATATAAAAAAAATTAAAACGCCTAAAAATATGCAACCTTATGCTTTACTACAATATTATATTGCCATATTTGCAACATAAAAACCGATTTAACCATTTTTTCGGGTTGATGAGAACGATCGGTATCCAAAGCACCAAAATGAAACTCGAACGGAATGGTTGATAAGGAATCAAAACCATTCCGAACGGAATCAGTGACACGCAGTGATGCCAACTATTTACAATATAAACGCGCTATTCCCCTTCTCAAAACGCGCTAGAACGCGCTGAGTTACAGCATTGTCAACTGTTTATAGCCAAAACGCGCTATTTTCCTGCGCGCTAAGTTAAATTTTAATAAAAGTCGATGCATGTATTAGTAAATATACTTTTTTTTTTAGCAACTCTTTTTCCGATTTTGAAATATTGCTTCTTCGAATTTATATCCTAAATAACTAAAACAGTTTAATACAGAATCAGAATCACCAAATAATCGAAATCCGTAGTTTTTATTTTAATTTTCTATAACAAACTTTGTACGAGTAACAACATACTCGTATAAAATGTCGAGTAGTTTTGCGAGTTAAATGATTTTTGTACTTCAGCTATAATAGATGCTTAATAAGTTACATACATTTTTTTGGTCACGAGTACGACTACATATTTGTATTTGTGAAATTTAAAAATATTTGTCATTTACAGTATTGAAATGCGTTTTTAGTTATAATCACAGGCAAGGAAATTTTATTTGCAACAGCTGAATCATTAACCAATTTAAAAAAATTTTATCAGAGTCTTGGATACTAGACAATTGGTAAATTTATATATAAAAAAAAATAACTGAAATGATGTTATTGACTTTATCCAAAACGCGCTAAGTTAGCGCTTTTTTTATTAAACGCGCTAAGACGAAAAGAAGCGCGTTTGGCGTGGTTAAAAAGCGCTAAATCTAGCGCGAAACGCGTTAAATTGGCATCACTGGTGACACGGCTGTATGAAACAAAACGAGCGTCAGAACGCATTTTTCTATTTATTTATTCCATGATATGAAACTACCCAGCTAGCCTTTTCAATTGCAGAAAATTATATTGTGAATTGTATGTAGAGCATTTTTAATCGCAGACAAGTGCATATTTTACAAAGTTAGACAGAAGGCGGAAGGCGCTTTTATTAGTCGTCGATGATATCATTTGGGATTTACATAAGGTATCTTTTATTCGAAACGTATACCTACTTAATTTTTAAGCAGCTATAGCTATAGCTACTTAATAAGTTTATACACACTTAAATTTGTTCTGAATATTTATATAAAGTTCGAATAAAACATACCTATATATACAGATTATCTTACAAATCTTTTATGAAGAACATTGAGAATCTTATACGAGAAATTGTGAAACTTGTAAATGAATCATTCGATAACTATTTGAGGAAACGTGCAATATACAGTAGAATTTTTATTTTACAATATGAAAACACAAATAAATTTTTTAGTACTTATTAATTAAAAAAAAACTTTTCTTCATTTATTGATTGAAGACTATTTTGTGTACAGAGCCGAACAAAAATATTCACACAGCACCCATCTTTGATTATGACCTCTTTTGAATTAAAAGACACAGCCGGATAAGTTTTGAACAAATATAGTTCTTTACGTGTTTCTTATAAATATGAGAAAAACTAGAATTTAGAATGCTGCTTAAGCGAAATAAAAACGAATTTTCTATTCAAGGCACAAATTCAGGTATTTTTTGGGAAATTCTTCGAGTTATGATTTACTGGGGATATGACACCTTGCCACTCGAATTCATCCGAAGGATTTTTAATCGGGTCCATCTCCGGTGATTGTGGTAGAGACGGTTGAATGTAGGGGACCTTATGAATGATCGACAACACAGTGCAACACGAAAAAATATAACCATATACGCACACCACCACGTGATAAAAGACAAAAAAAAAACTCGCGTCTCCCAGTTTTGCCCCAAGTCATGCACTTTTTTTATAGGCTCCGAAAGATTTCGGGCCTCGGTGTCATTTTTGCATTTTCTCAGGCTCATATCACTACAAGCACTACAGACACTATCCCTGAGTGCTGTGGTCCTATTAAAAAAAAAGTTGATTATTTTAAAAGCTTTTGGACTGATGCAGACAAATATCTTTCTTAGGGTAATTTGGTGGGCTGAATTAGAATCTGTAATTGGATTTTCTCTATCACGTCAGGTTTTCGAGATACAATAAAAATGTTTTTGTACGTTTTTAGGGTTTCGTACACCATAGGTGAAAAGAAACCCTATTGTTTTCGCTACGCTGTCCGTCTGTCCGTCTGTCCCTCACAGGGTATTTTCTCGAGAACCGTAAGAGCTACGGACCTCAGAGTGTGTAGACCCTTGGCCGCTACAACAACAAATACACGACAGTTGAAAATTAAAGGGTGTGCCAAAACGAGCAACGAAAAATTTTAAAATCCATACATACAATTGTATGTATGTATATGCATTTGAAATTTGTAAAGTTAGTGTATTTTTATACAGACTACAACAATTAACACTAAAATTTAAAAAATTTTAATTAAAGGGTGTACCATCAGTTAATGTAATTTCGACTATGTAATTTTAATAACTTGCTGTATCTTGGAAACCGTAAGAGCAAACTTCTTGAAATTTTCAAAAACGGTAAAACAAAAAAAAACTGAAAATTGTAAAATCGCCAAACCGAAAAAAAATCGCCAAAATCCAAAAAAATCGCTAAAACAAAAAAAGCACCAAAATAAAAAATATTTCTAAATCGAAAATAAATCGCCAAAATGAAAAAATCGCCAAAATGAAAAAAACCGCCAAAATGAAAAAATCGCCAAAATGAAAAAAATTGCCAAAATAAAAAAAACGCCAAAATGAAAAAAAATCGCCAAAATGAAAAAAATCGCCAAAATGAAAAAAAAACGCCAAAATTTAAAAAATGGGAATTTTTTAAATTTAAAAAATCGCCAAAACGAGAAAAAAGCGAAAAATAATAAAAAAAAATTATTTCAGCTGAAAAAACGTAAAAAACACTGTATTAAAAAATGCTCAAAGCCCAACGTACGGAACCCTTCGTGCGCGAGTCAAAGTCGCACTTTACTGAATTTATTTACATAAAATATCATTAGTTTATTTAAAAATAAATAAATTTTATTTAAACGTCGTTTGTATTTTGTTGTTTCGGTTTCACGTATTAGAGTCCACCAATAGTCTTACAGCAAAGTTTTGTCCCAAAATCCTTGATAATTTCTTTAAATTTTCATTAAGTCTTGGTTAGCCTGCTCCCCCTGTTCGTCGCTCTGGAAATGACTGGTAATGCTTCATTTGGTGGACTGGCTTGAAAATCGATGGGCCATTCGCTTAAGTAATATTTGTTCGATTTTTCATATTAAATCCAGCAACTTTTGCTTAACAGAAATAACAACCGGTTTGGTGGTTAGTTGACTATCTCTAAAGTACTGGAATTGAAAAATTGAAATAGATCTTCTTGTTATTTGACCACTTGTACAAAACAGTTCTGCAACTATTGCAAAATATTGTCGGTGTTCATGGTTTTTTCAAGTTTCTGACAGCAAAACCAAAATAATGTAAATATGCATATTTGAATAATACTGACTATTGCAAAATATTGTCGGTGTTCATGGTTTTTTCTAGTTTCTGACAGCAAAACCAAAATAATGTAAATATGCATATTTGAATGATACTGACTATTGCAAAATATTGTCGGTGTTCATGGTTTTTTCAAGTTTCTGACAGCAAAACCAAAATAATGTAAATATGCATATTTGAATGATACTGATATTGCATATCCTTTTTCATTTGTAGCCCACTGTAATTTAATAAATATTTGATGTAAAATACCACACACATTAAATATATGTATGTATATGTATGTACTTCACTTTAATATCCTATTGAAAATAAAAAAAAAAACAATTTTCTTTATGTTTAAGCTTTCAGGGGGCAAATTACGGCATTCGATACGATTCGAAATTTTAAAATATTTCCATATAAACTCTATTGAATTATTTCGTAATTTCGTTCGATAACGAGTGCCGCAATTTGCCCCCTGGATACCGAAAAACAATAGTGGAATCAAAACAATTTTTCCTTGAGAGCAACATCTTTCACATAAACCAATCTTAGAAATGGCGGTGTTTATGATGACTAACTATTTTGCGTGTTTTGTTAGTTGACAAGTTTTATATGAAATTTTTAAAGTCACAAATTCAATGCTTTAGAAATGTTATTAATTTTCTTCAAAATGGTAGTAAATTTCAAACATTTATGCACAGTCATTTTAACGTATTTAAAAAGTAATTAAAACATTTTTGTACTTCAATTAAATTATTTTCACGACCAATAACTTTTACCCATAATTGACAACATTTTACCAAACACTTAACCTCAATCAATGGAAGGAACATAAGAACAACTCTCACCTTTTTTCCCTCCCCTATTCGCACTTTGTTTGAGCTTATGCAAATTATAAGAAGTCTACACGTTTTACCAAAATATAAAAAGCCATAAATAAGTTTCACCACAACAACAAATATATACACACACCTACTTACATACAGTTACTCAAAATAGTCTGTCATTGCCAAGCGTTCATTCATTTCTCAGGCACTGGAGCGGCAGTATTTGATACAACATCGTACTTTCGGAGCGTTTTGAGTCAAAGCCAGCAATTGGCTTTGATAAAGTGGAATTGGTGTTGGTTTCATTTCAATTAGACCCGATTTGATTTTACACTTAAAATTGTTCGCACTTAATTACTATAGAAGTTAATACAGCCAATACACCACAAACTTGTGTACACACACACACAATATAACCTCAGTATAACCGCTATTCCTCCCCCTCCCCCTCCCCCATCCATTACCACCAAAACAACACACCACCCTTTAGTAACCCACCAGAATGATTTGATTAAAACTGAAGATGAATTTTAATTAAAATCCCTTTTGAATTTTTCGCTTTAACACCATCGCCTGTCTGTCTGTCTGTCTGTCTGTCTGTCTGTCTGTCTGTCCTTTCCTTTTTTATGCTGGATGCTTAGAAGTTGCGTTAATGTGCCACAATAATGTACATGGGGTTTTAGTACAAATAAAGTTCTGCTTTTGTAGTTTGCCTGGTTTCCTCATTTTATTTTATTGTTTTTCTTCGTACAAGATTTAACATTTTTTTTTTTTGATAATAATCTTTGCCAAAGCCTAAAGCCAAAATGTATTGTTACATTATATCATAATGAAGCTTCTCAATTCATAAAGTGGAATTAATACACGCGGATGGTAAATAATATTATATAAATATCATTGAAAATTACTGGCATGCAATCCAAAATTAAGTAAATTAAAAGTTGTTTTGCTAGACGTGAAATGCAACTCTGCACAAAACACATGTATACTGGTTAGTGTAAAACTTTCAGCTGTCAAAAAATTTACGAACATTTTGCTGGATTTGACACCGGAGAAAGTAACAGCTGATCATCTGCTGAAAGTTTAATAGTAGAAACAATTCGACAGCTAACACACAGTGACTTCTAATGTGAAAATAATAATAAATCTGGACAAATGACCACATTGCAAAATGAGTAGTATTATAAAGTTAAGAAAGACCTTGACTTTCATAGACACCCTAATAAAAGACAAAATAAGATACAGAACATCAAGGTTGACCAATTGGGCTATAAAACCTTTTTAAGCTAATATGCAGAGTACAAAGTCCTAATTTACACTAAGCAAGTCTTATTGTTAAGCTGATTAGTTTGTTTCTTTTCCCCACGTATCTCTCTCCTAAAAAACTACTCAGCTTAGCAATAAGACTTGATGAGTACAAATTAGGATAAACTATGGCATTTTGTGAGTTTACAATAGTGTATACTGGTGGCAACGTTTGCCAGTTCCGATATTTTTCGTTATGTGACATTGCTTTCCATATAATGGAAAATATAATGTGAATGGCGTTGCACATACTTTCAAAATGACAACACAAGAAATGCCAGATGTGTACTCAGCATTACAAATGTGTTCTTAATTATGAAAGTGGTCTAAGTCATATACATTTTAACTTCGGAATATTAAATAAATATTTAAAAAATTCAATATATATTGAATAAATATTAGTTAAATTTATATTACGAGAGACAGGTACAACAATAAATAAAAATTATGCATAACAAAAAAAATATTTTTTGAGTTGTTCAATGGTAATCTACTAATTATCTCGACCAAACAAATATATGACTTAGACCACTTTCATAATTAAGGGGACAAATATAATGTTATAAATTATTATGACAAACACTAGCAGAACGGAACAACATGTTATTTTTCCGTGTCCACGTACAGCCCAAGCGGCTGGAGCGATTTTTATTTAGTTTTCTCGGTTTGAAGGGTGACTTGATCGACATGGTTCTTAACCATGTTTGAAGAAAATCAGTCCATCCGTTTAGAAGATGTCACATCTTTTCTAGATAATTCGGGGGTCTTTAAAAATTTTTAATTTTTGTTATTATAAAATTTAATTAATAAATAATACCTAATTTACATTAAGAATTTTTCATAAAATTTCATGAATTTTTTTTTTATGCTTGTAATTATTTATTGTACCTTCAAATATGAACTAGTGCTGGGATACTATCGATAGTACTATCGATAATATCGATAGTTTTAAAATATCGAAAATATCGATAGGAAAAAATATCGATATCGATATCGATATTATTGAAAATGCAGTTTTGAAAACGTGAGGTGTTATAAAATTTTTTTAACTGACATCAGGACAATTTTTTAAAAGCTGTCACCTAAAATAATGTTCGTTGATACATTCATACATATTAAAATAAATGTAAGACAATAAACTTTCAATAAAGTGATAAAAAAAACTAATTGTGACCTGATGAAAAATTAGTTGTATTTTTCTCTCTCAAGTACAAACATTCAGTCGATAGCAATATCGATAGTATCGATAGTGAAATCCGATCTATCGGTAGATATCGATAGTAGAAAATATCAATAGTATCTCAGCACTAATATGAACTAACAAAAAGTATTCAAATCTTAAATCTAAAACATATTTATTAGGCCCGACCAGTGTCGGACATAAACTTAGTGATAGTTATAAATAATACATAAGTAGTGATAATCAAAAAGGAAAAAAAAGAAGTACTTTTAAGCAGTCCTATCTGGAGTGTTGAGTATAAGAGCCCTTGTGTCCCTCTTTTTTAGGCGGATGTGTCCAGTAAAGCTCAAAATATTACGGGCAAGCGGATTAGGATGTGACTCGAGTTTTGTTAAATATTTGCCTGCATATTTTGCAATTTCTTCAATCAATAGTTGCATATTTATATCACGATGTAAACTGGAATTTTTAATGTACCATGGAGACGATGTTATTAATGGTAAAATTTTATTCTGCCTTCGTTGGATTCTCTCTATATCTGAAGCAGTGCCCCATAACTGAATTCCGTACCACCATATTGGCTTCAAAAGCGTCTTGTATAGTAAAAGTTTGCAGTCTAGGCTGAGTGTTAATTTTCTACCAATCAGCCAATGTATCTCAGTTAATTTAAGTTTCATTTGTGTTAGCTTTGAGTCAATATAGAGTTTCCATGTAAGTCGTCGATCAAGGTGTATACCAAGGTATTTTACGTGTGAATGTTGAAGAACAACTTGATTGTTGATTCGAATTGGAGAGCAAGTATCTCTTCGCAGGGTAAAAGTTACCTGAACACACTTTTGCTCGTTTACTTTAATTCTCCATAAGTTTAACCATAGTTGCAGTTGTGTAATATGTTCTTATAGATATCGGGAAGCCTCGTTAGGGTTTTCGTGCATACTTAGGCAGGCTGTATCATCGGCAAACGTAGATGTATGGATATTACTGCTCAAGGGCATATCACAAGTATAAATCAAATACAAAACTGGACTCGGTATGCTCCCCTGTGGCACACCGGATGATATAGATTCGGGCACACTTATAAATTCTCCTTCCACAACCGTGAACTTCCGGGTAGTAATGTAGCTTTCTAATAAATTCAAAAAATTTATTGGTAGATATGATTTCAATTTTAAAATAAGGCCTTTATGGCACACTTTATCAAATGCCTGCGAAACGTCAATAAACAGAGCAGAACAATACTTCTTTTCTTCAAATGTTCTTCTTATAAATTGAACCAATCTATGCGTTCGTTCAATGGTGCTATGCTGACTTCTAAAACCAAATTGATGGTCTGGGATGCACCCACTACCAATTAGAATTAGGGACAATTTTGTCATAAGCAGTTTTTCGAAAAGTTTTGACATTGTTGATAGGAGACTTATTGGCCTATATGACTCAGCCTTGGTAAGATCTTTGCCCGGCTTTGGAATCATTTTAACTTTGGCAAGCTTCCAGCTATTTGGATAATACTCCAGGCATAAAATGGCATTAAAAATTAATAAATTCAGTAAAGTGCGAGTTTGACTCGCGCACGAAGGGTTCCGTACGTTGGCTTTGAGCATTTTTTAATAGTGTTGTTTTTACGTTTTTTCAGCTGAAATCAAGGCGAATTCAGTATCAGGTGACCTTATCGCTACAACAATTTTACAACACAAAAAACAACACGTAGTTTGCTATGCTACAAAACCAATCTGTCAGAAGATTTCTAAGCAAATTTTGACGTTTTGGTTCCAAATGCTCAATTTGGTAGCAACAGCTGATAATCAGCTGGGCTGATAAGGTCACCTGATACTGAATTCGCCTTGGCTGAAATAATTTTTTTTTTATCATTTTTCGCTTTTTTCTCGTTTTGGCGATTTTTTTTAATTTTGGCAATTTTTTTCATTCTGGCGATTTTTTTCATTTTGGCGATTTTTTTAATTTTGGCGATTTTTTCATTTTGAAGATTTTTTTTCATTTTGGCGATTTTTCCGGTTTTTTGCGATTTATTTTCGATTTAGAATTTTTTTTTAATTTGGTGCTTTTTTTCGTTTTGGCGATTTTTTTTTTGATTTTGGCGATTTTTTTCGGTTTGGCGATTTTATAATTTTGAGATTTTTTTGATTTACCGGTTTTGAAAATTTCAAGAAGTTTGCTCTTACGGTTTCCAAGATACAGCAAGTTATCAAAATTACATAGTCGAAATTACATTAACTGATGGTACACCCTTTAATTAAAATTTTTTAAATTTTAGTGTTAATTGTTGTCGTGTGTATAAAAATTCACTAACTTTACAAATTTCAAGTGCATATACATACAATTGTATGTATATTACATGAGATTTTAACATTTTTCGTTGATCGTTTTGGCACACCCTTTAATTTCCAACTCTCATGTATTTGTTGTTGTAGCGGCCAAGGGTCTATACACTGTGTCTAAATTTCAGGTCCGTAGCTCTTACGGTTCTCGAGAAAATACCCTGTGACGGACAGACGGACGGTCGGACAGACGGACAGCGTAGCGAAAACAATAGGGTTCCATTTCACCTTTGGTGTACGGAACCCTAATAACAGGATTCTAATTGCAATACGAGGCAACTTAATCAGCATCTGGTTACTAATTCCATCAACAACTGGAGCTTTCTTCGGGTTGAGCTCAGCAATTAGTTTTTGTACATCACACGTCTTGAATTTTATAGGTCGAGGGGGTAGCGTAACTACACTCGGCAAATCAACAACACCAGTACATGTGTTTGGGGTAAATACGGATTTTAAATGCTCACCAAACAAGTTACCCTTTTCAGTATCACTCCTTGCCCAACCTCCGGTAGAAGTGCGCAGAGGTGGTTTAAACTCAACGGATGTTTTAATCCTTTTCGCAGCTCGCCACAAAGAGTAATTAGATGCTGGTGTGACATCGAGATTTTCCAGATAGTTTTTAAGAGATGCTGTTTTTTCATATGCAAGCAACTCTTGGAGTCTTTTCGTGCAGTCTTTAAATTTAATTTTATTTTGTTCTGATCTGTGCTGTTGCTCTGCCCTTCTAGCTCTTCTTTTTTCACATACGAGATGCTCAATATCCGTAGAATATATTATTTTAAACCCAGTCTGCGGATGGGAGGTACTGGCATGTTCAGCAGCCTGCTTAATATTTTCGTTAAGATGAGCAATGTTAGCTTCAATATCTTCGGGTGTTCTTAACGTAATGCTTCCGTGCAATGACTACTGAGATATTTTTTGAATCGCAGCCAATTAACACGACTGACCATCTTCACATGTGAGGGAGGTAGAGCATTTCTCAGTGGACTACATACCGTAACGATTGTGGGAGAGTGATCGGACGATAGATCTAGGGAAGCTTCAACGTGATTTAATTCCCTAGAAATATTTTTCATGACACCAAAATCTATAACATCCGGAATTGTATGTATGTCAGTAGGCCAATAAGTGGGCTCCCCACTCGAAATAACATCCAAGCCCATTTTGGAAATTGTATTGAACAACGCTCGACCTCTGGGTGTAATAAGACGTGAACCCCAGAACGTATGCTTAGCATTATAGTCGCCAGCTGCTACGAAACAAGGGCCGAGAGATTTGTAGAAATCCTCGTCATGCCAGTCATATTTGTTGTAAAATTATTTATAGTTAGCACCAGATTCTCAATAGTAGCTTTAAGGCGACTAAAGTTAAAGCTTTTTTGTGTGGGGATAGAAATAATCTTAGCTGCATTGGCATACGAACTGACTGGTTGGCTCATTTGAGCATGCATTTTGTTGCACGAAACTTTTTCTATTTGCTAATTGCAGCGCTATAGAAAATAATTTTATATAAAAAAGGGCGTAGAATGAATTTCAGATGCTTTTTTGGCAACTTTTTTGATATGAGTTTCTCCTCAAGGCCTCCTATTAACAACTGAACTAATTTCATGCAAAAAAAAATGGTTAATGAAAATTAGATATAAATAACAAAATTTATTTCAAGATTAAAGTTATATTACAAACCAGTTTAATCTTTATTTTCATATTTAAAAAAAAAAAGTTAATAAATCATTAGACAAGTGGAAAACAATGCGAAAACTGGGTGAGTGGATCAGTGAGTGTGAGGAAAAGATAATTTCAAAACAAGATCTTGTTCGGTATAATTTGTTTTGGATTAGATAATTTTTGATTTAAATTTTCTTTTGAAATAAACTTCAAGCAAATGTGAATTGAATATTTTTTTTTAATTTCAGATAGTTGGAAAATCAGCTTCATATTTCAAGCAAAACGGCAACATATAATTCCATACGTTTAGAATAATTAAGGTCTATCGTGGAAAATATTGAAAAGATACTAAATCAGCTTAAACATTTTCATATTATACGATGGAATAGTCCCTTGGATTCTACTTTTTTCTGGCTCAAAGTATGGGGAATATGGGGACTCTGCAGGAAATAAAATATCTAAAGAGTAGCCTGAGTTTTGCTTACAAATATTGACGAATATGTACGAGTATATATATGTGTGCTAAGGTAGCGGTTTTTAGCGGGTTCTCAGGATCTGTATAGAGGGAAATGTCTGCAATATTTTGGCGACTCTGAATAACACCAATATGTCGAAGAAATCTTCGTACTGAGGACAATAGCATAGCTGTAAACGGAAATTTACGGCCTGGCCCACGATGTCACAAGAAATCGTTCGATCGACAACTTGAATTGCAAACAATAACAAATTTTCTAAAGTTATTGTTGTTTGCAATACACGTTGTCGATCGAACGATTTCTAGTGACATCGTGGGCCAGGCCGTTATAGTAGAAGATCCAAATTTAAATGTACAATACATGTCTAATCTCAGTAGTTTTGTTTTCCGTCATTTACTGCCTCATTTCGCCCACTGGCCTTTACTTACTTCCAAGTAGGAGGAAAGATAATAAAATTAATTCTGCATATTTTCTTGACAAGAAAACTGACAAAAATATTAAAAATTAAAGAAAAATTTAACATTTAATCAAACTATTATCTGCCAAGGTTAATAAATTTAATTAAATTTATTTATTTTGCCTAAAAATATTTATCTTTACTAAGCAGCTTATGACGCAATATATTCTTGAGTTCAAAAAAATGTTGACAAAGAATTATTTTAACAGGCAAATCAATAATCTATTTTATTTATGATGAATTAACTTTAATGTCATACGTTTCCATTATATATATGTATGTACATATGTAGGTATAGCTTATCTAGCGTGCGACTGTTTTATAATAGATTTCTAATATTGATATATGATATTACATACAATGAATCAAAATGAAATTGAGCCACATTGATTTATAAGCAGGGAAACCAGAAATATGTTTTAAAAAATTTGTTTTATGCGCATATTCAATAAGCACTAAAACTCAAACAATATGCTCTTAAAAGTAACGAAAATTGATTTATTTGGAAATGAAAATATGTATATTTTTAGTACAACAATTCAATAACATTTGCATATAAAATACAAAATAAAAAAAAGGAAACAATAACAAAAATTAACAAGGAATAACTGCGATGTTAAAAAAAAATAACTTGTGTTTGAACTGCACGTTAAAACAAAATTGCCATAAAAATTTTTACTGAAGAAAATAATGCAAAATAATTTTTCAACCTCAAAAGAGATCTCTATATCAGAATTAAAACTTTGGAACTGTATTTTATTTAAAATTGTTATTGTTATTTAAAATTGTTACAGCAAAATATTAACATCGATTTTCAAATAAAAATCGTTGCCTGTTACATCTAAATATAATTTTATAGTACATTGAAAATCTACTGATGTAATCGGAGCTAAGTCCGTCACAAATAGAAAATAAAGTCCGTGATAATGGCATAATAAATAAGAAATAAATTTAGTAAAGTGCGACTTTGACTCGCGCACGAAGGGTTCCGTACGTTGGGCTTTGAGCATTTTTTTAATGCAGTGTTTTTTTACGTTTTTTCAGCTGAAATAATTTTTTTTTTTTTTTTTGATTATTTTTCGCTTTTTATCGTTTTGGCGATTTTTTTTTATTTTGGCGATTTTTTTCATTTTGGCGATTTTTTTTTAATTTTTGGCGATTCTTTCATTTTGGCGATTTTTTTCATTTTGGCGATTTTTTTTCATTTTGGCGATTTTTGCGGTTTTTCGCGATTTATTTTCGATTTAGAAATTTTTTTTAATTTGGTGCTTTTTTCGTTTTGGCGATTTTTTTTTATTTTTTTCGGTTTGGCGATTCTATAATTTTGAGATTTTTTTGTTTTGCCGTTTTTGAAAATTTCAAGAAGTTTGCTCTTACGGTTTCCAAGATACAGCAAGTTATCAAAATTACATAGTCGAAATTACATTAACTGATGGTACACCCTTTAATTAAAATTTTTTAAATTTTAGTGTTAATTGTTGTAGTCTGTTTAAAAATACACTAACTTTACAAATTTCAAGTGCATATACATACTATTGTATGTATATTACATGGGATTTTAAAATTTTTCGTTGCTTGTTTTGGCACACCCTTTAATTTCCAACTCTCATGTATTTGTTGTTGTAGCGGCCAAGAGTCTACGCACTCTGTCCAAATTTCAGGTCCGTAGCACTTACGGCTCTCGAGAAAATACCCTGTGACGGACAGACGGACAGACGGACAGCGTAGCGAAAACAATAGGGTTCCTTTTTCACCTTTGGTGTACGGAACCCTAAAAATGTATACACTACATTCGCAGAACATTGGAGTTGTGATTTAGATGGCGAAAAATAAAAATGAAACTTTCGACCAACAGATAGATAGATGGTTTGTAAGCATATCAAAATATAATATAAGAGTGTCAAATATGCTGTATAAATTCGAAGAAAAAAATGCTAAATATATGCTTGACAGACTGTAATATGCAAAATATGTTTTAAAGGGAAAACATATGCAAAAATATGCCCCAACAAATCGGTACCAAAATTCATAAAAAGTTCTGAAACGGATAAATATCTTATATCCTCACTTAATATGCTAAACAGGAAAAGACATGAAATTGCATATTAGCGGTTGCCCTGTTTATAAGCAAAATTTTCTTATAAAAAAATCGTAATAATATACATAATTTTTTTTTTTTATTACTTCAATATCAGTTGTAAGTAGTTTACATTTAATTAAAAATTTTTACTAATGGCCTGTTTCACAATAACGAAAGAAAACTTTCGACGGAAAGTTTATTTTGAAAACAATGATAAAATATGAAAATTTGTGTTTGTTTTCAATAAAGTCGAAAGTTTTCTTTCGTTATCGCGAAACAGGCCATAAGCTTAACTTAAAACGAAAAAGAAGGCAAATATTTAACACAGTTAAGGTTAAGCCACTAAAAGCAAATATGTGCCCTTAATTATGAAAGTGGTCTAAGTCACATGCATTTTTGCTTCGAAATATTTAATTTATCTTGAAAAAGAATTCAATAAATATTTAGTAAATGTTAAATAAACTAGAACAACTCTATATTAAAATGTTGCACAATATAAAAATATATTTTGATTTGTTCAAATGTAATTTACTAAACATCTCGACCAAAGAAATATATGACTTAGACCAGTTTCATAATTAATGGCACGTATGTTTTAAATATAGTATTTTGTGGAGCCACTTTTGGCAGAAACTACTGCCAGCAAACGTTTAGGCATCGATTGCAGCAAATTAATTGTGTATGTATGTAGAAGGAATGATATTTGGCTTTCAAGGCTTCAACAAGCTCGTTTTTACCAACATTTTTTTAATTTTTTTTTTTTTATTTTGGACATGCACCCACTCTTCTGTATTTCCATTAACTTTGGGAATTTTAGTTTCACTCTTAGAAACATTTTTCTTTAGCAACTTGATGGAGACTTTAAATTTCTTTCGAAGACTTAACGAATTTGTCATCAAGCATCAGATGTTCTACATGAATTTGTATATAAATGATGTCTTATATCATATATGTATCTCATTATTTTGACCAGAATTCCTTGGTTCTTTCCAGCATGAACTTGTCAATTGTTAGGAAACTAAATGATCAAACAGAATAAGTCTGCAACTTCAGATAAAATCGCTGTCAATTAACAAAGCCCATAATAAAATTTACGGCAGTAATTCCAAATGCGCCCCAATATTTGTTTTATTTTCCTTTGTGGTTATTTTTCTTTGTAGTTTTGCTTGCAAAATGTATGATATATGTATATTGAAAGCATGGTAAGCACATTCTATATTTATAATATGATCAGGCTAAGATCATATCGCTTTGTAAGCCCAAAGTTAATTTGTAAATATTCTGACAAACACGTAGTAGAACGGAACAACTAGCTGTTTTTGAAGGCCACTATAGATTCATCATCAGCGTTCTTTGTGTTTGGTCTGCTTTATATACTCAGCCATTATTGCAAATGGAATATGTGAATTATTTTGATTCATCGTATTCAATTTTGCTGAAAGCTTTTTTGTAATGAAAGCTCAATTTTCACATCTCTAAATTTACGACAGTCTTGCCATTGTCGTTTGTTCTTTATTAAGTATCCACATGTTAGTTATTTTTGTTCTACTTAAGACAAACATTTTTTGGTTTATTACTATCAAGTATATTTATTTAATTTTTGCCACAGGCTATTAATTTTAGTTAATTTTAATTATTATTATTCGAACTTCATTTGTTTCTATATTTATAATTTGATCATAACCCAAATTGTATGTAATAAATATTAATGAACAAATAACACCAAAGTTAATTGTAAATATTCTGACAAACACGTAGTAAAACGGAATAACGCTGTCAAAATCAAATAGATTTTATTTCTCGACTGCTTTTTGGGGTTGCTTTTTTGTGTCAAATTGTATGAAAAATGTGTTTGTGCCGCAATTCTCTTTGATCATTAATTCTTAATCTTTGAACTCAAATATTGAAGTTTTTCTTTGCATACTGTACTGACTGTAATGCTTTCTATTGCGAATTATGTTTAACTTTGCCTGATATATAGTTTTAATCCACCTTCAGATATTTTCTTATTTTGTGTAACTTTTCACAAAAACAGAAATTAATAAATATCGATATACGAGTACAACAAACGCTGTTATCGTTGTACGGAAACATTTCGAGACTTATTTTCTATTTAATCGTAAGCGACAAAAATCAAATTTTTCAGCAGAAGGATTTTTTTAAATATTCAAATATGTTTTAGTACATAAATTGGCACTTACTATAAAATTTTACAGCCCGTATCTTAAGGGCCAATTTCACCAACTCTATTTAAATATCAATTCATATTTAAATGTCGATTTTCATGAATTTTTGTATGGAAAAATGACTTTAAATATAAATTGATATTTAAATAAGTTGGTGAAATTGGCTCTAAGAGTTATCAACAATTTTGGCATTTTGATAATTCTTAACTTATGGGCAGGCCCATAAAATTTTAATTTCAATAAAAAAGTATATTTTCGATAACATGACGCCTACAATAAAATTTAAAAAAAAAACTCGATTTTTTTCGAGGGACCAATACCTACATAATTTACATTAAGCATTTTTTTAATGAAATTAGTTGCATGAAAATTTATTATTTGTGAATAACTAGGAGGCCTGAAAGAGCGAATTGTTTTAAAAAAGTTTGCCAAAAATGCATCAGCGATCAATATACATACGTACTTTTTTATATAACGTTCCCTTTAATGGCGCTGTAATTGGCAAATAGAAAAAGTTTTATGAAACAAAATTCATGAAATTTTATGAAAAAATGCTTAATGTAAATTAGGTACAAATGTACAGAAAGACTATCTATTTTCTTGCTGATTACTGAAAACTAATTTTATTTTATATTTCTCACCGCTGTTAATGAAAATTAAACTCTTACATCATCAGGTAGCTATGATATGACCCTGCCAAATAATCACTAATAGCTTCTTAATGAGCGTCCTTAACGAGCAAACCGTACTAAATTAATACTAATAATTAGTATTAATTTAGTACGGTTTGCTCGTGACTAATTTATCACTTAATGATCGTGTTACCTGTTTTGGTTTTAAGATACAATTCAAAATCATTTAATACTTGAATGTTAGGGGAAAACAATGGAATTAACGTATGCAGGAAAATTCATTAATTGCCATTTAATTAGGGTATTTCTTATGAAAACTAAATTTTTTTTTTAATTTCGCATTAAATAATATAATAATGAATAAAAAAATCAATAGAAAAAATTGCCACTTTTGCAACAATAATTTGCCGTATCCATTCAGTAACTATCTCAAATTACTAACTTCATATCGCAACAACAATTTGCAATAAAAATAAAGTAAACACCCCTTAATGGTAGATTAACCAGGCAAAATTCTGTTACCGAAAATTCCAAAAATAAAAATGTTTACCTGACAATTTAAATTGGTTGAATCTCTCTTTCTATGCGTATGTATGTTTTAACCAATATATTCTCCATTAGAAAAAAGTTACTCTTAGCCGAAGCAGGTAAATATATCAGGGATGGCAAAATTAGTACAATTGTACTTTTTTTTGGTACTCATAACATACACCAATGGTTAATTTCGTACATTTAAGGAATTTCCCCAGTTTTAGTAATTTCCATCCGTATTTATTTTCATTGTTCAAAAGTGAAAATTTTGTATATGTCAATGTGATACTCATCTCATGTTCTTCTCACTTGAAAACAGTGTTGTGAAAGTAAATCGCAAGGAGAAATTCAAAAAATGTGTACTCGTCCTTTTCCAAATTATTTTTCTTCTAAATTCGGATGCTAGAGCACATGATATTAATTTGTATATTCTAAATTTAAACTTGATCAGCAGTAGATAGCCAGGCTTAAAATTTTTAGCACTTTGTTTCTTCGTTTAGTACTAAAGATTTAGTTTAGCACTTTCTTAAAATTATTTGGCATTTTTTGCACTTTTTTATTTCATTAAATTTATAAATTTTCCCTAAGACAAATTGCGATCCAATTAATATTATATGTTTATCAAATTTATTTATCTTTATTGAGTGTTTAATATGACAGGAGTCCTATAACTGAAACGCTCTGAGATACACATATGGGTACAAATATATTAAAGTATAAAATTTAAAATAGAATACAAAATGATATAGAATACCAAAAATTCACAATTTCATTGCAATTGTATGGGCCGCTTAATTAATAAGAGAAACTAAAAATTATAACTGATTTTTGCACTTTGTTGTGTGTGCTGTAGAACATTTTAGCACTTTTATTTCTGCAATCTAGCACTTTTCCTCTTACAGCTTATGGCAACACTGGCCACTGTAGCATATGCCTTAACAGCCGAACTCGCAAGTAAATTTGTGAAAACGACACGATAGCATTTTTTCTCTCAAAAAAGTACAATTTTTTTAAGTTCTAAAATTGTCCAACCCATCCCTGAGGTACATATGTATGTTTAAGAGAGTTAAAGAGTATTCTTCTTCGGAACTCCCTTCCATTAGAAAGGATAATTGTTCACGGTAGCCTAGAGAGAGAGATAGAGAGAGAGATCTTTCTTTTATACGAAACTGGACTTCTCTCAAACATGCGCTTCCATTGCAGCTCAGTGCAGGGTTGTCAGATTTTTCTTTACAAAATTTAGCAGAAAATCGCCAAAAGTAGAAATAAAATTTTTCTCATCCAAACTCAAAACGCATTAATTACGATCATTAATATAAGAAAAATCTTCAAAATAAATTTTTTTTTAAATTTCTTGCAGACGGGTTTTGGTAGGATTTATTTTTGAAACTACTGAAACTAGTTTTCCTGAATAAAAAAATTTTAAAGTTAAATTTTGTTTAAAAAAATATCCAGGGTGACCCTGTGCCTGGGTGGTAACGATGCTAGCCTCTCAGTCCAGATGTCGTAGGTTCGATTCCCGCCATATACTCTGGGCGTTTTTCGCAGACAAACTAATCGCTTCGTGGACTGTGTTGTGTTGTGTTTAAAAAAAATTATTATCGCCAGAAAAATCACCATGTCTCCAAATCAAAAACTTAGGCACCAAACAAGTTGAAAAATCGTCACATTTGGCGAGAAATTGTATTCGTTTCATTACATCCTCATATTCAGGTGTTGACGAATATCTAAAAAATTTTTAATGAGAGCTATATTTGCTCTCCCACTCAGGGCTGTCAGATAAGGCGATTTCTCGCCAAACGTGGCGATTTTTCAACTTGTTTGGCGACAAAATTTTTGATTTGGCGACATGGCGATTTTTCTGGCGATAAATAAATTTGTTGGCTATTGTTTTAACAAAATTGAATTTCAAAATTTTAGTAATTCAGGAAAATTAGTTTGTTAAAGGAGTAGTTTGAAAAATAAATCTTACCAAAACTCGTCTGCAAGATATTTGGGTATGTTCTGGCGTGGAATTGCCATAGAATTGTGGTTATAAATACATATTTCCAACAACAATTCTATGGCAGTTCCCCACCCTTTAATTTCACGTGGAATACAGAACATACCCGATTAAAGCAATTTGATTTTGATGATTTTTCTTATATTAATTAATTAGTAATGCGTTTTGAATTTAATAAAATAAATAAAAAAATTTTGGCGATTTTATTTCTGCTTTGGCGATTTGCTGCTGAATTTCTATACGATTATATTTTAAAAATTTATATTAAAAATGTGTTACATAAAAACAAATTAATTATCAAATATATATTAAGAAAAACCACATAAAATCAATTTTGGCGATTTTTGGCGATTTTCAAAATCAATTTGGCGAAATAGCTCGGAAAAAATCTGACAACCCTGCTCCCACCTTGTTTATTTTGATGTTCGTTTCAAATAAATGTATATAGCCGATCACCTTCATCGTGCTTATTAATTAAGAAATCTCATTTTTATGTATGCGCCAGGGATGGCCATATTAGCTTATTTTAGGCTAAACTTTTCATTTAGCCTAATATAGGTAAAATAAACTTTTTTTAAAGCTTATTAAGCTCTTTTAGCCTTTTTTTATCATAATTGCATGTTTTCAAAAAATTTGTTAAAGACAAAAAAGTTATAAGAGCGATATATTAAAAAATATAAAAAATTTTCATTGGAAAATAGTTTAAAAAATACAACAATGTAAATTGTACGACAATTTTATAATACATTTATTTTTCTCAATTTCTCAATTATTCATGAACTATTGTGTGTTCAAAATTTAAACTTGGCCACAGTAAAGATAAGAAGTTATTAATCAATATATATTTTTTAAGAATTTTAAAAATGCAATTTTTCGAGAAAATTCCCGTCGGACATAAGGTCAGTAAAGTTTGACCTGTGAAGAACGGAAACCAAACTCATAACACATGCCATTTGGAAGGACATGGCTTCCTTTTTAACATGACACCTCAATGGAAGATCTAAATTAAGTAGTTTTAAATGTAGACATAATTTTATAAAGTCGGCTTTTGCTAAATTTTCTCATTTTGAAGTGGATATATATTGCAAAAGTGTAACATATAATGATTCAAGATTTCGTACTAATGGTAGTTATGCCAGAGGTATTATTAGTACAAAATTTCATCATAATTGCAATTCAATATGTTACTTTTGTCAGCTTGAATTTTGATGCCCCTCGGCGGGAGCTAGGTTCTGATTTTGGACCCCTAGTTTCTTAGGGTAATATTTTTAGAATTTTGTATAGATTTTATTTTCCTTAGACACTTGTTGCTTCTTTCTCACCCCAACAAACCGAACAGCTCTAATGAACATATTTATGTATATATATTAACGCACTATGACCCGTTTTTTTCCATTGAATTGTCTTTTATAAAATGATAAAACTAAAATTGTATTTCTTAGTAAAAAATTCTAATTCATACACTTAATATGTTACCTTATATTAATTTGAGAAAAATGTCTTAAGGAAGATTTCTTTTCAAATATGAAAATGGCATATTGTACGGATAAGTTATTATTTTTATTTGTTTTTATCTTTTATTTCAGTAAATACATTTTTTTTAATAAAAAAAATTAATTAATACAAAAAATCAGAGTTTTTCTCAAACAAATGTTTAAAAATCTTTACATTTGAATTTACAAATTTCCTTGTAGCACTTAAATTGAACAAATGAATACATATATGATTCAAATAACTTTGTATTTGAATTGAAAAATTAATTTTTTCTATATTGTTTTATTTTTATCCCCATATTCACAAAAAAAATAAAATGAATTTGAAATTCATTTTAGGAAAATTTTTTATGAAATTTGAAATTTTATGAATATGGGGGTCAAAATTTATTTATTTATAAATAAAGGGCACAAAATTTAATTGCTTATTTAAAAAAAAAACTTCAGTCCGAATAATCATCTCCAAAATCTGCGAAAGATTTTGTTACTAAGCACTTCATTTTAAGTTGCAATTTGATTGATTGCCTCTTTGAAGTCATAAAAAAAAGTGTGATTAATTTTCTAATTCGGAAAATAACCAAACCTCTACTTTCCAATAAAAAATAATAAATTAAGTTTAAGATGTTTTGTTATTTTTTTTTTAAATATCAGAAAATTCTGAATCTTTATCAAATATCATAAATTTACTAATATTCGTACTAAGATTGTCGTCCACTGGCCATAACTCAGGCTCAGGGATGGCATTGAGAATTTTCAAATTGTACCAACAACTTTCAAAATTGTAATTTTTTGTCCTTAAGTGTAATAAAAGATTTTTCTAGTTCAAATTACATATTTTTATTTGTTTTTATTAAAATAATCGAATTTGTTCTGGCTACCGAATCATCTTCACAAATTTGCTGGCAAGTTGGGATGTTAAAGCATATGGTTACCCTTTTTAAATTGAAATTTAAAATATAAAAATTAATAGAATGTGCTCTAGCATCCGAATTTAGAAGAAATATGGTTTGGAAATGAATGTGCCTTGAATGCGCCAGAGAGATAGAGAGAGAGAGAGGGAGAGAGAGAGGGAGAGAGAGGGAGAGAGAGGGAGAGGGAGAGAAAATAAGACAACAAGGAGGTAATTTTTAATTAAAAGGAAACAAAGAGACATACAAAAGTATGTAGATAAGAGAACTAGAAGATTTTGTATAAAAAGGCTGAGTTGCTTGAAATGTTATTAAAACGACTGGCGAAAGTCAAAGGGAAAACTTAAATAAAAATGTTTTGGAAAATTGTATTGAGCGTGCTGCTCTGTAGCATTGCTTCTGTCTTGGCTGATGACTACGATGGGTAAGTGCTCCCACTTGAAGTTTTATACTAAATCTAATTTCTTTTTTTCCACAGTTACAAGATCTATGATGTCAGGTCCAAGAATATCTTCGAGAAGGACATGATTGATCGTTTATCTGGGAACGCCGACTATGACTTCTTTTTTTTGCCCAAAACCTTGGACGAGGCAGCCCGTGTTATGGTACAACCGAAAGATCAGTATGAGTTCGAAAACATGTTAAGCAATTACAACATTGAGTTTACAGTTGTGGATCAAAATGTGGGCCAAACTGCTGAATGGGAGCGCACACGAAATCATCTCTTGCGTAGTCGTTTAAATATGTTTAATTCAGGTATTAATTTTGACAGCTACCAACGTTACGATGAGATCAATGCGTATTTGGATGGATTAGCTCAATCATATCCCAGCCATGTTAAGGTGAAATCAATTGGCCGATCCTTCGAAGGCCGCAACCTAAACGCCATCACTATTAGCAATGGCGATGGAAGAAGAAACAAAAACGTAATTCTGCTCGATGCTGGTATTCATGCACGTGAATGGATTGCTCCTGCTGAAGCCCTTTATGTCATTCATCAATTAGTGGAAAACTACAACGCTAACAGTGATTTATTAAAAGATTACGATTGGGTCATTGTGCCTTTGGTTAATCCTGATGGTTATGAATACAGTCACACTAAGTCACGCTTCTGGCGTAAGACTCGTCAGCCCTTCGGTTTTACTTGTTATGGCACGGACGGTAATCGCAACTTTGGTTTTCATTGGGGTGAAATGGGGTCTTCTAGCTATCCCTGCTCGGATACGTTCAGGGGTCCAAATGCCTTCTCGGAACCTGAAACTCAAGCTATTCGTAATTTAATGCACTCATTGACTGGACGCGCTAAAATGTACTTGAGCCTTCATTCCTATGGCAACTATTTGCTCTATCCTTGGGGTTATACATCGTAAGTTTGAGTTCCGGAAGCATATTATGGCACTCGATATCGAAATAAATTTCGAAATATTTCAATGGAGTTTTAAAAGGAAATATTTAAAAGTTTCTACAGATTTCGAATGCTGTATTTTCTGCTCTGATATGGTTTGATATTTTAACTAAATAATTGATTTTTATTATAGTGCTCTACCCAATACTTGGAAGCATCTGGATGAAGTTGCCCAAGCTGGCGCAGCTGCCATAAGGGCGGCCACTGGTACTTACTATAAGGTTGGCTCTCCCACCAATATTTTATATGCTGCTGCTGGTGGTAGTGATGATTATGCACTTGCTGTGGCCAAAATTCCCATTGCTATTGCTATGGAATTGCCTGCCGGTGGTTCTGGCTTCGATCCTAACCCTGATCAAATTAAACCAATCGTTGCCGAAACTTGGATTGGCATTAAGGCTATGGCTAAGAAAGTTATTTCTAAATACCAAAGGAAACGCTGGTCAAGAACATGAAATATATTGAGATTTTTTTATAAAAATTTCTGTATTGTTTTCTTATACTCTTTATAAACAAAAATAACTTAAATTTTTTATGTGCACTTCAGGAATAAACAAAATAAAAAAAAATAATGAGAAAAATGTTGCTGCGATATAGAGAGTGTACTAAAAAACCACAACAGTGATAGAAATTGAGACAAAATTGTGCCACTTAACTTATTTATATAGCATTGTGACAAGACAGGCCTTTGTCATAACAGAGGACAAAGTCCATGTGAAAAAATTAAACAACTTTGCTTTGGAAAAGTTAGAAAAATGTTGTAACATATTTTTGTTATAACAATCGATTAATGGAACGCTACAATAACTCAAGTTGCTAAAATAGTACTTTGACTTCTATGCTTGGCTGTGATTAGGCTAAAATTCGTATATTTAGGAAGACAAAGTGCATGTGACAGTTTTTAAGAAACAAAAACAAAAACCAAAGTTCATTGTAAATATTCTGAGGAACACTAGCAGAATGGAACAACATGCTATTTTCACACTAGAGCGTCTCGCCCAACAGGCAACAAAAAATAAAAAGTATTGTTCCAAGGACATTTCAAAAAAAAAATTTTTTTTTTGCCGGACGTAGGGATGGCCTTTTTAGTTTTTTCGTTATATCTTCCATATTTACAGTCCGATCTTAAAGTTTGATATAGCGATTTTTTTTGTCTCAGCGAGGCCAATATTTTTGGTCTGAGGTGCATTGACCTCAAGTATACCGTTCTAGTACATACAACCCAAAATCACATTTCCTACCACCCTAATGTGACACCATAATGTTAGAAATTTACTCGTATTCGCCAAATTCAGGTGAATACGAATACGAATATCTTTCCAAGCAAATTAAATAACTATATACATAAATCCTAAACGAAATTTAAATAAATGGCTAAAAATATTAGTTTGTACAAATCCATTAAATTTTTTATAGAAATTTGTGCTTTGTATCATTTTCAAATGTTATACATATAATGACGATCATTAAAATTTTTGGTAGTTTTTATTAACTTTAAAGTACGCCAACAGGAGTATGAAGTCCTTTTTCATAACAACTTTTTAGTATTTCATATTGAAGACGCAAATAGAACCCCAATTTAATGTCTAAATATTTCACATACAATATTCGTAATCGTATTCGCGAATATCGTTTCAAATATTCGTATTCGTATTCGAGAATATCAAAAATTGACATTCGTTTCATCACTTGTACATACATATATTAAGAATATTTAAAAATGTAAATTGATAAAGATGAGGAATTGAGAACCAGGTAATCAGATTGACTACAATTTATTTAATTTATTATAAAAATGTTGTACAATTTTCAAATGTTATTTAAGGGTCACTCAGACTATAATACAAGTATTAATACTTTTGACGAAAATGCCTCCCTGATCTGATTTTTGTTTTAAAAATCTCAAAACACAATAACAACTCAACATGTCAGAGTTGCATTTTCTACAAAAGTATTAATACTTGTATTATAGTCTGAAATGGCCTCTAGAAACAACCATTAAAGTTTTGGATACACAGAGAAAACAGATTCGTTGAGACAACCGAATTTGTTGCCAATCGAATTTTGGTGGTTGCACCAACTATATAGAATTCTGGTATAACGACTGCAATTTTCTTGTGGTACCACTATATTTTAAGAAATTTATTATTTAACATAGATATTGTCATAAGTTATTTTTAATTGAAATTTATTTATTTCGACCACACATTTTGAACAGCCACAAACCTGTTATCTTATGCACATACTTTCAAAAACCATTTGAGAATTCATAAATCATAATATCTTTGAAAGTCACAAAAGTTAATTTTTAATTTGCTGCAACGTGTATAAACTATTATAGTAAGCTCAACCTATAGTTAGTTGCAGCAACTGATAGAAAGTGTTTATTTTAACATTAATATAGAACGACAATTTTTTAGTTGCCAATACCAAAAGTTGGTAGTAACATCCAATTCATAATATTTTATTCCGTTGCGTTAACCAATCAATGAATTAGCCATGGCAAAAGCATACGCTCGGTTGATGCAATCAATTTAAGAATTGTCAGAATCATATCTTTATTACAATTATGCCCTGATGGCAATAAACATGGATTGTTTTTTGGATTAACAGAAAATTGATTGCGTGAACTGAAATATAGTTTATGCAAATGATATTTTGTTGGACTAACCATTTTCCAACCAATCTTTTTTCTGGGTGTAGTTTTCATAAACTTTAATGAACGCGGACAAGAGTATGAAGTTCTTTTCCATCCAAATTTTTTTTTTATATAATTTTGCAGAATAAAATAGACCCCCAATTAAATGTCTATAAATTTCACATACAATATATATTCGTATTCGCGAATATCGTTTTAAATATTCGTATTCGCGGATATCATTTTAAATATTCGAATTCTCGAATATCAAAAATTAACATTCGGCACATCTATGTATGTATACATACTAGAGATCGACCGAAGGCGTTTTTTTTTGGCCGAAGTTCGGCTTCGGCTTCGACCGAATGTTTTAAATTTTAAAAAGATACTTACGTTTTATATGAATTAAGAAAAAACTGCTTTTTTGAGATCACTGAAATAGCTGTAATATCTATTGGATACATAACAAGAAAAATAAAACAATTTCTAGATTGCTTTTTCATATGATCACTCACAAGAACGTCCAAGTAAAAGAAAATAGAAAGCGACAGGGTTGTATTTCAAAGCAACCCTTTCAAGACGTTAAACACAATAGAAACTGTCGGCGAGCAACGACCAAACATAATTTTATTTTTCAAGCTTGGAATGAAAAATATTCGGCTTCGGCTAATCGGGCGATTTTTGCCATAGGCCGAATGCTGGCCGATTACCAACTTTTGGCCGAAGGCCGAAGCCGATTAATCGGTCGAACTCTAATACATACATACACATGTATGTATGTAGGTAAGACGTATGATCAATTAAATAAATGATAATCAAATAAATGAGAAAAACATACGTATCTTTGTACGAAATTACTAAAAAATTTTCTGTTACGTAACATTTAAGTTTTCTTTAGGTTCTTCAAAGATGTAAACACGTTCTTAAGACAAATAAAACAAATAACTAATATCACTTTCCATGTTTATTGTTTCTTTTTATTAAGAAACCGCTAATATTGTAACAAATAAAAAGATAATAAGGCTCCTGTGCAAACCGTATATTTTTACACTAGGTCTGTTCATTTACTTTCCTAGCAGAAACTACCAAAGAAAAATTTACATAATTAGTCTCCCAGATACGAAAAAGTAAATAAACGCTTTAGTAGCAAAAACATTCAAATAAATTTTATTCATATCAGAAACATGCATGGAAATCATGACATAATTGTACCTTTTCTGATATACGATATTTTGGATATTCTATTTTGATTTTTTTACAAAATTTTTAAAAATCGACATTTATTACGAAATACTTTACACAATTTCATGTATTATTTATTATTTTTATGCATTTCCGATCATTTTTAATTCTATTCTATTGACAAATACAAATAAGCCATTTTCCAGCTCTGATCAGTTTTTCGCAATTTTTGCCCATTTAGGAACATAGTGCATTGCCTGGCAACACTGCTGGAAACTATTCAGTACTGCAACCAATTTCAATTCAATATCTTCTTATAAATATTGTAAGTTATAAAAAGGCGGGACAAAATTAAACCAAAAAAAAAACTTGTATAAGGTACTTGAGAAATGCTGCCACAAGGAACCCACTTAGACCAATGTTGTGTATTCGCCTAAAAGCTGTAAACAATAAATCCACTTTATCACCGAACAGTACGTTAATATAATTAAATCAATTCACCTGATAAGACGCAAGTTCTATCAAACAACTGAAGTGTTTTATAAAAATAAAAAACCCAGAGCTTTAATACTTTTAAATAGTAAATGTTTTTTTTTCATATTTTATACTTTGAAGGAATAATGAAATTAATTGAAATTAACTATTTAAAGTGTTTGTGTTTTTCTTCAAACCACACTAATGGATACTTTTCTATAAGCTTATGAGCCATGGCCTTAATGCCCACCCATGTTTCTTTAACCAGTTTATCAATCATTTCAGCAGGTGGATCAAAACCAGTAGTTCCCGCTCCTGGTAGTTCCATGGTATACGATATGGGAAAGCCAGCATTGAAAGCATAGTCATCACTGGCACCAGCAGCCGCATACAGGACCACTGTCGAACAACCTACAGTATAATTAGTACCAGTAGCATGATATATGGCATCCGCTCCAGCGGTAGCTACCTCGTGTAAGTCCTCCCAGGTATCGGGCAGAGCACTAAAACAAATACAGGGCAATTATAGCAAGTGATAGGGAAAACAAAAAATTCTAATTGGAAAAGGGAGAAATTTTCTGAGGAATTTTTTACATAATTGCCCTGATATGTTTTTTAAATTTATCTAATTGGTTGAACACATTTATAAAAAAATATGAATATTAAATGAGGTTATACGCTTTTCGCAGTTGTTACTTAATTTGGGCGACTTTTCTCTTTTGATAATAATCAAACAAGTCTTGAGAATAAAAAAAATTAAAAATAAAAAAAATTAAAATGTACATTTTGCGATTTTTTTACTTAAAAGTTCGCTCTGGCTCTGAAAAAGCAACACAGAAAAATCTTAGTTTAAAAATGCGCTTTTTCGGTTGTTACTTAATTTGGACGACTTTTCTCTTTTGCTATTACTTAAACAAGTCTGTACGATATATAAATGAGGAAACAAAATCACCTCCAAAATCGCTCAGTTTGTGAAAAAGCGCCACCGGAACACGTACATTTCAAAATGGTCGTATATTCTCCAAAACAGCTCCAATATTCTTCAAACTTGGTATTTTTCTTATCGAAGCCAATATAAAACTGTGTGCCAAATTTCATAACTCTAGCACAACTCCTCTAATTTTGCCCACTTTCGAATCACTGTGCAGCGTTGCCGTTTGATATTTTCAAACAGTATCAAAAAAGGGGATATATACAAAAAAATAAAGTGGCGCCGAAATATGCATTCCAAAAAAAAGCTGGCAACTCTTTTAAAATCAAAATAAATATACTAAATCATGTTTTTGCCCAGTATTTGGTTCAATCTTTTTCAAATTTCAAATATCATTTTATAAATGGTACAAAAAAATAAACAAAAAACATAAATAAAGTAAGGTGCAACTAGTGAGTTTAAATAATTTAATACAAAAGTTAAGTTTTAAGTAATTTACTGTAGCTCTAATAAAATGGTAAATGTTTCCATTTTATGTTTCATTAAATTAAAATTTTTAAATATTTTCGTAGAAAATTTAGAAAAAAAAACCTATTATTTTTAAAGCTACTGGCAGCACTGATACACTTTTTGAAATAAAAAAACTCAAACCTAGTAACATGAATAAAATCATGTTATGCATGTAAAATGTTTTTGCAAGCAACTTTTAAAAAGAATTGAAAATGAAAGATGTGTTTTAATTCCTCGTATGTACCCAAGTGTTAATGTTGTGATCCCGCCCCTGGTTTCAGTATTTGTGTTTTTTGATTTTTCTACTACTTGTGCGCCAAATTGTAAGTTCTCTACCGTAAAATATGGCGTTAATTTTTAATGGGCGTAGTCCCCACTCCCTAGTTAAAAAATCCAGGGCTCAAATCGTCACATCCGTGATAGTATCGACAATCGTATTAAAACAAATTAAATGATAAGTCAATCGTATAAGCTGAATTGAATTTCCGTACGTTCACGTATGTCATAATCCGAAAATGGTGTTTTTACGGGAGAACTTGTACGTTCACGGATGTGACGATTCGACCCCAAGTTTTCAGAGTTTTCTATTTCGTTATGAGCCTAGGTTGTTGAAAAGAAAAAGTAAGTTTTCAAATTTCATGGGTGAAAAAAACAAGTCCGTTTGCGTTACCTGAAAGTAGGAAAGGGGTAGTGCAAGTTTAGATGGTGAACTGACAGACAGATAAAGAGAAGAAAAGTTTCTCATTTTGAGTTTTATAATCTCTGCTATTGTTCATTTTGTTAATTTATATGGCAGCGCCTCTAGTGTTAAACAGTCGTATTACTTTAAGCTTCGTAGCCAAATTTTAGATATTTTCCTTCGCCGACAATTAATTTCTGCAAACATCGATGCAGAAGGGTGCTGCGATATAAACACATTAGCATAGACACTAACTCATATCAGAAAAATCTATGATGTCGATATGATTGGGTCTGGCCACTGTTTGCACCCTGGCTCTGGAACAACGTCATTTGCTTTGTAGTTGACGGACGCACTTACACCTTCAGTCAACATCAGCTCCTTAACCTAAGCCAATATATGTATGAAATTTCAGCTCTTTAGCGCAAATAATAATTTAAGGCCGGGCTTACATCTGTGTGTCATGCGCCCAAAAAATCGTAACCTCTAATTACTAATGAAAAACTGTTTGATTCAGACATGTAAGAGTATTTATTGATTTAAACAGTATCCAATCATGTTGGATTCTATAAAATTGTCTATTAGTTACATATGTATGAAACTGTTTAACTTATTAAATACGAAAGTAGTTTCAAAAATACAAAAATGTAAATTGTACGACAATGTTATAATACATTTATTTTTCTCAATTTCTCAAATATTTATGAACTCTTGCGAGTTCAAAATTTAAACTTGGCCACAGTAAAGATAAGAAGTTATTAATCAATATTTATTTTTTAAGAATTCTAAAAATGCAACCAAACACATAACACATACCATTTACTTTTGTTCGTTGGCTTGAATTTTGATGCTTCTCGGCGGGAGCTAGGTTTTGGTTTTGGACCCCCAGTTTCTTAGGATAATATTCTTAGAATTTTGTATAGATTTTATTTTTGCTAGACTCCTGTTGCTTGTTTTCTCACACGAACAAATCGACCCAATCTAATGTATGTATGTATATATTTTTTAACTCACTATGAGTCGTTTCTTTGGCATTGAATTGTCTTTTATAAAATACTAATACTAAAATTAGTAAAAAAATTTAGTTCATACAATTACGCAATAAGCAATTTTGTTTGAAATCAAGTGTAAAACAAGTGTTATTCAAGTCAAACACTCAATTGTGAAGGGTTGCTTGATTTACACTTGAATTCAATAGCATTCTTCAGTGAAATGGGAACTTGAATTCAATTCGAACAATTCAATTGTATAATAGTTCAATTCAAGCCTTGAATTATACTGTAATTCAACCTTGTATTACAATTGAATTCAAGTATATTTCAAGCTTCAAAAACAATGCTTTTAAAATAGAAAGGAACATGCAATCGACAAGTCTCGTTATAATAGTTTTCTGCGTATCTATCTTCACTATTGTTTTCACGTTTTCAATCACCTTTTGTTTTTTAAAAATTCACTTTAGCCAATGGCCTCAGTAGCTAGTGCTTCTACCCCTCTTATATTGTTATTGTATTTATCTATAATATCAATAGTAATAAATAAATAAATAAAAATTCACTTTTTTATTTATTTTTAATATTTTTCACCACATTTCAATTTTATTAAACAATAAATTACGTATTCGACAAGGTTTTATCATATGATATTTTTTTCAAAATATTTTTTGAATATTACTTGAAAAAATGCTTGAATTCAACTTTATTTCCAGTTAAATTTCAAGTGCTTGTATTTTAATGCTTTGAGTGCTTATTGGGTAATATGTTAACTTATATTCAGGCTTATCATAAATAAAATTTCATATGGAAATTTCCGAACGTGTGAACAATTGGTATTAAAAAACTTCATACGATTGCGAAATATGAGGAAAATTTAGGAAAAAAATTATTCACAAAGATTTGTCTGTTGGAAAAAGTGGAAACATGCAAGTTTTTAATTTTATTGGAATTGAAGATACGAAATTAAAATCCATGTGAACGAAAAATTTCATTCGGAAATATTCACATTCATGATAAGGCTGATTATTTAAAAAAATTGCTTAAGGAAAATTTCTCTTCAAATAAATTATGTGTTTGATTTTACTTTTTATTTTTTATTTCACTATAAACGTTTTCTTAATAAAAAAAAAAATTAATTAATAGAAAAAGTCAGAGTTTTTCTCAAACAAATTTTTAAAAATCTTTACATTTCGATTTACAAATTTGCTTGTAGCTCTTAAATTGAAAAAATCAATATATGATTATTTTTTCTATATTGTTTTATTTTTAAAATTTATTTATTTATAATAAAGGTCACAAAATTGAATTGCTTATTAAAAAAAAAATTCAGTCCGAAGGGCACTTGCGACGAATATTCCCCAAAAATCTGCGAAAGATTTTCTTACTAAGCTCTTCATGTTAACACTGATTCACTGACTCTTTGAAAAGTCATAAAAAAAGTATGATTAATTTTCTAATTCGGGAAAAACTAAACTTCTACTATTCCAATAAAATAATAAATTAAGCTTAAGATGTTTTATTTTCTTTTTTTTTATATCAGGGAATTCTGATTTTTTATCAAATATCATAAATTTACTAATACTCGTACTAAGATTGTCGTCCACTGGCGATAACTTGACTAGACAGCAGTGTTGCCAGTTTTTTTTCTCTAGAGCTTATCCCCAATTTTTGATTTGTCATCCCCAAAAATCCCAAAATTGAGTTTTTTTATTCAAAATTTTTCTTTTGTGAAAAAAATTAATTTTTTTAAATTTTATTTGAAAAATAATGACAAAAATAACAATATTTATTCAATAAAATTCATTTATTTAATTTAATTTGTACTTATAAAACTTGTAAAGAAAAAATTACACATAGTTTAATATACACAAATATAAAGAAATTTTAAACAAAGTTTACAACTTCAAAAACTTCAAAATCGAAATTTTCTGTTTCATCAGCCTCAGAAACTTTGTTGTACAATAGTACTTGTATTAAAAAGCTTTAGCATTTTAGCAGAAGGATTAAATTTGTCACAACAAATTTAATTATTTTTAAAGTGTGTGTTTATTCTAAAAAGTGCTTTCAACAAGTATTATTGCATTTTCTTCTGTATTTTTTTTTTTTTTTTTGGTAGTGTTCATTATTGGTTAATCTTCCTTCATACTTCTTCTTTATTAGAAACCATTCACTATGAATAGTAACACACACAATTTTAGACTTGCCAGACGCCTATTTCTTAGTTCAAAAATCATTCTTGTTACCATCAGTTACAAAAAAAATTCCCTCAAATTTGGTTATCATACCCAACAAATCCCCAGATCCCCAATACGAAATTTTCATCCCCAATCACGCAAAAAATCTCTAATTTGGTTACAAATTCCCTAAACTGGCAACACTGCTATACAGATAAATTGAGCTATATTTTTTGATAAATGCGCCAGAGAGAGAGGGAGAGAAAATAATACAACATGGAGGCTATTTTTAATTAAAATAAGACGCACATATGTAGATAAGAGAACTAGAACTAAATTTTGTATAAATAGGCTGAGTTGCTTGAAATTTTATTAAAACGACTGGCGAAAGTCAAAGGGAAAACTTAAATAAAAATGTTTTGGAAAATTGTATTGAGCGTGCTGGTCTGTAGCATTGCTTCTGTCTTGGCTGATGACTACGATGGGTGAGTGCTCCCACTTGAAGTTTTATACTAAATCTAATTACTTTTTTTTCACAGTTACAAGATCTATGATGTTAGGTCCAAGAACATCTTCGAAAAGGACATGATTGATCGTTTATCTGGGAACGCCGACTATGACTTCTTTTTTTTGCCCAAAACCTTGGACGAGGCAGCCCGTGTTATGGTACAACCGAAAGATCAGTATGAGTTCGAAAACATGTTAAGCAATTACAACATTGAGTTTACAGTTGTGGAACAAAATGTGGGCCAAACTGCTGAATTGGAGCGCTCACGAAATCATCTCTTGCGTAGTCGTTTAAGTATGTTTAATTCACGCATTAATTTTGACAGCTACCAACGTTACGATGAGATCGATGCGTATTTGAATGGCTTAGCTGAATCATATCCCAGTCGTGTTATAGTGAAATCGATTGGCAGATCCTACGAAGGACGGAACCTAAATGCCATCACTATTAGCAATGGCGATGGAAGAAGAAACAAAAACGTAATTCTGCTCGATGCTGGTATACATGCACGTGAATGGATTGCTCCTGCTGAAGCCCTTTATGTCATTCATCAATTAGTGGAAAACTACCACGCTAACAGTGATTTATTAAAAGATTACGATTGGGTCATTGTACCTGTGGTTAATCCTGATGGTTATGAATACACTCATACTAAATCACGCTTTTGGCGTAAGACTCGTCAGCCCATCAGTTCTAGTTGTTATGGCACGGACGGTAATCGCAACTTTGATTTTCATTGGGGTGAAGTGGGTGCTTCCAGCTATGCCTGCGCTGATACTTTCAAGGGTACAAATGCCTTCTCAGAACCTGAAACTCAGGCTATTCGTAATTTAATGCACTCATTGACTGGACGCGCTAAAATGTACTTGACCCTTCATTCCTATGGCAACTATTTGCTCTATCCTTGGGGTTATACATCGTAAGTTTGAGTTCCGGAAGCATATTACGGCTTTCGATATCGAAATAAATTTCGAAATATTTCAATGGAGTTTTAAAAGGAAATATTTAAAAGTTTCTACAGATTTCGAATGCTGTAATTTCTACTCTGATATGATTTGATATTTTAACTAAATAATTGATTTTTATTATAGTGCTCTACCCAATACTTGGAAGAATCTGGATGAAGTTGCCCAAGCTGGCGCAGCTGCCATAAAGGCCGCCACTGGTACTTACTATAAGGTTGGTTCTTCCACCAATGTTTTATATGCTGCTGCTGGTGGTAGTGATGATTACGCATTAGCTGTGGCCAAAATTCCCATTGCCATTACTATGGAATTGCCTGCCGGTGGTTCTGGCTTCGATCCTAAACCTGATCAAATTAAACCTTTCGTTGAGGAAACTTGGATTGGCATTAGGGCTATGGCTAAGAAAGTTATTTCTAAATACCAAAGAGAACGCTGGTCAAGAACATGAAATATATTGAGATTTTTTTTATAAAACATTTTGTATTGTTTTCTTATATTCTTTATAAATAAGATAACTTAAATTGAAAGCGTTCAGCTTTCAGGAATAAACCAAAAAAAAAAAAGGATAATGAGAAAAATGTACTGCGATATAGAGAGTGTACTAAGAAACCACAACAGTGATAGAAATTGAGAAAAAATTTTGTCACTTAACTTATTTATATAGCATTGTGACAAGATAGGTCTTTGTCATAACCAGGGCTAATTTTTCTGGCTTTTTGCCATAAAAAGCATATTTTTGCATATTTTAATTTTTTTGTAGAAAAATGCTTATTTTGGATCACCTGGCTTAAAAAAGCTTATTTTTCACTCTGGCAACGCGATTAATATATAACGACTCATATAACTCAAACTGGTGTAAAAGAAATTCACATAAAATATATTTCTCTCCTCTTCTTGCACATGTATGTCTGCATGTTATTAATTTTTTTCTTTACTTTTCTATAACTTCTACCACAAAGTCGAACCGAAACTATAACCGTCGGAGGCTTATGATCGTTTGCTTGCAGATATTCGGTTCAAAAATACCTTTCGTTACTCTACGTCTCCACGAGCTATCAACTTGGACATGACATGAACATGACGCCTGTAGAGCAACTGTGAAAAATTCATCAACTTTTTGTTGTGGTGAACACGGGCGATGTCCATGTTCAGTCATATCAAAGTATTTTGGTGTATCGCAACAGAGATAGAATATTTACCAATTTTGTTCTGTCTCTTTTCTTTCTATTGTAAATGGTTGCGGACGGCGAATCTCATGGCGAACATCGTTGATCAGACATATGTTCGGGCATCAATGTCAGAGCATGGACGAAACATGGACATGAGCGGTGTCCATTCGCATTTAAATACGCTCCTGTTACATCTACTGATGTTGAACGCATATTTTCCATGTATTCATCTGTTTTATGTGACAAAAGAAGATAATTTCTTTTTGAAAATTTATGCCCTAATTCAGTAAGAAGATTTAGGACGTTTTTGTTTGAAAATGCTTCCGAGTTCTTGTCTTTGAAGTCTCTAAATTATTTTCTTCAAAAATGGTTGTTTTCTTTGATAATGAAAAATATAGATATTATTGCCATGTTTTTAAAACATAAAAATTCAATTAAAGTATTATACAATAGTTTGAAAAATACATGAAAAAATATCTGTTGGATATAATGTTCGGAACAAAATCATAAAGCAAATACACGAACCTTCTAGCAGAGACAATAAAGAATAATCGTTTTAAAGAATCAAAACTGCTTCTTTTTTTTCGTCCATAGACAAGACGATACATTCGTCGAACAGAATTCGGGCATTAAAAAAACACATGATTGTTCATTGTAATAAAGATCTCTTTGAATAAAAATACTATGAAGTAACAAAATTGTTGATTTTATTCTTGCATATTTTGCATATTTGTGCATATAACCATGCATATTTTGAAAAAATTTCGTGCTATTCCTGGCGCATATTTTTAATTTTTTTTTGCATATTTTAATTAGCCCTAGTCATAACAAAGGTCTAAGTCGATACGAAAAAATTATACAACTTTGCTTTGGGAAATTTTGAGAAATGTTGTTATAACAATCGATTAATGGAATTCTACAAGAACTCAAGTTTCTCAACTATCCAGTATTTTGCTTAAATAGTCTTCGCCTTCTATGCTTGCCTTTGATTATGCTAAAATTCGTTTACTTAGGACGCCAAATTGCATGTGACAGTTTTTAAGGAACAAGAACAAGAGCCAAAGTTCATTGTAACTATTATGCGAAACACTAGCAGAATGGAACAACATGCTATTTTTGAAGGCTGTAACACCTTCATCAAATGCCCCTATTAGGGTTTACAACTCAAATAATTTGAATTGAAACTGAAAAAATTCGAAAATTTGGTATTATGACTCACAACTAATTTTAATTGTCTTCGAAACAATGCTCGATAAGAAGAGGTTCTTATCTGTGCTATTTTTTATGTTTTTTTAAACCATAGTAGCCATCACAAAACATTTGGCCTTACTATTTTTTTCTTGAGACTTTATGTTTTTTAAGAACATGGCAACAATATTTTGTCAACCAATATCAGATAGCTTTTCGTCTGGAATAATTAAGATAGTCGAAATGAAAGCCAAAACACAACTGATAAAAAGCAGTTGTCTTACGGTGGAAAAGGTCATTCATAATAAAAATTTAGGAACATCAAGAACTCAACTATCAATATGGGCCTGAGCATGTATGTGTTGATGCAAATTTCAGCTTTGAGGGTGACGTTGGCTAAACTAGTTAGCACGTTGACTACAAAACCGAAGATCCTGGGTTCGAGCACGATATCAAACAGTCATTAAATAACAACACCATCGTGGCAGCATTATGTTCTGCAATATGTTTTTGTACTCAAATCGTGTCATAGTATCGGTAATATGAAAACTTGGGACAAAGCCATGCCACGAAAAGCAGCCCCATGCCATGATTTTACATCCGCCGTTCTTGACTGTACTTTTTGTGGACCGTTTATGAAATTATTTACCTGCAGGGCCACGCACATTTCGGCAGTTGTAATTTCCAAACAGATTTATTTTGGTTTCGCCACTAAAAAGAATATTATGCCATTTGTTTATAAGTAATGATTGCTACCAACTCAAATGTCTTTTTGCGAAGATCAGCCTCGCTTTAAATTTTTTTTCCGAAATAGCTATTCGACTGGGTGCTGGGCCATATGCTGAAGAAAATATGCCGCTTCGATGGATCCTTCAGCAGGATAATGACCGGAAGCACACATCCTTCTATGTGAAGGATTGGTTTCAAGCCAATTGTGTTAACCTGCTGGACTTGCAAATTCAATCCCCGAACATAAACCCTATTAGAAACCTTTGGGGACAGCTAAAGCAAAGGGTTTCAAAGCATACTTTTCAAAATAAGGAATATCTTTGGAGTTTTGTTCAAAGCACTTGGTATGAAATCCTATTAGACCCCTGCCCCAAATTTTTTGACAGTATGCCAAGACGAATAGAAAATTGTTTTCAAAATAAGGGAGTATATACTGGATATTAAGCAAGTATCCAAAATATAGCAATGTAACTCTGAATTTGAACTTATTATTTAATAATTTTCAGAATGTACTTATTATTTTGACCACTAATATTTTCTTTCATACCTTAAATATGTCAATTTATGCTTTTAGCTTATAAATACTGATGTGTTACCCCCTGTTTGTGTAAGACGTTTGAGTTGAAAATCTTGGCGTTTCTGTAATAGATTAAAGAAAAGTTGTACAAGTTTCCTTTAATCTATTACAAAAACGCCAAGATTTCTAACTCAAACGTCTTACACAAACAGGGGGTTGGTTACATTTGATTTGGGTTACAGAAAAAAAGTTTAAAGTATTTTCTGTTGCTAATATAAAATTTGTTTCCTTATTTGTATTAAAGAGTAAAACATCATCGTGTACTTATTATTTTGACCATATGTGTACATATATTCTGGGGCCTTATGAATAGGGAAGACGAATAAGACGAAAGTCCGTCCATCTGTCCGTCTGGTGTACGTGAAATCGGTTTTCGAAAGCTTCCAGAAAAGCTAGAGACTTCCGTCTTGGACTGGTGTATCAGAAATGGTCCAAAATAGATTCGTATTGAAAATCAGCGAAATCGAGCAGACGGTATCAGAGCTGGAAAACTTTTTTCATATTTTTGTTACATAAACTTATTTTATATTTCAGTACGAATAAAATTTGTGTTAAAAATATAAAACAAAAAATAAAAAATACAAAAAGATGTTTCCAGGGTTAGGAACTCTAACTTTTTTGTTACATAAAAATAACCTACTAAAATTAATTTTTCCTTTTTATCTATAAATTTAAAATATCTTACAGTCTTAAAAGACTGTAAGAAGTCAGAAAAATTTAAAATTATGATTCCAGGGTTGGGAAACGTACACTTTTTGTGATATATAAAATTAACTAGGTCTAATAATTTTTTTTATATATTAATTTATATATATTTTTTATGTTTTGAAAAGAAAAATTGGGTATAGAAAATAAGAAAAATAAAAACCGCAGCTCCACAGCTGGAAAATTTAAACTTTTTTTGATATTAAGGTAACTAAATAAAACTAGTATTTTTATTATATCTTTTTTTCTTTGTTCACTTAACATATTATATACATATATATTTTTTAAGGAATAAGATTGGTATAAGGAACCAAAAAAATCTAAAAGGACGATTCCAGAATTGGGAATATAAAACTATGATATAAATATAGAAGGTACTTCCATTCTCTCATTTTTTCTTGAAATTCAGCTTCTGACAAGGATAGGTATTCTGAAGTTTCCAGTAAAATCGTGCTACCATATTAATTTAATATTTCCCCTCTGTTTCCTGTTTGTTTGAAAATTTTATTGAAAAATTATTTCAGAAGTTTTTTTTTATAAATTCAAACAATTTAAAAAAAAATTGTGATGATAAATGTTTTATTATCTTGAAAAACAATGAAATGCATTGTTGTGTTAGAGAAAGCGAAAATGAGCTGCATATTACAAACTGTGGACGGACAAAATATCATTGTAAAAATGTGAATGTAGCATTCTTTGAGTTCTCTACATTATCTGGTGTCCGCCAACAGTGTCTAAGAGCCTGCAAAATCTGTGAAATAGACTTGCCAAAATTATCTGAACGTGTATTTAAGTGATTTTTTAGAAAAACATGTTACAATCACCAAGAAGCGATTTATATAGATTAAACAAGATGTAATATCAATCAATATTTGTTAAACGTAATGAAAATTCATTGTCAATTAATCAAAATCATCTATCATTTTGAATGAAAATATAGTTAAAATACTTAATTTAGGCAGAAAACTTAAAAAGATACGCTAAGTTATTACATAACCACTTTTTTCGCAACTTTTGTTAAGATGATTACACATTTTTGTAAAAAATTTTATGGGGGAAGACTTATATTTTTTACGATATGGGAACCTTTTTTTATTTCTCTCAAAAAACAAATTTAAAAAATACTTATTTAAAAAAAAAAAAAGAGAGAATGGAAGTACCATCTATATTTATATCATGTATAAAACAAATTAAATAAAGCTAGTTATTTTTTTGGTAATTAAATATATTCTATATTTTATAAAGAAATAAATTAGTAGTCGTATTAAAACTAGAAAAATTTAAGATATACATAGGTATGGCTCCAGGATTGGAAATTGAAAAAAAAAATTGGGTAAAAAAATAACCAAAAATAGTTTTTTTTTCAGTTAAACATATTTCATTTTTTAGGAAAATCTGTACTTAAGCTAATTCTTTAGTCGAAAAGAACCGAGATGTCACTTACTAAAAATTGTACTATAACAAAAAATTATAAATTTTATCACAAAGCAAATATGTATTATAGACCTGCGTAAATAGTCTTGAAATGAAAATACGTCTTGTTTTTTAAATGTATTCTCGTGGCTGTAGAATGCTAAACCAAGAATAAATGCTGTCGTATTATAAGCAAATCACGATAGATGCATTTGTGTGCGTGTATATGAGTGCTAACAAGCAATGTCGTGAAGACTTCTTGTTATGAACAAACAGTCAACAAAGTAGTGTTGATACTAGAGATCGACCGAAGGCGTTTTTTTTTGGCCGAAGCCGAAGCCGAAGCCGAAGCCGAAGCCGAAGCCGAAGCCGAACTTCGGCTAAAATCCTAAACTTCGGCCAAAACCGAAGCCGAAGCCGAATGTTTTAAATTTTAAAAATGATACTTGTTTTATATGAATTAAGAAAAAAGTTTGCTTTTTTGAGATCACTGAAATAGCTGTAATATCTATTGGATACATAACAAGAAAAATAAAACTATTTTGCAATTTCTAGATTGCTTTTTCATTTGATCACTCACAAGAACGTCCAAGTAAAAGAAAATAGAAAGCAACAGGGTTGTATTTCAAAGCAACCCTTTCAAAACGTTAAACAAAATACAAAATGTCGGCGAGCAACGACCAAAAATAATGTTATTTTTAAAGCTTGGAATGAAAAATATTCGGCTTCGGCTAATCGGCCGATTTTTGCCGTAGACCGAATGTTGGCCGATTACCAATTTTTGGCCGAAGGCCGAAGCCGATTAATCGGTCGAACTCTAGTTGATACGTGTATGCTTGTTATTTTCCATATTGTACGTTTGAGTGTGTGTGTGTAAGATGTAGATGGTAAGCTATTATGTGTTTAAGGGAGGTTTTTTTAAGCAAGCGCACACAACTAATGTAAATGCATGTGAACGTTTGTTTGTGTGCAGAAAAATAAAAGAGCATACACACAACGTGTGTGTGTATGTAGATCATAGATGTTCAAGCATCTCTTTCCCTATAACGAACGCGTTATAGGAAAGCAAGAAAAAAAACAAATTCTGCTTACGCAGCAAACAAATACGTACACGAAAAAAAATTTTACTCTCATTAGGTTTTGGCTTCTCTTTAGCATAGAGCAGGGATGGATAACAAGTATTTTTAAATTTTATCTATATTTTGACGTCTTTTTATTACAAAAATGGCTTGGTAAATGTAAAACACAATAAAATATAAAGCATTGTGCATTACCATCAACATTTTCTTTAAAGAAGAATTAGCTTTCGTAATTTTCTTTAAACATTTTACGCGTGTGTTGTTGTCTCAACAAGTAGTAAACAGAATGTGATTCACAAAACATTTCCACCTCTGTTAAAAGTAAGCAGAGGTTCCTCTGCTCCACACACAAGTGCAAGTGTGTTAATGTGTTAGTGCACATCACTGATGTACATGCATGACGCTTGTATACGCGTCCATGCGTAGAAAGAAGCAAGCATCATAAATTTTTCAGTCACGAAGTATTTTCTTCTTTACTCCTATACTTGCAATCAGGGTTGTCAGATTTTGTCTGGCCTATTTCGCCAAATTGGTTTTAAAAATCGCCAAAAGTCGCCAAAATCAATTTTATATAGTTTTTCTTAATAAATATTTGATAATAAATTTGATTTTATATAACACTTTTTTTAATATAAAATTTTACAAAATAATCGTCTATATATTTAGCAGAAAATCGCCAAAGTAGAAAAAAGTCGCCAAAAATGATTTTTTATAAGTTTTTTCCATCCAAATTCAAAATAAATTAAATAATATAACAAAAATCATCAAAATCAAGCCGATTTTATTTCTTGCAGACGAATTTTGGTAGGATTTATTTTATTAAACTACTTCTTCAAAAGACTAATTTTGCTGAATTACAAAAATTTTGAGTTTCAATTTTGTTAAAAAATAGCCACAAAAATCGCCAACAAATTTATTTATCGCCCGAAAAATCGCCATGTCGCCAAACCAAAAATTTAGACGCCAAACAAGTAGAAAAATCGCCACGTTTGGCGAGAAATCGCCATATCTGACAGCCCTGCTTGCAATAACTGAAACAAATTCTTGCAAACAGTGTTGCTTAGCGTTTGTTTTAGAAGACTTCGCTGTAGTAAAGCATTTGAAAAATCCCTCATGTCTTGAAAGTTCTTATAAATAGTCTTGTGCAGGACTTTAATATGTATGTATGTATGTACATGTTTGTAATGAAGTCTCAAAGTTACCATCTTTTGAGTAGGACTGTTGTAAATTTAAAAAAAAAGATGGTAACTTTGAGCCTTCATTACAAACACATCAGCAAATTGAAATACGATGAATCAAACCAATTCACATATTACATTTGCAATAAAGTTTCGTATATAAGGCAGAAGTCTACATCAACTGACACCACACACAGTGGACCAAACACAGAAGAACGCTGATGATGAAGGTTTAGTGGCCTTCGAAAACGGCTAGCTGTTCCGTTCAACTATGTGTTGTTGTCAGAATATTTACAACTAACTTTGATGTTATTTGTTCGTTAATAATTATCACATGTAATTTGGCTTAAAAAGCGATACGAACATTAGCCTGTTCAATTCATAAGAATATAGAAATAAATTTTTTATTTTAATTTTTACAGCTCAAATAACTGCAGCGTCAAAAAGTGAAACCAGATTTCAATTAAACAAATTTCATAATTAATTAATTTTGTTATCAAATTGCATTTGTAATTAATATTTTCTTTTCAGTGTTAGGCTTTTTTATTTTTGTTTTTTTGATTACTATATTAATTGAAGGAATAACGAAATTAATTGAAATGAACTATTTAAAATGTTATTGTTATTTCTGCCAATCATACTAATGGATACTTTTCTATAACCTTACGAGCCATGGCCTTAATACCCACCCATGTTTCTTTAACCAGTTTATCAATCATTTCAGCAGGTGGATCAAAACCAGTAGTTCCCGCTCCTGGTAGTTCCATGGTATACGATATGGGAAAGCCAGCATTGAAAGCATAGTCATCACTGGCACCAGCAGCCGCATACAGTACCACTGTCGAAGAACCCACAGTATAATTGGTGCCAGTAGCATGATATATGGCATCCGCTCCAGCGATAGCTACCTCGTGTAAGTCCTCCCAGGTATCGGGGAGAGCACTGAAAGAAATATGCTTTGTAAATTAAGCAAATTGGTTGAACACATTTATAAAAAAAATTTTAATATTAAATTAGGTTATACGAGTATGTACATCGGTTTCTTGCCAAAACCAAACAAGTGCGATATGTAGATTTTCGCTTTCGAAAACTTTTATTTTATTTACACAAGCAGGCCAGTACTACCCTTAACAAAGAAATAAAATTTTATACTCACGCAGTCCAACCCCAAGGGTAAAGCAACAATTTGCCATGCGAGTGTAATGTCAAATACATTTGTCCTCTTTCACTATGGGCATGTATCAAATCTCTCACCACCATAACTTCTGGCTCCGAAAAAGCTTTTGGTCCAGCAAATGTATTCGAACAAGGATCCGAAGAAGCGCCCTCCTCGTTCCAATGAAAATCAAAATTACGATTAGGATCAGTACCGTAACAAATGCCACCCTCATGAAACAAAGGCTTGCGAGTCTTGCGCCACCAACGTGTCTCCGCAGATACTTGTGTATACTCATAGCCATCCGGATTGACAACTGGCAATATTATCCAGTTAAAATCTTCCAAGAGATCTTTATTTTCATCATATTCCTCCACTAACTGTTCAATGGCGTAAACGGCTGATGCTGGAGAAATCCATTCTCGAGCGTGAAAACCACCATCCAACAGAATCACATTTTTGTCATAACTTCCTTGGCCATTGGTAATTGTGATGGCCTTTAGGGGACGACCTTCAAAGGAAAAGCCCACAGTTTTAAGAATAACTCTTTGGGGATAAGCTTGTGCTAGATATTCAAGATAAGCATTAATTTCGTCATGGCTGTAATAGCGTTCCGTGCCTAAGCGTCCTTGACCTTTGTATGGCTTCAGAGATTTAAGTAAGCGATTCGCTGCAAAATTTTGTCTTAATGTTTTGCCAACATTGTCGTCTAGCAAACGAATTTTATATGCGAAATATTTTCAAATTCTTTGAAACTATACGAATTCACAACAACAGTGTCAAAGTTTACAAATTCAAAATGACCCTGTGGTTCATATAAATTTTGGAAATTTTTTAACTCCCTCCTATTTTTTGCCATAAGTTGATACAATTTGTGTCTATTATGTTTAAAATTGTTAAGATTTAAAATATGTAGTATATTATTTTCTTATAAAAAAATAATTACCCATCATAGTGATTGGCTGCCACTGCAGCAATAGCAAAGTTTACAACGAAAAATACTAGTGACACTCGATAGTGCATTTTTAATAATTTGCTTCTTTGTTCAAAAGCGGTTGCAATATAACTGAATTAACGCAAATGGCACTATTTGAAATATTCTCCTAAGAGTTATTTAAGTATTTATTTTATCTTAATATTCGTATACGAGTATTTTATTACTACTGTTAATGTGCCATATAATCTATAATATATTAACTTTAAATCGTTATAAGCCAAAGTAATATTGAATAATTTTTTATTTCACTTTTTTCACTTACCGATAATATAAAGTGAAATTTGGCTACAGCGTACGACTATTTGAATGTGCAACTTGACTTTTAGACATAAATATTGTACGCTATAATCAAAATGCGATAATTGTTTAATTCTCTTTATAACTTCTGGTTATAAAATAGTAGAAGTTACTAATTTCAAGCCGATTTCCGAAAATCGAGTTGTTTCGTGTGAGATAAATATCCACGTTTTGAGCTCATGGGAGTCTATTTTGGCAAGGGAAACCGCAAATATACAATTGCATGTTTTTTCTTGTGTGACGTTTTAATGCTGGGATAAGATATTTATTCGTTTTAGAAATTTTTCAGCAAAATCATGAATATACCCCCGGAATTTATTTCTCATGGAAAATAATTTTCTTGAGAAAACATTCCTCCAATCATAAATTCCTTGGGAAAGAGTAATACGTGGCATCACCGCTTTCAGGGTGACCGATGACATTTTTCCAAAAGTGGCACCGAAAGGGGATTTATCAAAAAAAGGGGCAAAATTAAAACAAAAACGATAAAACTACATTAAACGTTTATATATGCCGTGTACTGCAGGCTTTAAATTTATTTTGCATTTAATACCACTGTGCAGCAACCTAACAAGACTAATCTAAACTTTGCGTACGAGTACGATATGTTATCAAAATTACTTATTTCATACTCCATACATAATTCTGTACTTAATCTAAATTTTTACAGATAATTTTCGGTATTCCGAATAATAATTTTGATAAACAATCTGCTAAGCACTAAAAATTACCAAAAGTGTTTTAATAAAATTTCGAAAAATAATAGATTACACATCAGTTTTACTTTCTTAACCTTTTCTGCAGAATTGGCCTTATCTTGTCTTAACCCTATCTCACAATAAATTTAAAAAAAGAATAGAGGTGTCTTAGAACACCCGGTTGTAGCTATGCTGCTTTGCTTTGTATATACAACAAATTTCATGTGTGAAATACCAATGCAATAAAATTATATTATATGATGATGTCAAAGTCGCCGCAAATATTTCAAAATGTTTCCACTTATTTCCATTAATTTCTTTTCTAGTGGCGTACGATTAAATTAATGTTTTGTTTGTGGCCGGCGGCGTCTATTAGCCGACTTAGAGCCGATCGGCTGTGTTCTCTGGCTTGTGCTCATGTGCAAAAACAATATAAGAGCAACTTGAGCAATAATTCCCATTGTTTTTGTTTCACTCACTTCAAAGAACGAAACAAAACAAAATCAAACAATTTGTTACGTTTATTTTCGTACTGTGGTTTTAAGTACAAAGAAATCAAAACAAAAATTAATTTGTAACTGTAATAGTGTCGATTATTTTTGTTACGAAAAACACGTCCTAGCTCCTGTGTCGTGACATAAACAGCATAGCTATAAAATTTAAAAAAAACCCGACTACTTAAAAAAATGAAAAGAAATAATAAGTCCAGCAGTACGGAACATAGTGACTTTTACAGTCGGGAAGCATTAAAAATTTAATCTTCAAATATTCTTAATAGTGACTATGTTCTGCACTACTTGACTTGTCTTTATTTCTTTCCAGTTTTTTAGGTAGTCGGATTTTTTTTAATTTTTATAGCTATGCTATTAATGTCACGACACAGGACTACCTGGGACGTGATTTTCATAAAAAAAAGTTTTTAGGTAGTCGAGTTTTTTTATTTTTTTAATTTACTTGTTATTCTTTAAATTTTTGTTGCCAGTTTTTGCGACAAAGTATTTTACACAAAAAATTGTTTGCTTGCTTGCTATTAATGCAGAGTTGCATGTATTGCTTGATACTTTAATTTGCTTTTAATCTTGAGTTAAGGTAGATTGTTTTTTAAATTACAAAAAAGCAGCATTTTCTAATGGATATTTCTCAACAACTCTTTTCGCCATGGCACGAATTCCAATCCAAGCTTCTTTGACCATATCATCAATACTGCTAGCTGGAGGATCGAAGCCGCTACCACCTGCAGACAACTCCATGGTTGTGGAAATTTTAAAGCCAGAGTAATAGGCATAATCATCACTGCCTCCAGCAGCAATATATAAGGCATTAGTGGACGTGCCAGTAGTGTACTTAATACCTGTAGCATTGAAAATGGCATCGGCACCAACTTTAGCTATTTCATCCAAATCTTCTACGGTATCAGGCAAATCACTGAAAATATTATATTCCTCACAAAATGGTGCTGTTAACCAATCTAACCAAATACTTACGAAGTCCAACCCCAAGGATAAATCAAATAGTTTCCATATGAGTGAAGAGTTAAGTACATAATGCCCCGACCTTTGAGTGAGTGCATCAAATCGCGCACTATTATAGTTTCGGGTTCGGAGAATCCATGTGGTCCAGCAAACACATCGGAGCAAGGATTTGATGAAGTTCCTCCTTCACTCCAGTGGAAATCAAAATTACGATTAGGATCTGTACCGTAGCAAATTCTCCCATTAGCTTCAAAGGGCTGGCGAGTTTTTCGCCAAAACCGCGTTTTAGGACTGATTCGTGTGTATTCATAACCATCGGGGTTAACAACAGGTAAAATCAGAAAATCATAATTCAGTAATAGTTCAGCATTTTCATCGAAATTTTCTACCAATTGCTCTATTACGTACAGAACAGCAGCTGGCGAAATCCATTCGCGAGCATGAAAAGCGCCATCAATAAAAATTACATTCTTACCAGCACGAGCATCACCATTGGAAATTGTTATGGTCTTAATATTACGGCCAACAAATGATTTGCCCACCGTCTTAACAACAACCCGAGATGGAAAGCGTCTTGCTAAATCCTCAATATAATTATTGATTTCATCATGACTGTAATAACGGCCGGTACTCAAACGCCCTTTGCCAGTAAAAGGCTTCAAAGTGCTCCTCAACTTGTTGAATCTAAATTCTTGCTCAACCGAACGTCCAACATCGTGATTTAAAATTTTAAAACTAATATTACGATGAGCCAAAGCATCCAGGAAATTGTCTACCTCGTCGCCATTGACCATTACATGGGCGGGATGATCTGGCATTCCTCTCAATACAAAGAAATCATAAAACTCCTCTATTTTCGATAGTTTAAATAGAAAATCCAAGTTTTCCTGTGTTTTAGGCACAACTTCAAAGATTTTGAAACTACAATCAAATAAAGGCAAACGTTTAATTATGAACACCACTTTAAGTATTAATTAAGTCATTTGCATTTCATAAACAAAAAAACTTACCCATCGTAACCGTCTGCACTAGTGACCGCCAGCACAGTGGCCAGCACTACTAGTATACACGTAATTCCCACACGTAACATTTCCGCTTTTGACCACCTTTGTATCAAAACAGATTTAAACTAATAATTTATAAAATATTATTATTTAAAATTATGACCTGCTACTGCTACCATTTAATCTTATCGAAATAGAAAGATAAAATAAATGCTTCATGCACAATTTTCTAATAATTTATTTTTTAAGTGTTATTGAATGCTAATCATAAATATAAAATTTGTGATTTAATTAAAATGATTTTGCCACATTTTACGCACTTCACTTCCCAGCGTACATACGCAACAAACATTATTGCTTTCCAGAAGCGTTTTTGTAAGGGAGACAATCATCCCTGTTCTGTAAGCCGAATCGATTTGAAATATCGCACAAATCCGACAGTAGATATATTTTGCCAGTTTTTTTTTTGTTTTTTATAGCTATGCTATTTAAACAAAAATAATCGACACTATTACACCGAAAGACTTTTGCTTCATAAGTCCAATGAAACAATTTCATTAAAATTTTTTCACAAATCTAATGATAATTTAACAAATCCAATGAAAATTTCATGAATATTGTGAAAGAATTTCATTGGAATTGCTTCGTTGGTATTCTGGTTTCGTAAGAATATTTTATTGTATTTATGACAACAATATTTTCTAATTATTAAGAAACCCCTTTATATTTAAGTTATTTCATTCTTTTCATGAAATTATTTCATTGTTTCGATGAAGTTATAGCACTGCATTAATTACACTGGTGGTATTCGATGTTTGATGCAAATTTTCGTGCATTAGTGCAAGTGCAAAATATCGTAGCTTTTCTTTAAAATCCAACAACAAAATACTCACACAATCCAAAGATAAGCTACGATATTTTGCATTTGCACTAACGCACGAAAATTTGCATCAAACATCGAATACCGCCAATGTTACATAAATAAATTTGATGAAGTTTTCAATAAAATAATTTTGACGAAACTGGTTTCATTAATGAAATGAATTTTTCATTATATTAATGTCGAAATTCATAGAATTTAGGCCGAAAATTCTTTCAGTGTACAGTTATATTCGTAAATTTAATTATGTTTTGATTTCTTTGTACTTAAAATCGGACTACGAAAATAAACGAAACAAATTGTTTCATTTTGTTTTGTGTGTCGTTCTTTGAAGTGAGTGAAAAAAAAACAAAACAAAAACAATGAGAACGATTGCTGAATTTGTTTTGTTTCTTGCACATGAGTTACAGTTATTGCCCAGACAGAAATGTAGCCCTTACGGAGCCATGAACGACGGTATATAAAATATTATGATCAGACTAAAAATGGCGACACAGTGAAAAAATACTAAAAGCGCGGTATTTGTAGGCGTGGCAAAAAAATAAAAAAATATATTTTTGGAAATGTTTTTGCATTATCCTTAATCCTAGGGGGTGACTGGCACAACTTTTTTTCCGAACCACTCTACAGTCCATCCCCTCTGCCTTACTAAGATGTAGTAACATAAGCTATGGTCACACTTGACAAACATTTGCCCAAAAAAGCGTAACCAGGGGGTCGATTCTGAATTTATGATAAAAATGAAGTGATAAAAAATTTATCATATTCACTTCACTAAAATCAGAATCGCATTTTCAATGAAGTGATTTTGTATTTTTCATTTTCACGATTTCACAGAAACAGAATCGACCCCCAGTGCCTCGTTTCTGTAAATGATGTGAGAACTTTTCGAGTCGAAAAAATTGTTATCATCCTGTGAAACACAGGGTGAGTAAGAAAAAAACTGTATTTGTAGTTTATATAAGTTTTTATGTGAGTAACCCCGGATCATTGCAGTGTCTTTCAGGCAGAGATCCTTGCTATAAGAGAAGTTGCGAATTGGTTGAGAGTGAATGTCACTTCAACGACTTTGATTAACATTTACACCGATAGTCGAGCAGCTATTATGGCCCTAGAATCCCCGCTTCTAAGAGCAACAACAGCCCTCGACTGCCGATCATCTCTAAATGAGATGGCAGAGCAGTTTGATATTAGGATCATCTGGATCCCGGGGCATAGAGTTCCAGGGGAACTCTAGGGCTGACGAGCTTGCTAGAATTGGGACAACCTTACAGGTTCCACCGGATTTGGAATGTGTAGGTCTACCCCTACTCTCTTGCAAACTCAGACTTAGGCGCAAGACAGAGGAAAAAACGAATAGAAGGTGGGTCACTAGAAATGACTGCGTAATCACAAGGCAGTTATGGACGCACCTAAATAGAGAAGGTACGGATTATCTAATTTCGAAGAATAGGAATCAAATTTCGGTTCTAGTCTCCGTGTTAACCGGACACTGTCTCATAGGTAGGCATGCACAACGGCTTAGGGTTGAACACAACGACTTTTGCCGCAGCTGCCAAGACATCGATGAAGAGGTAAGCATAGAACATTTTCTTTGTCACTGCCCTGGGCTTGCAGGAAAGAGAATGGCCACAATGGGCGCTCTTGAATTCAGGGAACTTTCTGACGTTGCTATTGTTGAACTTCAACGTATTAGTAGCTTTATACTGAGCTCTGGATGGTTCGACGGTGGGGACTCCGCATAAGCAGAGTCTCCGTGGCATCACAATGGACCAAAACGGTCTAAGTGAGTCCGGCTTTCTGACTGCCACCTCTACCTAACCTAACCTAACCTAACGCTGTGTAAAATAGGACAACCAATATAATTATTCAATTGTTCTTGATGCGAGAACTTCTCACAAGTTACAGAAATGGGGTACAATAAATACTAATGCAAAAAAAAATGTTTGCTTCAGACACGTGTTTATTAAGTTAGTTAGTTTCGTATTTAACAAATAGGCAAATTTATAGAATACAATATTATTGGAAACTATTGAACTTTATAAACTCTTGTCTGAATCAAAAGATTTCTATATTCTTATGAATTTCTTATGATTTCTCATTAGTATTTACCATGATATAAATAATTGCGTTCGTGTACTCAAAAATTTTTTAAAATTTTTACTGAACTTTACTGCATTTTACTCAATTGCGGTCCTTTACCCAAAATACAGTAAATGAGAACACAAATTGAGAGAGTAAAGTGACAGTTCTTGACTCAGTGTTTTGCAAATTTTTACTACAGAAATTTGTCGTGGTAAAGTTTATTAAGATAAAAACATATGATTCAAAATGTAAACAAATGAAAAGTAAGCAAACGAAAAGTGAGAAAAGGTTAAATAAAAATTGCGAAAGTCATTACAAAACAATTCATTTATGAAGAATAATAATAAGAGCTGTTAATATACATATTTTGTTATTAATTTTATTAATCCTTTTGCTTTGCAAATTATTCAAATTACTCAGAGTTGTAAAACTGTAAAGTATATGGTTACTTCGTATTGAACTTGCTGTTAAGGTAATCGGTAACATTAACAAATAAATGGTCATGTAATTTTTATTAATTTAACCAACAACAAAATAAGAAAATCAAAATGAAATTAATTACAAATATTACATGAAACAAATTACAAAATTTATTCTTAGATTGTTTGTGTTATAAACATATTGTATCGAGTACCAATAATTAAAAGAGTTAAATAGTCAAAAGTTTATATATTTTTCAATACTAGGTCTGTTCCAGATGCATAACAAAACAGTCCGAACTTGTACAAAGTTATCCAAAAGCGTTCCAGATAGCAATTTTTGTACAATTTTGAGAGCGAATGAGAGAGTAATTTTTTTCATTTCCTGTACAAACTAGTACGAACTTTTTCTTCTGGGTAAGTTCGGACAAGAATTGAATAATCAGCTGTTTTTTATTTACATATGAAACTGAAAAATTAATCAGGAAATTTGCAAATAAAGCAAAAAATGTTTGTTTATTAAAAAGCATAATGGAATGTTTTTTAAATAAATCTGAAGTTGTAAGTACATTTGTGCACATTTCTCCCCATTTCTTTAGTATGAAGAAAAATGATTTTAATGATTTTTTTCATTAACTCACGTAGCTTCTACTTTTTTGGAGTTTTTTTTTCATTTACTTTTTACAGCTGTTGACAATGATGCAAATTTTGTGTTTTTATAATGTTATGCGTTTTAAGCGACTAAAATCACTAAAATAAAATTTAATTTAAAAAGTAAGCAGCACTAGTATTTCAAGATGGGCAATTATGGTTTATTGCGTTCCAGCAATTTTGGATAACTTTTGCACATTCAGAGAGTAATTTTCATTTTTCTCTCATTAGTCCGAACTTGTACAAAATCTTGTGGAACACACCTGCTATGTTTAGTTGCAGTCAGCTGTTTTTTTAACCTTACTAATTTTTACTATTTTTCCGTTTGCGTACTTTTTTTGGCACCAGCTCTTTTTGAGAGTAAATTTTAAAATTTTCGCAGTAACTACTCATTAACTGCATTTTACTGCAAAAGTAATTGAACACACCTAATATAGAAGGTACTTACATTCTCTAATTTTTTCGTGACATTCACCATCTGTCAAGTATAAGGATTGTGAAGTTTCTGGTAAAATCATGCTGCCCTCTGTTTCCTGTGCCTCGTTTCTGTAAGGAATGTGAGAACTTTTTGAGTCGAAAAAATTGTTATCATCTTGTGAAACACAGGGTGAGTAAGAAAAAAACTGTATTTGCTAAGCAAATACACGAACCTTCTAGCGCAGACAATAAATAATAAAGATAATAATTGTTTTAAAGCCGCAGTGGCTTTTTTTTCGTCCATAGACAAGACGATAAATCGTCCAACAAAATTAAGGCATTAATTGTTTAATTTATAAATTCTGTACTTTATAAAAGCAATTTTGAAGTAATTTTTTAATAAAATTTTCAAACAAACCGTACCCCATTTCTGTAACTTGTGAGAAGTTCTCGCATCGAGAAAAATTAAATAATTATATTGGTTGTCCTATTTTACACAGGGTTAGTCACATAAAAACTTATATAAACTTACAAAAAATATCAACAAATATATTTTTTTTCTTACTCACCCTGTGTTTCACAGGATGATAACAATTTTTTCGACTCGAAAAGTTCTCACATTCCTTACAGAAACGAGGCACTGCCCTGCAGGAAATGGAACTGACACAAGACTAGCCACGTGACCGATCCCCAAGTGATAGAGACCAGTCCGAGTTCTAACACTTCCTATGAAGTGGAACAGTCACTTTTCCATGGGGATGGCCTAGGATGGGGTTAATTGATACTTTGTATGCACCTTGTGACTTATCACTTAACTATCTTATAGGAACCTATATAAATATAAATTATATATAAATGTCATTCCGACAATAACAGGAACTTGAACTTTTTTTATTATTTTTATTTTTTAGTAAAAAAAAAATTTATATTCAAACTATCAACCTACGGCATGGCATGGCAGGCTTGCACACTACCTACCCGATCATAGGGGCACTCATGTTTCAAAAGTATAAATACGTACCAGTTAAGCTTAGGTTAATATCTAAGTATAGTTACGGGACTTGTTCCAGAGTGACTTGGCAGTCTATTTATATTGATTCATTGTTTAACCTTCACAGAGAACAGATGTCCCAGCGAAGTCTTTCTTATAATACATATGTGTGTACATATATGTATGTATACTCAACCAAAAAAAAAATATTCGTAATACATAATTTATGCCCCAGCGGAGTGTTTCTTATATAGACATACTCAACCAAAAAAAAATATTCGTAGTACATATAATATATAATATTCGTAGTAGTATCCTATTGAACTATGGATGTAGTTATGGAAGTGAACGAACAAAAGTGTGTTCAGGTAACATTTACCCTATGAAGACAGATAGAGAGAGATAGATAGAGAGAGAGGGACTTGTTCCTCAACATTTACAAGTGGATTAACTTATTATACACCTTGATCGGCGGCTTACTTTAAATTTGCCCTACCTACATATATATTAACATTTTCTCATGTTCGAAACTGCTTTTTCATATTTATTTTTAAATCCCGCTTTTTGAGGATATATTCTTCAAAATCCCGCTTTTTGCCACATCTGGCCACATTAGCTATGGAGCAATGCTTCAGCTTCCAATGTAGAGAAAATCCAACGAAAAAAAGATACTATATATACTGTTTGATAGGTCCTGGACTCAGCCACATCAAACATGTTCAGTGCCGTTTACTACAATACTAGAACGAGTCCCAATTCAAGAAAAAGGTGAATATGTAACCATTTACACGATATCTCCTCTTTTCACCATACACTACTCACTACTTTTGTTAATACTCTCATTTTCTCAAGTCGTAGGATGAGTGCGCTTGGTTCAATTGTCACCGAATTTTCTGCAGGGTGGATACAAATTTGGATGCGGCTGAAATGTTTACTTGGAGTTTTGATTTTTTATTTTTTAATTGAATTGTGTACGAAAATAAATATGTTATTCGGTAGTTCAGTGGGTAGTGTTCTAGTCTAACATACGAAAACCCTGAGATCGATTCCTGATTCAATCAAATAGTATTTGATTTATTGTATTATGTATGTAAATATATTATTGTATTTAATATATAATAAATATATATTAAATACAATATAGCTGGGTAGTACCCATAGTTAGCCAGACTTTACTGTTTGTTAGTTTATATTGCTTCTGAAAAGTTATTTAGTGCCCCTAGATTTATGAAAGTGGACACGAGTGCGTGTCCTATAGTCAAAGGCTGCTAAAGCTCGAAAATAAGAAAAATCGGACAAAGTGAAGAAAAGTTCCCCTTAGAGGAACTAATATTACCTCTGATAAATGAAATTTTTTTCTTAAGTTTGTCCCATATTTTTGTTTTGCAAGTGCAACTTTTAACGTTGGTTAAATTTCGTCACTACGCTTACGTTATCTCATTCTCCTAAGAGCAGAGGGGATGCACTGTGTGCTTTTCTGCGCTTCCAAAGCTTTTCTTTTTGTCTTAGTGCTTGCTTGTAGCAAATTTATTTTTGCTGGAAATTTAACTTATAGAGCAATATGAATTTTAATCAAATCATAAATATAGAAATCAATAAAATTCGAACCATAATAACTAAACTAATTAAAAATATTTTTATTAATTAATTAATTTCTTCATTTATTTACTCTTATTTATAATTAAATATATTTAAGATTACAAATTCGTTTAAAAATCTGATTAAAAATAAAATGCTACTACAACTAAAAAGGAAATTAAATTAAATATAGTTTATCTACGGATTGATTTTAAATGTACGTTCAAGCAAAAATATTTAAATGTTAACATATTTATTTGTACAAGTATTCCTTACAAACTACAACACATGTGTGGGAATGTCTGTCTGGGTGTATTTAGGTAATTTAATATAAACTAACATGTCTAATAAATTCGATAAAACCAGCAAATGTCTCCTTGCATACATTTATAATGTCCGAAGTAGCAACTTGGAAATTTTCACCCGGCAGTTCCAAAGTAAAGGACATGGGTATGCCCAAATTGCCATATGCAAAGTCATCAAGACCACCGGAAGCTTCATACAAAATGCTTGCTGATGTCCCCACAGTATAGAGGGTGCCACGGTATTTGGCAATCTGATTGGCAGCTCGAGAAGCAACGGAATGCAAGAAACTACTTGTCGGTGCATGAGCATTTCTTTTATAAGTGTGGGAGAAAAAAAAATTAATTGATTTTTTTTTTAATTAATTGAAAAGTTTGTCCTTGCACTCACTTTGAATATCCATAAGGATAGAAAAGGAATTTTCCAAATGAATGAACATCCAAACTCAACTTGATGCGGCGACGATTGTATTGAAAATAACGTACAATGGCTGCTGTTTCCGGTTCGGAGGCGGGAGCAGTGCCTGAAAAAACTTCGGAGCACAGCTAGAAAAGAATGCAAAAATGTTATAAAAATGTATTTCAAAAAAAATTTAAAAATTAATTGAGTATGGTTTTACATTTTGACTTGCGCCACGATAATTCCAATTGTTCGGAAAATTGCGATTGATATCAACGCCTACACACGAACGGCCCGTATAATGATGTCTGTTCTTGCGCCAAAAGCGATCCTGAAATTAAACAAAGGAAGAAAATAAAATTTAACGACAAACTAATAATAATAATATTTTCTATCAGTAACTAAAAAATTAATCATTTAAAAATTTTTAAGAGAAAATTTTTGTCATAGTCCCAGTCCAGACTTGCAATTTTTGTTGCAGCAACTTCTTATTTTTTAGTGCAAAAGAGCGAGAGAGGAATACAAAAGTATATATTTCTATTTCAACACTCTCACCCATATTCAAGCATTGCTGCAACAAAAATTGCAAGTCTAGACCGGCACATAGAATAAAGAAAACTTGTACAAGGTTTGTTTAATCAAATACAAAATTTTGGTAGTCGAATATTCGACTCGACATACGCAATACAGGTGATTATTATGTATAAAACATGAAAAAAAAAATAAATTGTATAATTAATGTAGTTAATACAAATTAACACCTCATGAGTTTTAATAAATCTGGAACTTATAAACTACTGATTCGGTAGGTAAAATCTAAATCCATTAATTAATGTGTTTTGTTATTGGTTAAATGCTACCTGTTATTACCCTGCCGAAAGTTTGGTTGATCCAAACGTACTGCTCCTATGACTTGAGAAAAAGGAAGTGTGTTGGCAAAAGTAGGGAGCAGTGTATGGTGAAAAAAGTACATATCCTGTAAATTGTTACATATTCACCCTAGTCGTGATGTATCGTCTGAATCTTTTGTCAATTTAATTGCGACTTGGTCTAGTATTATAGTAAACGGCACGGTATAAATATAATATTAATTGTTCTCTCCAATGAGATCGTCAAGTCACTCTGGAACCAGTCCCGTAACTATACTTAGATATTAATCTAAGCTTAACTACTTCTGATACTTTTGAAATATGAGTGCCCCTGTGGTCGAGTGGGTAGTGTACAAGCCTGTCACGCCAGAGGCTGTTAGTTCGAATCTCAAAAAATATCTGCTTAAAAATAAAAAAAAACTATTATAATTGCATTTGTAACAATAAAAAAAATTTTTAGGTTTTCATTGTTACAGTTAAATGTCGGAATGAGATTTTTAAATAATTTATTCTACAACGAGTAGTCACAAGGTGCATACAAAGTATTAAATAACACCATCCTGGGACATCCCCACATAAAAGTGACTGGAACGCATCATAGGAAGTGTTAGAACTCGGACTGGTCCCTATCACTTGGGAAACTTTTTCTTTAGAAGAGCGTGATGTATTAAAAAATCACGTAGAATGAATCTTTGAAGCATTTTTGGCAACGTTTTTGATCTGAGTTGCTTCTCCAGGCCTCCTATTGACAAATAAAAAGATTTCATGCAACTAATTTCATGAAAAGAAATGCTTAACGCTACATTTAGACATGAAAGTACTTTCTTGAAATTTTCGTATACGTATTATGAATAAAAATTTTAATGAAAAAAGTTACTTTCATGAAAATTTCTTGTTCGTTTTCACAGGAAAGTGAAAGTTCATTTTAAAAATGTCGTCGAAACGAAAAGTTCCATTTCTATTGCTTTGTTTATTACTTAATTAGAGTTACCCAGATTATCGCATAAACACATTTATAGGGCAATAAGTTGGGAATAATTATTATTGTTAATCTTTTAATAATATTATTGTTTTAAATAGACACGAATTGTCTTCTTCATGTATATTTGAAGATACGAAATTACAATTATTTAAATATTTATACAAAATAAGAATAATTTATAATAATTATTTGTCACAATCCTATATATTTGTACAAATCTTTAAAGGGGGTAACACTGTCAACCTTTTTTCATTTTACTTTCTGAAAACATCAAAAATGGTAGTGAAAAAATGTGATTGTGTTGCTACTTTCTTGCAATTAGTTTCATGTGTAAATGGTAGGTAATGTAAATTAAGTAATATTTAAATAAATAAAAATATATCAGCTTTTTTCTGGCTTATGTAAACTAAAATTATGAACTTGTTGTTTGTTTTATTTAATCTCTGGAGGCCGTTCATCCATTTCATTAAATTATATCACAAACGATGTTTTAAAATCCCACAGCCTATGGGTAATTAATACAGATGAAAATTAATTTTCAAACGTAAATGAATTAATATACATATAAATATGGGTATTCCAACATAGAACAGAACAGTTATACCTGAAAATTTTACATAATTTTATACTGAAATAGTTTTTCAATCCAAATCAATATTTGGGTTTATTGATGAAATTTTTGGATCCAAAAAAAAAATACACGGACTTTTCAACCTAAGTCACTGTTTTTTTAACAAAAGGTTTCTATCGTTTAATATAGATTTGCAAGAGCTTCAATTTTATATGCATGTGAGCTTTATGTTTATTGAAATTAAAAGAAATCCTTGATAAAAAAAATTGTTTCCAATATCACAAAAAGTAATAAATTTAATTTTTGTTTTTCCATTTTTATATGCTTCCTGATTTAAGAAACAGACTATGGTTTGAAACCATTACAGAAACTTTATTTACTAAAAAAGATATTCAAAGGAATGGCATGGTCATTTTGTACCTTCTCTTGATACAGATATGACCTTCTCCGAGAAAAGGGACCTAGTGTGTGAAAATGAAGTTTTGAGAAAAATGCATTTAAAAAATAAAATTTTCATTGTTTTACTCATTTTTATCGATTTTGACACACACCAGTTTTTTGATACACTAGGTCCCTTTTCTCGGAGAAGGTCACACATATGTAAGTATGCTAGCACATTATTTTAAGTTATCCTATTATACTTTTTTAAATTCATTCTAACCCGCAGTTTTTAACTTAATAATTAAGTACGTAATTAGCTAATTTTTATTTAAAATTAAGTTGTAATTAAATACGATTTCATTTTTTCAGTGGTTAATTAAAGTTCTTATTAAATTACGTTGAAAGCACGGCAACCCTGCAAAATTTCCAAAGAACAGCTGTTTAGCATGAACAAAAAAGTTAGGTTATATACATGTAGAAAATTAAAATTCCATAAAAGCTCATATTATGAAATCAAACGAACATCATAATACATTTTTCTATTACTTTATTCCATAATATGAAACTTTGTATTGTATATGTTATATATTTATGAAATTTAAACGAAATTCTTTTTAACACATGATGTTTTCAACCCGACCACATGATGTCATGTGTATGTTTTCAATAAACACATACACGCATAAAAACATATGGTACATTCATAAAACTTAAGTAGTATTTAATTACACAAGGTTGGGTATTTAATTATTATTTAATTATGCACTCAAAAACACAATTTCGTATTTAATTAGAACTTAAAATAATAACAGTTTGATTAGCCAGTCAAAAACTGGGGGTAAGTTTTTCATGCTATCTTTTTTATATAAATAGTATGACTAATATTGATCTCCCTTAAATCAATTTTTTGTGTTTTCCTTTTTTGTAAAAGTTTTTTTTATACAATAAATCGTTAAATTGTTATCAGATGTAATTTTGGTCAAATTATGCTTTATTTTAAGTGTAACTAAAAAATGTTGGTAACACTGGTTTTTATCCAAAGGTAAAAAGCCAAAAAGTAACGTTGTTTTCATGACCCCTATTTCTAAGAAAGCATCAACAAAATATATTTGGTGCCTACTTTTAGGAGTCAAACAGAAATATTTGCGCTATTCATAACCTGAAGACTGCAACAGAGAATTACAAAAGTATCGTTTCAAATACTCTTTGAGTGTTGGCCGTCAAACAGGGATGGCACAGTTGGTAGAATTGTACCTTTTTTTGTACTATTCAAACTCAGAAAGTACAATAGCACAGCAATGACTAATTTAGTACATCTAAGGAATCTCCTCAGTTTCACTCCGCATTTTTTTTCAAACGATTGCATATGTAAATTTTCACCTTTGAAGAATGAAACTCATGTTCTTCTCACTTGAAAATAGTGTTGTGAAAGCAAAACGCAGCGAGAAAATCAAAAAATGTGAACTCGTCCATTTCCAAGTAATTTTTCTTCTAAATTCGGATACAAGAGCACATGCTTTTAATTTCTATACCTTAAATTTCAACTTAAACAGGTGTAAGTAACAATATCCCTTAACATCCCAAGCACTAAGTCGATTATTTTAATAAAAAGAAATAAAAATATGAATGTAATTTGAAGTAAAATATCTTTTAGTACAATTATGGTAAAATTTTAAAATCCTCAATGCCGTTCCTCCCAGTCAGCATTTTATGAAATTAATGATCATATTCGAGTCTTTTTCGATTCCTCCGCGCGATTAAAATAAGCATTTATGCGCTCGTTTTCGAGTCGAAAATGACTGTTCATTCGGGAGAAAATGGTACCCTAGCCAGCTGGTACATATGTATGTATGTATAACTATAAACATCCAACAACTATGTTTATGCACGTTTTTTAAATTGCGCAGCACAAACGACATTCAACTAAAATTTATAGACTGTGTGAGCTACAATCACACGCACGAGTATAAAAATATTCTGAATATTAAGTCGACTACACATGCGTGTATACAGGGCTATTTTATTTACACACACACACACATATAGCATGTTTTCAAACACACACCCAAACATCTTCCATTCCATTTTATGAATACAAATGATTGTATACTTTGGCGAAAGATGCACAAATATTCCGAGTATGGCTGTGTTTTTGTTTTTGACTGATTAAACATTTATAGCCTGTGTATAAACATCAAAAACACTCGGACTGAAAGTATGAGGGAGAGAGAGAGAGAGAGATAGAGTCAATTAGTTTGATATGAATGTCCCTTTTTAACCGACTTCAAAAAAAGCAGGAGGCTAACAATTCGTCGTGTATTACTTCATAACTTGGTACATTTTAGACCTATTGTAAAAATTTTTTTTGTGGCCTGAGAGGGTATAGCTTCCCATTGGTACCATTGTAAAAGAAGTGGGCGAGAACACGCCCACAATGTTTTTAGTATAATTTTATGATATTCTACTTATTTGATTGCTGCGAAACCTATAAAACACTTTTGGTTCTTGTAATTACACAATATGAAAGTTAAAAAAAATGGGCGGAGTTAGGCCTATTAAAATTTATTATAATATTTGACGAGGTTCCACTTAACCGATTCTAACGAAACTTACCACACAAATTGCGCTCTAAAATTTAAAAACTGGGCGGAGTCACGACCATTAAAATTTAATATTTTATTTTACGTGGTTCTACTTTACCATTTTTACAAAACTTAACACACACCCTAAGCCCTGGAAAACACATAACCTTGCATTTAATAAATAGTCGGAGGCACGCAGACTATGCGCAGTTCTAAAATTAAGACATGGCTAGAATATGACGTGATAGTAAAAGATTATTAATGACAGAAATGTAGCCCTTACAGAGACATGATCACCAGTATAAAAAATGTTATGATCGGACTAAAAATGGCGACACAGTGAACAAAATACTAAAAGGGCGGTATTTGTAGGCGTGGCAAAAAAATAAAAATAATATTTTTGGAATTGTTTTCACATTATCTTTAATCCTAGGGGTGACTGGCACAATTTTTTTTTGGTATGGAAGGCGAACCATCCTAGTGTATATTGTATCTCGTTTTCCAACACAATAGTGTGACCGGAGTCTATTTTTTTACTAAAATTATTAAATGCATACATAGTCTGTTAACCTACGTCCATACCTGATATAATTTTACCATGATAAATGGAAAAATTACATTTAGGAAAAAACAGCTCAAAATCACTAAAACAAGATTTTGAAAATGATGATGAAACCTACCACGGTATTTCAGAACAAGAAATCACGAATTAAGTGACGTTAAATTAATTTAAAAAATTTTTAATATCTCACCTCATTTCGTTAAATATTGTGATAAATTTTGTGTGTGTTAAGTATTTGTGCACTATTTTTATATTTATTTACTCTAAAATATAAAAGTCATATACTACGTTTATACGCGCACTATTTGCAAATAAAATTATTTGCAAATAAATTAACTCACTGTTTATACGGCATAGCAAAAGTACACAAACTTGGTAGCACTTCTATAGAAAACTTACTTATGTTGACAAAAAAAATTGTGTAAATGTGCAAAATATCAAATAATTGTTTGTTTTAATCGTCATTATTTGCTTCTATCAATGTTTTTTTTTGCAATATTTATCCATTTATTGTTTTTTGTTATCAAACATTTGTAAGCGTGGCAACCTCAAGCATTTTATTTGTAAATAGTGCGTTAATCGTGAATAGTTTTCTGAATTAATAAGTCGCAATAAAAACTATAATATGGCAACAATTTACTGTTTTATTTGCAAATAAGCCCTGCGTATAAACGTAGTAATAGACAATTTCATCTATTATTTCAATTTTCCTTCTCTTTGACTATTGCATTGTAAACTTACTAAATTTCATTAATGTAAGGTTTTCAAACTATCTAAAAACAAAAAAAGAAAGCAATATGTATGATAAACGATATTTTACATAAACAAATAAATAAAAAAATAACTACCATTATCAAGTCATGATAAAAATATATGAAAAAACTTTTTATAATCATTTTTTTCGCCCGAAAATCCGCTTTTTTTTCTTTTAAATTTTCAGTTTTCCAAAATAAATATTATGGCAACGCTGTCTGCAATGCTCTTTGAAGTCGCTGAAGAAGAAGCTGACAAATATCCCAGCAAACAATTTTAAAAAAGGTATTCGAGTTTGGATTTAAGCATTTTTAGTAGAAGAACTTCCCAACTGGATTACCAACTTAATGATTTTAACAAGGCGTGAGACTAAAATAATTAATTCTTTCGAAACTAGTTACATATTTTATTTGATGTCGGAAATTAATATTCACTGGAAACAGCTACATATATTTAAATTACATTTTCATCAATTAAATTTATTTAAAAATAAGAAATGAGTTGAATTAGTATTTATTTTTAATTTTTGGTTTTGTGTAATGTGTTCTGTAAGCCAGTAAATAAATTTGGCAATCAAAAAAGTAAGTGATTATATGGCAAGTAGTTCCTTGGATAACGTTTAATTTTTTGCTGGGATGTTAATAAATGCAAAATAGGTTCATCTTCTTAGAACCGACCTCGAACATCACTTGTATTTAAAACATAAACATAATTAAATATTTTTTAACTGGGCCTAAATTATGAGTTATGTGTTTCTCTCCCAATGGGGTTTGTATAAACATACCGCTTGCGGCCATCCCACGCAAAATCGTTCCATATTAAACCTTAGGATATTTTTTTAAACTCACAACTCACTGTATATTTCACACCAAATTTGTATCACAGAAAGAGCGCAAAGTTTCGTTAGAATCAGTTAAATGCGAAATATGATTTAAAATTTTAATGGGCGTGCTCCCGCCCACTTTTCTAAATGCGACATTGTGCTATCTCGCGAGAGTCATTCATGCACACAAAGTTCACAAAACCGTAAGAGAACAGCATTGAAAGATTTGTTTACTTTTTATTATGCCGGCCATACACTACACAAGTTCAGTGCTCAAGTCTGGCACTGCGTAAACTAAGCTTGTGACAATGACAAGTAAACTGTGCATTTTTATTTTAATTCGCCATAATGCTGGTGATTGTTTGTATATTTCTAGGAACTCTGTCCAGAATATTTGTTCTACGCTCATTTCTTGTTGTGAACTCTTAAAAAATCACGAAACAACTGAGCGTTTGCAACTTACACTACACAAGTTCACTGTACAGTTTTCAAACTTGAGCAAATATCAAAATCATTCTGATATTTACTCAGTTCACTGAGTAAATAGCACAACCACCCCCATACACTAAACAAACGCACTGTACAGTGCCAGACTTGTGCAGTGAACTTGTGTAGTGTATGTTAAACTTTATTTTAAAGTAGCTTTGTCCAAACACACATTAGGCCTGTTCGTAAATGCATCACTGAGCTGGAAATGGAAATTGAAATGTCATAATTTGCTTCACTAAAGTAGATAATACACAAATATAGATAAGTCAAATATGGGGTACAAACATGGCTACGATGGCTGAAAACGATTATCAGCGAACTTGTATTGTGTTTTAAATAAAAGTTTGCTCATATGATGCAGCGCAGTGATGCATTTCCGAACATAACCATACACTGATATTTGCATTTCAGATAAACTCAAAGCTCTTAAATTTGTTCTTGATTCTTTGTTGTTGTGGATGTTGTACTCTCGTCGGTGAGAAAGCACAAAAGCTCTTTTATAAAAGTGTGCTCATTGTGCATATGGCTGGGACGTAGCTGATTTAAAGTTAAAAACTTATCGCTTACCGTAGTGAAAGTATATTCATAACCATCGGGATTTACCAGGGGAAGCAAATAGATTTCTACATCAGTCAGAACACGTTGGAAAGCTCTTATATTGTTTAACAATTCATTGGCAAAATATAATGTGGCCAAAGGTGTGATCCATTCACGACCATGAGTACCCGACTGTATGTAAGCAACTCGCCTTGGAATAGAACGACTGTTGAGAGAAATTGATAGGCCAGCCAAGAGACGGCCCTCATTAGAACGGCCCAAAGATTCATAGCGGCAGTATTGAGGAAAGCGTGCTGCTAAGTTGCTCATATAATTAAGTATCTAAAAAATACAAGATAAATATAAATTAATATTAATAAAACTTGTATATCTATCCTGCTGGTGTCGCTCTTCTTGCCTCATTATATCTGGGAAAGTGTGAGAAGAAACTTCTAGTTTGCCTCCTCGTTCTGTTCAATTTACATTCTGATCCCACACAACTGGATGAATCATTTCCAACAGTTTCACTAAATCTCATCATATCTTCCATTAGCGGCTTAGTGTGATATTCTACACCCAATTCCGCTAAAGTTTCTTCAAAAATAGGCTGCACAACAGGGCTCACGGAAACAATGGACATGTTGCGTGACAAGAGCCAAAAATCCAAATCTACATCTTCAGTCTGCAGTTGCACCATATAGTCAAAGACCTTATCATTTTCATGGAATATCGTATATTTGTTGTAACTGGGGAAAAAAATTAAATAACATATGTAATATATAATTAAAACAAAAAAATATTTATCTCGTTTAACATATTTACAACTCTTCAAAAAAGAGACAAAAACTAAGTGTTACATAATAATGTCACATACTGAGCTGCCTTGAGAACAACAAATTACACCGCAATATAAAAAGTTAAATATTTGATAATTTTGCTAGTTTTTTTTTTGGTTAAGCAACGTCGAAGTGCATTTCGTTCCCACTTATGGAACTCATCAGTAGACACAAAAGATTTTTGAAATAAACAAAAAAAGAACTGCATATGTGACAGCGCATAGAAAAAGGGACCTAAGGGTAAAAAAATCAATTTTCACTTTTTTTTTATGTGGACAACATCTGAGCATCGAATGAGACCGATCCCATGCCCCAAAAGTGTTCCCTCCCAGAGATATGCGAGTTTTATGAAATTGAAGTCGACGATTCTAAGGTAATATGAAAAAATTTTCGTACTAAAAGAGTGATATTCACAATTTAAAAGAATTATAAATGAGTATTTATTATAATTCACAATTAATAATTTCAGAAAATAAACCTGGATTCGAAAAAACGCGAGCAAAATTTATATCAAACTCATGGAAACAGCGCGCTAGGTAGAAAACAGTAAAAACCAACTACACAAAACAAGAGGTAAGGACGACCTACGTGCGTTTTCAAGGTTGACCAATACGTTCCTGACGTCATGAGATGTGTCGCTTTCAAATGAGACCAATACCAAAAAGCTCAGTGATGGTACACCAAAGATACACGTATTTAAATCTTTAAAATGGCTCTCCTGAACAAATCCGGTTTTTACCCTTAGGTCCCTTTCTATTTTGCGCGTCACATATGTTTATGGTAAGACTCTTAATACAACAAATATTTTACTGAATAAATAAAATAATTATTTAAAATTATTAGTGCGCTGACAAATGTTAAACTTCAAATGTAACAATTCCCAAAAAATATTAATTTTAACACTTGAGTGCAGCGGCTTAAAAATACTTGTATGGCAACACTCTATTCTTGCTAAAGCAATGTTGTTATTTTTAGGGTTCCGTACGCAAAAGGTGAAAAGGAACTACGGACCTGAAGTTTTGACAGAATATATAGAACTGTGACCGCTACAACAAAAAGGGAGTTCCAAACGAGCAACGAAAAATTTTAAAATCCCATGTAATATACATATATATACAATTATATATAGACATTTCAAATTTAAAAAGTTATACAAACTACAACAATTAACACTAAAACTTAAAAAACCAAAATTAAAGGGTATTCTATCAGTTAATGTAATTTTGACTTGAACTTTTCAAAAACTCTAAAACTAAAAACTCCCAAAAATTAAAAAATCGCCAAAAAACTGAAAAAAAATCGCCAAACTAAAAAAAATCTCTAAAACTAAAATAAGTCATCAAAAACCGAAAAAATCGCCGAAAATAAAAACAAACCGCCAAAACTACAAAAATTGCCAAAAACCGAAAAAAACCAAAAACGAACAAAAGTACCAAAAAAAATTCGAAAAACCGCCAAATTAAGAAAAATCGGGTAATTATTTTTTTTTAATTTCTACATCAGGTAAAATATTCTATTATATGGGCTAAAGTTCGTATAGTACTCGTATTATATATGTGGTGTCCGTACGGAACCCTTCGTGTGCGAGTCACAGTCGCACTTTGCTGAATTTATTCAGCGTTACCGTTGAAAAATTTCAAAAAGGGGCACAAAAAGGGGATTTTCAAAAAAAAAGTGGCACAAAAAGGGGATTTCAAAGAAAAAAAGAGGCAACTTCAAAATCGAGAAAAATTAAAGAAACAAGCATATTTATTAAGTTATTTTTATTTAAAACAAACAACAATTTCTCATGTACATATAAGAAGTACAAAAACTTTAATTTTATGAGAACTCATATACTACGCTTATACGCACGTATTATTTGCAAGTAAAAATTGTAACTTACTTATTCACGCGATGTATGTATACAGAAAAAGAAATTTTTAGTTTTATAATTGCTTATTTGACTCACAGTCTTCATATATACTTATATTTGTAAATAAGACCTGTATAAACGTAGTATAGATAGCTATTATATAAAAAAGATCATAAAATCTATGTTAATAATAAAAGAGTTGTCAAATTGCTGCATTTGATATCAATCGAAATTCCAACAGAAAATAAATGGAAACTTCGTTCGATATCGAATGCAGTAATTGGCCCCAGATCTTAAGATATACAAAAAATTAAAGAATACATAAATACATTTTTTATCATGGTTCATATCACTTATTTACCTAAAAACCAGCATAATGCAACCATATAAAGTTTTGATAAAAATTTGAAAATTCGATTCTGAAGAAGATAATATTATTCTTTTTAGGCATTATGCATAGTTACTAATTAAATACCTTAAATAACCTTTCTTTTGAAATAGTACATTTGTATTTATTAATAAGTTTTTTACTTGGAATCCATTCCTCTAAATCGTTTTGAAATAAATTTAAAGCATACAACATGGACTGACAAGTGTCTACTTTTAGTCTATTTGATATTTTTTCGTACTAATTTATGCTTTATGTGTTTTTTTTAATTTCACTTTATATAGATAAAGAAATAAGGTGTAACTCGTAGACTTTGCAACTGGCGAATCTGTATATATTTTTGCATTTAATTTGGTCAATTTGTCCATTTGCTTGATCGGGTTCATCTTATCATCTTTCAAAAAAGCTTAATTTGAGCAATATCTACTTTCCTCGGAAAATCGGTATTTTTTGTGGTAAAAGCTCGGATATTTTTACATCATTTGTTATTAGCAATTGGCTATGTATGTGGCTATTTTAACATGAGATTCAATGATTCATTCGGCAGATGAGCAACTGAATATAGAAAACACAAATAGGTTTTTTGGTATCTGCATCCATCTGAACCCACTTATGCCGTCTCTCCTAATCATTGGAATACTCTCGTGTTGCTTTTTTCATTTTTACTGGTTTTTTAAGTTAATAGGCACACATGATGAACTAATTTCATGGGAACTTAAATCAAAAGCATTACTTGATGATAGCAATTCAGTATGGTATTTTCATAAAATATATATTATTCAAAGTTTTTCACCTTTTAAAATTATGTGCTTTTATCAAATTTGGCTTTCAAATCAAATTTGGCTGCGCAAAATACAGCTAGAATTATCTATGAATGAGTGTATGTAATTTCATATTTAAAAATCTTAAACAAATGAAAAATTTCATACCAAGGCCTTTTAACACCATTTACTCATGCGCCATACTGTCAATTTCCAAAAAAAAATTGTATTTTTTCATATATACACATAGGAAATAAAATCTTGTTGTCGAATGTGGTAGAATCTGTACAAATTTGCGTACATTTATTGTAAAAATAAAAATTAAAGTTGACTTTGAACAAAAAGGGGCACAAAATAATGCAAATGATACTAAAAGGGGATTTAAAACTAAGGGGCATAAAAAGTGGCAAAGCATTCGAAAAAGGGGCAAAATGCGACTTTAGTCGCACAACGGTAACGCTGAATTTATTTACATTTCTTTTCTTTTTTTCTTTTGCAAAAAGTCAGCCAGTGTAGCAATGTCTGAGATGTCTATGACTTCCAAAATCGATCTCTCTTTTCATCTTCGCACGGCCAACACTATATTGCAATTTTATTTTTTAAATTTTCAGATGTAAATTCCTCAACTGGGAGTCCAGAACGTTCGGCATCATCCGTGATTGTACGACCACAACGAAATTCAAAAAACTACTTTTTTAGCATTAAAATTTCGATTGAAGAGTTCCCATAGTATTGATCGATTATGGTCTGGATTTGAATAATGCTTAACAAGTACATGAAATAAATAAGACCATTTTGGCTTATTACTTATGACTTTATTGCACTGCGCCGAAGAAAATTGGTAAATTGCACCGATAGTGGGATCTCGGCCTTACATCCAGTTTATAGAAGACGACTTGCTGATAATACGCACTAATATTTTTTTTCTGTTTTTACCAACATTTTCTTTTGGTTCACACATATGTATGTATGTACATACATATGTATATCGCGGTTTGTCTTGCAATTAAAAAATTATACACCTTTTCCATTTGTAATTCATAAAGTGTCTATTTTAATTGATATAACACAATTGAAATTCATAAAGTGTCAATTGTAGTTCAAATTAAACAATTTAAATTCAGGAAGCAGCAATTGTAAATCAGGAAGCAGCAATTGTAAAGCAGATTAGTCTATTCTAATTCAGAAAGTGTCAATTGTAACTCTGAAAGTGTTAGTTGTAACTAGTGTTATCATTCGAACAATAGTTATTCGAATATTCCAAACGACTCTTTTTTTCATTTATGTTGGAACGAACAAAAATTTTTCAATTTCGAATAAGTAAGTATTCGCATAACTTTGGTCATATACTCGAATCATTTCCTTAACTACTTTATATAAAAAATAATTTACATTCCATAACTCTAAAAGTATTTATATGACTAAATAATGATATATATGAATATATGTGATAAAAATATTGCGGTGAATGACCCCAACTTCGATGCAGAATTAGATTACGTTTCTGAAGTAAATGATAATGTTTAATTAATATCAATAAAGTATGAAGTTGTACTAAGGTAAAAATCATTAACATATATTAATGTTGACTTAAATTATTTGGAAATTTCAAAGAAAAGGGCACACCAATCACTACAAAACGCGTACCACCAATATCAACAGTGTGTGATAGAAATTTCCCTACCTGTTAAAAATATAAATAAATTCCGTAAAGTGCGACTGTGACCCGCACACAAAGGGTTCCGTACGGACGCTCCATACAGTTTTCGTTTTGGCGATTTTTTTCGTTTTGATAATATTGGGATTTTTTAGTTTTAAAGTTTTATAAAATTTCAAGAGTTTGCCTCTCAGGGTTTCCAAAATACAGCAATTTCTCAAAATTACATTACATTTAATTTAGATTTTTTTTATTTTAGTGTTAATTGTTATAGTCTGTATAAACATACACTAACTTTACAAATTTCAAGTGTCTATATGTGACAGCGCATAGAGAAAGGGACCTAAAAAAATCAATTTTCACTTTTCTTTTTGATGTGGACAACATCTGAACATCGAATGAGACCGATCCCATGCCCCAAAAGTGTTCCCTCCCAGAGATATGCGCGTTTTATGAAATTGTAGTCGACGATTCTAAGGTTATGTGAAAAAATGTTCGTACTAACAGAGTGATATTCACGATTTAAAAGAATTATAAATGAGTATTTACTATAATTCACAATTAATAATTTCAGAAAATAAACCTGGATTCGAAAAAATGCGAGCAAAATTTATATCAAACTCATGGAAACAGCGCGCCAGGTAGAAAACAGTAAAAACCAACTAAACAAAACAAGAGGTAGGGACGACCTACGCGCATTTTCAAGGTTAACCAAAACGTTCCTGACGTCATGAGATGTGTCGCTTTCAAATGAGACCAATACCGACACGCTCAGTGATTGTACACCAAAGATACACGTATTTAAATCTTTAAAATGGATCTCCCGAACAAAATTAAAATCAAAAAAGGATGATTCATTTACAGCTCTGCGCACTACTGGACTTGTTTTTTTTCTTTTAGTTGTTTTTAGGTAGTCAGGTTTTTGATTTTTTAAATTAAGGATTCATTATCCTACAAAATCGTACGACTTTTGAGAATATACAAACCAAGTGTGATGGAGTTTATGAAAATGTTCAAAAGACAATTCATTAGAGCTGGGTTGAATTTTTTGTAAGTTGTGCGAATGTGTAGGATAGTGAATCACGGCCTTTGATGTGGGATAGTGAGTACCAGCCTTTAATAATATTCAAATATCGATAACTTTAAGATTTTTGAAAAAAAATACCAGATATGGTTACAAGACATTCCGGTCTTTCATTTCTTTAAACATACATATGTACATTCATTTTCTAAGTTGGGGTTTACTCGTTTGAGTATTTTTTCTAATGTATAATTTTTTTTTCTTTGTTATTAAAATTGTTGTATTTACGAAATTAATTTTTCTGTTGTATTTTGTTTCAGTAAAACCAAATCTATATTAATACATATTGTCACTTGGTTATTGGTGTGCCGCAGTGTAATAATATCTGGATAATTTTTTTTTAAACGGGGGGGGGGGGTAGCAAAGCGCACCGGGTTAACCTAGTATATTAGAAAAATAAATTATATATTTTGCAGACGATTTTCAAAATCGATTTTGATCATTTGTGAATTACTTGGATTCAAAATTAATTCAATTGTATTTTAGTTTTATATATGAACATTTTAAATGTTTACATTTGATTCGTAGTTCATTCTAGTCATACTTTCATGTAAAACTAAGCAAAAAATTAATAAAAAAAAGCTGCTACTTGCGACCACATTTTACTTTCCACTGTTAAATCACACTACAATGAGTGCATACATATCAGAGAGCTGGATGAGTTGATTCACTTTTGCTGTTCACTCATATTTACAATGCTTTTGTTTTGTTTTTTAACATCATCATATGCTTGCAGTGTTAACTCTCTGACTGTCATTAACTAAATCTTGTGTTTTAAGTACTGTTTGTAGCATAGTCAATGTCAATTTGATATCGTGATGAAAATTAATCACGTATAGACTCAATTTATTAATATTATGTCAGCGTTATGATATAATCATCAGAGCTCGCGGCCTGATAAATTCATCTTGATATCAAATGTCATTTTATGTGTTACTGTGCATTTAAAATTTATTTATTAAACAATTTTCGTTTAAAAAAGGCGGCACAACAATTAATTGTGACTAAAAAATTAAACAACAAGCAAATTAGATATTTTTGGCAAATATTTTTCAAAGATTTGTTTGATTCATCATGATATAAAATCGTCAACGTCGTCTACCCCTTTGTGCTGATATTAATGGAAAAAATGACAGTTGCTCTGACGGCGTTATATAACGAGTTAGGACATAAAATCATCAGGTGTGGACACTGTGTAAATACATAAGTAAATAAAAACTTCTTATTGTTATATGATTGTTTTGTGTAATAATTAAATTACTCACAGAAGCACGTTGGGCAGATGAAGTCTCATTAAGTTGATGAAACAGTGCGTATATGTTTTCATACATTTTTAAAATAAACTTAAAGAACTTTTGAAAAGTTTTTTAAGAAAATTTAACACAATGAATTCAGAAATAATAAGAATAAGGTATTTCAAGAAGTACTCAAAACAATCATACTGATTCACTGCTTTTCTTAATCTTATGAATAAATTTAACTTGCAAGGCAATGACATGCATTTATTACACAAGAGTCGTGTGAATATCAATCACGCATTAGCAGGTTTAATTTTTTTTTTAATGTTAAGTGCTAGAAAAAAATTAATTTTTCAAAAAAAGGAAAATTATGCCGTTTGATTCGTAATCATGCAGATCTCTGATATGTACATATCTATTAATGTGTGTCTAGAAATCTTTGGTATGAAATGTTAATTAATTAAATCAAAAAATTGTAAAACATTTTGTTAGTTGAATAGAAATAACAATAGAAATAATCACGTGCGCAAAGCGTACCACTGACAGACATACAAACTTCTCTCACCTGATTTTGATGATGTTCGTGATAATGATATTCATCATATTTTTATAATATTCATTACCATGAGCTTTTAACACCGGCTTTTTTGTTTCTTTTAAAACTTTATCTTAAACTGCAGCTAGCAGTGTGGTTGTTGTGTGTAGCGCAAATGTTGTTATGCTAATTTGTCGGCGATTAAGGAATAAATTAATAATTTATATTTGTTAAATGTATAAAAGAGCCATATCATCAAATTTATGAGCTTAACAGAAATAAAAAAAAAAATCTGAGAGATATAATTAAATCTATTGTTTATTAGAAATGCTGACCTTAACTTCAAGAGCTTGAGCAGTCATCATGTCTTTAATATTCACTTAAATAGTTCAAAGATACAAGTATGTACATATAGATATACATATGTACATGAGTATAATCAAATTGTTACTTTTTCCCCAATTTCAGTTCAAATCAACTGCAATATTGAAATGCGGAAGATGTTTGAAATGTTCGTCTTTAATGTTATAAAAAAAAACTGTTGAGTTTGATTTATAATTTAGCTTCAGTTAAAAACCAAAGTATTTTAAACTTTAAAATAGTTTTTCCTAATTTATTATTCAACTTGTTCGTCTGTTAATACGTGTTTGTTTCAGAAGAGCACTGTTCAACGAAATAAGTCCGTGACGTTTTAAATGAAACACTGGTTTTTGGATAAAAATAAATAAATTTATTTTTCAATTTAGTCTTCTTTGAGTTCAACGTTCTCAAATTTTTGTATCCCTTCCAAAAACTGAAATTTTTCGAGCCATTTCTCCAGTTTTGGGAACAAGAAATAGTCACTATGGACTAAACCTTGAGAAAAGGGCATATGAGGGAGCAATTCGAGGCCCAATTGATGGGGTTTTTCCATGCGAACTGCACATGTATGGAACCTTGCATTATCTAGGTGGAAAAGAACTAAATTTTTTTTTATTAAATGAGGTAGCATAATATTCACTATTGACTGTTTTAGCTCTATATAGGTAGTCAATGTGGATTTTACCACGTGCATCACAAAACAGGGTTGCATTTCTTCACTGGCTGACAAACCCACCTTGGTCTTCTTTGGTGCCGACTCATCACGAGAAACCCACTGTTTTGAATTCTGGTTGGTCTTTGGTGTATTGTGGAGGATCCACGTTTCTTCCGCGATTCCGAAATGGTGTAAGCCTCACCCATATTGTGCTCAGACAACAACAAACACTCCCGCAAAATTTTCACACGATTGCGTTTGTGGTCAATGGTGGTATCACATTCAAACTTATAGTGTTTTCACACTGACATGGTTTTAAGAAAAGCTGGTTTTAACGTTAAAACCAACTGTTGCAACCTGGTTTTACCATACAAATTAGTTTTGTTAAAACCAACTTAAAGACATGTTTGAATTTGTTTTAAGTTGATTTTATGAAACGCAACCTTGTTTTCGGTGTGCTGAATTCAGTTCTGCCAAGTTAAAATGACCGGAAGCAGCTGATAATGTTTATTCCAGTGAATAACAATAGATGTCGCTTGAAAGAATTTCAACTTAAAAATGGATGCAGCAGCAACAATAATCAAAAAAAAATATGGAAAAAAAAGAGTTTTTTGGAAGGAAAAGAAGGAAAATATTTTCATTGGCCTCTACGAAGTGAAAATAGACGATATGACTGATATCGATTCGCCGATAAAAAAGTTTTATTTTGTGATGTATTTGTGCATTTTTGATATACAATAACTTTATCTCCAAGCACATCTTCACTTTGTGTTACTAGTTCCATAATTTTAAAATATTTATTTACAAAATATAAAATAATTTCCATTTTACAACGTATTTTAAAATTTCCGAGTTTTTTCATACAAACAAAAACAGTTGTTGTACAGTTTGTCAAATAAGTGTTATAAAAAGCAGAAAAAAAATAAAGCCACAAACACACGCATTTCTGCAGGAGATTTATTTTATTTTTAAGCAAAATTATTAGAATGTCTGTGAGTTAAAACCTGATTTGAACAATCCTGCAGTGTGGATGCAAAATCAGCTGTTAATGGTTTAACGTTAAAACCAGGTTTTAACTTTCAGTGTGAAAGCACCAGTAGTAGTGAGGCAGCTTGTTGAAATTTTGACAGAAGTCAAGTGACAGTTGCCTGTTTCGTGTTATACTTAAAAAAAACTGAAAAACTTACTAGAAAATATTTTTTTTTTTTTGGGAAAAACATTTGAAACTTTTAACTTTTTTGCGCATGGGTCGTTTTGTGCTTTTCGTAATTAAGGTTACGAAAATTCCCTCGGACGGGGAATATAAGCAGTTCAAATGTCCTATAAAAATATTTGCCATAAAATTCTATTATAACCGTGTGAACAGCACCAACGATCGAAATTAAGTTTAAAGTCAATTTAGTAATGAGTAGAGATGGGCACGTGAGCGTTTTTAGACTCACGACACGCACGCTCCCGCAGAAAAATATTTTACTCAATCACTTTCACGCACGAATGATCTTGAATAATTTCACGATAATGCACGCTCACGAATAAAATATTCTTATTACGATCACGCACGCTTGCCAAAAAGTATATAATTCAATTTGTATGTTTTTGGGTTGAAAAATAGGTTCTTACACATACATATGAATGTAATGCATGTACATATATATCTATGTATATGTGCACGTGTACATGTAAAATTTACATAGTAAATTAAAATAAAGCCAAGTTAGTTTTTTAATACCTGAAGCAATAATTATTGCATCATGGATTTTGTCTGTCTTTCGAGTGAATTAATTCTTTTCTTATAATAAAACACCAAATATGAACAAAATATGCAGTTTCATTAGCAAAAATGTAAACTGGAATTACTAAAATGTACTAGTGAGTCAACGTCTACATATGGTGCAAAAAGAACTACCCAGTCATTAGTACCAAAGACAGTAAGTTCATTTTCAATAACACGCACATGTTAAATGTCTAGAGGTACAATTCGTCTGTAGTGCTGATGACAAAGGCACTAGTGAATCAGTAGTGTTTGTCAATTTATACAGGGGTTCTAAAATTCAAAAGATTCAGCACATTTACATATATACCTATGCAGAAATGTTATCTCATGAGAGCGTGAGAATTCGTGCGTGATTCTTCAAAATAGCTCTCGCACGATCACGCACGAGTAATTATTTTTAAATCACATTCACCCACTCAGGCGTGATATATTATAAATTTTATCACGATCACGCGTGACATGATAAAATCACGACATTTGCACATCTCTAGTAATGAGTACCAGGAAAAATTTCGTGCCTCTTCACGATTGCATCCTTGGTACAAAACTGAATTTACAAGCTGGAGATTTAACTTATTACTTACTTTGCAAAGTCTTGAGTTTGTAGGAGAGAAGGGATACTATTTTCCCTTCTCTCCCTCAAGACTTTGTAAAGTAAATTTTGCGTGTGTAAAAGCCGTCCTAGTTTCTTTGCCTAATAAAGTCATCCAAAAACTTATTTAATCTAACCTTAATTGGGTGTTACTGTTTGGAGTTATAGTCAAAGCTTTTTAGTATTGCCATACTGAAGAACAAAATAGTGGCAATATTTTCTTTGAAAGTATCACAATGTTACCAACACTGCTTTATTTTTAGTAAAGAAGAAGCAGAAAGATCCCCTAAACTATATATTTGGAAGTATAATATTTGTGTGAATATCTTAAATTAAATATTGTAGCCCTGTAGCCATCTATTTAATTATTTATTATAAATACTCCCAGCAAAAAAGTTTGCTTACTAGAATGCAAAAAAGTGTATGTACTCTTCAGTTGTAAGTACATACAATTTGCCTGAATAACCCATTATTTTTGTTTGAGAAGTTCAAAAAGTATGCGGTACCCTATATTTTTTGCCTACAAATATCCAAAAGTTAATAGATTACTGATTGCCTAAAATTATTCAAAATTTAATGGGTTATTTTGTGGATTACTTTTTACCTAAAATTTTTCAAAAATTATTTTTTGCTAATAAAAATAAATAGAATTTTGTTAAAAATTGTTCTCTATATAAACTTCATTATTAACTGGAAAGTACTACAATAAGTACTTTAACGTAATGATATAAATAAGTACCACTCATTACTTTGTAAGCCATTAAAAGAGTACTACCCATTACAAAATCTTGAAAAATTTTTGCCGGGCTGTAAACAATTGGAATTAAACAAATGGAAATTTTGTTGTTTTTATTAATATTATTTTATTTGTTATCCGAGTAGTTTGCTCAAGGATGTATGGCAGCGATGCCAATTTAGCGCCTTTCGCGCTAGTTTTAGCACGTTTTAACTATGCCAAACGCGCTTTTTTTCGTCTTAGCGCGTTTAATAAAAAAAGCGCTAAATTAGCGCGTTTTGATTCAAGTCAAAAATAACATTTGAGTTCAATATGTTTTTACTTTTTTGTATAAATTTAACAAAATTTAACTTTTTGTTTAAATTCGTTAATGATTCAGATGTTGCAAATAAAATTCCCTTGACTGTGGTTAGAATTAAAAACGCATTTTAATATTGTAAATGGCAAATATTTTGAAATTTCACAGTTAAAAATATGTACTCGTACTCGTGACCCAAAAAATCTATAAAACTTATTAAGCATCTATTCCTTTTGTATGTACTTCAAAAATCATTTGAATCGCAACACTATTCGACAATTTATATAAGCTGTTACAAAGTTTGACAAATAAAATTAAAATCAAAACTAAGAATTTCGAATATTTGGAAGGCGAGACTGATTCTGTATTAAATGATTTTAGTTATTTAGGATATAATTTCGAATAAGCAATATTGCATAATCTGAAAAAGAGTTACTAAAAAATTAATTGTACTCGTATTTACTAATACATATGTACATCGACCTTTATTAAAATTTAATTTAGCGCGTAGGAAAATAGCGCGTTTTGACTATAAATTATTGATAATGCTGTAACTTAGCGCGTTCTAGCGCGTTTTGAGAAGGGGTATAGCGCGTTTGGGTTATAAATAGTTGGCATCGCTGATGTATGGTCGACGAGCAACACTGGTTTCCTCAATGTGAAGCAGACATTCATAATGTTTGTTTTAGAAAATTTATTCGTCTTATACGGTGTTGTTATTTTTAATTACTGTCAGCGCCACCCTCTTTTAAAGCTAAAGACCACAAATGACTAACAAAAGTCTGCAAACATTATATCAAACTCTTTGCCATTGTAGCGCCTTTCTATGTGCAACAAGTCTTGGTGAAAGCTTTTATTTATGCAAAATCAGACAAGTCATTCTCAAGTTATGCCGATATTTAATAGCGCCTTACATTACGCCCATTAAAAAACAAAATCTATACGGATTTCACTTTAGTTCCTTAAATTAATTTAAATTACACCAAAAGAACGACACAATCGTCCGCATTCTAGATGTACATATACTACGTTTATACGCGCACTATTTGCAAATAAAATTATTTGCAAATAAATTAACTCACTGTTTATACGGCATAGCAAAAGTACACAAACTTGGTAGCACTTCTATAGAAAACTTACTTATGTTGACAAAAAAAATAGTGTAAATGTACAAAATATCAAATAATTGTTTGTTTTAATCTTCATTATTTGCTTCTATCAATATTTTTTGTTGCAATATTTATCCATTTATTGTTTTTTTTTTTATAAAAAATTTGTAAGCGTGGCAACCTCAAACATTTTATTTGCAAATAGTGCGTTAATCGTGAATAGTTTTCTGAATTAGTAAGTCGCAATAAAAACAATAATATGGCAACAATTTACTGTTTTATTTGCAAATAAGCCCTGCGTATAAACGTAGTAATAGTTTTATTAAGATTCAAAGAAAAAGTACTATGTTTGCATGTAGTAGTAGCAACTTTAAACGCTTATAGATCCCAAAATACTGAACTGATTTCAATAAAATATATATTGTGCATATATGTGCAGAAAATCCTTTAAAAATTATATAAATCTTTCCAAAATCGGTGCAGTACTTCTCGCGTAAAAGGGATTACAAAAAACGTCTCTATACCTATTAAATATATAGATTCTTCATATTTTTACTTCCAGTGCAAATAAATTTTTTTTTGCAGGCCAGTGTTTTTCGGGCTTAAAACTATTCGATTAACAATTAAATAAACAAAGTTTTACCCAGTCACTCTTTTTAACGACTTGAAAGAAACAAGCAGATAAATTAACTTTATAACTTATTTATAAATGAATTATTATGTATAAAAATAGTTGTACATTTGTGTGTATATTAATTAATCATGAAATCGTGAAAAATCATCTCTTTCCATAAACTATAACCGGACAAAAACATTTAATTTCATTCATACTTTGTAGTGACAATTGTTGCTTTATGGAAACCAGCTGTAAGCCATTGATGTACGACGCCCTTGTGGTAATACAATACAAAGATATGTTTTTAGAGTATCCGTTAACTTGTTTGTTACTATTATTTTAAAAATGAAATTAAAATTGCGATGATAACTAAACAATTGTTCGACTCACAAGCCATTGTAAGAATTGTATGTTGTACAAACCCAACAAAAACTTTACTTGGTAGAATGCAAGAAAAAGTGTATGTACTTGTTGTAAGTTCTTAAAATTTTACTGATTAAACTATTATTTTAAAAGCGACATTATTTTCATTAACAGTCAGTAGCGTATTTAGATCTCCTGCCGCCCTAGGCACTCTTTGATATGGCGCCCGTTTAGATTATATTGAAGTGATTATCAAAAACAAAAGGACATGCTAATAATTTTTAAATATGTACTTAAATGATGTCGTATTAAGGCTCATTTAGCCGACTGTATTGGAATGTAACTGCAACAGTAACAAAACTGACCCCAATGGCACACCGGATGGTATAGATTCGGGCACACTCATGAAGTCTCCTGCCACAACAGTGAATTTGCTCACAATAATGTAACTTTCCAATATGTTTAGAAAATTTATTGGTAGATATGATTTCAATTTTAAAATAAGGCCTTCATGCCACACTTTATCAAATGCCTAAGAAACGTCAATAAACACGGCAGAACAATACTTCTTTTCTTCAAATGTTCTTTTTATAAATTGAACCAATCGATGTGTTTCCTCAATGGTGCTATGCTGACTTCTAAAACCAAATTGATGGTCCGGTATGCACCCACTACCAATTAGAATTGAGGACAATTTTGTCATGAGCAGTTTTTCGAAAAGTTTTTACATTGTTGATAGTAGACTTATTAACCTGCATGACTCAGCCTTTGTAAGATCTTTGCCCTGGCTTTGGAATTACATACACAGAGAAAAAACTGCCTCATAGAATCAAGAAGATTTTCTCTATGAAACGTTTTTAGGCTAAGGGGTATCCCAGCAGAAAGAAGCGAAGATTTTTTCGTAGAGATTCCTTATTGTTTTTATGTGGTAAATCTTATTAATTTTATCAAGAAGAAAACCACATAAAATCAAGCAGAAATCTTATTATTCACAACTTTTTTTACTCAATTTCCGTTATTTTTGGCACCAAAAAAATAATCCGTAAAGAAAAACTTCTTGTTTCTATTAGGTTTTCTTATAAGTTGTAAGCTATAGGGATTTCTTATTGATTTTATTAGGTTGCCTTCTTGATTTTTTTAAAAAGGTTTTCTTCTTGATTTTATTAGGTGGCCTTATTGATTTTTTCAATAAGGTTTTCTTCTTGATTTTAGTAGCTTCCTATATGATTATGTGTAAAGCATCTTGTTGATTTTTTTAATAAGGAAATCTTCTTGATTTTATGAGGTGTCTTGTTATTTCGTTTCTATAAATAGACATAGAGATAATTTTTTCATGATCTCTTTCATTTTTGTATAAGAATGTTTGCACAATAATTTCAATGGTTATTCAGGCTGCTTGTTAGCATATTGGTTAGAGTGCTTGTCTATCAGTCAGAAGTTTGCTGGTTCAATACTTGGTGAGTAAGTTAGTTAAGAATATAACATAATGTGTATGCATGTATCTATAAATAAATAACATCTACAATATACTACATACATACATACATATATGTATGTATATGGTATAGAATTTAAATGAAAATACATAAGTACAGAGAATAAAGACGCAATTTTTTTTTTATTCTTTATGAGGTCTCTTAAAAAAACAAGAAGAAAACCTTATTGAAAAAATCAATAACATAACCTAATAAAAACTAGAAGATTTCTTCTTGATTTTTTCAAAAAGGTTTTCCCTATGAAATTAATAAGATTTCCTTATTGAAAAAAAAACATAGAGATTTCTTATTAATTTTGTTCTATTTTATGGGGTATTTAGTAGGCACTGTTTCGCTGTGTATAATTTGCCCAATGTTTTGGCCACTTCAAAGCAGTTTCATGTCAAAATCATTTTTCATTCATTTAGTAGAAATTTCGTATTCTTTTAAAGCAAGTCTTAGCAAAATAAATTTGCCAATTATAATTGCGCTTGCATTTTTTTGCCTTTAAATGTTGGTGCCCTTTAAATTATGCCGCCCTAGGCTCGGGCCTTACTGGCATAGGCTTAAATCCAGCACTGTTAACAGACATCGGCTATATTATTTGCAACCATATATCAGTTATTCAACACGAACTTGTAATGAATTAGATTACGAGAGTTCATTTTAATGGCATGTACAGGGTGTTTTTTTTAGAGGTATAGAACTTCGAATTGAAATAAAACACAAGAAAATCGTTTTAATGTCCATCAATTTGGCTTTATTGGAAGGATAATTTTATGCCATTAATGTTTAAATATGATTTCGGGCATGTGGCCGCCGCGGCTGGCTCGAATAAAGCCAATTCTACAGGTCCAATTTTCAACCACTTTTTCGAGCATATGGGGCCGTATGTTGGCAATAACGCCACGAATGTTGGCTTCCAAGTCCCCTAACGTTTCTGGTTTGTTGGCGTAGACGAGCGACTTCACATATCCCCAAAGAAAATAATCCAATGGTGTCAAATCACACGATCTTGGTGGCCAATTGACAGGTCCATTCCGCGAAATTATGCGCTCATCGAATGTTTCCTTCAATAAATCGATTGTGACGTGCGATGTGTGGCATGTAGCGCCGTCTTGTTGGAACCACAACTCATCCACATTCAAAATCTTCAAAATCTTCCATAAAGTTGATGGACAAAGCTCCAATTGATGTGCACGGTGGCGAATCGATTCATTCGGGTCCTCTCCAACACTTTGCTCTACAGCGGCAATTGTTTCTTCGGTGCGCACTGTTCGACGTCTCTGCGGATGCGTATTATCACATAGAGTAAACGTAGTGCGAAAACGATCCATGGTTAACCGAATTAATTGCTCTGATGGACGATTATGTCGACCATAAAATGGACGGAGCTTGCGGTAAACTTCGCGAACTGAACCATTATTTTCGAAATAAATTTGCACGATTTGCAAGCGTTGTTCTTTTGTCAACCTGTTCATGATGAAATGGCAAACCAAACTTAATATTAATTACTTGACAGCTGACAAAATGGCCGCCAGTTAAAAAAGTGATGCCAACTTAAAGTTCTATACGTCAATAAAAAACACCCATTATTTTGCAGTATAACAATTCATTTTCACGTTCATCTTTATGTATATATATATAATATGGAGACCCAATTGTGTCCATTGTCATTCCCTTCTATTGCCCATCAAAAAAGTAATATTCCCCCCCTCCCCCACCTTTTGTAGAAGTGACCCTACTACCCGTCACTGAGCCACTGAATTCTCATGATGAAGACCCTGATGTCCTCTAGTTTAGACTTCCCAATATCAGTATTGGCCTCATGGAAACGTCTGCTCAGCCATCTAAGCCTATGACGTTGCAGCTTCGGGCAGTGACAGATAATATGTTCAATGGTTTCGGGTTCCTCTATATTTCCGCGCATCCTACAAAAATCTGGAGTGCCAGTTTCCCAAATGCTGATTCTTGCTCTGACTGAGCAGTGACCTGTCAACGCCCCTATCACGATTCGCATCGCGTTCCTATTCATGTCCAGTAGCAGTTTGGATCTTCCTGAGTCTAGTTTTTGCCACATAACCCTCGAGGCCCTACAATCCTCCCTACTTCGCTATGAACTATTGGTCCTGCCTTCTACCCAATCCTATCGGTAATTTCACCGATATGTCACACATTCCCTCATTTATATATCATATATAGCTAAATATGTTTAACTATTTTTGTTTTTCCTGTTTTTTTTTCATCTAAAATGTATTCCCTCATAACAAAAACACGCCTAATGAATGCAATTTTCGTTTTATTTTTAACTTGTTGTCAAGTCATTTCATCTTTCAACTTTTGAAAACCTTTGAAAACTTATACAAAAAGAAAAATTAAATACGTAATTGTATAAAATAATTTTTGCATTAACATTATAATAGTTAAATTACTTTGTAATACATAATTATATGTATGCTTGTTTCACTTCTTTGCCATCAATCACATCACTGTCAACACCGATTTGATTTGTGTTTCTACTTAAATTTTAATGGTTATTCAATAGATTTTAAGGTTTTGTCTTTTGAAATCATATAGCTATTATCTACCAATATTATAAGACAAAAACATTTAATAAAAACCATTCCGAAACAAACACAAAAATTATGCTGTCTAATCACATCTTTAATAAAAAATCATAATGGTTTGTTAATTGAAGCACAGCCGCGAACAACGTTGTAAAACACAATTTTTAAAAAACCAGTTTTTTCAAATATAAAACCATTCAAAATTATGCATCTTATCGCCGTCAAAATACAATTACAAATCGGTCAGTCAGTGCAAAACTTTGTAAGTAACTAATAAAATCATGCAAACGAAATTGTCGAAAATAATTGATAAATGTAGCAGAGATACAAAAAGAAAAGCTAATGCTAGTTATCATTATTTTCGATAACCTAAAAAAATTTAAACGAAAAAAGCAATCTTGCTTCAAAATACGTTTATTGGTTCTCCTGAAAAATTATTGTTTTGTCACTTAAAACGTTATTCGCGGCTAACCTTCAATTGTTAAAAATTGCCTCCCATTTCAACCTTTTGCTAAAACACATAAAATAAATAGCACTAGAACATATACATATGTAACTTATGGCTAAGAAATATTTGAAGACTCCTTGCAGCGTCAATAACTGTTTCCAAAATCACAAAGGTCTAACAGCTGATCCTGACAGAGAAAATCATAAAAAATATACATACATGCGCATGCAGCGTTTTGTTCATATTTTTATTATTATGATGAATAATAAGTACAGAAACCCCTGAAAAATATCAATAGCACGAACAAATGGACCAAATAAAATATTGCTACAAGAAAAAAATGTGATAAAAAGAAGCCAACACGAAAAAGAGGGTAAAACCAAATAAATTCAGTAAAGGCGTAACTCGCACACGAAGGGTTGAGTATGGACAAGACATACGAGTATGTCACACTGTACTAAAAATGTGTTTTTAATTTTAAGCAGCCCGTAAACTTTTTTCCGGGTTCTGGCAATTTTTTTTAGTTAAGGCAATGTTTTTCGTTTTGGCGATCAGCCTAAGGTAACACCTAGTAATACTAAAATAGTTCATCGGTCAAAACCAAAGCTGACACTCATTTTTTTATACCCTTCCACAATATTAGTATGCGACCAATAAAGTATATATATTCTGGATCCTTATGAACAGGGAAGATGAATAAGCGATGTCCGCCTGTCTGTAAGTGAAATCGGTTTTCCGAAGCTCCCAGAAAATATGGAGAATTCAGTCTTGAACAGGCGTATCAGAAATGGGCCGAAATAGATTGCCATTGAAAGTCAGTAAAATCGAGCAGACGGTTTCAGAGCTGAAAAAGTAAAACTTTATCTTACCACATAAAGTTACTAAATGCACATATACACCTTTTCCACACGCAAAGTTTACTTTGCAAAGTCTTAATTCAGCTGTATGAAAGGCAGAGGTAGTATTACAGTCTCTTTCTGTCTCTCTCCCAGCTGAATTAAGGCTTTGCAAAGTAAACTATGTGTGTGGAAAAGGGATGTTATTTTATATTTCAGTAGGAATAAACTTGGTACTAAAAATCAATCAAAAAGACGTTTCCAGCGTTGGAAAACTCTAACTGTTTTTGTTATATAAAGTAGCCTACTAAAACTAATTTTTCCTTTTTCCTCCCTCAATTAAACATATCTTATATTCTTAAAAGAAACAGATTGGTGTAAAAAATCAAAAAAATATAAAAGAATGATGCCAGGGTTGGGAAACTTATACTTTTTGTGAAAGTAACTAGGTGTAATTATTTTTAATACTTTTTATTTATAAATTAAATATATTTTATGCTTTGGAAAAAAAAAGTTTTGTATAGAAAATTATAAAAATAAGAACCACAACTGCAGAGCTGGAAAATTTCAACTTTTTTTTGGATATTAAAGTAACTAAATAAAACTAATTTTTTTCTTTATTTCTTTTTTCACTTAAGATATTTTATAAGTTTTTTAAAGAAGTAGATTGGTATAAGGTATCAGAAAAATGTAAAAGTATAATTCCAGGGTTGGATTTTTTGTATATAAAAGTAACTAGGTCAAATTAATTTTTTCTTTTTCCTTACAAATTAAATATACTCTATGTTTTAGAACTAAATAGTTTGGTATACAAAATTAGAAAAATAAAAAACAGTTTCAGACCTGGACAACTTAAACTTTTTCGGGTATATAACACTAATTAAATAAAAATAATCATTTCTGTGGTAATAAAATATATTCTATGTATTCGAAACAGAGAAGTTAATATTAAGGGTAGATTTTGTAAATTTAAACGAATTTTTCGTTTTGAAATTTGTATGGAAAAAATAATCTTTGAAACGAATTTTCGTTTTTTTTTAATACAATTTTGAAACGTTTAGAAACGAAATTTTTTACAAAATCTGACTATTAAAAACCAGAAATCAAAATTATGTTCCAGGGTTGGAAATTGTTAACAAAAATTACCAAAAATTATGTTTTTTTTTTCAGTTAAATATATTTTTTGTTTTAGGAAGATCTTTACTCAAGATTTTTTTATATAATATATAACATACATATTATGTTAAATTTGTATATGGATATTTTATTAAAGTATGTATAAACGAAGGTTTTTGCAATCTTGCTTATTATGCTCTCAGCACAGTTATGTTTGCAAACAGTTTTGCAACATCAACATGCAACATGTCTGTATACACCCTGCAGGAAATGCGATTAGTGAAATTGTACTGATATACTAGTGACATTGTCAGTAGTACTACTGACCAGGTTTACCCCAGCTAATGTAATCATCTATGGACATTTAACATTAGCTTGTCATTGAAAATCCACCAGTAGACTATAGCACTAATGACTAATTAATTCTTTTGGGACCACATGGCGACATTGTCACCAAAGATTCAGTAGTAAATTTTAGGGGCTCTAGTCTACCATATCGATATTTCCTCGCTCGATGTCAATAGTAAAATTGTAGAGATTTAATAGTGACATTGTCAATAGTACTACTGACCAAGTGTACCCTAACCAATGTAATCGCCTATTGACATATAACATAGGGTTGTCATTGAAAATCCACCAATAGACTTTAGCACTATTGACGAGGTAGTTCTGTTATGGCAATATAGAGACATTTGAACAAAAGATTCAAAGTGACCCTTGTCTAAACAAAATTATATTATTCAACTAAAAATATTTGTTTAAAATTGATACAGCCAATCAAAAGTGGCAGCGGCTAGCCGACGATCGGCTGCACAGCAGAATAAAAAAAATAAAACAAACTATTGACGCCTCCGTTGACAATGTCACCAGATATACACTAGAACTGTTGTCTCAAACGTATCTATACTCGCGCATAAAGGAAAGTTGTCGATATTTTAACTAGTGAAATTGTCGCTAGAGAAAAGAGTGTTGACATAGAGACATATGGTTCAAGGCTGACTAGAGGGCAACTACATATACGTACATCGGTGAAGGGTATACATATATGATTCGGCACAGCCTAATATAGCAATCTTACTTGTTTTTGTTTGGCCTTTATGAATACATGTATAATGTTGTATAATTTTTAAGGAATTTTTTTTAATTTTCTTACAAAGTCTATCGTTACTTTGCGGCTTAATTGGTAATGCATTTAATTTAAGGAGTATAATAACCAGAGATTATGAATAGCTCTTCAATGATGATTATGAATGCTCACATTCAAGGAAAATCTGTTTAAGAATGACCTCCACTCTTGTATTTTTAAGCACAGCCATGTGAACGAAAATATAAATATCATATTTTAATTATTATAAAAACTTTTCAAATCCAATTTATAAATTTATGTTAATTTCATTGACAAATATAATCATTATCATACATAAGTATGTGTGATTCACACAAATCAAATTAAAGCTGCTCAAAGAACTTCAATCGTTGTGGTTAATCTGACCAGAGTCCTTGGTGGCGAACGAAACCACAACTGCCAAACTTACATAATAAATAATAGAGATACTAACCTTGACCTTACATTAATCTTAAAAACTAAATAATTTTTTTTTATATCCAACTTACCCTTCATAACCTGCTAAATTGTTGGCCAATGTCACCGTGAAGATCATGGTCAAAGCAATACAAACTTGAAACCACATTTTCAATTTATTGTTGATACTTATAATTTTCAATACAATTTAAAATTCAAGCAAAAGTGAAGTATTTTTTTCCAATAAAATAAATATTATTATTTGTAACTATAAAACATATGAAAACGTTTATCTAATTTCCTATAAAATGTTTCGAATTCATGGTGTACGTCTGTAGTTTAGGCACGTTAACACTATTTTTACAACACGGGAAAGATATTAATGAAATTTTTTTCTGAAATGCTTAAATATTTAAACAGTTTACTATTTTTACAAACTGCACATTTTTATTTTACTCGTAGTTTTCATTACTTATTAACAATATGATTGAATAATTTAATTGTTGTTACTTGCTATTTTGCTCTTTCCTTGTTTTATTATTTTTTTTTTAATTTTATATTTGAGCATTTAAAAATGTTTGAAAATGCTTGTGGTATGTGATTTCTTTGGTTTATAAAACCAAAGATTTAGTTAAGCGATTTCCGTCCGATACGCTTACGTTAACGCGACCGACTAACAGTCATGCAAAAGTTTAACTTAGAAAGAAGACGTTACCGAAAATGATATTCATAAAAAAAAAATTATAAAACTTGTAATCAATCAAACTGAGTTAATTAAACTTTTAGATCATACGAGGGCGGTTCGGAAGCTTCTTAGCCTATCAATGAAAGAGAATAGTTAGTTTTTCAAAAATATTTTTATTGTTCAATATAATCTCCTGAAACTTCAATACACTTAGTCCAACGCTTTTCTAGCAATTCTATCCCTTGATTAAAATAGTTTTCCTCAAGGTCTTCAAAATAGTGGTTTACAACTGTAATTGCATCTTCATTTGAGGTAAAACGCTTGCCAGCAAGGAATTTTTTTAGATTTGGCAACAGGTAAAAGTCACTGGGAGCCAAATCAGGAGAATAAGGTGGGTGGTCAAGCAACTCGTTCTTTAATTTGTTAATTTTAGCCATTGTTAAAACACTCTTGTGCGCTGGTGCGTTGTCTTGATGAAAAATTCTTTTTTTGTGTTGTAAGCCAGGAAGTTTTACTCGAATTTGTACACTTAATTGATCCAAAAGGTTGCAATAGTACTCTGAATTTATTGTTTTACCCTTTTGCAGATAGTCAATCAATAAAATACCTTTGAATTCCCAAAAAACCGTTGCCATAACCTTACCAGCCGATTGAATTGTTTTTGCCTTCTTTGGGGCACTTCCTCCAGCTTCAGTCCATTGTTTGGATTGTTCTTTTGTCTCTGGAGTATAGTGGTGGATCCATGACTCATCAACAGTTATGAAACGACGCTTAAAATCCATTTTATTTCGCTTAAAACGATCCAAACAAGCTTGAGAAATGTTCATTCTTATGCGTTTTTGGTCGACTGTTAACAAATGCGGCACTCATCCTGCAGAAAGCTTTTTCATCTGTAGTTCTTCATGCAAAATTAAATGGACTCGATCATTTGAGATGCCCATGATATTAGCTATTTCACGCACTTTTATTCGTCGATCATTTAATACCATATCATGCACTTTGGCTACAATTTCTGTTGCTGTTGCTGTTTTTGGACGTCCACTACGTGGTTCATCTTCAATGCTTGTACGACCACGTTTAAATTCAGCAACCCAATTTTTTACTGTTGCATATGAAGGAGCACTTTCACCTAACACATTCACCATATCATTATGAATTTCTTGTCCCGATAAACCTTTTTTATGTAAATATTTAATGACACCACGCATTTCTAATTTTTCCATTGTTAAAAAATCGCGGATGCATCTTTTGTGAACACCTGTTTCTATATGAAGGAGTTGCCAGATCGAAACAAAATTTAACATGTGTTCATAGCAGAGATGGAAGTTTCCAAAACACTTAACTTTTTTCTGTTTATACCGCGCTTTTTGTGCTAGGCTAAGAAGTTTCCGAACCGCCCTCGTACTAAGTTATTGTTTGATTCAAAAAATATTTAGATTCTTTTTTTTTTAATTTTAAACTATAACAATTTTTATGTTGTGGATATTAAATAGTGAGTGTCAAGGTTAGGAGAAACATCTTGTCGATTCATTAGTCCCATACAAATCATTCAATTTTGTCTGTGATGTTTGTGAGAGGTGGCCGTCCGTGTATCAATATCAGCAACGATCGATCTTGTGTATTTGTTGTCTGCTTAGCAAACTCGCTGTTTCAAATTTCAATTGATTGCAGACCGTTAAAGTCTGCTAGTTTCAATATATTGTCAATTCATCTAAAAATGTTTTTAAATAACACCCTACAATAGGTAATGTTTAAAATTTAATACAATTTCTAATGCAAAAAGTGATGTCAAATTAAAAAAACTTTACAACACCGTCTCTTATTTTTTCATTGGGTTTTTTTTTTTCATTTAATTTTGGCGTTAAAAGCCGGGGCACAATGAATCCGTCATACGTTAAACTTCGCCTTTTTCAACTGACATTAACGCAACGACGGAGAAGGTTGGCACAATGACTACTTTATTGACGGAAGCATTTGAACATCTTCTATAGGTCGATTCTCCATTTTATTTATTAAATTCAACTTTTTGTATATATTTCGCTTATTTCTTTTGTTTAATTTTATTTTTGCTGCCACAAAACACAAAAATCTAAATCAGATCATACCAGAAAACCAACCAATATCTTTCAAACTACTCAACGTACGCAAAAAGTTAAGAGTTGACCAAATTTTGTACTTTGCGTTGACGAACACGTACTGAATGTAACCGACCTCATAAGAGACCATGTATTTCAACTTAGCTGTCCGTTGAAAAGGGCGAAGCTTAACGCATGACGGATTCATTGTGCCCCGACCTTAAGGCTGGTATGTACTGTGTTCAAAGTTGTGAAAAATTTTTCAGTAGCATTGGTTATTTCGCGTGAAAAATTTTACATGTACTAAATGTAGCCCAACCCGCGGTTTTTTTTTGTATAAATTTCTCGCTTTTATTGCTTGAAAGTATGCAACATTGTTAAAATTCCGTGCGAAAAAAGCACTGCTCATGTTGTTTCGCAGCTAAACTAAAATGATGCCAGATTCATTTTCCATAGAAAAACATGTTGCCAGATACATTTTACGTGTTTTTCGCAACAATAACAGAGTACTACTTTTGCGAATTTATTACGCAAATATTCCATACCAAATACAATTTCGCACGAAATTGTGAACAGAGTACCAGGCTTTAACAAAAAAAAAAATGGAAAAAAGTAAAAATTTTAAACCATAAAGGCAATTATTCTCAGGAGACTGACTAACACAATATACTCGTATGTTAAAGAATCACCTGACACGCCTGCTACTAATTCATAACTCAATATGCAGAACCTAACCTAACTTAAGTTTCCCTAACCTACATAACCTCACATTACATAAGTATGTAACTTAGCATCAAATTGTTTAATTCTTCTAATTCAATTATGTACTTATACTATTGCTTATGGTTTCATTAATCGGGTTGTTTTAAGATGGGTGGCTGATTGGGCTGCTCCATCCGAGCCTGGTATTGGGGATGTCAATTATAGCCTCCAGACAGGCGTATAGCAACAGTATTTCCACTGTGCAGTTGTTTAGGTTATACCACCTATTCTCGGTCGACAGAGCCTCGTTAGCGAAACAGGGCGTACCAAGTTCTGTGAGAGCATTGGCTGAGGTTCCCAAGGAAAGGCAACTTGTCCGAGTGTAGAAACTGGAGGGGAATCACTCTCCTTAGCATGGTAAATAAAATAATAGCGCATATAATAACTCATCGTCTATCGAGCGCATTTAAACCTGAGCTTAGGCCGCAACAAACTGGTTTTCGACCACATAAATCGTGTGTTGACCACGTGAACAGCCTCAGAATCATAGTGGAACAATCTGCAGAATGGAGATCTCCCCTCTATCTACCGAGCCATAATGTAAATGCACACCACTAAAATCATCTGTCACATCCAAGGTCTATATAGAGTAGACACATGTAAAGTTCAGCATGAAAACCAACTAGGCGACCAAATCGATGTGGCTGTCGGCGTGCGACAAGGTTGTGTAATGTCACCACTCTTGTTTAATATAGTGCTAGACGTAGTAATGAAAACTGCAACAAACGCAACCAATTGGGATAACGTGGGGTTTACTAGGCCAACTGGGTGACTTAGAGCTTGCCGATGACATATGTTTCCTAATCCACAACCACACCGATATGACAGCAAAAATCGTTGAGAGCTGGTCTTAAAATTAACATTGGAAAAACCAAGCCAATGCAGCATTCATTATTAACGGATAAGCAATCAAAGACGTGAGTAGCTTCTGTTACTTAGGAAGTATTATAGATAGCAAAGGAGGGTCTAGTACTACTGATATTGCGTACCGCATAAACAACACTAAGCGAATATATGGAGACTTGAGCCCCGTCTGGAACTCCACATATATATCAAGGAAAAACAAATTAAAAATCTTTAACAGTAACGTTAAAACAACCCCGTTATATGGATGTGAAACATGGAACTCATGCTCCCGTGACCTGAACGCACTTCAAGTCTTTACTAACAGATGCCTAAGGAGAATTATCATGATATTCTGGCCATCAACTATCTCCAACAACAATATGTGGTGCAAGTGGAATTGGGTTGGTCACACACTGCGAAAGCCACAGGGGAATCTAACACGATCCGCGCTTGATTGGAATCCACAAGGAAGCCGAAGAAGAGGAAGGCCAGACCATACCTGGAGCAGCCAACTAGGATATCGAAATGGCTAAAATGTCGACGACCTGGAACGAACTAAAATTATTAGCTCTGAATGGAAGCGAATGGAACTTATTGGTTATGACCCTATGTTCCACTTTGGAGCAACGGGAATAAATACTAGTATATATATATATATATATATATATATATATACATATATATATATTCCTTTTGTTCCTAGAAGGAGCATAGGGCCGTAAAATTACGGTTTCATTAATAATAATAATTTAAGCTTCGGATGATTAGCTGATTGGACTAAAGCATCCTAGTCCGTTGCTAGGGCTGCTAGCTAAGCCTACCAGACATCCAACACATTTATATAGCGAGCCGCTTGATGCAAGCTTCTGCCCGCTTGCAGACGTGCCAAATCGGTGACGCCCGTTAATAGCTATTGGTTTTGAATGGCGCCAATGACTCGCTATGTCATTTCGAGTATCATTGACACTCAGAATTTAGGTGGAGATCGGCGCAACCCGAAATCCCTCTGAGACTCTCCTCTCGAAACCGCTGATTGTCCGCGACTGCATAAAGCAGCTACCCCGCATATCTGCGGGACGTACCACTATCCGCAACCTGTGACGTGTCAGGTAGCATTCAGCTATGCTTCCCGTATCCAGACAATAAATCGGGCACCAGCATAGAGAGTAGTGACCGAGTTATTATCCGTAATTGGGAGAACTATGTATGATCAAATTAATATAAAAAAGTGCTCTAACTATTGCGACAAAAAAATCTTCATGTAAAGCGCGCGTGGGGTTAAGATGGGACTCCGAAAGAGAACGTAAGTGTTTCCGCAGCTACGTCACCCTTCATATAAACCAGCTGTTCGAACCAAACTTATGGGCAACACTATATTTGATTATAGGTGACTCGCTAACTGAGCCAACTGTAATGGAATGTTGCTGCAACGGTAGGAAACAGCTGATCGATATTGTTATGTGAAAAGTAAAGAAAATGGTTATAGAGATGCAACCGGAATGCAAGAATCTATGCATTATTTTTCACATGACAATATCAATCAGCTGTTTCCTACCGTTGCAGTTACATTAAATTACAATCGGCTAACTGAGCCTTGAGCTTTTACAAACGTAAAGAAACATATTGTTATATATTTTGTTTTTTATTAAGGAGAACTTATGAAAATGTGGCAACTTAAAATTACTAAATGGCGTAGATTTTATTTTGAGATTTGCTATTTTGACAGCGATTTTTCCTATTACGTTTGCTCATTAAGCCTCACGATAAAAGTTACCGGTAGAGTGAACGTCCCTTTCACTTATCGCTCACGTTTAGGTTAAATTAAAGTTCTAAAAAGTGCTTAATCATCCGATAAAGTCTGTCCTATTTAAATTGATTGAATTACTATATGTTATGGCAACTGTATATCGATGGTCTCAAGTAGAAAGGTCTTAAGTCGTATTTTGACGAAATTGAGTTTTTCAGTGGTTCCAATATATTTCACACAAATACACCTCACACAACCGATCGCCATTCAATCTCAATTTGTGAAACTAAGATTTTTCACAATGTTGTTAGTATCTCATCATACTACCTGAAACAAAATTCACATTTTAATATTAAACTTATTATTATTAATTAGTTCCCTTAATAATTGTGTATCTCATCTCATGCCGAAGTTGAACACAGGCTCGAAATTTTTTTAAGCAAACGTCTCAACTGCTTTAAAGAATGAGACTTGAAAAGAAAGTCCCTCCTAACAAAATAAGTTTGAAGTACAATAATAACTTTTATGATAGTAAATTAATAATTTAAATTGGTTATTTCAATAGCAACAGCTGAAATTATTTAATTTAATTAAAAGTAGTTTTCTTACGCGAATCGTAACAAAGAGTTTGTACAGTAAAATTAACAGTTCAACTTGGTTAGACTAAACTTTTTTACTTTTGTAAGTTTGTCTCTGTCAACTGTGTACATCTTAAAATTGGTTAGATTAACCTACAAGAACTTTTGAGAAGTCTTTGTTCTACGCCAAATACTCTTGTAAGAAAATACTCACCACGTTAGCTCTGTTGCATGGCCTCTATTTCTGAGGCAAGTGATGGAAAATCGGAAACTATATATCGGAAATTATATTCAACTAAAAATTTAAAAGAACTAATTTTGGAATAAAATGAAATTCATGGAGTGTAGCTCCATTTATCTGTTCTAAGCTTTAAAAAAATACCGGTTATTTTAAGAACAATTTTAGCATACAAAGTAGTAGTGTAGTGTTTATAAAAGCTCCCCAAACCTTAGAATAAATTATGTCGTATTATTTTTTTTATAAAAAAAAATACAATTTATCATGATGATTATGGTGCCACGCATTGTTTTTTGCTATAAAAGTCTTTTCGAGTTATTGGTTGTTATGTGAATCTTTGAACCTGTTTCTCTCTGCCAATTATACCATTTTATGTTAATTTCTTGAATGCTTTTGTTTCTCTCATCCACACAGTTTTTAATTCTTTTTAAATATTTACTTATAATTATTGTAGATAAACTTGACTTCTTTTCGTCATTTCTTTTAAATTGATTACGTATAAAGTTCTAATGTATTTTCAACTTTTTTTTCATTAAAACAAGTTTTTTTGTTAATTAAACAAAAAAATTATATATATTTAAAAGAACTAAACAAATTTAAATTTCGAATTGTATCCGTGTTGTCTAGCAAGATAATTTCTTATAAAATTATAATTTTGACTTGATCTAAGTGAATTGCTTACACGCAGAGAAATGATATGGTTATGAAATGTTTGCAGCAATTATATTATTTTCCTGGTATGATGGTGGCGCATACTCGTATATTAAAGTTGTTTTGAAATATTCAAAATAGAACTTTGGACAAATTAAAAATTAAAGCTAATGCTTGAAAATAAATTATATCTTTTTTAAAAAAAAAATATACATAATTATATACAACATAATTGGCCAATTCACACACTGTTCTATTGTGTCATAATGTGCTAAAATTTTTGTTTGAAAGTAAAAAAAATATATATCGAAATAATTTAAAAACATTATGACAATATGATATAGTCAAACAACCTGTGAATTGGCCAACTATGTATATTGGGGAGTCCCGTGATATTAAGAGTTAGATTTCTTGCACTATCACTACCCAAAGTGATGACTACTAATACAAAAAAGTAGTACCGAAAAATTTCGGATCACTTGACGAACATTTTTACAAAAGGTCTGATTTACATGTCTCTTAAAACAAAAAATTAAAACTTTGCAAGAAAATTTTTAGAGGGTATCTAGTTATTGCTTGTAAAGTTTTTAAGGCCCAATATATGCAGGATCGCGCAAAATTAATCACCTTTTTGGAAGATGTTATAAGTTTTGCAAATGAAGGTAAATGTCAGTTCCACTTTGACATTTACTGCACAAAACAAATACAAAATATACGTCAATAAGACAGGAATCGCTATATTCCTCAATAACGCGGAATAATTATTACGATCTTTTTACGACAACTTTTTATCAAAAATTTTCGTGACTCCCATTTTCATCTCTGGGGATACGTTAATAAGCAAAATTATAAAACTCGAAGAGCCACTACACCCACTCAAAATTAGTGTACGATATGGTGGGCATTATTTTTTCGAAAATGCCGAGGGCCAAACGGCAAGTGCTGCAGAGCCATTCTCACCGACTTTCTTCTTCCCCAACTGGACAAATTGAAACTGGAAAACATGTGGTTCCAACAGGATGGAGCACTAGCGCATGCTGTTTTTCATATAAATATAAAATAAACATTCCAAAAATATCGGGTGACTGCGCCAAACTGTATATAATGGGGATTTCTAAAATCTAAATAAATAAATAAAAGTTTTTAACATTTTTATTACACTTTGTTTCAAAAGTGATATTTTACTTGTTCATTAAATATTAACTGTTTCCTAAAAAAAATATTAAAATTTACTATTTAGGGGTTAGCTACGAGTAGTTCCATAACCGGCACGCATGCACCTTTTGGCAAAAGACTGCAATATAAATATTAAACCAGAATCTTTCGTTTCGCGGGTTGTGTTTGCTAAAAAATATCCCAATAAAGTTTAAACAAGTTTTTAAAATTTTTTATCTCAACAATTTTGTTATCTAAGTAAACAAAATCTATAGCTACAAAAATGTCCATTATGGCGACGAGAGCCGGTTAAATCTATCAAATTACTTTACTATTCCTATTTAAAACGGATCTTAGTATGCATTTAAGTTCTTAATCCTTTTAAATTTTTGTTTTTTTTTCTTTTATACGAAATCTTTGGACATGGAAGTTACAAAAGCATTGGCAAACGTAATGGATTTACATGTGGTATAGGGTATCTGACAGAAATACTTTTATTGCTTACCCTTGCGTGATCAATACGATGCATATTCCTCATATGCATATTCCCTTGTACTCGCGTAGATAGAATTTAATGTATATACATATGTATTTATGTACATATCGTCACCCTAAATGCAAACGGACGTAACTACACTTTTATATTTTTTTTTATATAATTTTGATTTTTCTGGTTTTTAATATTAATTTATTTTTTTTTTCTAAAATATAGAATATATAATTACCAAAGAAATAACTAGTTTTATTTTAATAGCTTTATATACCAGAAAAAGTTTAAGATTCCCAGGTCTGAAGCGGTTTTTTATTTTTCTAATGTTTGATACCAAACTATTTCTTTTTAAGACAAAAATTAATCTGATTTAAATTAAATTTTTCTAATTCCTTATACCAATCTAGTTCTTCAAAAATATATAGAAAATAGGTAATTGAACAAAGACAAAAGGAAATAAGGAAAAACTTAGTTTTATTTAGTTACTTTAATATCCAAAAAATACTTAAAATTTTCCAGTTATGCAGTTGTGGTTTTTATTTTTCTAATTTTCTATACCAAACTTTTCTTTCCAAAGCATAAAATATATTTAATTTGTAAATAAAAAGAAATAAATTAATTAGACCTATTTACTTTTATATATCACAAAAAGTGTAAGTTTCCGAACCCTGGAGTCATTCTTTTAGATTTTTTGATTTGTTATACCAATCTATTTCTTTTAAGGATATAAGATATGTTTAATTTAAAGGAAAACTTAGTTTTAATAGGCTACTTTTATGTAACGAAAACGGTTTACAGCCCTGAAAACGTCTTTTTAATTTTTTTTTATTTAATTTTTTGATTTTTAATACCAATTTTATGCCTACTGAAATACAAAATAAGTGTATTTAACAAACTAAAATAAAAATATTTCTAGCTAGTTACTTTTATGTGGCAAAATACAGTTTGAGTTTTCCAGCTCTGAAACCGTCTGACTGCTCAATTTTGCTGATTTTCAATAACAATCTCTTCTGGCCCATTTCTGACAAACCACTCCAAAACCGAAGTCTCTACCTTTTCCGGGAGCTTTAAAAAATCAGAGATGTAGGGAGGAGAAAACAACTTCCCGGAAGAATTCATAATTGTGCTGTAAATGTCAAATAAATATATGTATATCATTGCCAGTAATAACGATTTTTTAAACCAACAGATAAACAAGAATAAAACAAAAAATAAAAAAAAAATTAAAAAAATAAAACAATAAAAGCACAAATGAGCATAAAGAGAAAGTTGAAAGAAAAAACAATGAGAACCAAGGCCTATCAATACATATAAGCTCCATGCGGGAAATCAGGCGATCAACTTTTTTCTCATTTCGACACACCCTTTGTTTTCACGAGTGATTCCATTAGGATACGAAAGATGACTTCAGGTACCATGTATAATCCTAACATTTTTAGTATCGTTTGAATCTGTACGCAAAATGTACAGGATTTTTTTTTTTGATAACATCCCAATTGAATTTTAATGAATTTGTTTTGATAGCATCCATATTATTATTAGTTAAAGTTTCCTTACTGTATTTTTAAAATTTACATACTAGTGGTTATGACTTAAATAAATATAATACATAAATTCAGTAAAGTGCGACTTTGAATCGCGCACGAAGGGTTCCGTAAATTCGGTTTTGAGCATTTTTTTAATGTGGCGTTTTTTGCGTTTTTTCAGTTTAAAAGATTTTTTTAGCTATGTCGCTTTTTTCTCGTTTTAGCGATTTTTTTTCTGTTTTTGGTTTTTTTTTCATTTTCGCGATTTTTTTCATTTTGGCCATTTTTTTCATTTTGGGATTTTTTTTATTTTGGCGACTTATTTTAGTCTTAGATTTTTTTTTAATTTGGCGATTTTTTTTGGTTTTTCGCGATTTTCTTCGGTTTGGCGATTTTATAATTTTTGGATTTTTTAGTTTTACCGTTTTTGAAAATTTCAAGAGTTTTGCTCTTACGGTTTCCAAGATACAGCAAGTTGTCAAAATTACATAGTCAAAATTGCATTAACTGATGGAACACCCTTTAATTAAAATTTTTTCAATTTTAGTGTTAATTGTCGTAGTCTGTATAAAAATACACTAACCTTACAAATTTCAAGTGTATATACATACAATTGTGTGTATATTACATGAGATTTTAATATTTTTCGTTGATCGTTTTGTAACACCCTTTAATTTTTAACTCTCATGTATTTGTTGTTGCAGCGACTAAAGGTCTACCCACTCTGTCCAAATTTCAGGTCCGTAGCTCTTAAGGTTCTCGAGAAAATAGCCTGTGACAGACGGACAGCGTAGCGAAAACAATATGGTTCCTTTTCATCTTTGGTGTACGGAGCCCTAAAAATGAACTTACATGATATCATTTTCAATAAAATATTCATTAAAAATGAAATAAAAATGTGATGTTAATAAATGTTTAAGCGTTATAAATGGATTTTAAAATTTTTTCAAAATTTATCTTTTTGTGAAAAACTGTATCTTTTTAGAAACTAAAATGTAACTTTCTCCAAATTTCACTGGCAACACTGGTTTTCACACAATTCAATTTTCTCATTGTGTTAATGCAGCCAATGAAATAACAAAAGAGAATTGAAGTAACTTTTCGCTACAAGCGAGTCTGTAGCCCTTTTCTTTCACCTTTCATCTCTCGCCATGAAGTCGGACTTTCTGCAAGTGAAACTGATGTGTGTAAAACATGGAGAAAATCATCGTGTAAATTGTTCTAATCTCGAACTCGAGTAATTGACAAGTCTAAATCCAGAGTGTATGTTAGGCAAAGTGTCTATTAAAATTATAATAAGATTATAATTTTTCAAAAAATGAATGATTTATTTACAATTGCACAGACCACTCAATCAAATGCAAATTACTCATGAATATAAAAAACCTTCCGGCCATAACAAAAGTTTAAAATAAAACAGCCGACAATCAAATAACTTTAATGATCTTACGAGTGAGTATCTGTTTTATTATTAAGTACTTATTGCACAGTGAGACAAAAAAGAAAAATACCTGCGAAGTGTTATTATTTTTCTGGTAGGTATTGTCGAGTATACGACTAAAAACAATCTGTATTTGAAATTTCTAAGCACCTCCAACATCTTGAGTTACGGGTAAAAACCGGTTTTTCGTACCTGTAGACACTTATCAACCCCTAACTAATTTAAATATCAACCGATTTTCAATTTCTAAACGGACTTAGAAAGAAGAGACTAAGACCTTTCTGTATTTTTTCAGCGAATATAATTTTTTCAATTTTTTTTCGACACTTTTCTACTTTGGACTCGTTCGTAGTAGACTTGGGTCGAACTCGTTCACTAGTTCATTTTTGCCACAAACCAATGATCAAACCCATTTAAATTACATTGGTTTGATCATAAGTTTTTTTTTTTTTTTTTTTTTTTTTTTTTAAAGAGAAGTAACACTCAGGCAATTAATGCCTACTACTATTACTAGGTGTTACCTTCTTTAGGAAAGGGATAGTGATAGAGAAGACAGGTGGTGAAGGGAGAGATAGAGGAAAGCTTCATTCTTTTACAACTCTGCTTTTTGATCGTTTTTTTGATAATGCAGTGTTGCAGCGCCATCTGGTGTCAAATGAGGCGTATTAAATTTTTGAAGCTGTGTTTTGTAGCCATTTTATTGATTATTTTACTTCGCCGATGATTTTGCTACACAACGAAGGAGGGCGCTCCGATGTTACATTAGGACTAGTATCTTCTGAAGTCGGTATAGTTAAGTGACCAGTGACTATGCCTTCATCACTTGAACTTTCCTACAACAACTGATACAAAGGGACACTAATGCACATCAGAAAAATGCGTGGTGTTGTTATTCAATGACTGTTGGATACAGGGATTGAACCCAGGACCTTCGATTTTGTAGTCAACGTGCTAACTACTTCAGCCAACGCCACCCTCAAAAATGAGCTAGTGAACGAGTTCGACCCAAGTCTAGTTCGTAGGCAATATTTTTGTACTGGAACCATACTGTTTATGACTTTACCTATATAAAATAATTCAATAAGAGTAATTTGCAGGCCTGTGTTAAAAAATTTCTCGGAAATTGACTGCGTTATTAAATATTTTATTAGTAGCCTTTTTGTTAAAAAAATACTACCTGCATGATGTATTTCGCGTTCCAGGCTTTCAGGATGATGAAAGGGCAATTTAACAGATGTTTGGAAAATTTCAAATACAGATTGTTGCTATATTTGACAATACTTACGAGAAAAATAGTAACACATCCCAGGTTTTTCGATTTCAACAAAATTTGTTACACAGTGTTATACATCACAACTTGTGTCCGACCGATTAATTAGCTTCGACTTCGGTATGGACCGAAAGTTGTTAATTTTTTCATATTTCACAGAAGGCCGAATTTTTTTTACACAACCCCGGTTGAGATTTTTTCAAGACTAGTAATAAGTTCTGGCTGAATCTCACGATCCCATTAGAAAATCATACTCAAGCAAAAATTAATTAATGTACGTACTCGTATATACGGAATTTCATAGATTTTTCTATTGTTGTTAATTTTTAATAATAATACTTTTACGTGTTAAAATATATAAACGAGTTTATGCGCAATCAAATATACACATTTCTCTACATAATTCTGCACAATAATTATTTCTTGTACTAGAAATAAAATAAACTTCAACCTGAAATCGGTACGAATCATTAACACTAAGTTAACTTTAAGTTAACTATTTCGCAACTAGTGCTGACTCACACTTGGATTACTTTTCAAATAAAAACAACTAACTATTTTAACAATGCGATGTCCTAGGCGGTAGTCAAGGCTTTCACTCGCCACTACTTTGCATTTGCAAAAAATTTTGCATTGAGTTTTTATTTTATCGGAATCACGCTGATGAAATTAATAATTCATAAAATTTTCAATTAATCTGTTGTCCTACAAGAACAGTATGAGTCAACTGATCAGTCATTTGATCTGTAGTCATGCAGGATATATGCATCATTGCGTAAAACAAAGTTTCTATCGCATTATTAAGGGCAAAATTAAAGATGTGATGGAAACTTTTGCGAACAATTTTGCTTTCGAATCGAATTACATAATAAACCCCACCCCCAGGATTAAATAATCGAAACCGAAACCGGTCAGTTTGAGTAAATTTTAAACCGAAATTGCGGTTTTTCATTTTATCGGGTACGCGATCTATATTTTATAAATTTTTGCGTATATTTCAGTTTCCGTTATAAAAGCTACAATATAATTCCATAGAAGTAACGTCATATTAAACAAACAACAAAAAACTAATGCACATAAAGGCTAAGGGACTCACTATCGTACAAAATCGTACGACTTTTGAAAACATACAATGAATTCTTGTTGTATTTTAAATATTTTCATAAACGTGCGATTGTGTAGAATAGTGAATCGTAGCCCTAATAAGTCATAATTTTGTTCGATTGCTTTCATACAAATTTACGTAAGTACATACATATATTTAAAGTAAAAAAAATTCTAACGGTAAATAAACATTGGCGTAGTTATACATTTTTTCTAGGGTGGCATTATGAATGGTTATTTTCATGAGTAATTATAAAATAAATAATTACATGGGGGCAACAGCAATTTTTTTTTTTTTTTTGGGGGGGAGAACGCACCCCAGAATGGTCTTTCTACGCCGATGAGGGTGAAGGAATTTAATTTACGAATTTTAAAAAAAGTTTCCGAAAATATTAAAAGGAGGTTGCTGAACGCTTTATTGTGTAGTGTGCGACTGGAAACTTAATAAACATTAATTCCTCCTTGATGCCTCACAACCATAAAAAATAACCTGTCTGACAACTGATGTGTAATTCCAGTTTAAGGCCTTCGGTTGCAGACACCAGTTACTTCCTATTAGGGATGGGCAAATGAAAAAAATGTATCGATATATATCGTATCGATGTTTTTTAACAGTATCGATATATATTTTTTGAAAACATCGATATTTCGATATATCGATATTTTTTCCAGCATTAATTTCGAATGCACAATTAGTCACTTTAAGAAATTTAATACAAAAGAACTATTAATGTTAAGTTATACGTAACCTACTCTAGCTCCTTAAGACTTCTGCTGTGTGCAAATGGAATTTTATGGTGCACAGACATGATTACTATTAAAACAGATCATCAGCGAACTTATACTGCATTTTAAATAAAAGTTTGCACGAACACAGCTTTCATTAGTCTTTACTTTCTGTTGCCGATCTGTGCTATGCCGTTCTGTTTCTAAATTTTAATAGTTACTTTTTCTGTAATAAATTATCAGCTCTTTCGGACCAGAATGGTCACAGTTTTCCACTAAAGTGATAAGTTTTGCATCGTCCATTGCTGTTAGAGTTTTTCTTCTCCAGGACTTTTTCATTTCCCGGAAAAGTGGGAACAACTTTCGGCCAAAAAAATTATACAATTTCAGTTCCCGCCCGTAATTGTTGTAAAGTTTTAGATATAGTTCTACCATCGCATTCATAAAGTGAATAACGACATTCATCGAGGAGGGTGTACATTTGTACAAACTAAAGTTGCCAGCACAAATTTCCCGGGATTTCTTTCCCGGAAAATCCCGTATGAAAAACACTAATTCCTATGTTTCTATATAGTTTTATGTTGTTCTTTTAAATATTAATCTTTTTTAATTCTTAAAACACAATCACAGTTTATTTCGAAATGTCTTATTTTATTTATGCTGCCACTTACAACTAGTTAACAGTTTTTTATTTTCACAGGTTGAACCGAAACAGAACATAATGAAAGAAAAAAACTAACGGCTTGTATATGATTTCTATAAAGCAAAAAGAGTCACCTGATTCGTAACAGAACAGGAAGTAAAAACAAATTCTGCCTTTAGGCTTATACCCACACAAATCAAAAAGTCACCTGCCTTAGTCGAGTCACTTTATAAATTCGCCTGGGATGTTATTATGAAATTTCTCTTTTATTTTTTCGCATAACTAGTAGTGATGTCAATAGCTATAGCTCTTAAAAGTATCGAAACACGATACTCGTAAATAAGAATCGATGTATCGATATATGGGGTTTTGAAATATCGGCGATATATATCGATATTTATTTTCTCAAATATCGATATTTCGATATATCGATATTTTTTGCCCATCCCTACTTCCTATGGAGTCCCTCCATAGTAGGCATTGAGCCCTTTTGAGCCATTTATGGTTTAATTAGAGTGGAACTCAAACAATTAACTAACTAAGCAATTCAGAATATTTAAAACAATTATTCCGAAGAAACCTATTTTATTTTCTGACAGTTTTGCCATTTTTCGTGCCATTTATTATCCTTTTTTATTCCATTTTGCCAGCTATTTTGAACTATTTTTCGCGACGCTGATCCAGAATAACCCAAAAAATTAAATAATTACCAAACAAAAATAAAATAAATCCAAATTAAGGAACTCCCAAACAAGAAGAACAAAATTACATAAGTCCCAACAGGGGTTTCAATTATTTAATTTGAGAGTTATTTCGTACAGACATAGGCGTAGAAAGGCCATTTTGGGGGAGTGCATTCCCCACCCAAGAATTGCTATTGCCCCCCTAGAATTATTACAAATTTTATGTAATTATTTATTTTAATATTCCGCAGGAAATTTCTCACTTTTCCAATTAGAATTTTTTGTTTTCCCTATCATTTGCTATTAGTTGGAATAGTTCCCTGGGAGAAATTTCCTGCGGAATTTTTTACATAATTGCACTGATTATTCATGAAAATCACCAGTCATAATGCCCTCCTATACAAAATTTATAGCTACGCCAATGCATACAGAAGGTTTGCATTTTCAAATATATTAATTTACATATCGCTCATTTCCTAAAACAATGTCATTACTCAAAAAAATGCAATTTTTGTGCTAATGATGCAGAATTAATCCTCATATCATTATTATTATTGTTGGCCCTATGTGCTTCGTCAGCTGTAGCATATTTACAAGCATTCCTACTAACCTGATTTTAGTTATTTATTTGACAATCAAAAGTTTTACTTACATATTTCTTTTAATTTCTTTATGGAACAATTATATGAACAATTATTATATGAACTCTAGAGCCAATATAATTTTAATATAAAAAAAGTAAACACGCATACTTAAAAGATATCACAAACAAACTCCTGCAATGCCAAAGGAGTTTAATGTCAACTTCATGAAATAAGAAAAAAACATGTTTGCGTGAGTTATTTTTATGAATTTTGATGGTATTTTTTTCTATTTATTTACAAAACAAACAATTACTACAATTCACCCAGAAAATCAGCAAAGTCAACGACCGTACCCATACCCAACACAAGAAATGTTGAAATATAATGGCAGACAGTCTTTTTAGTTGTTCTCTTAAATGTGGTTAAAAAATATATATGTACGAGGGCGGTTCGGAAACTTCTTAGCCTATCAATGAAAGAGAATAGTTAGTTCTTCAAAAATATTATTATTTTTCAATATAATCTCCTGAAACTTCAATACACTTAGTCCAACGCTTTTCTAGCAATTCTATCCCTTAATTAAAATAGTTTTCCTCAAGGTCTTCAAAATAGTGGTTTACAACTGTAATTGCATCTTCATTTGAGGTAAAACGCTTGCCAGCAAGGAATTTTTTTAGATTTGGGAACAGGTAAAAGTCACTGGGAGCCAAATCAGGAGAATAAGGTGGGTGGTCAAGCAACTCGTTCTTTAATTCGTTGATTTTAGCCATTGTTAAAACACTCTTGTGCGCTGGTGCGTTGTCTTGATGAAAAATTCTTTTTTTGTGTTGTAAGCCAGGAAGTTTTACTCGAATTTGTACACTTAATTGATCCAAAAGGTTGCAATAGTACTCTGAATTTATTGTTTTACCCTTTTGCAGATAGTCAATCAATAAAATACCTTTGAAGTCCCAAAAAATCGTTGCCATAACCTTACCAGCCGATTGAATTGTTTTTGCCTTCTTTGGGGCACTTCCTCCAGCTTCAGTCCATTGTTTGGATTGTTCTTTTGTCTCTGGAGTATAGTGGTGGATCCATGTCTCATCAACAGTTATGAAACGACGCTTAAAATCCATTTTATTTCGCTTAAAACGATCCAAACAAGCTTGAGAAATGTTCATTCTTATGCTTTTTTGGACGACTGTTAACAAATGCGGCACCCATTTTGCAGAAAGTTTTTAATCTGTAGTTCTTCATGCCCATGATATTAGCTATTTCACGCACTTTTATTCGTCGATAATTTAATACCATATCATGCACTTTGGCTACAATTTCTATTGTTGTTGCTGTTTTTGGACGTCCACTACGTGGTTCATCTTCAATGCTTGTACGACCACGTTTAAATTCAGCAACCCAATTTTTTACTGTTGCATATGAAGGTGCACTTTCACCTAACACATTCACCATATTATTATGAATTTCTTGTCCCGATAAACCTTTTTTATGTAAATATTTAATGACACCACGCATTTCTAATTTTTCCATTGTTAAAAAATCGCGGATGCGTCTTTTGTGAACACCTGTTTCTATATGAAGGAGTTGCCAGATCGAAACAAAATTTAACATGTGTTCATAGCAGAGATGGAAGTTTCCAAAACACTTAACTTTTTTCTGTTTATACCGCGCTTTTTGTGCTAGGCTAAGAAGTTTCCGAACCGCCCTCGTATGTAGTTGTCAAATGGGTTTACGACAATTGTGGGTTTAGTATAGCAAAACATACCATTAAGTTTAAAACACATCATAAAGCTTGCAAAACGAAAGCGGAAATGCAACTGGCACCATACAAAAATTATAAAACGGAGACACATTTTAAAGACATTTGAAAATTATTTTAAAAAAAATATCAGTGTTTGTTTTGAAAATTTATATATGTACATATTTATCGTAGTAAAAAATTTTTAAAATAATGTTAAAAACTCGTGGTCATGTTTCGGAACCTATTGAAGATCTAAAAGCTAGTTGGAAAAAAATTAAAAATTTTAATGTTTCCTTTATGCCCAACCAAACAAAATGTCAAAAAGTATCTCAAAACTTTAGTAAGCACAAGAAATGGCCAATTCTCACTAAGAGTTCTGAAAACTTCTTAAAATCATCGCCTTCAAAGCACAAACGCCAAAGGAAAATATCACTAGACCTTATTAAACTTGCTACAATCTCCCGTCCCAATGTTCTGCACAGCTATTTATCTTATAGCGAAATATTGCAATATTTGGATTATATTAAACTACGTTTTATGGACTTTGTCAAAATCCACACTTTGGGCACAACATTTGAACGAAGATCTATAAAGTGTATTGAAATCAGTTGGAATAAAGCGAATCGTGCTCGTTCAGCTCCTCTTCACTATGTTGCACTGAAACAATTGAACGATGAATGTTCAGTAAAAAGTGAACGCAATATTGTGTTTATTGAAGGCGGCACACATGCTCGCGAATGGATTTCGGTGACGGTGGCCTTAAATTGTATTCACCAACTGACCGAAAAAAATGTAAGACATCGAGATTTATTGCGCAAATTGAAATTCTACATTGTGCCGGTGATGAATCCAGATGGCTATGAATATGCAAGAAATGTTGTAAGTAAAGATTGTATAGTATATATGTACATATGTATGTAGGTATGTATTAAGACTGCATAACTAAGGAATCAATCACCCTTATCGGGAATAAATGTTCACGTGAAATGTGTTCCCTTTCCCTAAAATTGTGATCACAGAATGACAATGAGTATTCCAAAATAATATACATATGTATGTAAGTAAATAGTCTTAATTTTAGCAACTGCGCATAATCCTAATTGTAGCGCAAACAATTTGTAGGCTCACATATTTTCTCTGAAGCAACTATGGCTAAAGCCTATTCGAACATACAAAAGCATCTCTACTTCGCTTATGCAAAAAAAACTAAAATACGCTACAACTAAAAAATAAAAAGGCCCGTGCTTATCAAATTAATTGACTCTCTCTCATACTTTCAGTCTGAGTATGTTCAAACACAAGCTATGAATGTCTTTAATCAGTCAAAAACAAGAATTCAGCCATACTTGGAATATTTATTCATCATTCGCCATTATATACAATATGTCTGTTCCAGATGCATAACAAAACAGTCCGAACTTGTACAAAGCGTTCCAGATAGCAATTTTTGTACAATTTTGAGAGCGAATGAGAGAGTAATTTTTTTCATTTCCTGTAAAAACTAGTACGAACTTTTTCTTCTGGGTAAGTTCGGACAGTTCAGCTGTTTTTTGTTTACATATGAAACTGAAATATTAATCAGAAAATTTGCAAATATAGAAAAAAAGTTTTTACACACAGATTTATTAAAAAGCAAAATGGAAGGTTTTTGAAATAAAGCTTAAGTTGTTAGTACATTTGTGCTTATTTTTCCATTTCTTTAATATAAAAAAAAATGATTTTTTAATTAATTCACGTAACTTTTACTTTTTTGGAGATTTTTTTTCATTTACTTTTTACAGCTGTTGCCAATGATGCAAATTTTATGTTTTTATAATGTTATGCGTTTTAAGCGACTAAAATCACTAAAATAAAATTTAATTTAAAAAGTAAGCAGCACTAGTATTTCAAGATGGCCAATTATGGTTTTTTGCGTTCCAGCAATTTTGGATAACTTTTGCACATTCAGAGAGTAATTTTCTTTTTACTCTCATTAGTCCGAACTTTAACAAAATCTTGTGGAACACACCTAATAATTTTTGTACATAAAATGGCAACGTGTATTTAACCAGGTCGCAGTGCTACTTCAGCTGATAATTTTTTGCTCTATGTGCTTTGTAGCTGAAGAATGCTTTTCGAAGATTTTTTGTTTTAAGATGATTGCAGATTTCATTTGAAGCATTTTCATTAAAAAAATATTAATTTTTATCATTTATTTACAAAAATCGTCAAGCGAATGAGGTTACAAAGTATAAATTGAAATTAAGCTACAAAATTCCACCACGAAAGAAGGTTAAAGAAGACGCAGTGACAGAGTGAGCGTGAGATCCGAAAATACAAATTATCTTCCGTCTCGTGTCATCTCTGGTATACCCTGTGAGTAGGTTGTAAATTGGGTAAATATAACACAAAAACACAATGGAGCTCCTATGATCCCAAATTCCTTTTTATAATAAACTACAAGCAACTGCAAACTTCTAGTGGGGGTATTAACTGGACACTGCTGGACGGCTTTCTATGCTGTCAAATAGGACGAACACTTGACGGTACCTGCAGGAAATGTAAGGAACACGGGGTAATTGAAGCAATGGAACATCTACTGTGTCACTGTCCTGCTCCAAGCCGCACTAGATATAAATATCTTGGTGCTCACACTTTTCATAGTCTTGAACTTGTATCGAGAGTGGAACTGTGTAGATTGCTAAAATTTGTTAAATCTGTGTGGGAGTCATTCGATACAGGCACCACGAACTAGGCTGCCATACTTACAGGTTCTCTTCTCATCTCCTGGACTACCCAGATTAACCTAACCTAACCTAGCCTTGGGTCAAATCTATCACGACTGGATATGGTGTCTACTTTTCTCCATAAGCGAGATAGTGGAGAGTCCCTGCATATGATTTTGCTGAAATTTTCAAAGCAGAGTGCCTTAGCCTTTTTGGACTCCAATCTGAATTTAGAGCTTGCTTATTTTTATGATATTAGATTTACAGTCATAGGGTGTTTTTTGAAGTAATGCCACTTTTCCTGCAGTTCTTATGGCTTTTGTAATTATTGCATTATCTTTGTTTGGGTTACTAGAGATTTTCAAGTGTTCCACTTTCTTGTCTACAAAACGTTCAAATTGTGACCAGTTTTATTTTTTAAAGTTAAATTTTCGTAAAGGAGATTTCCGGTAATGGTTGAAATTAATAGTGATTGTGGATAATATGGGGAAGTTGTCGCTGTGATACATATCATCAAGCGTATGGCAAGCAATTATTGAAAGCAACGATAAAGAGCAAGCTGTTATGTCGATATTAGTAAACGTATTGTGTGTAGAAAAGTGAGTTGGGTTTCCATCGTTAATGATACACAGATTGTTTTGGCTAAGTGAATATTCAATAGTAGATCCATGAGGGTTGTTGGATGTTGATCCCCATAACACATTCACCCACTAACATAATGGGGGTTTGAATGTTGGCAAAAAGATCGTTAAATTCTTGTAGAGAAAAAGGCTCGTTTGGTGGGATGTATACTGATATTATTATTATTTTAATATTTGATGCTCAGTAGTTTCAATGAGTTATTAAGGCATCTGTGAAGAATGTGACTGCAAATTAGTATTCCGATTTCACTTTTAGCTGATAAATTTGATGGTTGATTTTGAAAATAGCAACGGTAGTTTTTTGGTGGGACAGGATTTTGGTTAAATGCACAGTGAGTTTCCTGAAGTGCCACAATCTGAGGTGAATATTCATTTTGGATGAGTTGCAGATCAATGTAATTGTTGAAATATCCTTTCATGATCCATTGTATAATATTGAATGCAGCCATAATTGAAATTAATGAATTATGGTTGTGCTCTATACTACATAAAGGCCCAGGTCCACACCGAAACATACATAGACCGTGGGCGAAGCCGACCGCACCATCCGTCCCGATGCACAGCCAGACGGAAAGTCTTTGTGGGTGAAGACTTTGGATTTAAGTCTCCATATCTTCACCTCCATCCGTGGAGTGTTTTTTACTTCTTGATGTAGAGGGTTTTGTTGCCTTATCGCCAGAAAGCTGGCTTTTAAAGTCCTGGTATGTATATTAAAGTTGAGTATGGACTAAGTTTTGCTATAACTGATTCTTCCGTGGAGGTGTATGTTCTTTTGGTGGTCGCGAGACCTATTTCATGGTTGTTTTCAAGTTCCATATCGGTGTAAAAGGTGTCTTGAGTGTACATACATATGTTGAATGTTGTTTTTCAATTGACATTAATTTCTTATTAGTTACTTCTGTTGGTTTTACAGTTGTGTACTTAGTTACTGTTGTTGTTGTGGTTGGTTTAGTTGTTGAGTTGGTTGTTTTGTTGGTTTTTGTAGTTGTTTTGTTTGATGATGAGATTGTGTGTGTTTTATCTGCTGATTTGCTAAAAGCTTTGTTTTTTGGGGGTATTTTTTGTTTATTTTGTAACATCAGAGAACGTGGGCTTGGGACTATTTTTTGTGTAAATTTTATGTGCTTCAGGATTGGTATTATATGTTTCCCAGGCTTGCCTTATAGTGCAACGGTGGTTAATTTTAATCTTTAAAACTGACTTGTGCTTGAAAAATGTGGGACACGTGGAATCATATGAGGCATGTGTTTCTACATTACAATTTACACAATATTTCTTTTTCGGGATGTATTCGTTTACTTTAACCCGTTCCCAGCCGAGTTTGATGTGTTCCGGACGTCTAATTAAGTCGAATGTAAGGACTGCGGTACCAGTTAGTACTAACTTCTCGTGTTCAGATTTTTTCATAATTTTCTTGACTTCGACTACTTTTTGGCTTTCAACCCTTCAAGAATTTCTTCAACGGAGAGATAGATTGTTTTTGTAGAGAATAATATCCCTTGCACATAATTTAAGCGTTTTTGAAACGTAATAGCAACTGGTATTGTGTCTACGTAGTTAGCTTTTATAAATTTTTGAGCAACTTTTAAATTTTGGGTTTTATTTAGAAGGTCACCTGATTTCATTTCAATGACATCCGAGTAGTCTTTTGATATGTAGTTTAAGCCTTTTTCGATTTGGAACACATTGTAGGCAGATATTGGTTTCGGTGTGTCATCCTTTTTCAATGTTCCATATGATGCAATAATGTAACGTGGGATGTGATCGTCATTTTGTTTAAAGAGGAGCAAAGTCTTCTTTGCTTAGCCGTTTGCCATAAGAGAGGTCTTCGTTGGATCCAAGTTCCCTAAACCGGTTATGGTTCAAGGATTCCGAACAATAATGCTACTTAGGGAATGTAAACAAAAATTAATTGTACAAGAAAATACACCTATTAATTTCTGGTATATGTGAGCGAAATAAAATAATAATCCACTTGTTTATTTTTGTTTTTATGTCTATTTAGTAAAGGTCAAAAAACAGAGCACCGTTATATTATATTAACACAGCATATGAGAGATAAATAAGTCTTTACACGGCAATTGCCTAAGCAAAACTGACGTAATTTAAAAACGTGCATAAACATATGTAGTTGTTGGATATTTATTGTTTTACGTATGCGTTATGCTTTAGGTCTGCACGTCGGCAGACAGGCAGCGCTAAAAAATTTGAAGGGACATAATGTCAAATCGAAACTTGTTAGTGACTGTAGGGGATCCCTCAGCTTGCTTATGGATAAATATAGTGTCAGACTATGTTGGGTTTCTGGCCACATCAGTGTTGAGAGAAATGAAATTGCCGATGAGCTGGCAAGAATAGGGTCGGCATTAGATGAGGGAATGTGTGACAGATCGGTCAAATTACCGATAGTTATAGGGAACTCAGTAATTGGGTAGAAAGCAGGGCCAACAGTTAATGGCGAAGTAGGGGGGATTGTAGAGTATCGAGGGGTATGTGGCCAAAACTTGACTGATTAAGATCCGAACTGCTACTGGACATGAATAGGAAAGCAATGCGAATCGTGATAGGCGCTCGCACACAAACATGAACTAAAGAGTATGGTGCAATCAACTTTTGACAGCTTAAACACGAAAACACAGAATCTCATCAGGGCGATTGCATTGACCTGATAAATAGGCCTTGATGTAAAACTTATTTATCGTTTCTCTCCAGTCCGAGTATGTGGCATATGCCCCAAACCAATAATAAGCTGACGATATAATCGTCAAGTAATATTTCTTCAAGATGGCAAATGCTGATAGCAAATTACGGCCTACGATATCGATCGAAATTTCCATATAAACACAATTAAAATTGTTTGGAAATTTCTTCGATATCGAATGTCGTAATTTGCTCCCTGATATGTCTGTGTTGTAGGTTAAAAAAACCATAGTTTAAAAACTATAGCCCAATTCACAATCTTGTGCAAATGGTCTTGCATCACTAAGAATTGTTAAGTGGTGAGTATCAATATACTATACCATTTTGCACATGCTACGATGCAAAACCATTTGCACAAGACTGTGAATTGGGCTTATAGTGTGAGAGTCAAAAGAAACTGTACACCTGGTTCTCTTATATCAAAAGTTTTATTTCGGTATTCGGCATGAATCTTCCAACAGGACAAAAATACTATCCACAACGCCAAAATAGTTAAAGAATGGTTCTTGTATCACACCAAAATAACTGGACTATCACCCACAATTGCAGGACCTCAACATAATTGAACATTTATGCAAGAATTTCGGCAGACACTCCAGAAAAAGAAACATAACCATCAAAAGCCCTAATGAAGGAAATTTTGCGGGGACAGCGGCCAAAAATGTCAATGGAAGTAATAAATAAATTTATGGAATTGATGCCTAGAAGGCTACAAGCAGTTCTAAAAGCAAATGGAAATCAAACAAAGTAGTAGCCATTATTCGTTTTTGCATATTGTAAGACTGTACAATTTCTTTTGACGCATTAAAATTGCAATCTTTTTAATTTTGTTTCATTTGTTGTTGTTGGTGTTAAGGAGTTTTGAATTTTTATTCATTTATTTTAACAGCATTATATAATGTTTTGAAAATGACAAAAAAGTTTCAAAAACTGTTATCTTTTAATACAAAAATAAAACTTTTTATATAAGAGAACCAGGTGTACAGTTTCTTTTGACTCTCACAGTATATATTAATTACATACTTCATTTAAAAATTAAGCATGTTTTATGACTACAGCTATAATATTTTTTACATATGTATGTACTTACATAATTTTTAGAATCCCCGCTGGCGTAAAAATCGACGTCCTCATATAAATGATGATTGCATTGGAACCGATTGCAATCGCAATTTTGATTTTCACTGGGATACAAATTGCTCGAAGGCGAAACGCAGCACTTATCAGGGCGATAAACCGTTTTCCGAACATGAAACAAAAGCTTTAGCAACAATCTTACACAACCTGGCACCAAACCTATTGTTCTTTTTATCTTTGCATTCGTATGCTCAAAGTATTATGTATCCCTGGGGCTATAGCAAGTATGTGGTTGTTTTATTACTGCAAAAGTTAAAAGTTTAATATTTTCTATTATTTATTTTGTAAACAGACTGCTACCAAAAAATGCCAAGCGATTGGAAAGCGTAGCCATTGCTGGACGAAATGCAATCAAGGCATATAGTGGTCGCTATTACCGTGTTGGTAGTATTTCGCATATAACCAAACGCAATATAGCCGGCTCAGTGGTAGATTATGTTTATGGAGCTGTTAAAATACCCTTGACCCTGGTAATGGAATTGCCTTCAAACGAGTATGGCTTTCAGCCCCCTGCCGAAAAAATACACCCTCTGGGAATGGAAAGTTGGCAAGGAATAAAAGAAATGTGTAGAAAGGCCTATAGTCTAAAAGGTCAAATTGAAGAGGAAGAAAATGAAACAAAAGATTTAACAACTGAACAACATGAAGCTAATGTTGAAAACGATACTCAACCTCACTTGAACTTGCAAAACAGTACATTAAAAATTATACAAAAAGGAATGTCTCAAGGCATCATTACATCAATACTAGACGCGGAATGATACCAGGGACCGTGGTAATTAAAACGAAATCTTGAGTTTAAACTTTAATTGATAATATTATTAAATCATATGCATAGGCGTGTAAATGATAAATACAATACATAAATTCATACATAAAAATTGTTTTGATTATTTCAAAAATAAAAACTATAAAGTAGTGCACAATATTATATATATTTTTTTTTTTTGTTTATATTTATTTTATTATTAAAAACTAAAGTAAAACTATTCACATTTCAAAATGATCACATTCGTGAATTAGAATGGTTGTTATATTTTGTTCGTGTCCATTGGAATCATGCTGGAAGTTATTAAATAAGAATAAAAATTCAGTTTAGAAAACAAACAAAGAAAGAGAGATGTAAGGAATTATTAATTTGCTGATGGGTGGTTTTGCTTGGGTTCCGGGTATAAAATGTGAAGTTGAAGTAAGCAAAACTTAAAAATTAAACAACACTTTCATCTGCTATCGGTACACGAGGTGCGGCATATTTTAAACGTAGTTTATCATAAACTTTGCGATCCTGAAAAAAATATAAAAAAATTTATGAATCATTTAATATCATCCACTTTGGTCTATTCAGCCAAACTAATTAAAGATTAGTAACACAGCGTTACCGTTGAGTATTACCAAAAGGGTATTTTTCTGAAAAAAAAATGCTCAAAAGAGGTCATCTATTCACTATCCTACATACTTTTTGACGGTTAGTTTTTTAATTTAAATTAAATAAATTAATAATAGATTATGCAATAAAAAAATTGAAGCGCATATTGCCGTTTTCTACTCAACTCAGTTTGCTTTTCTGAGAGTCGTCCAAAGTTACACATGGTATTGCCATTCACAAATTTAATAATGGCTAAGTTTATAGTTGTCTTTTGCCATAACTTTTTCAAGTAAATATAAATTATTTGGGTTTATTAAAGCGTTAACAAATGTTAAACTTAATTGTAACAATTGCAACCGGTCCAAAATTCTTGTGAGGCAGGCAACACTATTCTTGCGAAAACAACGAATAGCGATTGTGTTTCTTTTACATTTATTTCATTACAGAGGTACTTCTTACAACTACAATTCGATCTGATAAAAGTCAGCCAATGTTACATGTATTTTTAATAAAAAATATTTTACTGAATAACTACAATAATTAAAGTTAATTTTTAATTATTATTCTAACTTCATTTGTTTCTATATTTACGATTTGAACGGGCTACAGTTCATATCGCTTTTTAAGCCAAATTACTTGTGATAATTATTAATGAACAAATAGCACAAATAGCACACGGAACAACAAGCCGCTTTCGAAGGCCACTAAAACTTCATCATCAGCGTTCTTTTGTATTTGGTCAACTGTGTGTGGTGTCAGTTGATGTAGATTTCTGCTTTATATACATACGTAACTTTTATGCAAATGGAATATGTGAATTGTTTGATTCATCGTATTTCAATTTGCTAAAAGCTTTTTGTAATGAAAACCAGTGTTTAAAAAACTACATTAACTGAAATTTTTTTTACTATTGCTAAAACTAGTACTCCAAACAATTACAAGTAGCGGTACCAGGAGCAGTTGTCTTGCTTCGTAGCATTACCTTTTTTAAAACTACTGCTACATGATACAAATAAAAACTAAAAATTAAGTAGCAGCAGTAAAAACGAAAATGAAGTAGCAGCTTAAAAAACTAAATAGTTTTCTATTCGTTTGATTGAGGTTTTTGTTTTTTAACTACTACTTATAACATCCAGGTAGTTTTAGAATAACATTTCAGCAGCAATTTAATAACATTTCAGTAGCAGCAAAAGTAGTCAAAAATCCAAATCGTCAGTAAAACTATAAACCACAAATAAGCTGGATTCACCCATTGTTTCGGAACAAAATTTTTGTCAGGACAAAATTTTTTTATATGTAGTTTGACGTTTCTCTTTTTGAGAGAGAGAGAAGAAGAGAACAAATTTTGTTCGGAACATTTTCTACTTGAATTGGTTTAATTTTAATTTTTGTCCGGACAAAATCGAACTGAGCTGCCAACTTTTTTAATTTTTCAGCCAAAGTTGAACTGAGCTGCCATATCATGTTATATGAATAATAAAAGCACAGAGTGTACTTGTATTTATTACAATAGAAGTAAAGCAAAATTAAGAAAAACATATCCAAGTGTATGGAGATGAACGAAACCATTGCAGTAAACAATTAAAAAGATGTGTATGACACAGCAAATTGTAATCATTTGCCGCTGTGCTGCCACTTGCAAAATTAATACGCATCGTTTACACACGTATTTTATATGGTAGCTTTGATTTTCCAGACAAAATGTTCGAAATGGATGAATCGTCTTGCAAAAAACTCTCAGTAAAAAAAATTTTCTCCAAACAAAACTTTTGTTCCGAAACAATGGGTGAATTCACCTTAGTGTCATTAATATTCGCTTTTCAGACTCACATTCAATAAAAAGTTTACCAAACAATGGCAACCATTTAAACTGAAAAATTTCTTTCATTATTTTATTTAGCAATTGAGTACAAATATGAATTTATAAAAAATAATCGAAAAAATTATATCAGTAGGTAAAAACTGACAGATTACTTCACGTACTTCAAAAAATGTCGCGTCATTAATATTCGGTTTTTTGTTGAGTAACGAAAAAATCAAGGGAGTTTGAACCGTTTTGATTAGAATTAGTCCTTTTAAGGATATTTATCTCATCAGAGGACTTCAATTAAAAAATTTGACATATACTGAAGAAAAAAATGTACAATATTTTTTCCGAATATCAGTTTAGTTTTCCTCCCTGTTGTAACTAAATTTCAGAATGTGTCATAGACTTTGCGGGATGAATTTGTCACTCAAACTTTGATTAAGAATAATATCTACCAATTCGTGGGTAAGATGAACTATTTTGAAACAATTACATGCAGGCTATACCCGAATGGGGGTGTTTTATGACAAGGGTCATATCCTTCGTAATAGTGAAATGTGTTAAAAATATCTCGTTTGGTAGGATAACCTTTCTAAATCTTCCTAAATATATTTAAATACTTTCTAAAATATATATTTGCTAAAAAAAATATCCAATTTTCGAGTTTACATCCTTCCATACATCACCTTGTTAGCCTCAGATTCTCTAGTCTTAGATCCTTGTTCAGTTTTTGCTACAGGATCACATTCGCTTATCATTAAAATTTAAATAATAGTGTAATGTGAAACATTCGGGTAAAAAAAACAAATATTTTTAAAGCAATGCCAAACAAATGCATTACATAGTAATTATTATCCTTACAATCAGGATTCTACATTATTGTTGTATCTGATGGGAGCAAGTAAAGTAAAGTATTAAGAGTTTTTGCCATTAAATGTCAACTGCAGACAGTATTTGAATATATTAAGAGAAATTTATAAACATTATCAAATGAAACGAACTATTTTTAACACATTTCACTATTACGAAGGATATGACCCTTTTCATAAAACACCCCCTTTCGGGTATAGCCTGCATGTAATTGTTTCAAAATAGTTCATCTTACCCACGAATTGGTAGATATTATTCTTAATCAAAGTTTGAGTGACAAATTCATCCCGCAAAGTCTATGACACATTCTGAAATTTAGCAATTCATATTGCTAAGCTGATTAGTTTGATGGAGATAGTTTTCCCATCGTCTCTCTCTCCTAACAAACTAATCAGCTTAGCAATAAGACTTGCGTAGTGTAAACTAGGACTTACAGAGCGATACGAACTTTAACAAATATAGGTTTTCTCTTACTCATCCTGTATTTCAAAAGTTGATAACAATAACTTCGACTCGAAAATCTATCACATTCGTTACAGAAACGACGTATGTAACTGCTGAACACTGCAATTGAAAGATGGTTCAACCTTATCGTGGTTGGCGTATTTCGCATTAGATTAAAGAACATCTTAAAATTTTTATTTAATCTAGGACCAAGACGAAATACGGCAACGATTAAAAAATAATTGTAATCGAAGTGTACAATAATTGGAATATGAACACATGCGTTTAATACACTATTGCTTTGCAAATGCAATAGAGAATAGAATTCTAATATAACATTAAAATATTATTTACATACCTGCGCACTAACTGATGGTCTTAACATTTGAATAGCTTTTATGAAATGTGTCTGATTCACGCACAGATCGTCCAATTTCAATTCTGGTTGATCTAAAGATTCTTTAAGAGCCAACATAGAAGCCTGGCGCACTAGGCCAGCCAAATCAGCACCAGTGTATCCATCAGTTAAAGAGGCCAACTCTTCGAAACTGACATCAGCTGACAAATGAGGTTTGGTGCCACTCTGAAATTTTAAAATTTAATCAATATACATATATACACACATAAATATTTAAAATATGAAGACAATGAATAACAACCTTGGTATTAGCTTTTAAGATCTCAACACGATCTTGTTCTTCCGGTAGACCAACATACAATATGGTGTCCAATCGTCCTGGGCGTAAAATGGCAGGATCGATGATGTCTGGTCGATTTGTAGCGGCTAATATATAAACTCCCTGGCGATCCTCAACACCATCCATTTCAGTCAATAACTGATTGACAACACGTGTACCTGAACCGCCTTCATTTCCATCAGAACGTTTGGGGCAAAGAGAATCAAATTCATCAAAAAATATAACACAGGGTGCAGAATTACGAGCCCTCTGAAAGCATGCTCTTACGGCACGTTCACTTTCACCAACATACTGTATATGGGGAGCGCTATTAGTTCCACATATAAAATACAAAAAAAAAACTCAAATTATCCTTACCATATTCATTAATTCGGGTCCCTTAACGGATATGAAATTGATACCAGCTTCATTGGCTACAGCTTTGGCCAATAATGTTTTGCCACAACCTGGTGGACCGCATAGCAAGACACCAGAAGGTGCCGAAAGCCCCAAACGGGCCAGTTTTTCTGGAAACTTGACGGGCGCAAGAACAGCCAATTTTAATTCTTCCCTTATATCTTGTAAAGAACCCACATCGTCCCAGTTAACATCGGGTACAGTAATAAAACCTTCACGTTTCGCTGATGGCTGCACAATTTTAACAGCTTCACAGAAATCATCCAAAGTTATGCAGAATTCTGATACAAATGTTATGTCCTCTGGAGGATTATCCAACCAGTTCAGTAATTCAAATAATGTAGGTTCTTGAAGTTTGACAGCTCCATTTTCCTCCTTTTTATTGGCAGTACTATCGTCTTTCAGTTTCTCAACAGTCTCAATAGCGCTGTCTGAAGATCGTGTGGCCTCATTCATTTCAACATCATCTTTGTTGAAGTTCGCCTCGGGAGCAGTTTTATCCGAATCTAATTTAGCAGATTCATCCGTGGTAGTATCAACCGACATCGGTTCTGCATTATCAGTTACAACAGTTTCTTTTGATGTTTCATTTGTATTAGAGGCAGCTTCAATACTATCGGCCTCTTTGGTATTATCTTTTCCTTTTTCATTACTTTTCTCCTTGTCTTTTTCCGTTTTGTTGTCACCTTCTTCGTTTTCATCGTCCAAATCTACAATTGTTATATTGCGCTGGGTTTTAAGCTGAAAAGCACGCATTTGTTCTGAACATCTAGATATTAAGAAACATAGATATAATAGTTAAATTAATTTAATTTTCATTAAAGACTAAAAGCAGAAGTAAATACTTCGCTACGACAGAGTATAATTTCTGATTGTGTACTTGAAACATTTAAATGCTAAATGGTATAAGTACAATACGAGTATAAAAAAAAAACAACGTGTGTCGTTACTCACTTTCTTTTTACAGCTATAGTAGCCGCACGTGATACCAATGCGAGAAGATCAGCTCCCACGTATCCTGGTGTCAATTCTGCGATTTTATCGTAATCACATTTTGGTTCAACTGACAAGCCGTCACATATTATTGTCAGAATATCTTTGCGATCTTTACGAGTTGGTATGCCAATTGCAATTTCATGATCAAAACGGCCTACACGTCTTAAAGCAGGGTCAAGAACGTCAGGACGAGTTGTTGCTCCAATAACCAAAACGGATTGACCACCTTCGCTAAGTTTCAAGTTGTCCAAACTGCTTATCAATTGCGAAACAATACGACGCTCCATATCTCTTTGCGCCATTGAACGATTGGATGATATAGCATCGATTTCATCAATAAACAAGACACAAGGTGCACTAGTTGCAGCTTGATCAAATACATCGCGTATACGTTCCTCAGATTCACCAGAAACTCCAGCAATTAATTCCGTAGCGGGTATTTCAATCAGTGGTAAGTTTAATTGCTGCACAAGTAAATATGTATATGAAAATGTTTATATAGAATAATAATAATAATAATAATAATAATACAAAATGTATTTGAAAAATCTTTAACTTACCCCTGCTATGGCATGAGCCAATAATGTTTTACCACATCCCGGAGGACCATGCAATAAAATTCCTCTCGGCGGCATTAAACCCAATACAAAATATATATCCGGAGATTTGATGTGCATCAAAAGCTCGCAAAGCTCTTTGAGTGTTTTTTCCATACCACCAATATCCTGAAAAGATTCTCTTGATTTGCGCAACTGTACTTCCTTTTTGTATTTGCGGGACCGATGACCCCCACCACTTCCTTGACTAAATGGTCGATCTGGATCGGTACTATTTTCGCGATGATTATCCAATTGTTGATGAAGTTGCTGCTGATTGTGCCGATGCATCTGTTGTAATAGGTACGATGCATTGCCATTGTCGTGCTTGTCTAATTTTTGGAATTGATTTGACATAGGAGTTTTCGTATAGATAGTCGTATGTTTACCAGTTTCGTCCAACTTACGTTTTTTCGAGGGTTGCCCACCACCGGTCGCCGCCGATGCCGCTATATTTTCATGGCGTTTTTGGCCCGTCTGCAAAGGAGGCAAAGAATTGGAATCTGTTGTTGTAGAGATCGCAGATGAAGATCCTTTGTTAGCTGGTCGTTCTGGATTTATTGGGGGTAACTTTGTGACAGTTATAGCCGAATTTTTCACCATCGGTAAATTATCCAAAGCTGGATAAGAAGAAAATTACATATGTATTTTTAACGAAAGAAATTGGATATTAGAGTTATTATACTTTTTTTGCAAGATTTGCCATTTGATTTTGTTGGATTACCTTCATCACCACTCTCATCACTACTAATGTCAATAGCTTCACCAGATTGCTGTTTACCAGTATTAGACGATGCTGTAGTGTTAGATTTTGGTTTCGGACCGTTGTATAAACTGTTCATCATGTTGCTCATTATGTTATTAGATGACGAGTCCTAGAAAACAAAAGTTTTTAAATTCATACATACATATGTATGTACATACATACATATCATAGGGGGGTATTGCAATAAAAATTTATTGAAATCAGATTTGCAATAGCAATCAATAAAATTCCAAAACTTTTTATTGCAATGATGCCGATGAGAAGACGGATGATTTTACCAACAGCAATATGACACTACCTAATCATTTTAGATGTGCAAGTCATACTCTTAAGATTTTAGCAACAGCCGATTTTTTGAAAATTATAAAAAAACAGTGTAAAGATAAAGAGTCGTATGCAAAAAAAAAAATTTAAGTAATGTTGTATTCTAAAAACATTTTTTTTATCAAAATTCTAAAGTAGACACCAAGGCACATTCATTTCTAGGTAATATCAGGATTACAAAAACAATGAAAAAATACAACAATGAAAAAAAAATATGGGTTTTAGTTTATCCAAAACTTCAAAAATAGAATTTGTTTAACATAATAATAATAAAAATTATTCACATAAAGTTGAAATAATTTCTCCACGGCACAGAATTTTCACAGAATTTTTTTAATGTAATATTTTTCATACTGAAATTTTTTAACATTTTCTTTTAATTTCTCTTTCGTAAAAAATTTTTGAAGTTTAATTTGCATTTCCGCTACTACCTTGTGAATGTAGAAAAAAGAGCTAACATAAAAAAAAATTATTTTTTAATATAAAGTTTGACTTTTAGGTTAGGTTAGGTTAGGTTAGGTTAGGGTGGTGCTATACCGCACCTCCACTCGGAGACCCAATTGGGTCCATTGAGATTCCCTTCTATTGCCCATTACTAGTAATATTTACCCCTCCCATTTATATCCAGAAGAGACGCCATTATCCGTCATTAAGCCACCTAATCCCCATGATGAAGCCCCTGATGTCGTCTAGTTTTCACTTCCCTACATCAGTAATGCTTTCATGGAAACTTCTGCTCAGCCATCTAATCCTATGACGTTGCAGCTTCGGGCAGTGACAGATAATATGTTCAATGGTTTCTGGTTCCTCATCCCCGCATATCCTACAAAAAGCTGGTTGTTGCTCTGACTGAGCAGTGACTTGTCAACGCGCCTATCATGATTCGCATAGCCCTCCTAGCCATGTCCAGTAGCAGTTTGGATCTTCCTGAGTCAAGATTTGGCCAAAAAACCCCTTGAGACTCTTGGTCCTGCTTTCTACCCAATTACTGAGTTCCCTATAGTAATGACCTATCGGTAATTTCACCGATCTGTCCGTCATTCCCTCATCTAATGCCGCCCTATTTTTGCCAGCTCATCGGCAGTTTCATTTCCGTCAACACTGCTGTGGCCAGGAAGCCAACATAGTCTGACACTATATTTATCCATAAGCAATTTGAGGGCTTTCTTACAGTCACTAACTAGTTTCGATTTGACAGTGTGTCCCTCAAAGCTTTTAGCGGTGCCTGGCTGTCGACATAGAAGGTCTCACCTTCAGCTACATTCCTGGCCACCAGCTCCGTTGCCCTGAGGATCGCCAAGATCTCAGCCTGGAAAACACTACATTCATTCGGCAGTCTGAAAGAACTGCGGATGTTCGTTCCCAAGATATAGACACCAGCCCCTGTGCCTTCCTCCATTTTTGAACCGTCTGTAAAAACTGCACTACCCCCATATAGAATATCGGATTTGACCCAATTAAGGGTGTTCTACTAAAATCGATTTCAGCGACCTTATAGTCCGTGAACCCAGGTGTCACGGATTCCTGATCACCAAAACAGATCTCATTTACGATTAATGTGTGACCTGTTGTTCCTGGCCTCACTAAACTTGTTTTTAATAGTCTGAGGAGACTTCTAGTCGCCGTTTCCACCACAAATTCCTCTATAGGAAGTAGATGAAGAATGACGTCCAAGGCAGCCTGAGGTGTGCTCCTCTGAGCGCCTGTGATGCCCATCGAGGCACATCTCTGAACCTTAGCTAGTAGTCTCCTGTGACGCCTCTGCCATACCACACAGCCATAGGAAATAGCCGGACTGACAACCGATGTATAAATCCAGTTTACTACCTTCGGTTGCAGAACCCAGTTCCTTCCAATGGAATTCCTGCATACGTAGTAGGCATTGAGCCATTTCTTTAGCCTTTCCTGCGTATTCTTTTTCCAAGAAAGCTTGATATCTAGGAAAACACCCAGGTATTTAGCTCCCTCTACTCCACTCTACTGGTAAAGAGGACTAGCTCGGTTTCGGCTGACTCCCAGTCCTTTACTGCTGGCCCAACAAGATAGATCGCCCAACGCCGACTGCATGACTTCACTGATAGTGGGAAACCTTCACGTTACCAGTAAAACCACGTCATCCGCATATGCAACTATCTTCCGTCCGCTCCTGTCAAAACGCCTAAGAATTGCGTTCATTGCCAACAACCACAATAGAGGTGACAAAACTCCTCCCTATGGTGTACCTCTTGTCACCAATCTCCTCAGGCTTTCCCTTACCATACTCGAGTTGATGATTCTGCTATTAAGCATGATGACTATCCACTCCACTAGAAAGTTGTGAACCCTAAGAGTTTCCAGCGACTCCCTAATAGGCTATATACTTATGTTGTTAAAGGCTCCCTCAATGTCTAAGAATGCAGCCAGTGTGTAATCCTTGTGCTGCAGTCCCCGCTCTATAACTCTAACCACGTCATGAAGCGCACTCTGAACAGACCTGCCCTTACGATAGGCATGCTGAGCGCCACTAATGACGCGAATATCAATTGTGTTCCTTATATGCAGATCAATCAGTCGTTCTAATATTTTCAAAAGAAATGATGAAAGACTGATTGGCCTGAAATCCTTCGGCTTTGAGTGGCTAACCTTACCCGCTTTGGGTATGAAGATGACCCTAACATCTATCCAGCCTTTCGGTATAAACCTCTTGCTTAAAGATATCCACCAGAGACAGTACTACGCGCCCTGGGACATTCTGCAAAATGGCCGGAAAAATACCATCTGGGCCCGGTGATTTATATGATTCAAATGTATTTATTGCCCATGTCGTTTTTTCCAACGTCACTATGTCGTCCACTGCTCCTTATAATCCCGGTTCCGACAAGTAGTTAAAATTAACCTACGTCATTGCCTCATCCCTTGCTTCCTTACAGCCAGGAAAGTGAGTGTCCACAGAATAGAAAGTGACTCATAGCTGGATTCCGTCCATGAGCCATCCAGTCTTTGAATATTCCCAGGAGCCCTAGGGTCCTTTGACAATACTCGCCGAAACCTCGATAGCTCATTTACGGAATCAATCTCCTCACAGTATTTCCTGCATGAGGTTCTTTTCGCTCTTTTGAGATCACCCTTGTACTTATTATATAATACTTTATGATTGTTCCAGTCTCCAATCCTTCCTGTGAGTTTAGCCCTATTGAACAATCTTCTAACCGAGGACCTCAGATCTTTTAGATCTTTGGTCCACCACGAAGGCTGCTCTCTTTTGCCCGGGGAAAACCACTGGACAAGACTGTTCAAAACATTCCCTACAAGTGTTAGTGAAATATTCCACCTCTTCTTCCATTCCTCTTTGTTTATCCACACCCCGCAGAGTTTCCCCTGCTCTAATATTAATTGCAGCCCTATAGGTATCCCAATTAGTCTTTCTTGGATTCCTATATGGGTCACGCCTTTTCTCTGCAAAATTCAGACTGAATGATATCCTACTGTGGTCCGAAAACGTACAGTCTTTATCTACCATCCAGTTCTCTACCAGGTTCCTATCTCTGTTAGTTAGTGTTATGTCTATTACATCTACCCTATGATAAAAATATATCAGGTGTAGACGTAGGGTTACATAATATGTAAGATAAAAGCGTCAAATTCAATCGCAGAGAGAATTATCTTACGTTGTGATAACGACATGGGTAACCACATGTTCTTTTTACTAAGTTTTTATTCTGAGTGTATAAACATTCTACCTTAACATTTTTGTACTTTAAAAAGTATAATTTATTTTGCTTGTAGAGGCTCAGTTTTTTTTAATTCATAATTTTTCTTTGAAAACGAAAATTTTATTTGAAAAGAAATTTTCATTGGCAAAAGTGTAAATTATTAAGACGAAAAAAAAAAAGGAGGATTTAATTTATTTGGAACAAAAAGGGAAAAAGAAACCTTGATAAATATTATTTTCTTTTGTGCAAGGAGCTTTTCAGGATATTTGTTCCAGAATTCTATTTGTGGATATAAGGAGGATTAGGTAAGCATTTAAATGGAATGGAAAAGATTTTTTTTAGGGTGTTTATCTGATTGCTGCCAAATTTTTTTTTTAGAATTTTGTGGACTATTCCCCAGGTATTGCCAAATTGACTGGAAAGAAACCTTAATTCTTGTGCTGATATAACTCCTTCATCAGTCACCAACTTTGTAACTTTCATTCGCTAAACTCCAATTTGATCCAGATTATTCAGGATATTATACATAAAGAGAGGATTTAAAAGGATAATTCTTCGGAAATAAATTCCGGATATACTCAACTACAGTTGATAGAGTGGCCGGTATTCAAAGGACTTTTGTGATCCTTTTTAATATCATTCCAATATAGTGAAACAGTGGATTTTGAGAAATCTGAATTATTTTTTTTTAAACTAAGGAACAACATTAGAACCGTGGATAGTGTAGTACACTACATTTTTAATTTACTTGAAATTTGTTTTTGGCGTAATTAACGTAACTAACCGATTGAAAATATAAACTAAAATATCTTAATATTCATACATAGTTAATTATAAAAACTATGCATATATAAAATCGCTCATACATTGATAAGTGTGGATTCTGTTATTATGTGAAATTCAATTCATTTAATAGCAAGATTCACACATCTCCCTAACTTATGTATATACTCAAACTCATACATACAATCTAATACATTCACACACAAATTCACATTCTCTAACTAAATCCCTAATCATATAATAATTTTAACTAAACAACTATAAGTCTACGGTTATCCGGCGCCTGATGACTTCGATGGACCTAATCAAAGTGAGTTTAAATAAATTTTAATATTTAAATCCTCTATATTCTTATACATATTTTCACATCCTCACAAGTTCATATCATATTGTGATTATTTAGATCACTGAATATTTGTTAAATTACAGATTAAATTATTAAATATTTAAAGTAAATGCATAATAATATTTTTTTAAATAAAATATTCATAATATAATTCAAAGATACACTCTTAAAACTACATAATATTTTTTTTTATCATTCAATTGTATATCACAAACTACTTCTTATTTAATGTAAGTTTTTATTATTAAACACCGTCCTAAACCTGCATTAAAAAAAAAAATATTAATAAACAAAATAAACTTTTTAGTATTATAACGTTATCGAACATGAAATAATAACTTATTTAATTTAATTTACGAAAGGTGAAGTTGGAAGTATAGGGTAGATTAAATTCAATTAAAATCGGGCTAACAGGACATTTAAACATGTTAGCAAGGAGGGTGGGTTTGAGACATGAGTAGATAACTACATCTAATTCTACTCAAAATTCCGTAAACTGTTTTTTTTTATTTTTTTTTTTTTTTGGTTTCTTATTTTTATGTTTATATGTATGTGATTGGTTTGTTTCTTGCTACCTAAAGTATAAAATCATTTGTAACTGAATCATAACTTTCCACTTTAAGTATATGGGAATACTCCACACCCAACGACGAGCATAGCCGTAATTAATAGGTAGCCCAGAACCCATAAAAATTTATATTCTTACCCCGATTCGTTACAGAGATTTTTGGCGCCCAACGTGGGGCCTCAGTAGACGTAAGCTTTTGAAAAATTAACTTGTGCAATTTCATCTAGATGCTGAGGGCCTTTGAATCCTTTGTGTGTGTCCACTTACCATATAGTATTTTTCTTTTTAGTTTATTTTTGTTTGTTTTATTTATTTGTTTTCTTTCTGTTATATGTTAATTTGGACATAATAGCTAATTGTTTTATGATATGCTATTCCAAATTAATATTTGTTATCAGGGTTTGGGTTCGAACTTGAGAAGTTGTTTCTGGATAAGTTTCGGTTCAATTCTCGTTTGACTCTACTCTATTTGTATATTTTAATTTATAATAAATTTTTTTTTTCTATTGTCTTGGATTAAAGTACATTTGCATTAAGCGGTTTCTTTCCGGCAATGGAAAATCAGAATATTTGGTTTGATTGACTCAATTTTGGTTGGAACAGTGTACATTTTTTTTATTATTATGGGAAGATGTCCATTGATTTTGAGTTGAAAAATTTCTTTTTCTTTTGGCAGTTGATGGTTTTTTTTTATGATTTTTTTTTTTGGTTGATTTTTAGTTTTGATTTATTCTACCCTTACTGAGATACTTCACCGAGTAGTAACTATATATTTTCGTGACATTACTGTAGATTTTGTTTTAATAATTATTACTTTTGTAAATTGAAGAGTTCAATTTAGATTTTTTTTTAATTAGTTCTGTCTGTTTTGGTTGTTTGTTGCTCATTGAATAGGATAGTTCATTTGTTCCTGGCAAATTTTCTTCGTTCCTTTTATTTCGATTTTTATTAAGTTTTATTATTTTTTTTTTTTGTTTTAATTAGTTTAGAACTATTATTTCTTTTTATAGAAACTATTTTAGTTTCATCGATATTTTTTTTATTGTTGTATTCGTATTTAGTTTTTATTTATTTATAATGCCGTTGGTTCGTAGTATCGATGATATTCCGTCTCTTGTAGAGCAGGAAGCAAATTTGTTAGATCAGGCAGCTGGTGGCGATGCTTCTACTCCGGCTAATCGAATAGGCAGGCCAAGAACTCGGTTACAAACTCGTAGAGAAGTAACTGAGCAGGGAAGTATAGATGATATCCGAGTTAGACGTATTGTGGATGATTCTTTGATTGGTTTTAGGGATCAAATAGGAAATATGATTGCGGACGCATTTCAGAACATGAATTTAGGTAACGGTAACCCTAATATTCAAGAAAGACAACAACATCGTAATGACCCAGAAGACATTAATGCTCGTGGGATAGCCTCTTCAAGTAGAAGGAATGACGATGAAAATCGTGGATTTAATTACATTCATGATGTAAGGGATAAGAAGTCGGAACATGTTTTGAATATAATTCGTAATTGGAAGATGCGGTTCACGGGAGAGATTTCGGATTTATCGGTTGAGGAATTTATTTATCGAGTGAATACTCTTACGAGTTCCAATTTGCGAGGTGATTTTTCTCTACTCTGTGAACATGCACACATTCTGTTTGAGGGGAAAGCCCTAAAATGGTATTGGAGATTTCATCGTACTTGTGATAGCATGAATTGGGTAGATTTATGTAACGCATTGAAATATCAATATAAGGAATACAAAACAGATTTTGACATTAGGGATGAAATTTTAAGGAGAAAGCAAAAACCGGATGAGACTTTCGATGAATTTTACGAGGTACTTGTTGTCCTCAGTGATAAATTACGTACATCTATAGCTGATATTGAGCTCTGTGAGATTTTGCAACGGAATTTAAGGCCAGAATTACGGCACGAGCTTCTTCATCTGGAAATTAGGCAAGTGTCTGATTTGCGGCGTGCTGTACGTAGACACGAAAGTTTGTTAAGGAAATGGCTATGTCAAATTTGTCTAAACGTTCCCACCAAAAGGGGCAGTTGTCTGAAGTAGCCATGGAAAATAGTAAGTTGGAATCAGATGAAAATTTTAATGATAACTCTGAAGTATGTCTAATGGTTCAGACGCGAAATTGTTGGAATTGTGGCAAGTGTGGTCATAGTTTCATAGACTGTATGGAGCCTCGAACTGTATTTTGCTACGGTTGCGGAGAGAAGAATGTTTATAAGCCCCAATGCTCAAAATGTTTGAAGACTCGGGGAAACTTGATGAGGGATGTTCGTATGAAACAGGACGGGCATCCAAAACTAAACTAGACATAAGTGAAGACATAGTTCCCTGTTTAAATAATAAACCTGTATTACTAATACCTGACATGACTCATAAACCTGATGAAATAAATAGACCTGATATGATAAGAATGCATCCTCTTCAAAGACCATACCATATACGTTTAGAAGAGTACAATCATGCTAGAAACAGGATTTTTAATAGCACAAAAGGAAAAGAAAAGCCAAAAAGATCCTCAAGAAGAATTCGTGAATATTTCAGGGGAAGGAAATTGTTGAAGAAATTTGTTATATCGTCCTTAGTTAGCAAGGTCAATGATAACAGACCATATATTTTACTGAATTTGCAGGGTGATAAACATTTTGCTTTATTAGACAGTGGGGCAAATGTTAGTGTTGTGGGTGGAAACTTATGTATGTGCATTTTAAATAATAAGAGTTATAAACGTAGGATGGGTAATGTCAAAACTGCTGACGGACAGCATCAACGTGTTCAAGGTACGGTTACACTTGATGTCGACTATAATGGTCAGACAAAATCAATAGAATTTTTACTAATACCGTCAATTGTACAAGATGTCATTTGTGGAATGGATTTTTGGGAGCAGTATGGTATACAGATTGCAGCAATTAATACAGTTAACGAAATCACTTCAGAGGAAGACCCAAACAAAATTTCCTTGACTACTGTGCAAAGGCAACAACTTCAGAAAATCATTGAATATTTTCCAAATTCTGAACGTGATGGCCTTGGTTGTACTACATTTATTGAACACAAAATTGAAACTGGTAACAATGCTCCAATAAAACAACGATTTTACCCGATATCACCCGCCAGAGAAAAACTTTTATGTGGCGAAATTGACCGCATGTTGAGTTTAGGGGTTATTGAAGAATGTCCAACATCACCATGGTCATCTCCTGGAGTATTAATTGTAAAACCTGGCAAAGTGCGGTTCTGTTTGGACAGTCGAAAACTAAATTCTGTGACGACCAAAGACGCTTACCCTATACCTAATATAGACGGACTAATTTCGAGACTTCCTCCAATTTTTTATATCTCGAAGGTAGATTTAAAAGATGCGTTTTGGCAAATAAAATTGGACGATGCCTCTAGACCCAAGACAGCATTCACAATCCCTAATCGGCCTTTGTATCAGTTTACCAGAATGCCGTTTGGATTGTGCAATGCTCCACAAACAATGTGTAGACTGATGGACTTAGTCATTCCATACAATTTAAAGACGAACGTTTTTGTTTACTTGGACGACTTACTTATAATTTCGAAAGACTATGGCGATCACTTACGACATTTACAGCAGGTGGCTAATCAACTTCGTAACGCAGGATTGACTATTAACGTAAAGAAAAGTAGTTTTGCCATTCAACAGGTTCAATATTTAGGATACATAGTAGGAGGAGGATGCTTGAAAGTGGATCCTGATAAGGTGAAAGCCATTTCAGAATTTCCTGTCCCAAAATCAATTCGACAGCTACGTCAATTTCTTGGTATGGCTGGCTGGTATCGGCGATTTATTGACGACTATGCCAGTGCTACCTTCTCTTTAACGGAACTGCTATCAAAGAGGAAAACCTTCTCATGGAATGAAGATGCTCAAAATTCCTTTGAAAACATTAAGGAAAAGTTAACATCTGCACCCGTTCTAGTTCACGCAGACTTCGACAAGCAGTTCATTGTTCAATGTGATGCAAGTATGTATGGAATAGGTGCTGTTTTAGCTCAGCTTGATGGCGAAGGATATGAAAGGCCAATAGCGTACATGTCCCAAAAATTGAATAAAGCCCAGAGAAACTATTCCATAACGGAATTAGAATGCTTAGCGGTTATTTTAGCGATAAAGAAATTTAGAGCCTACATAGAGGGACATGAATTTAAGGTCATCACAGACCATGCAAGCCTTAAATGGCTTATGCGACAAAAAGATTTGACAGGGCGTTTGGCCAGATGGGCTCTTAAGTTACAAGGATTTGACTTTACGATAGAGCATCGCAAAGGTAAGGAAAATATCGTTCCTGATGCTTTATCTCGGAGTTTTGAGAATCAAGGGGTTGTAGAAGAACTAGAACTGCAAGTATTGGCATCAATTGATCTTAATTCTACTGCATTTGAGAGTTTGGAGTACCAGAGATTAAAACAGGAGTTTTTAAAATCTGAATTACCTGACTATAAAGTTTTAGATAAATATATTTACAAAAGAACCGAATTTTCTTCTGGTAATGAAGATGAATCTATTTCATGGAAATTATTTGTACCAAAGGAATTGCGTAAAGATGTTATATACGCTGCGCATGATGTACCTAGTGCATCACATGGTGGGATAAGTAAGACTTTATATCGTGTTAGAGAGTTCTTCTTTTGGCCAAAAATGGTCGTTGATGTTAAAAATTATGTGTTGAATTGTGAGTTATGCAAAACCTCTAAAGTTCCTAATATTTCACTAAAACCACACATGGGACAAATGGTCGAGACCGAAAGACCTTTTCAGCGTTTGTATGTGGATCTTATAGGACCTTTTCCTCGTACAAGAAACGGTAATATAGGCATTTTTATTGCACTGGATCATTTCTCTAAATTTACTTTTCTGAAACCTCTAAAAAAATTCGTAACAAAACCAATAGTGGAATATTTAAGGAACGAAGTTTTTACATGCTTTGGCGTACCGGAGATTGTAATTTCTGACAATGGAAGTCAATTCAAGTCGAAGGAATTTCGGGATTTATTGGATAAATTTGGCATTAAACATCAATTTACAGCGGTTCATAGTCCACAATCCAACGCATGTGAAAGAGTCAATCGATCAATTAATGAAGCATTACGATCTTTTGTACGTAACGATCAACGACAATGGGATATGTATTTACCTAGCATTAATTGCGCAATCCGTAGCAGTGTACATCAATCGACGGGAAAGACTCCGTATGAACTTGTTTTCGGGCAAATGATGGTAAATCATGGAAGCAATTATAAAATTTTAAATAACTTGAAACTTTTGGCGGAGGGGGACTCTAAAGTAGAGAGGATAGACAGTTTTACTATCTTACGGGACTCAATTCAGTCAAAGATCAAAACAGCTTATGAACGAAACTTGAAATCTTATAACCTAAGAGCTCGCACGCGAGAATTTAATATTGGCCAAGTTGTTTATCGTCGCAATTTCACACAAAGTTCTTTGGTGAACAGTTTTAATAGTAAACTTGCACCAACGGGTGTCAAAGCCGTAGTGAAAAGAAAAATTGGCAATGTCAATTACGAGCTCGAAGATGTTCATGGTGGACATAACGGTGTATACCACATAAAGGATATTTGGTCCTGATTTCGTTCTTAGTTATGATTTCTATAGTTTTTTTTGAGTCGTTCTTTTTCAGATTATATATTTACAGCTGGCCTCAAATATAATCTGCTTTGTGATAACGACATGGGTAACCACATGTTCTTTTTACTAAGTTTTTATTCTGAGTGTATAAACATTCTACCTTAACATTTTTGTACTTTAAAAAGTATAATTTATTTTGCTTGTAGAGGCTCAGTTTTTTTTAATTCATAATTTTTCTTTGAAAACGAAAATTTTATTTGAAAAGAAATTTTCATTGGCAAAAGTGTAAATTATTAAGACGAAAAAAAAAAAGGAGGATTTAATTTATTTGGAACAAAAAGGGAAAAAGAAACCTTGATAAATATTATTTTCTTTTGTGCAAGGAGCTTTTCAGGATATTTGTTCCAGAATTCTATTTGTGGATATAAGGAGGATTAGGTAAGCATTTAAATGGAATGGAAAAGATTTTTTTTAGGGTGTTTATCTGATTGCTGCCAAATTTTTTTTTTAGAATTTTGTGGACTATTCCCCAGGTATTGCCAAATTGACTGGAAAGAAACCTTAATTCTTGTGCTGATATAACTCCTTCATCAGTCACCAACTTTGTAACTTTCATTCGCTAAACTCCAATTTGATCCAGATTATTCAGGATATTATACATAAAGAGAGGATTTAAAAGGATAATTCTTCGGAAATAAATTCCGGATATACTCAACTACAGTTGATAGAGTGGCCGGTATTCAAAGGACTTTTGTGATCCTTTTTAATATCATTCCAATATAGTGAAACAGTGGATTTTGAGAAATCTGAATTATTTTTTTTTAAACTAAGGAACAACATTAGAACCGTGGATAGTGTAGTACACTACATTTTTAATTTACTTGAAATTTGTTTTTGGCGTAATTAACGTAACTAACCGATTGAAAATATAAACTAAAATATCTTAATATTCATACATAGTTAATTATAAAAACTATGCATATATAAAATCGCTCATACATTGATAAGTGTGGATTCTGTTATTATGTGAAATTCAATTCATTTAATAGCAAGATTCACACATCTCCCTAACTTATGTATATACTCAAACTCATACATACAATCTAATACATTCACACACAAATTCACATTCTCTAACTAAATCCCTAATCATATAATAATTTTAACTAAACAACTATAAGTCTACGGTTATCCGGCGCCTGATGACTTCGATGGACCTAATCAAAGTGAGTTTAAATAAATTTTAATATTTAAATCCTCTATATTCTTATACATATTTTCACATCCTCACAAGTTCATATCATATTGTGATTATTTAGATCACTGAATATTTGTTAAATTACAGATTAAATTATTAAATATTTAAAGTAAATGCATAATAATATTTTTTTAAATAAAATATTCATAATATAATTCAAAGATACACTCTTAAAACTACATAATATTTTTTTTTATCATTCAATTGTATATCACAAACTACTTCTTATTTAATGTAAGTTTTTATTATTAAACACCGTCCTAAACCTGCATTAAAAAAAAAAATATTAATAAACAAAATAAACTTTTTAGTATTATAACGTTATCGAACATGAAATAATAACTTATTTAATTTAATTTACGAAAGGTGAAGTTGGAAGTATAGGGTAGATTAAATTCAATTAAAATCGGGCTAACAGGACATTTAAACATGTTAGCAAGGAGGGTGGGTTTGAGACATGAGTAGATAACTACATCTAATTCTACTCAAAATTCCGTAAACTGTTTTTTTTTATTTTTTTTTTTTTTTGGTTTCTTATTTTTATGTTTATATGTATGTGATTGGTTTGTTTCTTGCTACCTAAAGTATAAAATCATTTGTAACTGAATCATAACTTTCCACTTTAAGTATATGGGAATACTCCACACCCAACGACGAGCATAGCCGTAATTAATAGGTAGCCCAGAACCCATAAAAATTTATATTCTTACCCCGATTCGTTACAACGTGTAGACTTCAAATTAGTGTTATATCAATCTTATAAGATTTTTTATAAGAGCGTTATTATAAGAAATCCTATAACAACATTATAACATGAACTGTCAAAAAACTACACGTACATGAAAATAAATTAGTATGCATGTGTGAGTGTTTATTAAAATAAATGAAAAACAATGTTTTGGACAGAATTTCTGGGATTTTATATGTTTAAATGTGTTTAATTTATTTATAAATTAAAGTTTGTGTGAAAAAGTGCAAAAAAAATAAATAATTATATAAAATTAATACATGTTAACTCGATGAGAATTTGCATTAAATGAAATGTTATAAGAAAAGTAAAATTACGTTGTCCTGTTGTATGACATGAAGAGAAATATCGGCATTTTATTTTTGTTATTCTGCCGAAGTTCTCTCACATATTATATCAGAGTTAATCATCAAACAGAATAAGTCCGCAACTTCAGGTAAAATCGCTGTCAAATTAAGAAAGCCCTTAATAAAATCTACGGCAGTAACTTCAAATGCTCTCTAATTTTTGTTTTATTTTCTTTTCTGCTTATTTTTCTTTGTAGTTTTATTCATAAAATGTATGAAATTTATTGAAAGTATGGTAACATGTTTGAGAAAATATTTATTTATATGTGAGAGCATAAGAAAAAACGCTCTCAAAATAAAATAGATTCTATATATCGACTGCTTTCTGAGGCTAGTTTTTTGTGTCATTTTGTATGGAAAATGTGTTTATGCCGCAATTCTGTTTGATCATTTAGTCACATTTGTAGACGCTATGTTAAGTTGATAATTCCAAAATGTGTGTTTTGTACCTCAAATATATTTGTTAATATAGCACATATTGATCCATGTTACATCTGAAAATGAAGCTACAAGTATTAGCTCTTATCTTAAATTTATTATTTCTGTCATGTTACGGAAAACATCACCAAATGATCCAACTGATTCGAAATACACAGCAAAATCCATAAAAAAAATATTAAAATAAATACAATTATACAAAAATGCTTTAGTGATGTACATACAGTCAAATCGAATCGAAAAAAGATAGATATTCAAATACTCATTTCATTCTTTTTCTTTGTTCATCATATTATTTTTACTTTTACTTCATAGAAATGTTTATCTGTTTTCCTTCCATGTCAGAGGATAATATTTTTTAAATTAGGTTGCTTTACTTCAAGATAGGTAAAATTTATTTAATAAAATAAAAAATTATTTGAATACTAGAATGAAATTGTATTCGATGTTGTACATCATAAGCCAAGGTGTATTTAAACAGGTGGCAGCGTTACTTCAGCTGATAATTTTTTGCTCTATGTGCTTTGTAGCTAACGAATGTCAAAAACTTCGTTTTGTTTTGGTTTTGGTACAATTATTTTTGTGCTTTTGACATTCTTCGGTTCTTTACACAGCTATGGTTGCCGTATTTCTGTATAACAAATCCTTACGCAGTCACCTGTATAATTACACCATGTCATAAGCTGTGAAGTGTTTTTTGAACACGTTGGTGTTGCCAGTATTTAATTAAAGTTGTATTTTGCATATAATTTCTTAACAAAGCAATGTTAGCCTTAAAGACCTTGGCAACTACTATGAACTTTAAAGCTAAAGTAAAATATTTTTTTGCATAAGGGGGAAAATCGCTCGTGCTTGGACGTTTAAAATCGTAATATATTTAAAAGTGTTTTAAATTTAATACAATCAGTGAATTCCGCTGTTATAATTTTTAATTGAGCTCTAAGTTGCAAAAATTTATGGTGTTTCTGCTCTTACAGTAATACCTGATTTACATTAAGCATTTACATTTTTCATGAAATTAGTTGCATGAAATTTTTTTCATTTGTCAATAGCAGGCCTGGAGAAGCAAATCTGTTAAAAAAAAAGTGGCAGAAATGCTTTAGAGATTCATGCTACGTCATTTTTTTATATATCAATCTCTTCTATAGCGCTGCTATTAACAAATAAAAAAATTTTATGAAATTTCATGAAAAAATGCTTAATGTAAATCAAGTATAAAGAGGCCCATAGACACATACTGCTTACAGCTACTGCCGATGCACCCTTGGTGGTATACGTGTGTGATTGATATTTTCAGGGTCGCTGAAAACGAATATGTCATTCATCTATTTCTCTTATGAAGCGTTTTCGAGATATTCGCGGAAACGTGTTTTTTGCAGCTTACAAAGATATTTCTAAAAATCTTGAGAACTGTTTATCTAAATTTAACAAATTTTACATCGTTGAAAAGCTATGTTTTTCTTTTAACTATCTCCCCATATTTATAGCGTGTTGATCGTATAAAAATTCACTGGGTTACGGTTATTGTTTTCCCGGGAAAAAATTTCCCGATTTCCCGGGATCCCGCGAAATAATAAAAAAAAATGTTGACGACTTTAAATATAGAAAAGCTGCTTTAACTTTGGCATTTGTGAAAATTTATAGCGAGCAGCGATTTTTCCAACAAATTTTAGCTTTAAAGATATATTTTGCCACATATATTGATGCTTTAAGCAGGAACATAACAGTTATAAGAGAAATGGCGAGAAGTTTTTATAACCATTAATAAATTTAAATAATGGTTATAATCGTAACCAATATACATATTTATGTAAGTGAGAAATATTTTTTTGCTATAAATAACTACGAGTATTATAGCAACAAAAATTTTTTTTTGGTTACCAATGACCATTATCGAAATTAATTTTATTTTTCGGTTATCGCTAGACGAATACATATCGTATTGTTACGGAAATGGCTGTCGACAAGGTTAATGCAGCATTATGCAAATATATTCCAACAGGGTTAATGTAAGTGCTACGCGAAAATATTCCTACAGGGTCAATAAAAAAAGAATTATCTGGAATAATAGCAATCACATTTGATTGCAATCGATTTGATTGCAATTAATTTGATTGCAATTAAATCTTAATTGCAATCAAAATGAAATCAGAATCAAAATAATCGTTCTCTTCAAACGAAACTCCTTCTTCTAGAAATAAATCTGATTCTGATCATTTTGAATTGCCAATAATGGTAATTTTTGTTTGAAAAATGTTTTAAAATTACTGAACATAATTTTTAACTGCAATCCGATAAGTTTTAAATATTTTATAATATAATCTACTTTGGGGGATTTTTTTTTTACCATCGTAGTTGACTCAAGTGTCAAATTGCTAATAATATTAATTGTTAAAATTGAACAAATTAAACGAAAATTTTGATCAGAATGTCAGAAGTTTTTGGTGATTTTTCATCCGATGATTATGAGGAAGAAGAAGAAGGTATAGCACAATTACATACATACATATGTATGTATATAAAAATATTTTATTAAGAAAATAATATATTTTCCCTTTTAGGTAAACCAGTTATTTTATCGGAAACACAAGAGAATCCCACCCATGCAAGCTTTCATATGTACCTCACAGATACGGACACATCGTTTGAAATGAAATTTGAAATTCGGTATCCGACTTTGAAATCCACATTTATGAGATTTAACGCACCTTTACCATCATTCGCTGCAGTAGAAAGGTTATTTTCGTTTGCAACGTTGCTAAATTTTCCGCGTCGAGGATCACTTTCAGATAGCAACTTTGAAAAGCTACTCCTATTAAGAGCAAACAGACAGCTATCTAGTGGAAAAAATGCTCAAATTCATGAAAACTGAAATATTTTCCACATTGTTTTTTTAATGTTATGTTTGTTATCACTTTTCCCAATAGAGGCACGAAATTAATATTTTTATTTTCACTTTTCCGCTAAGATATGCATTAGAATTTGTTGGTTTCCACCACAAATTTAGTGGTTTCCACTAAAATCTGGTGCTTTCCACTAATACTATGGAGGATCCTATAGCCCGTGCATTTTCAGGACACAAAGGTCAAAACCGCAAGCTTAAACTCAACCTCTCTAAGCACTCTACAATATTTTATTGAATGCTACCTCTTTAGATTTGATTTCAGGCAAATTTATTGAAATCCTATGATTTCAACAAAAATTTGATTGCAATCAAATTGATTGCAATTAAATTGATTGCAATCAATGATTTCTAAAAAAAATGATTTCAAAATGATTGCAATCACGAAAGATTGCAATCTTGTAATGATTTCATTTTGAAATCTGAAATAATTTTGAAATCAAAAGAATGAAATCAGTATGGCTGAAATCAATTTGATTGCAATCACGATTGCAAATTTTTACAGCTCTGATGCCTAGCACATACATACAGTGGCGACAATTTAAATAGCCCGTTTACATAAATTACCAGTAATATTGTACAAAATCTCTTTTTTCTTTTACACACTAACAGCCAGTTCCAGAATGTCGAAAGAAAACTTAGGCGAAAGATAAGCAGTCACTCACTTTCGTTCGAATCAGCGCCCCAATAACATTCGACTTGTCGTTCGCCTGGTTTTACGTTTCTAACGTAAGCCGTATACCCGTTGTCAAATATCCATATTGCCACATCAACAATTTCACACATTCATCGTCAAATGATAATAAAAAATCGTTTAAATGTGTAAATTGTGCTTTAAAAAATGAAACTCTGTTCTAATTCTAACCTGCAACAAGTGGCACCCAAAAATAAATTAAAATAAAGAAACTTACACTACATTTACACATGAAAGTACTTTCTTGAAATTTTTGTATACGTATTATGAATAAAAATTTTAATGAAAAAAGTTACTTTCATGAAAACTTCTTGTTCGTTTTCATAGGAAAGTGAAAGTTCATTTTAAAAATGTCGTCGAAACGAAAAGTTCCATTTCTATTGCTTTGTTTATTACTTAATTAGAGTTACCCAGATTATCGCATAAACACATTTATAGGGCAATAAGTCGGAATTAATAATTATTATTGTTAATATTTTAATAATATTATTGTTTTAAATAGACACGAATTGTCTTCTTCATGTATATTTGAAGATACGAAATTACAATTTATTTAAATATTTATACAAAATAAGAATAATTTATAATAATTATTTGCCACAATCCCATATATTTGTACAAATCTTTAAAGGGGGTAACACTGTCAACATTTTTTCATTTTACTTTCTTTACAAAAATTACATCAAAAATTTACTTTCTTGAAAAAATCGTTGAAAGCTGAGTGGAAATTAAAAACTATGTGAGTGTGGTAGTGAAAACATGTGATTGTATTGCTACTTTCTTGCAATTAGTTTCATGTGTAAATGGTAGGTTAACAAAAAAATTCTTGTTAGGTATAAAAATTACACATAATTACTCATTGGTTTTTATTTATGATAAATAAAGACCCAAAAAAACACAAGTCATGCAAAATTTTGTGAAGAATCACCCAAATGTAAAAATGACCAACAGCCCATTTATTTAGGTCATTATTCGTTGTCATTTGGGTGATTGTCATTATCTTTAGGTCTTTCAAAAATACCAACAGACCCAAAAGTGTTCTACCTAGCCGGCCTTTGGTCGGGTGCAATAATTTTCTCTTCTGTGCATACATAAATACATTGATATGAAAGTACACATGTATGCGCAACGGCGACTTCGTAGAGTAGTAGTATATTTTTTTGTTAAACTGGCTTTTGTCCGATCTTAAGAACTCTCTCCTCTAGGTATGGACATATGTAAATACATATACATATATTGTTACTTTATTTATGTATGTATAATATACCGAATACCGGCTCCGCTCAGCAAGTTTTCTGTATAGCCGGATGTCTTAAGGATTTTCACCTCTGTGTATGTAGAACAACTGATTAGATAAATAAATACGGCCTTATGTATAAGAACAAACTGGCATGAAGTTAGCATAGGTGACGTCATTGAACTAGGCGGTGCTAACGAGTTCCTCCACACAATTTGGCATTAAAAATCGGCGCATAATGTAGTTTTAACCCACTTTTAAATCCAAATGTGATTTATGCTAACTTCTTGACCGTTTTTTCTTATACATAAGACCGATAGCTTCTAACCAACTTTCATTATAACTAGCGGAAGTGGTGGTAGGCAGAAAATCTTTACTCATCAAAGCTGTTGTCTAACACATATACATACCTAGAGAAGAGTATCACAAAGACCAGCCAAAGGACGCATGCCTCTTCGGACAGTAAGCCTACAGGAAAAATACACTTTTCAATTATATCTTTTCCATGAATCAGAATTTTGTGAAGTGTAGGTGGCATATTGTACCACTCGTACAGTGCAACAAACTCTTTTGCCCTCTCCAGACAAAAATCACCAAACATGTTTGGATCTACTGCCTCTATGATTGTTATAGCTTCGAGAATTATTGAAAACCTCTTGATTATGTTTTCATCTAGACCCATGATTTCGGAAATCAAAGCAGGATTAGCAAAGAATCTTCGTGACGTATTTCCTGAATTTGTCGTACCAGAGCCTTGCTTAACAGTATCAACCTGTATTCCAATTTTCTCTTTAAGTTCACGCTTTATCAAACATTTTCGGGCTTCTTTTATCGGACGAGTATTTGAGTCGACTCTCCCACGTTTAAATTCAATATTATAAACTACATGCAAGCGACACTCCATCAACTTAATACGCGCATGAAGTTGTGACATACCAAATTGCAGTGCTTGTTCATTTGCGGGCATAGCTTCAACTTCTTCGATTTTATTCATCTTGGATGTTGAGGCTCCACAAATAAAAAAAGAAGATGCTGCTGATGTTTCTGTTACTGATTGTGCTGTCCTGCCGTCAATCATTGTAAAATATAATTCATGTTTTACTTTAAAGTTACGATTATTTACTGTTAACTCAAATTCTTTTAGTTGAGATATCTCCTCATCGACTCTTCTCTTTTCTTCTCGTATAACTTGTCTCTTTAACGTATGCAAACTTTAGTGTTCTACAATACTGTGTGGAAGAAGGTTTATTGTTGTTCTATACTAATTTATTTATGTTATCACTTAATGATAATTTGAGTGGTACAACTGATGTCATATATAAATGAGAGTCAGAATTTTTTTTTTTTTTTAATTCTGAGAATCATAAAAAAAGTCATCAATGTTTTTTCCAAAGAATTTTGTGCATATCTCGAACAAATTTTTTAAATTCATACCTTTACTTAATTGTGAATAAAAGAGAAATGCGTTCATCGATTTTCATGATTTTTGTCTCATTTTGTTCATAGGTTATGCGACTTTATGTGAAAAAAAAATATTTTTTTCTTCATACATTTATTTATAACTGCGAAACTTTTGCTTATGTAGCGAAACGTTATATAAACAGATGAAAGTAATTGTAATTTTTGATTTTTCTAAATTTTTTTAAGCAAAATCCGACTAGTGATTCTTGAGTTATGTTAAACAAAAGAGCCTTATCAGAATAGAATCGCGAATCAATCAGCTGAAAAATGTTGTACTGTGTAATGCAACAAATTGAGAGGTGGCACCTGGTGGCACCTGGTGGCACTTGAAATGTATTTAAAAAAAAAACAGATATGAGACAATGTATTAGTAGTGATTTCTAACTGTGGGAAAGTATGGCTAAAATTGCAGGTCCAAATGTTTGGAGAAAAAGGGATTTTTGTTATATGTTCATAAAAATAAACAAACAAAAAAAAACTTAAGTCTCTGAAAAGTTTATTACCCCCGACCAAAAAAAGGGGTGGTACTTGTATGTTTTACCGAACCAACTTAATTTAAACCTAAGAATTTTAAAACGAATATTATTTTATTATGTGAGCTAACGTTTTCTTTTTATTTTTAAAAACGTACAGCCGTTTGGGCTGTACGTGGACACGGACAGACACACAGATACACAGACACACACTACACTACTTATAACACCCCTTTTTTTGTCGGGGGTTAAAAATAAAAAGAAAACGTTAGCTCACATAATAAAATAATATTCGTTTTGAAATTCTTAGGTTTAAATTAAGTTGGTTCGGTAAAACATACAAGTACTGAGTTTGAGACGGCTATAAAAAAAACTAGCAGTCAGATCGGAGTAATTCTTTTTGATTTGATTGTACCATTTAGTCTAAAAATATCACTGCATGAAGAGTATGTTGACAATTTGACTTTTTTCCGCGAAATCCCCAGTGTGCGACGTCTCATGCAAGATTCATGTCCAAGGCCATCTATTATCTAAAAATTTATATTTACAACGCACACTAAAATTTCTGAGAGTCGCACAGTGTTCGATTTCAGACATTAGGACGATAAAAATAAAAAAATTAAGTTAATTAAAAATTTAAATTGACCACACGGTTTGCAAGCGAAGACCCAGACTAGCTTAAAACTATATGATTCTTGTATATCTTTCAGTTTGTATGCTTATAACGGTACTCTAAATGACATGTTAAAAGAAAAATTGAAAAACACAAAAACACTATGCGTATTTTATGCAAGTTCAAAAGTAAATAGAAGGCGTTGTAGATCCGATATTAATGTCTTTTTTTATTCAATTGTAACTTTTAACGTTTTCTTAACTAACACACAAAAACACATTAGCGGAATTCACTGTTTGCCTTGTAGATCTTTTACATATTGTAGCTTTGGTAAATTTTGTTAAATTTAAAGTAGGGATGTAACGAATACCAGTTTAGCGAATGCGAATGCGAAAACAAATAATACATTTTAATTGTTGCGAAAGCGAATGCGAATGCGAAAGCGAATGCAAACATTACAATACGTTAAAAAAATCATATGAAAATAAATTTATCTAAGAACATGAAGTTGTGTTTGTATACATAGATATAAAGATTTATATCATTTTAAAGGAATTTCTGCACAGATGTGCAGAATCTATATTTCATTGAAATCGGTTTAGTATTTTGGGAGCTACCCACCTAGCATTTGGCTGATAATTTTTTGCATAAATCTTTTTCTGATTCTCCTGAGATCACTTTTGATGATTAAAAACTGATTTATCACTTAGGTGATTGAAAAAGGATTCAGGGCGATTTAATGATTTAATACTACCAACAAATTGCTCAAAAATTAATCAGCAAATCGTATCATAAATGATTCTTAGGTATGATTCATCTGTAGGGTACCATTTTCTCACAACGGGAGTATCATTTATGATCGAAAAATGAGCTCATATGCGGTTGTTTTTCCCGTCAAGCTGATTCGGAAAAGATTCGATTATGATACAAAATGCTAGCTGGGAGGTTTAATAAAGAGATTTTGTTTCTGTTTAGAATACGGACGATTGTGTAGTCCGTTTGGTATATCTAGTATTTATTAATTTATTAGAAATAAAAATTGTTAAACTGAAAGATATATGAAATCATATTAAAATAAGTATAGATAATAATTAAAAATTAATTTACAAAATGTTAGGCAATCAACCCATTCGTACTTTGGCCCTAAGACCTTGAACTAAGTTCAACATTTCCTGTAAAATGCTACCAAAATACATATTAAGAAAAATTGGAATGAATTGTTCATGAAAAATTTTTCCAGAAGTAGTACTCTGTTCATCTTGGGAAAAACATATGAAATATATCTTCAAAATTTTAAGTTTTCATGCGAAATAATATGAGTGGCACTTGTTTCGCAAAAAAAATTACAACAAAAAGAAGGATTAGTTAATATTTTTGCATTTAAAATTTTTTGAACGAAGTAATGGTAAGCACCATTTTTTAAAAGTTTTAACAGATTAGTCTTAAGTAGAAAATATTTTCGCGCAATTCAAACTGAAAATATTCAAAATTCAAATATTCAAAAACTGGAAAATATTTCCAATATTTTTGTCTTTAGTATTCGCTTTAAATATTCGCATACATTTTAGCGAATGCAAATGTACAACAACAATTTACCAAAGCTACAAGATGTAAAAGATCTACAAGGCCAACTGTGAATTCCGCTATTATTTTCTAATAAATGGTAAGTTTTTTATTAAGTGTTAAGCTACGTGAGTTTTTTTACAATTATTACCAAACAAACTAACTTTGTCAGACGAAATCTTTTGATCTCCATCCGTTTCACCACATCCCTAAACTTTTCTGTAATCTTTCAACCTTGCTGTTATAGACTTTATATAAAATTCCTGCCTCAAGCTGCCCCACAAAATTTTTTCAAAAGTACAATATGAGCCGCAACTCAGAATAAGTTATTATTATTTTTTTATATTATTGTTAATTTATGAAATTTGTTTTACTTTTTGTATTGTAAAATATGTCTGAACATAAATATAAAGTACATACTTTGTGAATACCCCTAATATATAAATAAATTTAACATTAAAAAATTTAATATAAAAATACAAAAAATAGGACTCTATCTTGATTATTTACAAATTTATGATTTTTGTCGTTCTAAATTCTTAAATCGAATACTGTGAGTCGGTTGAATGGAATTCCTAATATATGCATTTGTTTTCATTTTTCATTTCATTTATTTAATTAATCGAGCCCATAGGCCAAAATAGAGATATGTAACTGATAATGGCGATTTTTGGCTATTTTGATAAAAAAAAAATATCTACAGTGCTATTGGAAAAATTCGGAACCATCTGAGGTCAGTTCTAGTTGAACCTTCATAGTAAACAGACGTTATATCGGATTTTTTTTACATACATACGAAACAAAAATAATAAAAAAACAACAAAATCAAAAATCATACAAAAAAAATATTCGTAATAAATATTCACCTTGATAAATAAGCTTGTTGGCTTTACTGATATTTTTTACATAGCAAGAGATAACAAAAACAAAACAACCGCAAGCAAACACAAACAAAGTACCCTTGAGGAATACTCTATATGAGTACCTCAAAGGAAAAAAATTGTGAAGTGAGTTCTAACGGCAGAAATGCCTATTTTACTGTGAGTTCTGAAACTCTTAATGAAAACATTAAAAATAAAAAATCGAATGATAGCCTTTTTCTAACGGAAAAGCCACATTTTCGTCAGCGATCAACTTCGCTTTGTCCAATGCCAACTAGTGAATCGTTATCATTACCATTGCCTAGTACTTCTACATTTAACTCAGCGATAGCATCCGCTTCGGGCCCATGGTCATCACTTAACCAAGTTGTCACTGAAGATAAGAGTAGCCCAAAACCCAAGGTGCAAGTCGGAATGGAGAGATATATAACTGTTTTAAAGCGCGGGCGAAGCCCAAATTCTACTAAAATTGCATCTGCTCAAAAGAAGTCTAGGGATAACAGCGCATCTTCTACCAATCGTCAAAATCGTTTTTCATTATTGCAAGACAAAAACGACAAGCCCGCTGCACCATCGCAAAAGTCTTTTAAGCCACCACCTATTTATATGAGAGAGAAAAATTCTAACGCACTCCTAAAAAAAACTACTGTCAACCATTGGTGAAAATAATTTTCACATCATTCCAATTAAACGAGGTAATATTGATGAAACTAAAATCCAAATATATGATGAAAAAGATTTCCGATAAATTGTTAATGAGTTTGAAAAAAATAAAACAAATTTTTACACATACCAACTTAAGAGTGCTAAATAGAGATCGACCGAAGGCGTTTTTTTTTGGCCGAAGCCGAAGCCGAACTTCGGCTAAAATCCTAAACTTCGGCCAAAACCGAAGCCGAAGCCGAATGTTTTAAATTTTAAAAATGATACTTGTTTTATATGAATTAAGAAAAAAGTTTGCTTTTTTGAGATCACTGAAATAGCTGTAATATTTATTGGATACATAACAAGAAAAATAAAACTATTTTGCAATTTCTAGATTGCTTTTTCATATGATCACTCACAAGAACGTCCAAGTAAAAGAAAATAGAAAGCAACAGGGTTATATTTCAAAGCAACCCTATCAAAACGTTAAACACAATAGAAACTGTCGGTGAGCAACGACCAAAAATAATGTTATTTTTCAAGCTTGGAATGAAAAATATTCGGCTTCGGCTAATCGGCCGATTTTTCCAATAGGCCGAATGTTGGCCGATTACCAATTTTTGGCCGAAGGCCGAAGCCGAAGCCGATTAATCGGTCGAACTCTAGTGCTAAAGGCCTACAGATAGTATTAAAGGGCATAGATTCATATGTTGAACCTGAAGAAATAAAATGTGCATTTATCGACCAAGGATTTAAGGTAAAAAATGTTACTAACATAATTAACAGAGAAAAGGTCCCCCAACCCCTATTTCGGGTTGAACTGGAAAAATCACAGTTGAAGAGCCACGTAAGCGTTCAGGTCCCGTACAGTGCCATAATTGCCAAGAATATAGCCATACAAAAACTTACTGCAATTTACCTACAGTTTGTGTTATCTGCGGTGAATTGCATGGTACTGCTAGCTGTACTAAGCCAAAAAATCAAGCAGAAAAAAATGCAGTAATTGTGGAGGTAATCACACCGCTAACTACAGAGGATGCCCTGTATATTTTTTCGTTAAACAGGCTATGGGTCCATGACCTAAACTAGCTCCATTTCAATCAGCAAACGCTTGCTCCGCCACTTTTCCTAACTAGCCAACCAGTTACTTCACGTGTATCGTATGCCGATGCTGCTAAGATTAGTTCTATTCTCACACAAAATGTTCCACTGCCAAATAATTCAACGAATGCAAACTCAAGCTTTAACTTTAGTCGCCTTGACGCTACTATTGGGAATCTGGTGCTAACTATAAACAATAAATATGACTAGCATGATGCAAGAAATGCCGCGAATGCAGAACACACTGCTTCAAGCATTAGTCAACAAGCCATGAACACGTTAAAAATATGTTTCTGGAACGCAAACGGCATCGCCTACATAAAAATTAAATTGAGCACTTCGTCATGGAAAAAAGTATTGATATAATGTTGGTCTCTGAGACTCATTTAACTTCGAGAAGCTGCTTTAAAATAAATGGTTACACTCTATATGATTCAAAGGACCCGAGAGGGGAGCATGCGGTGGATCAGCAATTCTAATTAAGTCAAGACTCAAGCACTATATCTTTGAGAACGTTAGTGAAGAATATATGCAAGCTACGAATATTTTCGTAGAAAATTTTTGTGCGAATTTCGTGATATCTTCAATTTACTCACCTCCCAGATTTTCAGTTACCGAAGATCAGTATGAGAAGTTCTACAAATCGCTTGGATCTTGTTTCGTGGCAGCTGGTGACTACAATGCAAAACATACGTACTGGGACTCGCGTCTTGTTACACCTAGAGGTCGAGCGTTGTTTAATACAATTTCAAAAATCGGCTTAGATGTCATTTCGAGTGGGCAGCCTACTTACTGGCCTACTGACGTAAGAAAAATTCCAGATGTTATAGATTTTGGCGTCACGAAAAATATTCATAGGGACTTAATTCACGTAGAGGCCTCTCTAGATATGTCCTCCGATCAATCTCCCACAATAGTTACAATTTTCAACCCACTAAGGAGTGATTTAACAACTGGCTAGGATTAAGAAAATATGTATATTAGTAATCACTGCGTAGAAAACATTCAGCTAAGATCATATGATGATAAATTTAATATTGCCAATCTTAACGAAAATATTAAACAGGTTGCTGAACATGCCACTACCTCCTATCCGCAGACTGGCTTTAATAGAATTTATTCTACGGAAATTGAACGTCTTGTATGTGAAAAAAGGAGAGCTAGAAGAGAATGGCAACAACACAGATCACCCCTAAATAAAATCAGACTTTAAGAATGTACTAAACGACTCAAAGAGCTGCTATCGTCGGAAAAGACTGCATTACTGGAAAAGTATTTAGAAGGTCTTGATGTAACGTCAACATCGAATTACTCTTTATGGCGCGCTACTAGGAAATTTTAAAAGACCCGCTGATCTTAAATCACCACTGCGTACTTCGACCGGAGGCTGGGCAAGAAGCGATAGTGAGAAAGGTAACTTATTTTCTGAGCATTTCAAATCTGTATTCACTCCCAATTCATGTACGGGTGCTGCCGATTTACCGAGTGTAGTCTCTCTACCCCTTCGTCCCTTAAGGATTAAGATGCGTGAACTACAAAAAATAATTGCTGAACTCGACCCGAAGAAAGCTCCAGGTATTGATGGCATTAGTAACAAGATGCTGATGAATTTGCCTCATATTGCAATAAGAATCTTACCAAGGCTGAGTCATATAGGCCTATAAGCTTACTTTCAACAGTTTCAAAGGTTTTCGAAAATCTGCTCATGACTAAATTGTCCAAAATTTTAGCTGATAATGGGTGTATCCCGGACCATCAATTTGGTTTTAGAAGTCAGCATAGCATCATTCAACAAACGCATAGATTGGTCCAAGTTGTAAGAAGAAGTATTGTTCTGCTCTCTTTATTGATGTTTCATAGGTATTCGATAAAGTATGGCACGAACGCCTAGTTTTAAAATTGAAGACATACCTACCAATAAACATACAAAAGCTTTTGGAAAGTTATATTATTGATAAGAAGTTCACCGTTGTGGAAGGAGAGTTCACGAGTGTGCCCGAATCTATATCTTCCGGTGTGCCACAGGGTAGTATTCTGGGGCCAGTCTTGTATCTAATATATACTTGTGATATGTCTGTGAGCAATAACATCCACACTTCTACATTTGCCGATGATACAGCCTGCATGAGTATGCACAAAAACCCTGATGAGGCATACCGCAATCCCCAAGAACACATTACCCAACTTGAAATATGGTTGAACTTATGGAGAATTAAAGTAAATGAACAAAAGTGTGTCCATATAACGTTTACCCTAAGAAAATATACCTGTTCCCCCATTCGAATCAACAATCAAAATATTCCTCAACATTCTCAAGTGAAATACCCTTGGAATACACCTTGATCGAAGGCTTACATGGAAACATCATATTGACTCTAAGTTAACCCAAATGAAACTTAAATTAACTCAAATATATTTGTTAATTGGCAGAAATTCAACACTCAGCCTAGACTGCAAACTTTTGATATACAAGACGCTTTTGAAGCCAATATGGTGCTATGGAATTCAGCTATGGGGCACTGCTTCAGCTTCAAATGTTGAGAAAATCCAACGAAGGTAAAACAAAATTTTACGTTTGATAACATCTCCATGGTACATCAAAAATTAAAATATACATCGTGATTTAAATATGCCACTAGTGACTGAAGAAATTGCAAAATACGCAGGCAAATATTTAACAAAACTCGAATCACATCCTAATCCGCTTGCTCGTAATATTTTGAACTTTACTGGACACATCCGCCTAAAAAAGAGGGACACAAGGGCTCTTATACTCAACACTCCAGATGGGACTGCTTAAAAATACTTCTTTTTTTTTCCTTTTTGATTATCACTACTTATGTTATAAATAAAACTATCACTAAATTTATGTCCTATACTGGTCGGGCCTTATAATCAGAGATAAAGGAAAATATGGTTTTGGCGTTGCAAAGAGTACGATAAAGATGTTGATATTTTCCCCTCTAAAAGAGTGTGCGAATTACAATTATTCGCACCCAAGGTTTTTAAGCAAATTTTTTTTCTCGTGGATTTCTTACTCTTATATCCGTCAAATTGGATTAAGACCGAAGCATTTTGTAAAGGGGAACAGATGAGTACTGATGTGAATGATACCGCCGAAAGAAAGGTCAAACTAGCTAATAACTGACTTTAACAGATGCTTAACACACAACGAAGCTGATAAACAGTACTTGTTACACATTGTAGAGGACTACCGTAAGGAATTTCCAGCCTATACAAAATCTTCATTGATTTAAAATAAAATTAATAAGCGTATTAAATAAATATTAAAGAAAACCATTATATTTATAGTATTTCTTAATAAAAAAAATTATAAAATGCAAAAAAAAAAAGAGTATTTGGTGAGTTTTAAAAACGTTGACCTTTGACCTTTGACCTCATGATGCCAACGTTGCCACCATCCACCATCAGCCTGCAAATTTGCTACATCAATCTTGGCATAAAATCGCATACCCGCATTCAACTTTCCAAAAAAAAGTGTTTGACGTCAGGTCTAATGTGTATACTTTAATAAATAATAATAAAGTTTTCCCGCACTGCCGTCCTTGGGGCGGGTTTAAGGATCTTCTCCGCCTTGGTGTTTCCCGGCAAATTTTTTCCCTCATTTTACAATTTCATGAAAGATGTTCTCAAAAGCTTTAAAATTATACCAATATTAGTCATATTCGTGATTCTTCATGAGACCAGTTTGGCTAAGTTTGCTGCAATCGGTTATATGAATAATCACCAAAGTGAAAATGTAAAAAAATTGTGTGATTGTTTATCGACTTTGGACGACTCAACATTTTTAGATATTTCATAATAAATAATTTACAAATTTCCGCAATATGTTAAAAAAACTAAAAAAAAATTTTGGGCTATTATTCATTCCCATTCGGGCAATTGTACGTAAGGCCGGGTTTAAATCGGTGTGCCAAGTGCCACACAAGCGTAAAAAAGCGTAACCACTAATTACTAATGAAAAACTGTTTGATTCAGACATGTATTTATTAAGTTAAATAGTTCCATACACATAACTAATAGACAATTTTATAGAATCCAACATGATTGGAAACTGTTTAAATCAATAAATACGTCTGAATCAAACAGCTTTTCATTAGTAATTAGTGGTTACGCTTTTTTGGGCACATGGTACACATATGTAAACCCAGCCTAAGGAATCAGTTTTAACAACTCAACTTAGTAATAAGTTGATTACGCTTTTTTGGGCAAATGACACACAACAAATACCAGATGTAAACTCAGCCTAATGAACAAACGCTAAAAACTTTTGGGCGATTTTTCATGGAAGCATTTTTCATATGAAAAATCTCCCAAAAATTTCAAAATGAAAAATCACCCGAAAAAAACTAAAAATTGCTAAAAATTTGTATGGAAATTTTTTTATTTTTAGTTTTGGGCGATTTTTCATGGAGCTCATTATTTCTCCCATTATATATGTATATAATTAACAACTTTTCCCGATTATGTTTTTTTTTTTGTTGGAAAAGAAAACACCTTCAGGGCAATCATGAATAAAATTCCGCGTGAAATTTTTCCCGTGGAACAATTCCAACTAACAGGGAATATAAAAAATTCTAATTGGAAAAGGGAGAAATATCACGCGGAATTTTATGATTTCATGATTTTAAGATTTTAAATACAGTGTTGGAAAACACATTTTGAACTAGATTCGTACATTTGAACAATCAACGAAATCTATGAAAGTATCAGTGCTACACAACAGTTTCACTAAAATTTTAATGAAATAATAAACTTTAAAAAAAAGAACAAGTTTGCCATCTTGAATTATTCAGAGTTAAAAATTTATTAAAAGAAAAATCAAAAGTCGAAAATTCAAATGACAAAACATTTTGGACTATACAATATTATTAATATTTTGTAGAGAATCCTTTGTTTTCAAGCACATCCTTGCATCCTTTTGGCATGGAAGCAATAAGGTTATCATCTATTATCTCTGTGTCTATGTTTTTCCTAGCATCCGATATGGCTTCGAATAGTTTATTTTTAATCTCCACACACATCTTCGCTATTTATGCTCTTGTTTGCAATTTCCCAGAGATTTTCGATTGGGTTAAGATTTGGGAATTGCGCCAGACCTTTCGTTCAAAACCAATCTTTGATACACCTTGCTGTGTGCTTCGGGTCATTGTATTGTTGGAATTGCCATGAAAGGCAATTAGAGTGAACCGATGCCCGCACCAGAAAAACATCCACAGGCCATTACGTGTCCGCCTCCGTGTTTTACAGTCCCCTTACAGTACAAAGAGTCTAATATTTTATTAACTGGTCTACGTATTCTAATATTTCCAACTAAGTGTTTTAAATTAAATTATTTTCGTCCGAAAATAATTTTTCCATTTATTTACAGACCAGTTTATGTGCTCTTTAGCAAACTTTATGCGAGCTACTCGCTTTTTCTTAGAAATAAATGGCTTTTTTGCAGCACGATAACTTTTAAGTCCGGCGTCACAAGTCCTTCTTTGAACTGTCCTGCTACCTATTTTTAGGTTAAATGCGTGTTGACAAAATCAACTGCTGATTTTTGTGGATGCTTTTTTACTTCTCTGACAATTCTTGAGTCTTCTTTGGCTGTTTGTGCATTTTGGCCGGCCACCACTGTAAATGGTCTCATCTCTGCCCGAGATTGCAAAGGTTTTTATTATAAAGCTGACAGTTTGTTTTGGCAATGAAAATTTTTCACAAATTTCTTTTTGGGATAACCATTTTGAAAATTTTTAATTATCAACTTTTTAAACTCTGCATTGTACATATTTTGTTCGAGCCATTTTTTAAATTAGCCTTAAAATAAACTCAAGTCTGCAAATTATTCACTACTAATTTTTTAACCGTCTGTCTACCTTCTTATTGATATTATCTACTGGTCAACTGGATTATTTAAAAAAAAACTAAAAATTATTCTCCTCCAACAATACCGCACTATTTTAAGAACATTGTAATAAGTACATTAAAATTTTGTCGCGTGCATTTTTTACAGCATAATATTTATGACACTGATATGGGAAGATAAAACAAAAACAAAATAACAAGTGATATGTATGTATGAACATGAAATATTGATATTACTGGTCAACTGTATTAAAAAAAAACTAAAAATTATTCTCCTCCAACAATACTGCTCTATTTTAAGAACATTGTAATGAGTACATTTGTCGCGTGCATTTTTTTACAGCATAATATTTATACCGAGTGATATTTTTTTGTTGGCTTTATTCCTGAAGGTCAAGATTTGTTATTGGAAAAGAGCTTTTACTGATGATCTCAAGAAAAATTTTTAATTTTTGTGCAGTCCAGTATGTATTGTCCAACACTGTATGAATGAACATGAAATATTTTTTCAACGTTGCATTAATTTATTTATTTTGTTGTCATAAGGCTCTAATTATGCTAATCCGTACTTATATAAATGTTATAAACTGGGGAGTAACTTGCTTTTTTAAGCTTTAACTATTAAACGGCAAAACCGAGTTCTGACACTCCGAAACCATCAACCCAATTTCAATGAAATTTAAAATATGGACATATCCATTTTTAGATGGGCATACAAGCTACTATGATAAAAGGGGCCAATTTCTACCTATTCGAACACATCAACCCGCGAAATACATGGTGTATTTTACGCCATATACGCGTAAGTCGGCTTTTAAGCAAGAAAATTTTACTTTAAGTCCTAATTTACATTCAGCAAGTCTTATTGCTAAGCTTATTAGTTTTTTAGGAGAGAGACGAGGGGAAAAGAAAAATGTATGTTCCCCTCGTCTCTCTCTTCCGACAAACTAATTAGCTTAGCAATAAGACTTGCTTAGTGTAAATTAGGACTAAAAAGTCTAGTTTGTTGGGGAGAAGAGGAAAGAGAATGAGAGCTATTTCCCCTTCCCTCCAAAAAAAAAAAAAAATCAAGACTGCAAAGTAAATTTTGCGCGTTTAGAAGCCGTTTAAGCAAACATAAAGTTAGTTTTAAATAAATTAATGTGGAAAAATTTAATCATGGTTTTGTAATTTCATTCTGACTGCAAACTAAACATATTTGCATATGTATGAAGTATTTATACATGCATGTATGCATTTACCTATGCAGTAACTAAATCTTTATAAATGTTACTTACATCCATTACTTCCAAGTCTGATGCATCAGATTCATCTCCACTGCCGTTGGTATCATTTAATCCATAACTCTGAGACACCACGTGATAGGCTATAATATAAAATATTATTACAAAATAATACATATGAAATCCAATGTATTCGCTTGGTTTACCTTGCTCAACTAATGCACGAAAAGGTGCTACTTTACGTCTAGTGTATTCCGGATAGCGATCTTGCAAATGTTTGGTCATAACACCTACATCCAAGTAAGTTTTATCAACATTTTCTTCCAAGTACTTTCGCAGAAAGCGTATCATGAATTAGAGAAGGTAGACAAAAATTTTAGCTCACAATTTTCAATTTGCTTAACATACATACATATATATACAATTACATGGGATTATCGAACAAAACTTAACCTCGTTTTCAGTTTTACTGAAGCAGCGGGTAGCGCGAAATTGGCTACACCGGCGCCCGATTTAATGCATTCTCTTTAGAGATAGTTTTATCGGATCACTATTTTTAACTAAATTTTCATTTCACTTACCTGTTTCACTCGATTAATAATCAATGGATCATGTAATACTGGTTTTGTTTTCTTCATTTTTCAATTAATTTGTTTAATATTCCACAATCTACTTAGTTAATTATTGTATTTTTTGCACAAAATCAGATTAACTTAAGGAATGCTTCACCAAACGCGTCTATAACCACGGTTGCCAGATTTGAGGATTCCTGGTACCGAAAATAGCAAACGTTGATTGACGATATGGTCCTTAAAATCGACGATTTTTTAATAGTGGTATGGTATGGTAGCTTTTTATGAAAAATCCAGGGTTGTCAGATGTGGCGATTTCTCGCCAAACGTGGCGATTTTTCAAATTGTTTGGCGTCTAAATATTTGGTTTGGCGACATGGCGATTTTTCTGGCGATAAATAAATTTGTTGGCGATTTTTGTGGCTATTTTCAACAAAATTGAAATTCAAAATTTTTGTAATTCAGCAAAATTAGTTTGCGGAAGGATTAGTTTAAAAAAATAAATCCTTCCAAAAGTCGTCTGCAAGATTTTAAATCAACTTGATTTTGATGATTTTTCTTATATTAATTATTTTAATTAACACATTTTGAATTTGGATGAGAAAAATTTGAAAAAAACTATTTTTGGCGACTTTAATTCTACTTTTGGCGATTTTTTGTTAAATTTCTGTACGACTATTTTATAAAAAAAAGTTGTATATAAAATCAAATTTCTTATCAAATATTTATTAAGAAAAATTACATAAAATTGATTTTGGCGACTTTTGGCGATTTTAAAATCAATTTGGGGAAATAGGTCAGAAAAAATCTGACAACCCTGGAAAAATCAACTATTATAGAGCATGTCCACACGGACAGCAATTATCGGTGTTCGCTCTTAAGCAAGCCACAGACCTTGCAACCGTTGGTACAACACGCTCGATTACCAAGTTTTGTGTTTTGCGCACAAACTATACAACAACTTGTACAACATTAGCGTACAAAGCCATTTCTTAAAATTTTTACAAGAAGAAATGTAGATATTCTAAAAACAAATTAGACGCAAATTTGAATTTGTTCGCTACGTATTTTATATGACCACAACGAAAATAAGAACAAAATTAAATTAAGTTGTACAACAAACTCCTAATTCTTACAACCTGCCTATAAAACTTGGCAAAAAAATCAAATATTTTTAATCTTTTGTACAACCGAGACACAACTTCATACAACGACCCCACACACTTTACAGTCTCATACACAACCTGTTCATGTTGTACCAACCGTCGCATGGTCTGTGACTTGCTTTATATGCATACTATGTTTCCACCAATTTCCACTACGAGTTGAATCCCATGCTTCGCTTTCTCAATAATGTTTATGAATCATGCCGTTTACACTGCGCATTCGTTAATTTTTGCATTTTTATGTATATTCACACATACATAGATACATATCATACGCACGTATATACCCACACAATAGCCCATTCAGACTGACACGAAATTAAGCAATTTCAAGCTCAAATTACGAACGAAATTAGAAGTGTTTATACAGGTACTGAATGAGTTGATTTCGCAAACACCTTATTCACTGCGGCAGATATTGAAGTACTTTTTTCAGTTAAATAAATTCTTTGCTAGTATAATTTTTCTTTCAAAAGTAGTCAAAAATACAACAATCTTCAATCTTCTTTTAATTTTATATTGAATTTAAAAATTTTTATTTATTTTATTTGTTGTTTCTCATTCATTAAATTAATTCATGTTTTAGTACAAAAACAGATTTGAATATTGTAGTTTCTTATTAATTTCATCGAAATTAAGTTAAATAACTTAATTTGGAAAATGTCAAAATATATAGGAAATTACTTATTTTTAACTTGATTTCGACCGAAATCACGAAATTTCTTAATTTGGCGTCAGCCTGAATGAGCTATAAGGATACATATATATATTCGACTCATTCAAAAATCTTGCTTTTGAAGGCATACCAATTTCCTTCTTATTTTTTATACTATTCATATATTAATAAAATTATTTATATTAAGCTCACATTATCTGTGTTTTTTGGTTTGTTTTTATTTGTTCACACCAACATACACATATACTTGATTCGCTCTCATAATTTTGTGTGGCGAAGCAAGATTGGGATGTAAAGCAGCCTTGTCAACTCGGTGCGTTTCGCACCATTTTGGATGCTTTTTTAAATTTTTTGTGCGGAAAATTCCTTAGTTGGTGCGTGGTGCGCTTTTTTAAATTTCGGTGGGTTTTTTAATTTTTGGTGGCACCAAAGCAAGTTCAACACAACTTTTTGTTTCAGTGGGAGAAAGAACTCTTTGTGCAACAAAATACGACTGTTTCAATACTATTTCATTCAACAGTACACAATTTTACAGACCACAATAGGAACAGCAAGTAATGGTGCCTAATGGTATGTTTCCACCGGCATGATTTATACAAATCATGTTAATTTCTACATGATTTACCATACATTTTGCATATGGATAAATCACCTCAAAGTGGTTGATTTATTTTAAATAATGTCGAAAATTCTATTTATGTATGCAACCCTGCGTTGCTTTTAAAATTACAAACTACATCCCTGGGTCATCCATCAATAGTGATTGACAATTTCGAAAAAATGGCATTAACATAGTGTCCACACCTGATGAATGTCAAATTTATGTCATGATGAAAATTCATAACGTATAGACTCAATTTATTAATATTATATCAGCGTTATGATATAATAATCATCAAAACTCACGGCCTGATGAATTCCTTTTGATATCAAAGGTCATTTTATGTGTTACTGTGCATTTAACGTTGATTTTTTAAACAAATTTCGTTTAAAAAGGAGGCACAAGAATTGTTTGTGACCAAAAAATAAACACGCAAATTAAATATTTTTGGCAAGTATTTTACAAATATTTGTTTGATTCATCATAATATAATATCATCAACGTCTACCCCTTTGTGCTGATATTAATGAAAATAGACAGTTGCTCTGCCGTCGTCATATTACGAGTTATAAAATTTAAATGTCAACCACATGTGAATAAAATTCACATTACAGCTGCTGCGCCCATCTTATACAGCACGTGCATAAATTGAGTACGAAAATTCGAACAACAAATCACTCAGAAGCTCAGTGGAAACACTTTTAAGTGATTTACTTAAACCTACTTGATTTAAAGTCAGTGGAAACATACTATAAGATGTATCAAATCACAGCCACAAAGTAAAACGGTCTTGTTTTTGTAGATAATTTGTATTATGTAAAGAAAAAGAAACTTTTCATTATATAAAATGTTAAAAAGCTAAGCAAAAGCAAAATTTTTTAAAAATATCTTAATACCACACAATCTGCATCTTCAATACTTTGTGTGTCTTTCTTTCAATTGCTCATATGACTTGTACAATTTTATTTTATTGAGTAGTGTAGAGCAAACCGATAATAATGAAATAATTAATTATATTATGATATCTTAATACAATGATTATTCATAAAAATTATGAGTGGATTATACAGCATCTTGACGCAACAAATTTTTGTTATAACAAAATATTAGTCGAACAGCTCAACCAAGGTGTACTAGGTGGCAGCGCTACTTCAGCTGATCATTTTTGCTCTATGTGCTTTGTAGCTGAAGAATGTCAAAAACTTCGATTTTGTTTTGGTTTTGGTACAATTATTATTGTGCTTTTGACATTCTTCGGTTCTTTACACAGCTATGGTTGCCGTATTTTTGTATAACAAATACTTACGCAGTCACCTGTATAATTACACCATGAGCCCAATCAATAAAATTAAAATTAAGATAAAAAATAGCAATAAAAACAAATTGAGACAAGAAATTTAAACTTCATTTGAATTTTTTTGTGTGTATGTCGTTTGGTACAAGGCCTATTTATCAGACCAATGCAATCGTCCTGATGATATTCTGTGTTTTCGTGTTTAAGCTGTCAAAAGTTGTTTGTGTGTGTTTCTGACAACTTAAACATAAAGTTGTTTTTTGTATTGCTGTGTTTTTGTAGAGTTGCATAGACCTAATAAATAGGCCTTGGTTTGGTAATTGTCCCTACAAGAAATGAATGACTGAAACTAACACAAACAAGATTTGTTCACTAACACATTTGCACTAATTTTACATTGAATTCAATACTGACAGTCAATTGACTAATCATTTGATCGGAAGTTTTGATGGATTTATTTATTAATAATAGCTGCACCACCCTAGCATATATATTAGAATGGGACATCTAATGTACATATGCCAAAACTTTTAAAACATCGAGTTTTATTTAAAAAAAAAAATACAGTTCATTGTCTGTGAAAATTAAAATTTATAAGTGTTAAAAAAGATAAGTAAAAATTTAATAAAAGAAATTTACAATATTTAATTTAATGCATTTGTTTTCAAAATTTTAGATATTTGTTAAAAGCAAGAGATTAAAAGGTGTGAAGAGGGCTAGATACCGCCTAGGTTATTCTGTTTTTGCTGAACTTATCTTTCGTTTCAAATATTTTATGTGTTTTTATACTTTTAAGTGACTTTTTATAATAAAAGAAAAACAATTAAAATAATAAAAATTATATTTATTGTCAGTATATCAATCATGTATGATTTCTCAATTGTGGGAGATATATTATTCAATTATGATCAGTCAAACTTGAATAATATTTATGCTATCATTGATTACTAAAAAAGCACTAGATTGAGCAGTTCAACTATATGTTATATTCATTAGTTAGAGAGAGATGCAACATCACACGTACACAGAAGTTTCTATCACATTTTTCATTTTGCCTTTAATAATGTGATAGAAACTTTGTTCTACGCAATGATGAATATATCCTGCTTGACTTCCGATCAAATGAGCAGTCAATTGACTGGTAGTCAAAGTATATTTATATAAAGTATATGCAGGTCTACAACAACTAAGAAAATACAAAAACAACATGCGCTTTGTTTGTGTAAAAATAATGGATGAATGTCGAAAACATATGATTACAACCAGACCTGGGCAACTTGCATTACTTTTCATAAGCACTGTTTGGAAAACAAAAATTTTAGTGAAAATTTAAATTTGATGCTTGTAATGCACTATTTTTTGCACTTAAATAAAATCTCTTAATAGTAATGGATTAATATTGCATTAGCAGCTAATCGTATGGCGAAAAATGCACTAATTTTGTATTGCCACTAAGCACATCATGAAGTAATGCAATATTATTGCAATAGCACATATTGTACACAGTAAAATTATATAAAATGTAATCATATTTTTATCAGATAATACAAATAAAAAAATACAGTAAGGGAACATTGAAGGCACCTGTATAAGTACGTTCATACAAATGAAAGATCAGGGGGTCGATTCTGAACTTATGATAAAAATGAAGTGATAACAAATTTATCATATTCACTTCACTTGACAGGTAGTTCTCATAAAAAACTAAAATCAGAATCGCATTTTCAATGAATCGACCCCCAGGACTTAGGATTTCGTTTATTTTATTGTAAAGTTATATCTTAAAAAATGGTGATTTTATAAACGGAATATACTACCGCTTGGAACAATTTAATCAAGTTTTGTCTTTCTCTTGAAAAATTATTTTTGCCTTAAGTGGCGATATGTACATAGAAAAAAGTTTATATATTTATGTATGTATGTACAGATTTACGTTCTATTTTTCGCCATGTGATTTGGTGCTAGCGCAATATTAATGTATTACTTTGGAGAGATTTTAGCACAAAGTAGACCAGAGTTGAAGAAAGTGACTTATGAAAAAAGCTAAAATCATTTGTCGCGCAGATTCTGCGAGAAAGGGACAACTGCAGTATATTTATTATTAAAATGTTACCAAAAAATCAAAACAAACAAGAGAAAATGTGTTCTTTGTGAAATATACATGTGTATATACATACATACGTACATACACATTTACAAAATTAAATTGAAGAATTTGTTGCATTTACTTAAAAAAACCGAATGTGAAAAAGATTATTTGTATTAAAAAGTTATTAAAATTTGTTTGCAAATTATTCCTGATTTAACTTTAAGCATTTTCATTGAAAAATTTTAATTTTTACCTTTTATTTACAAAAATCACTCAGCGAATAAGACCACAAAGTGTTAAACGAAAAACATTTCAACAAGTAAACAATTTTGCAAAATTAGATGAAAGAATTTGTTGTGTTGAATTAAGAAACAAAGTGCGAAATAGCTTATCACTAATAAAAAGGCAATTACAAATTGTTTTAAGATGATTGCAGATTTCATTTGAAGCATTTTCATTAAAAAATATTAATTTTTATCATTTATTTACAAAAATCGTCAAGCGAATGAGGTTACAAAGTATAAATTGAAATTAAGCTGCAAAATTCCACCACGAAAGAAGGTTAAAGAAGACGCAGTGACAGAGTGAGCGCGAGATCCGAAAACACAAATAATCTTCCGTCTCGTGTCACCTCTGGTATACCCTGTGATTTTAGTTTAATGCCAAAAAATTGCACTATAATTATCAAAGTTGGTTCTAATGTAATAAATTTGCATTTGTATTGATTTGGTTTAGTGCGGGAAAATGGTCAATGCATTTGCTTATTTAATGTAAGTCCCAGATCTGCATACAACAAAAAGGAAATGTATGGATACACAAAACCAAAGTAAATTTATTATTTGATAAACCTTTATTACGTGAAGTAAGTATAATAAAAGCTACATATTTATTTTAATAATTAAATATAATTATTTTTAAATGTTTTGTAACACCTATTTTAAGTAAAAATTTATTTCAACCTTTTCACTACACACAATTGTGTATAACAAATCAAAGCAAAACAAAATGGCGCACGAAAATTGTAAACAACTTTTGACATTCATGCATTGACACTACACGAGAAAAAAATTAATCACCTGAGTACTTGCATATACTTTATATAAATTTACTTTGCTGGTAGTGTTCTTGTAGGGGTTATAACAGATTTGTCTCGTCAATTCGTTATGTTACGACCTTCATATGCGCTTGTGTGAAAAAATTGCACTCTGGTTACACTTCAAACATAGAACTTTTATACGACGACTGTGAAATACGCCTATCAACTGCAACTGTTTTAATAACTGTTTTTGCTTATACACAATTTAATTTGCAAACAAAATACAATTGAAATTTTCAAGAATTTAAAAATTTCAACTATGGGCGGTAGTCGATGTTATTTTCGCGAATGCCATGTTGGTAGCGCAAAGTTTCCTCGAATGCATTTCTTCCGTTTTCCACTCAAAGAATCTGACCGGTATAAGAAATGGCGCGAGTTCTCTAAAATGGAGAAGATACTAAAGTTTACTGATATGCGGCGTAAGAATACAAGCATTTGCGGTCGACACTTTCGCATAGAATGCTTTATGAACTACAAAATGGACCGTTTAACTCCAAGTGCAGTACCTACAATTATGAGACTTTCAGACGATAAAGCTCTCGATTTTGAACTAGATATTGAAAACGGAGTTTTAGTTACTTTAGATAAAACTAAATCCAAACACTTAATAGCGCCGGATGGTTTTGAATGTCCACTATATCTAACGAGTGACAAAATCTTACTAAGTATACTAAATGAATTGCAAAGCCAGCAGTGTTATAATACTGATTTAGCACATCATACCGATTGCGTAGAATTGGGCAATTCAGTAGGATATGAGGGTTTAACAGTAACAAAACCTGAAAAGGCTTTTGGAAATTCTGTGGAGATTCTTGAAACTATACAGGTAGCGGTGCCCAGAGTGAAACGATCCAGACCGATAGACCAAGAGGAGATCCCTATTAGTAGTGTAAATAATAAAAAATGTAAAATTTTAAACATTACATACTGTGAGGATGGAAACGGATCTATAAATGGACCGAAACATGTATTAGGAGGGCGATCAATGCAAAGTTGCGAAGATAACAGCGATGAGATAGACTTAGTGAAAACCGATCAAATTAGAATCACTCATGAATTAGTGAATGGTGAGGAAGAATTCCTGACGACTGATGAAGTTTATATAAAAGATGATTATAGCGAGGGAACAGATGATATAGAGATTATTGAAGTACATAAAGATGATTCTTCGCATTACGAATTACCTATAAATGATTCAGATACAACAATAGTGGAATCAAAAACTGATAACCAATTTTACTATACAGATAGACCAAATCCTGAATTTTTAAAAATGCAAACTCTTGCAACGGATTTAACGAAGAAAACTCAAGATTTTGATACTTTGCAAGTTAAAATGTCGTTAATAGAAGCTGAAAATCAGACACTCAAAAGGATGTGCAAAGAAAACGATGAGACTAACAGAAAATTACTTTCGCTTCAAATTGAAAATACTATATTAAAACAAACAATTAAAGATTTGAATGCTTTGAACGACGTTGAAATGCAGAATTGTTGTGAAGAAAATAGAAAACTTAAAGAAAAAACCGAAAGTGTGGAAATTTTAAAATGTGAACTCTTATCTAGGAAAGAAGAAACAAAAGAGTTGAAAAATCTGTTAGAAAGTCTGAAATCAAAAGAAGAGCCAAACATTTTAAAAAGAAACTTGGAACGATCACAGAAACAATTGCATGATACTAATACAGAGCTTGATAAAGTTAAAACGAGCTTAAATAAAATGAAAAGTGAAAATGATAGGCTTTCTCAACATGAAAAAAAATTGGAGCAATCACTTGAAACTATACAAAATAGTTTTGACATTAAGCAAAAAGACTACGAAATACTCCAAGCCGATTTCGACAAGTTAAAAAAAGAAAACGATATTCTAGAGGAAAACTACAGGAAATTGCAAGCTTCAAAAAATCAAGAACCTACAGTATCGACTTCTATAAAAAGTGAAAGTAACCAAAAAACGCAATCAATGTCAGCTAATTCATTTTCAAAAGCTCAACTATTTAATGGTATTAAACGTTATCTTTGCGCTTCAATGGTGCCACTTTTGCGAATGGAAATGTTTGGAAGTTCAGAAAGAGAATGGAAAAGTGATGAACGTCTTGTTGCTGTAAATATTTTAGGATTGGGGGAGGAAGTTTATAAGTATTTCACCGACGAATGGCGTATTCGTTTGCCAGCATTGCGTGACGTGCGGAATTGGTTGAGCCAATCTCAAATTGTGGACGATGAAGAAGATCTTTAAATTGAATTGAATTGAAATTGCTGTAAATTATACATTTATTAAGCCCTGATCACAGGCATCAAGTATTCTTGCTCGAAATTTTACTTTATATTGAGAAATAAAATGAGAAGTACATACATACATATAAAAATGATATAACGACTGATTATATTAAAATGCAACAAGTAAGAGAGAGTGCTATATTCGGCTGTGCCGAATCTTATATACCCTTTACCAACGTATGTAGGTATATGTAGTATACAGATACATTCATAAGTACATACATACATATTTGTTTTGTGATAAAATCTATAATTTTTTGTTATAGTAATTTTGAGTAAGTGACCTCTCGGTTTTTTTCGACTAGGAATTTGCTGGAGTAAAGATCTTCCTAAAACATGAAAAATGTTTAACTGAAAATAAATTATTTTTGGTAATTTTTTTTTTCAATTTCCAACCCTGTAACCATAATTAATTTTTTTTTTTTTTTTTTTTTTTAATTACCAAAAAAATAACTAGCTTTATTTAATTAGTTTTATATACCAAAAAAAGTGTACTTTTCCCAACCGTGGAATCATCCTATTAGATTTTTTTTTGGTTCCTTATACCAATTTTGTTCTTTAAAAAATAAATACAATAGCCTAATTCACAGTCTTGTGCAAATGGTCTTGCATCGTAGCATGTGTAAAATGGTATAGTATATAGATACTCACCACTAGGAATTGTTAAGTGGTGAGTATCAATATACTATCCCAGTTTGCACATGCTGCGATGCAAGACCATTTGCACAAGATTGTGAGTTGGGCTAATATGTTAAGTGAACAAAGTTAATTTTAATTATTATTCGAATTTTATTTGTTGTCTATATTTATGATTTGAACAGGCTAAAGTTCGTATCGCTTTGTAAACCAAATTACATGTGATAATTACACTAGTTTACACTGAAAATGTACACTTCACGAGAGGTGATTTCCTTATGTATTATCTTCCGCTGAATTCGAAAATCAATGTTAAATTTTTTCTTTATGGACCAGTTTTAGAGATATTGTAATTTTTTCAGTTTTTCGACCTTTTTTCACATGACCCATCATATCTCGAGCTAGAACTGTCCGAAAGGTATTGAGATGACAAATAAATATGTATAATCGGATCTTTAATTGGTATAGCGGTTCAAAATATATCGATGAAAATAGGGCACATTTTCAAAAAAATCATATTTTACAGTGATTATATGCTGACAGAAAAGTACAAATCGTTAAAAAAAACGTCTGGTTTCTGTTCATGTACGTAAAGAGAATACTTTTACGTAAGAACTAAGACCAACCAGAAGAAAATATACCGAAAAATTACAAGGTTATAAGCAATGGATTGAATAAATCCAAAGTAAAAATACATAAAAATAGCAAATAACACAGGTCAACAAAATGAAATTTATTATGTAAGGTCAAAGGTTTCATAGTAAATTTGTATATACTAAGTACTGTGTATCAATCTCTTTAAATTAGTTTTTTTGAATTGACTCTGTATCTCGAGATTTTCCGTTATAAAAAAAGATGATGCTGTATCAAATAATTGGCAGAACCAGTTCTTCGATTCAATAAAAAATTACACAGAAGGCTAGGAAACGAATTGACTTTTAAATTACATCTTCATGAATTTTTTAACAGTCTTATAGTATCAGAGATATTCAGAAAATTTTATTCAAAAAAATAAATTTTTTAAATAAAATTTAGAAAATCGTTTGTTTCTTAAAAGACTCATTAAAATTCATATCATATGGACACAGACACCAAGACACACACTACAAACTTATAACACCCCTTTTTTTGGTCGGGAGTTAAAAAGAGTTTTATTTAATTGGTATTGTCCTTGAGCATGATTAACGAAAATTAAACATCTAAAAATTTCTAAAATTATCAACATATTTTACATTTAAAATAACTCTAGGATTTAATAGTGGATTAAAAATACATTATGGCCCTTATTATGAGCAACTTTCGATTTTCGACCGTAGTCGAAAGTACTGATCAAACGAATTTTTATTTGATATTATGACGCGCATTGATTGGACAAAGAACGTCGTTATTGTGAATAAAATCGACAAAAAAAAAATAGCTTACAATTTGTGTTTGTGCACTTAAAAATAAACATTGTTTAACATAATTAAAATACTTTATCGAAAGCTAAATTCTGTTGGATAAAAAATTCGTTACTCAATAAAATTTTCGATGCTCATAATATGAAGTTAACATTCGATTTCCGATGTTCGATAATTAGCGAATATCGTAAATCGAATGCAACTCCTAATAGGGCTTTATGTTTTCGGAGTTTTTATTTTATTTTTTTATTGAATAGTTTAATATGTTGCAAAATTTTTAACAAATAAAATTGAAATAAAAAAATTAGAAAAAGGGTTAATTAATTAATCTAACTTTACACTATCTGGGATTTCTCCTCATTTCAAAAGATAAAAGTGTATTATATCACATCCATATCACATAAAACGGATGTCGGCTAAAAATATAAAAATACATATCTTTACGTTAATATGTATGTATATAGAAAAGACCTGACTCATTATTTTTTGGAAGTTGAGATTTTTGCATTTTTCGATATATTAGAAGTTCTTCTATCGAAATATACAAAAAACTCAACTTAAAAAAATAATGAGTTAGGGCCTTTCTATATTAAGGTAATGGTATGTACATACATATATTATACACATATTAAAGCAAAATAAAATATTTACCGTCAATTCAACTACACAAATTTCGACTCTGGAGGAGTCACATATTTTTCCGTGAGGACAAGATCCCACTACACTTGATGGTATTGTTGAGCCAAAACAAAAGGCAAATGTTGTACGTGTAGTACAAGCAAAACTTTGATTCGAATTACATATCCCACAACTGGATGTATCGCCACAGCTGGCTGGCAAAGTGCTCCTTTGAAAGCAGATATTTGGTAGATTTGTACATACTAAACCATCCGGACAAGTGAATAACTGTTTGGTGTGAGGCTTACTAGCTACATATATTTAAATATTTATGAAAAATGTGATTTTGAAAAGACAAAACTAAAAAATTATTTAATAAATACTCCCAAAACAAAAATAATAAGAGGTCAAATTGACACAGGCCACACTATTTTCTTGGCATACGTTACAAGCAGCGTGTACGGAACTGTACATTAGAAAACAAACTGCCAAAAACAACAACTGAAATTTAAAAAAAAATTAAATTTACTTTTGTAAGACAAATTATTATAAAACAATGTGAACCTTTTCTCTTAAAATTATTTTCATTTTCCAATTTATAATTTCTTCTTTTCTATACAACATCGGATTTCGTCACTTCTTTTCTTTAAAGTTTAACATTGATGACTACAAATTGCTTATCATTTAGCAACTTTAACAGAAGATCATTATATGTAGATAAGTATATATTAAAGTGCTGCGTAAGCCGTTCTAAAAGTTCTGTATTCTATTTCACACTACTTCAAAGCACTGTGTTCTAGTGTCATCATAAATAACAAAACAAAACTAACAAAATATGACTCTCACTAAAATAAATCAAGCATCATTCGAAAAGTTTTTCTCTGCAGTTTTGTTAGTGATGGTATTTTCAAAACAAGTAGAACATCAAAACAAAAAGCGAGAATGAAACAAAACAACAGTAAATCATAGCAGAAACGTCGAGTGCAATAGAACACGAGCACAAACATGCAAACTATCGACCATGTCACAGAGTGCAATTCCGTTTGAAAACGGAATTGAATCCACCTCAAGCTTTCAAGCCCTAGAAGAAGCATAGCTTGTGCCACACTTTAGTATATATTCATGTAAAGGGTTTTCCAATAAATACTTGACTTTTTTTTAAATAAAACGCAAACCATTTGAGATATATACAATAAAAACATTTATGAATAGAACTTGACTTCGTTCCTAAAGCCACCGCTGGCACGTTGGTAGCGGTTGATTCGTTAGACCCAATTTTCGGAGACTCGGTCACACTTCGGCCGTAACGGCCGCTATTTTGCGTTCAATGTTGGCTCTCAGTTCATCCAACGTCGGGCCTATTCGGAAATGCATTTATGCGCTGCATCTGATGCGCGTGTGTGATTACTTTGCGCAGCTGATACAAAACAACTCATGCAGGTGCTTAAATGAAGCGCAGACAAAAAAAGTTCATTTGATTACAATTTCGAACGCGAGAACATTAAAAGTGGAAAATTAATAATTAACTTAGTCGTTAAGCAGCTCTGGGTTAAAGAACATTTCTCGCGTCAACGTCATTATTTCTTAAGTGCGGTCAGACTTGTGTGTGTTGTTTGGCCTTCGAGAGTTTTTCATCTCGCTCGCACTGGATGACTGATCTGCCACTGATAACCGTATAATCTTGCGGTTTTTTGTGGAATTTCTTTAACAACCACGTTGCTACTTCCTATGTGAAGGCATAGGTCGTGTATAGTCAGTCACAAAACTTTTTAAAATACTGTTAATAACATCTTGGGCATATGGTCTAGTTACTCCGCCCATATTTGTGCAACACCATATTATGCAAATTTACTTTGTATATGTTTAAATAAATAAAATAAAAAATAATAATTAACGTATTTTTTGACTTGGATGAATGCAAAAATGAGTTGAAAGTATAATTAAAAATAATATTAAAAAATTATAAGAAACAATAAATTAACAAAATAAAACAAATATATAACAAATCAAATATTTACTCATCTATTGCATCAGCAATTTTTGTGATTAGTTTTTGATGTTACTTTGCTCATCATATACATCAGTGATGCATTTTAGAACTCACCACATTTGAAGTGTTGCCATCTGTTGATTTTCAGAACGCACGACGGATCAGATGCAGCGCAGTGATGCATTTCCGAACAGGCCCGTCGTCGGCTTGTTCGTATAGACCAATGATTTGACGTAGCCCCAAAGAAAAAAGTATAGCGGCGTTAAATCGCACGAACGAGATGACACGCTCACTAAACTTACTCTTCAATAAATCGATTGTAACGTGTGCTGTGTGGCTTGTGGCACCGTCCTGTTGAAACCACATGTCGTCCAAGTCCACATTTTCCAATTCGGGCCAAAAATAATAGGTAAGCAGGTCGACGAAAAAATATGGCCCAATGACGCCGCCGGCATGCAAACAGCACCAAATAGTTATTTTTGTGGATGAAGTGGTGATTCATGAAGCACATGTGAATTTTTGCCATAAACTTTGGCGACAGGTAAAGCAAAGGCTTTCAAAGCACACTTTGCAAAATAAAGAAAATCTTAGGAATTTTGTTCAAAGCACTTGGTATGAAATCCTATTAGACCCCTGCCGGAAAGTTTTTGACAGTATGCTAAGACGAATAGAATTTTTTTTTAAAATAAGGCAGTATATACTGGATATTAAGCAAATATCCAAAATATAGCAATGTAACTCTGAATTTAAACTTATTATTTAATCATATTCAGAATGTACTTATTATTTTGACCACTAATTTTTACCCATATATTTTCTTTCATACCGTAAAGATGTCAATTTATGCTTTTAACTTATAAATACTGATGTGGTACATTTGATTTGGGTTACAGAAAAGAAATTTAAAATTGTTTCTGTTGCTAAAATAAAAAAATTTCCTTATTTACATCGTCGTGTACTTATTATTTTGACCATATGTGTACAAGTAAGCATTCTAATCAAAACTAACATTTGAGCGGAAAACTCATCTATATATATCGTTGGTGTATTTCGATTTCGACTATGACATTTTGGTACTAGATGAAAGAAAAAATGTTGCGGTTTTCTATAGCCTATTATAAAAAAGGGGAAATAAGTTGACATATAGTCGGGGTAGGGTTTGCACAGCGATTATAATCGTAATCGAAATCGCGATTAATCGCACCTTTTAATAGTAATCGTAATCGAACCCATTATTTGCTCGATTAAGATTAAAAAATGTCCCCTTTTTTAAGCAAATAATTTATTCCAAATTCGCATACAGGGAAAATTCAACTCATAGGAAGTTTAAATTAAAATTTTTAATATAAAATATGTATATACATTTGGCCTAAACATGTCTATATACCTGCATTTCATTGGCGCTTTAACAAATCATCAGTTGACTTCAACCATACTTTTGAAGAGTTTCAAACCTCTTTATCTTATGCACATACTTTCAAAAATCATTTGAGAATTTACATAGAATAAGTGAGTAGGCTCAGAAACTTGTACAAAATACAAGAAACAATTTATATTCGATATGCATCTATTTTATTTTCCTACACCTTTATACAATAAAATTATTATAAGTAAAATGATAAATAAAACCCAAATTAAGCACTTACATATTAAATTCATTATTTTATTTTATTCGTCGTAATATCTGAAAAATTTCATTACGATTGCTACAAATATTTTTCGTTCGGTTGGTAGATAGGTAGGCTTCTTCGCATAAGAAAAAAACGGTATAAAAAATAATGTTTTTATATGAACTTGTTTATTCATTATGATATAAATTAATCAGGGGGTCGATTCTCGTGTGGATACGAAATTAAATAAAAAATAAACTAAGAAAGTAGAAATTTACTTCGTCCTAGTAAAGTGTTCCTATCAAAAGGTTGATTTCCCACAATTTGTATTGTTTTTTGCTCATACGTTCTGATTTACGAACTTCTTTTACATGCTTTACAATTTTCTCAAAATAGAGATATAATTTAATTGAAAAATTAAATTAAAACGCAAACTCTAAGGCAAAATAAATAAATTTTTTTAGTTAAACCCATACAGTTCAATTAAAACTCATGACGCAATTTATTTTTATTTTAGTGAAAATTATGATACGAGTAGTATATTTTCTTGATTAATTGAGATTAACCGATAATCGTGATTAATCGCATGCTTTTTAATCGTAATCGCGATTATGAAAAGCTGTAATTATTTGCAAAGCCTAGTCGGGTGGTTATTGGTTTGCCGCAGTAATAATGTATTTTTAATATACTGTGCGGCAAACCAGGCGGCTTACTGTGTAATTCGAAACGAAAGAAAATGCTTTCGAATTTGTATGCTTATATCATGTAAATTCGAAAGCATTTCCGTTCGTTTCGAATTATAGAGTAGGCCCACAGTAACCACCCGACGATATGTATGTATCAAAATTAAACCAAACTCCAGCGGTGTTCGAAATTTTTTTGATTTTTTTTAGAAAAGAAATGTTTAACTTGTGTGAACATGTTTGGTGAATACTTTGTAAATTAATTTATTGTATATTATATGTATATATTAATTCCACAGCCCTTATATGTAGATCAACCGGGCTGTACCTGACAGCATCTAGCTAAAAAATGATATCACATCCCAGAAATTTCAACTATTGGTTTTTTGTTACACAGTGTAATGTTCCGCGCAACTTTCTTAATTTTTTCCTTTCATATCGTTCTTCTAAAGACCATAACAAACAAAACAAAAATTAATGGGTCAATCGGTCCAACCGTTCACGCGTGATGCCGTGACCAAGGGAAATAGGGATTAATTTTTATATGTATATGTACATATATGTACTAGAATCGCCCGGTGGTCTAAATTAGACAGACCACTTGACATAAGTAAATATGTTTGTTTGCAACTGCAAAACAAAAACGAAATATAAACTTTTTTCAAGCAAATTTAAAATTTTTTAAAAACATTTACATATATTGTGCATATCTACACAAAAATACCATTTAAACCATATATCGTCACCTAAAATGTAAACGGACGTAACTACACAAAAATTCGAAATCGAGTTTTTGATTGATTATGGTTAATTTTATCAAACTACATGTTCACGCAAATAGTTAGACCTCTGCGATCAAAAATGAGGTCTTATTAAAGAAATTTAAACGGACGTAATTACGAATGCATCTATTTTTTTATTGCAAGGAACGTAACTAACAGCTTAAATATATATAAAAAGGAAATAAATGGTTAAAAACATGTAAGTATCCACACTAAAAGTAAAGTTCGAAGAAAATTTTCAAGAATACTTTATTATTATTGATTTTGTAACGTTTTTTGTTTCTCCTGTAAAAAATATAAAAGTGTAGTTACGTCCTTTTGCATTTAAGGTGTCGATATGTATGTATGTATGTATGTATGTATGTATATAGAATATCATCTTTTAAGTACATACATATATTGATACATACATACATCGGATTACTGTAAACCTGATTTCAGCACAAGCACTAATTACTAATTGGATCTCTATAAGCTAAAAGATTACAAATTAAAATAAATAAAAATTTAAACTATATTTTACTATATAAATACATACATACATACGTATGTACATGCATATTTAAAAACGATGCACTGTATTCTCAAAACCAGTTTTTTTATTGATTTTAAAATTTAACACTTACAAAGACATTAAATGCTTTTAAATTTATTTTACGAGAGTTATGCCCTTATGCAAAAACGATTGTTAAAGTTAAAGCATGCATTAAAACCGGTTTTGCCATACAAAATTCGTTTGTTAAACCAACTTTAAGTTTAACAATCGTTTTTGCATAAGGGCATAACTCTCGTAAAATAAATTTAAAAGCATTTAATGATACAAATGATCTTAAGAAATTACATATCGATGGCTTAATATAAAACGGGCGTATCTCAATTTTTTTTTTTGAAATCGTGTTTTTAACGTTTTCTGGGATGCAACGTATAATTGCCTCCTCCTTGAAGATCTTTACAGTTCAAAATCAAGGACTTATGACAATTTAAAAAATTAATTCCGCATGTAAATGCGTTAGTTTTTCTTCAGTATTTTGCTTCTCCTATAAAATATCGAAAATTCGAGTTCCGCCTTTCTTATATTAAGCCATCGATATGCAAAGCAAAACACAAATAAAAACTACAATATTTTACATAAACAGTTTGGTAAGACCATTTGCAAAAAATCTACCATTACTTTAAGAATTAAGATGTTAAAGCTAAAAGCTAATATAAAGTTAAATACTACTAGAATTAACCATTCATTGCATACCATATATTTTATTAATAAGGAAAGTTGCTAGATAGAAATGAAAATCGCGATATACGTTTGAATGTGCACATGTTGTATATGTATATACATACATACGAGTAAATACATAAGTTAATTTTGAAAATTGTAATGATGTTTGTTCAAAGAGGAATACGTGGTAAAAAGCGTTTTAAAACTTTAAAGTAAGAAGGGAAAAATGGCACGTCTTTGTTTAGGATATTCCTTAAATTCTTTGCGATAATTGCGATGTTTACCCAAAGCCCAAATTGCCATTTGATAAGCACCAGCAGCTGCAAACAAGAACGCTGGCAGGCAAGAAGTCATAATGGAGAATGAAATCCATGAACCAATTTCATAAGTATAATTGGGGCAAGAAACCAAACTAGAAACAAGAATAATATATAGAATTGTAAAAGATTCTTACCAAATATATGAGTAACTTACTGAAATAAGTTGGTTAAAGGATTGCCATCTGGTACAGGAATCTTACGCACTTTAGTACCAGGAGGTCTTAAGTTACGCAAAGCAATGTGTATCGAAAAATTACCCAATTCGCAGAACTGAAAATATAAAAAAAAATCTATTAATAAGAACACAACCAATCGGTTTTATTGAATTCGTTGTTGAAAAGATAAAATTAATCGGTATTGCAAAATATTTTTATGCCAATTATGCATGAGACAATTATATTATATTGCGCACTTACTTCCCCCAAAGGAATACCATGGGATAGTGAAGGTTTTTAACACACCATCCCACACCAAAAATGCATTCCAAATTTTTTGGGCTATGCTCTTTATGGCGCGATACAGGAGAACAACAATTGCTCAATTTGTTTTTTCACATGAGCACAACCCTCAACATTAATTTAATCGTACGCTGCTAGAAAAGAAAATAATGGGAAATAAATGGAAACATTTTGAAATAGTTGCTGCGAATTTGACATCATCATATATCATTTTATTGCATTGTTATTTAACACATTAAGTTTGTTTCATATAGCTAAGCAGCATAGCTATAACCGTGTGTCCTAAGACACCTATCTTCTTGTTTTTTTATATTGACTCAAAAGCTCACTTACATATGGGTATTTCTCTGAGAAATTCCACTTTTTTGTCGCGTGCGACAGGAAGCAATTAACTTTGTATTTCTGAACAACGTGATTCGATTTTTCTTAAAATTTTACCTAAATCAGAGCTGCTGACGGCCTATACAAATATATAAAGAATTAAAAAAAGTTTCGTTTTATTTAAAAAAAGAAGCATATTTACTTGGTGTCGCACGCTACAAAAAGTTGACATTTCTGTGGAAATGCCCATATGCATGTATGGATATAGAAATTTTTCGATGGTGTTGAATATTGTTGGAATGTTTTGGAAATATATATGTATTTATTTTATTTATTTTTAGACGCATATCTATGTTTCATCCAAAATTTTTGGATAATTTCGAAGAGCCAGAAATAGCCTCCTACCATCCTCTCGATCGTAGTTTAATAATAATACATCGCTCATTTACTTAGCTGAAAACCCCAGTTGGCCAGAACTTTTCCATTTACATACAGCTTAATAGAAAAAAAATTTTTTTTTTCTCCAGAGTTGTGTAAACAATCACCCCTATCGTGAATAAAATGTGAAAATTTTGTTCCCATGAAATTTTCATTCCCCATGAAGGGAAATTTGCTTTCGGGAACTTCATCGCTATCGATTCGCAGTGAATGTAAGAAACGGGAAGAAGACTTCTAAAGCCTAAAAATGAATTGAAAATCAGACAAATTTATGTTTGATAGTGGAAAATACACAAATTTTTTGTTTCAAATGCAATATTTTTAAGTTCAAAGTAGTATTGTTAAATATTTTGGGTGCAGTGGATATTCTTATGTATGACATCGCCCTAAAATTTGCAGCATGTGAACCAAAGATGTGTTCATATTCAATGGAAAAAGGTATTGTATGTAATTATTGTTAATAATTATTTACTGATATTGTCCTAAAAATAATTAATTATAAGTAAAAGTTATAATTGGAAGTTTAATAGTGAAAATACGCGATGCATTGATTCAGTTCGCCTGCAAAAATAAAGTGAACAAAATCAAGGGAAAAGTGAAAAAATCCATGCGAAAAATATCAGTTACAATAAGGGGAGTCAAAAAAGGGAACATATTTTTGGGGAAAAATTATTCACGATTGCTATTTGGGGAAAATGGAAAATATTTTAAGGGAAACACTGTTAACGGGGTGAATATAATTGTATGAACTTTTTACACAATATGAAGAACGATGTGAGGAATAATTCTGCATCGCTGACTCAAAAATTACGTATTTTGAGTAAATTAGTTTAAACGTTTCATACCACTCCTGGTCCAACCTTTTTTAAATATATAGCATGCGTGCTTTCCACTTCAATGGTTAACAATCTTGTCGTGGTGGCTTAAGTGCTGGGTGAGTCTCCTATCCCAGTCCAGGTGATGTGCATATATCGCCTGGCTTGGGGCACAGATTCATTAAGGTCTTCGCAACTAAAGGTTAACCACATACCTCCATTCTCCTCCCACCTATCCTATCTCTCCCGCACTTTTAAGATCAAGGTGGCGGGGGCTGTGCCGAGGATCTGAATAGCAAGTCAGTTGTCCTTGGATTTCAGTGAGCACCTGCCTATTACGGCCTTATCTCACGGGTGCCAAGCACCGGGTGTGGGTTAGACGCCAGACAAACGCCCCCATGCACCCTTTTAGAATGAAAAAATGTGCCCACCCAAAGGCACATAGATTGCAATCTTTGATATAGTTATTCCTGTACTATATTCAAGTACCTTGCTGAGGTACTTTGAGCTATCTAAACTCTTCGCTGTAATGACTTTGTCAAAACAGTAATATCTGTTGTATGGCAACAGCACCTAAAATAGTGTCTGGCTGACCGCGTCACGCCAATAACTAGCATTGATTTAACACTGGGAAGACAAAACTATTCTCCCAGCATTTTTGGTAGCAACCACAGCCATTACGTTTATTCTCCCGATTCTCACGCCACAGGTATTGTGTATACACACACAGCGTGGTCCCCAAAAATAATTCCTCAACCATTTCCGGCACAGCTCAACCACTCATTTGAGATGAACGCATGCCTGCCGCCAAAAATCCAGTGCCTACTTCGGCCGACCAATATCACCCCTTAAACCCAGCAGGGTAGGACGAGCAAAGGATCCTGACGACCGCTACATACACCCAACTCGAGCAGCTTGACTGTCGGGCACCCGTGGCACCAGAAGTAGCCTCTGGTCAGACATCGAAGTTCCACCACAAGGACTTCACCTCTATCGTCTTTTGAACTCAGTGGCAGTTCTAGGTTACGCTTACTCTAACTGACATCAACAAGAACTGTCTTCCTTTTTTTAAATATGTGCACATCCTTTGCTCTGTTGCCAGAGATCGGGTAGTAAAACATAATTTCTATGGGTAATGTACCAAAGGTACGTCAATAGAAAAAGCCACATTACCCCAGCTGGGGCCTCGGGGTTGCCAAGCCCGTAGTCAAAAATAGATTCCCCTGGGGACGAATAGCAAGTCAGTGGTTAAAGATGATAAGTCGCTAGCAGCCCCCCTCCGGTGTCAGGACACGGGCCGGTTGTAATTCTTAGTCTAGTCCACGCACGCCGTCACTGCGTGGATGGTCCAACCCCTTACTAGCATACGCGTGGGAACAAATTATGGAAAATTTAAAAATAAACCAAAACCAACAAAAACACGGAAGGGAAGAAATCTCTTCAGAGGACCACCTTATTTATTGCCTCTAGTTAGGAGACAATACTCGGCCTCTCAAATAGTAAAAGTCATAGTACCCCACTATCTGCACAACATGCCTCTAAAGCACGCACAAAAAACCCTTTACCGGCACAAAGAAAAAAATCGCAATACTCCAAGGTTGTCTTCATTCTGGACAAGATTGCCAACAATGCTGCGAACGGAGTTACTCATGAGCGTGACGCCGCGGATAAGCTGAAGTAGACGAATACCTAAAGGTTAAGGATTCGGTTCCCAGCACGTCTAAAGCAACCAATACTAAACGCAACCGCTCTCAAGCTGAGGGTGAAAAGTCACCAAAGAGAAAAAAAGTATCATCGAAGACGACCACTCATACTTCACTCACATCATCACCCACGAGAAGACCCTTTAATGAGGTAGTTAAAGACCAACTGCTAGTGTCTCTGGTGAACAAAAAACCAAGACAAAATTGCACCTGTAACAATGGAATAGATTACGTAATCGCCAATAAGGACAAGGCGGCACATCGATTCGACTCTGGTGAGATCCACCTGGGGTACAGGTGGATACAGGTGCTTGGACGTGTTTTCAAAGAAATTCCTCAGTAATAGCATCGCTAGGATTAGCGAAGCTTGGGATGGGTTAAGTCTTATGCCTGGATCACACGATCGGCATAATGTACCGATTTTCGTCGGCTCACTGAAATAAAGTTATAAGTAATAATTTAAATTTGATTGCAGTGAGCCGACAAAAATTGGTACATTGTGCCGATCGTGTGATCTAGAGTTTAAACTCATCCCTGCGGGGAAATCCCATTGAGACCGCGAGCAAGGGTTTGGTTACCGAAAATGGGTAAGGATAGCGGAAAAATGCTGGAATGTCTGAAGCTATAGAACCCTAGCATTTCGACGGATGACTGGTCGGTCATACGAGCTTGTTGCAACGGCCATTGATAAGGCAGGCTCTAAGCTGTTTTTCGGGGTTTCCGCTGTCCACGTATAATGTGCTCTATGCTAAAGGATATGGTAAGCCAAGATCATGCTTAATAGCCAAAAAAAAAAACATATCAACATTTTTCTCTGCACAAAGAAGCTTTCTTTTAGCCTAATGCTACATGGCACATGGCAAGTCAGCACCGTCAGACGAACTGAAAGCGGTTATGTCATCCTTAGGTGCTAATGAAGACATCATTCTGTGCTGTGATGCCAGCGCTAGGCACAGAATATGGTAGCAGTGAAATCAATGACAGAGGTGAGTACATCCTAGATTTCATTAACTCTAACAATTTAACTATTTGTAACTCCGGCAACTCGCCCACATTTATTTTTCCAAGCTCGGACAGACTTAGCGGGTGGGAAGAGGTTCTGGACATTACTCTCACGAACGACAAATTTAGATTTCTGATTGACAAATGGAGGGTTTCTAATAAGAGATCCTTTTCGGATCATAATAAGATACTTTTCGAAGTCAGACTACAGAACAAACAAAAATATCGCTTTAGAAATCCGAAGAGAACAGGTTGGAATAAGTTCGACGGGATTCTGGAGCAAAAACTAAAACGAGTACCAGAGATCGAGAACACGATCGAAGGAACACAATGTGGAGATCTTCAACAAGGATATTACTAGAGTCCCATAACAAAAGGTAGAAAAAACTATCCTCCTTGGTGGAATGCGGAGCTCTCCATTCTACAGAAAGAGGCACGTAGGACCTTCAACACCAGCTAGGAGAATAAAATGTGGTAACACTATCGCGAAAAGCTAAAAGCTTTAAAAATCGCCAAACAACTTATGGAGAAATTTCTGTGCGTCCATAGACAGAGACCAAAGATTTAGCGAGGCTTGCTATGATCCTGGGTACGAATAATTCCTATCCTGGTCAAGTTACTCTGCAGAATCCTTAGACATACTACTCAACACCCACTTTCCTGGCTGTAAGGATAGGCCGGGTGCGAACAGCTTTATCAGTGGGCATCAACACGCGCTTGATAATGATATACTATCTGTAGAAAAAATCTTATGGGCAATTGACAGTTTATCACCGTTTACATCACCAGGGGGTCTACTCTGTAATTCGAAACAAAAGAAAATACTTTCAAATTTACAGTAGCAGTAGATCCCCAGGTCCAGATGATATCATGCCAAAGATGCTACAGAGCGCGAAAAAGTCCATTATCCCCTGGCTTTCTAAATTCTATAAACTCTTTTTCTCTTACATGGTGCCTCATCTGGACTTTGATAAAGTATTTAAAGTTCGGATTCCATCCAGACGGGAACGGAATTGAGGCGCAATAGTAACAGAATATGACGTCAGAGTATACACGGATGGATCAATAATGGTCTGCGGAGTCAGCTCTGGGGTCTTTTCAGACGATCTTGGTATAGAATGCTCCTTTCGTTTCCCTAACAAAGCCACAGTATTTCAGGCTGAAATTTTAGCGGTAAGGGAAGCGGCTAGACTGCTGATTGATAGGAATGTACAGGGTAAAGTTGGTATCTTTGTCGACAGCCAAGCAGCGCTTCTATCCTTAAGATCATACATCACTTCGTCTATTTTAGTCGGGCAATGTAAGAGTTTGCTATCTACACTGATTGGTCAGGCTGACCTCACCCTTATCGGTGTTCCAGCACATAACAATTTTTCAGGTATCGAATGGTCGGACGAACTGGATAGAGCTGTGCCTCGTTTCTGTAAGGAATGTGAGAACTTTTCGAGTCGAAAAAATTGTTATCATCCTATGAAACACAGGGTGAGTAAGACAAAAACTGTATTTGTTGATATTTTTTGTAAGTTTAAATTAGTTTTTATGTGAATAACCCTGTGTAAAATAGGACAACCAATATAATTGTTTAATTTTTCTCGATGCGAGAACTTCTCACAAGTTACAGAAACGGGGTACTGGCTCTGCTATGAATGCCTCCAATGCCGAATCGGTACCCATGCCGTTTGGTACTATTAGAAACGGTATATTCAAGCACTATCTCTATAAGGCTGAATGCAAATGGTGCAATATAGTCAGTCTCGTTCCAGTCATGATGGTGCACTGGACGATCGGCAGATATGCTAGTAGGATAGGTCTGTCCTATAATGAGTTTAGCCGAAGTTATCGAGAAAAAAGCAAAGATGAGACAATCTTCCACTTTCTTCACGAATGTCCAGCTTTGCATCCCCGAGACACAAATTTTTAGGCAGTCATGTACTAGAAGATCTTTCAGATTTATCTGAGATTGGGTTGAGTTACCTTATCAGATATCGCAGCGCGTTGGGTCTAACCCGTCCAATCTAGTAACGAACATATACATATATATGTATATATATATATATATATATATAAATTAATCCCTTTCTTTGTCACAGCATCTCGCGTGAATGACACCGATACCCCCATTACTTTTCTGTTTTGTTTGGTATTGTCTGGAGCACAAGAACATGAAAAAATAAGAAATTTGCGCGGACCAGGATAAAGCGGCAAAAATTTGTGCTCTTGTGTCTACTCAGTTTCTTTCTAGATGCAAACGAAGTTGTGGGAAAGTGATAGTCATAAATAAAATTCCACATTGAAATTTCCGAACGTGTGAAGTTTGTATCATGAATAAAATGTGTGGTGAAAATTTTCCCAAATGTTTATATTTTTAAACTCCAAAAAGAATTGCCTCTGAATTTGTTTGCTTTCAAAAAACTTCATACGATTGCGAAATATTTTGACAATTTAAGCCCAGTACGGAGTTCTTACGGAATTTCACGTTCGTAAATTTACATTTATTTCTATACGGAAAAATAATCGTGTAGCCTTTTGTGTAGAATTATGTTTGCATATACGTAAATTCAAGGCACATTCACAAGGTAGTAGCGGAAATTCAGCTGAGCTATTTTTTTTTCAAATTAAAGTTCATCGGAAACTTCAAAAATTTTTTACGAAAGAGAAATTAAAAGAAAATGTTAAAAAAATTCAATATGAAAAATATTTTATTAAAAAAAATTCTGTGAAAACAAATTTATAAATATGAAAAAACTATTAAAAAATTGTGAGAAGTGCTAAACGTTGCAAATGTTGTTAGTGGTAGCTGCCGCGGAGAAATATTTTCAAAGTTATGTGAATAATTTTTATTATTGTTATGTTAAACAAATTCTATTTTTGAAGTTTTTGATGAACTACAACCCATGTTGTTTTTTTCATTGTTGTATTTTTTCATTGTTTTTGTAATTCTGATACTACCTGGAAATGAATCTGCCTTGCGTAAATTCATTTATTTTTGAATTTACAACACACACAAATACTAGAAATTAATTACAATTTGTTGAAAATTAGAAATGTCAAAAATTCCATGACCAAACAAACAATTGTTTGAACATTAAACATTTCAGTTGACTGAAAAAAGTCTCCACTTATATTCATAACATACCTAAGATAGGCAATAAATTTCAAAAATTCCTACTCCTACATACTCCTACATACTCCTCTTTTGAAAGTCCGTTCTAGCAAACAGCGTTGCCATAACCAAAATATTTTAGTAACCAAAGGCGAAAAAAAGTAACCAAAAGTTTTATGTATTTAATATACTGACTTATTTGTACTTTAGTTTAGAAAGATATCTGTTACTACGTTTATACGCGCACTATTTGCAAATAAAATGATTTGCAAATAAATTAACTCACTGTTTATACGGCATAGCAAAAGTACACAAACTTGGTAGCACTTCTATAGAAAGCTTACTTATGTTGACAAAAAAAATAGTGTAAATCATGATACAATAATATAAAGGTACAACCCAAGGCAGATTCATTTCCAGGTAGTATCAGGATTACAAAAACAATGAAAAAATACAACAATGAAAAAAACAACATGGGTTGTAGTTCATCAAAAACTTCAAAAATAGAATTTGTTTAACATAACAATAATAAAAATTATTCACATAACTTTGAAAATATTTTTCCGCGGCAGCTACCACTAACAACATTTGCAACGTTTAGCACTTCTCACAATTTTTAATAGTTTTTTCATATTTATAAATTTGTTTTCACAGAATTTTTTTTAATAAAATATTTTTCATATTGAATTTTTTTAACATTTTCTTTTAATTTCTCTTTCGTAAAAAATTTTTGAAGTTTCCGATGAACTTTAATTTGAAAAAAAAAATAGCTCAGCTGAATTTCCGCTACTACCTTGTGAATGTGCCTTGGTACAACCGTTCTCTCTTTTCGTCGCCATATTAACCTTCTGACGTTTGTCCCGACAATTTTTTTTTCTCAAAATTAATGCTACCTTATTAATTTATGAAATCCGAGTTTTTGATTAATTTTTTGACGTTCTTTTTTATTTATTGAAAAATATTGAAGAATATGTATTTAAATTATAATTATAAAAAAAATTTACATCAGCATAAACAATTGAAGGGAAATTACTAACGGAAAAGCCTCTGAATCAAGGGTGGGACTTTCCCTTCGTACTACTCTGGCTTAGTGCTTTACATCAGGTGCGTCCAAGTCATATGCACAATGTGCAAACTTTTTTAAAAGAGCTATTGAGCTTTCACACCGACGAGAGAACAATTGCCAATCAGATCTCGGCGAGAACAATGCTTCTTAATTTGCAAGGAAACAACAGCACACTTAACAGCTTTCAAAGCTGTTTGCCTCAAATACAATCATCAGAGTATGCCTGCTTAGAGCCTAAAATTATAAGCAAAAGGCCACCCGCGGGCACTTCGTTATGCTCTGTTTTAAACATACATATGTATGTATATATAAACGAATAAACGTATCATGGGTTCTAAGCACTCATTGGAATGATGAGCAGTTTTGCTAAATGTTAGCCCATGCTCGTCAATGACACGCCTGTGTTAAAATCATGCGTTCTGCACCTAAATTGAACCAATTCATTAGCAATAGAACCCTTGCATTAACTATTTCTTTTGCATGTCTATTTTTGTTCAGATTATTCAGATGTAGCCCATCAAAAAGCATTAATTCTTACTGTAAGCTGCAATAAATTTGCACACGAATTGTATGTAAATGTGTATTATATGCATAAAACACGCTCATCCATTCTACATCATATTATACACATGCATATTTCGTTATCCACGTATCCAATTAATACAACATTTAAAAAAATGTTTATTAAACCATAATTTCTAAACTTAAAATTACACATTTCCAAAAACATTCCTAAAAAAAAGTTCCCCGTAATTTCATGTGGCAACGTTTTCCTCTCTCTTTACAAAAAAACAGCAATCAAACAATTTTGGTAAAAGTCAAAATTAATTTTATACGTCAAATGTGGTTGTACCTTTATATTATTGTATCATGGTGTAAATGCACAAAATATCAAATAATTATTTGTTTTAATTGTTATTATTTGTTTCTATCAATGTTTTTTGTTGCAATATTTGTCCATTTATTGTTTTTGTTATCAAAGATTTGTAAGCGTGGCAACCTTAAGCATTTTATTTGCAAATAGTGCGTTAATCGTGAATAGTTTTCTGAATTATTTGCAAATAAGCCCTGCGTATAAACGTATTATGTGACAGTATGGAATAATCGCTTAAGTCCTCTTAATCAAATTATTGTTTTTCCGACGTTTTCACGCTAAGGGATTAAAAGGCTCCAATGCAAGATTATACTCTTGTGTGATCCTTTCTTTGCACATGTAGGTATTTATCGCTTATTCTCCCCAAATATTGAATCCCCGCTTTTACACGCATTTTCAAACAAAAGTCCACGCTTAATTACCCAGAAATATTTTACCCTAAAATTAAATTTCCCCTAAAATCTCCTCGTTTATTTACCCAAATCTTCCTAGGTACATATTTATGCAATTTTATAATCGAATATACATATGCACCTTATGTATTTATTTTTTGTAATATGAACTGTTTTTATTATTTAATAAAATATTTATTCCAAGTAATAATGTACCAAATACCACAGTGAGTTCGGATAAATGCATTTCTAAAGGTATTTAAGCGTATTCTCATAATTACCTAAGTATATGAGATAATTAAACGGGTTTTACTGTATAATCATTTATCGTAAGCGACATGTAATCGAAAATAGACTGTTATATTTAAAACAAATTAGAATATTATAAAAAACCTACCGGTTTGTATAACGTGTCTTGGAATTATGATAACTGTAAAAATGTATCGTAAGCGATAATTTACGTACGAGTATGTAAAACAAATTTGAATATTATAAAAAAAACCTTCTCCTGAAAACTAAAATTTTTGTCGCTTACGATGAAATTGAAAATAAGGCTGGATATGTGTTATAATTATCGGAACAAATTAAGTTTAGTGACATAACTCCAAAATTTATAAAAATCACAATTTCATACTAGAACTTCAAAGGACCATAACTCGGAAACTAAGGCTCGACGCCAAATTTTTTTATTTAAGTTTTTCTTTTTATTTTTTAATTTTCTATCGGATACCAAATTTTTATTAATTTTGGAGTTATGTCACTAAACTTAATTTAAGCCCATTCGTTATCCAAACACATTAATGTATAGATAAAGTACTTGTATTAAAATATACATGTGCATTATAGAGTTGGTATTAAAATCCAGCTTCCAGCATTTAGTTTTGATTAAACTTAGCTACGAAAATATCCTTTCAGAAGCCGATGAGCTGTTTGGCAATTATGTTATGTTTGGAAACATTGTCTCAAAATATTTCAATATCCATACTTTTTATTTCCAATTGGGAAAATCTGAGCTATTAATAGTGGGATACAATTTCTTCTTCTTTATCATGTACTAAATTTGGAAACCACATCGACATTTGTTTTTTTAGCTACGAAATGCATTTAAAAATGTGTTAGTGCATCACGATATGCAAATTTAAATACCATATAAAAATGGTTATTTTTTTGTTAAAAAAAAGTAACCAAAATGGAAAGAAGTACATAAGTGCACATTGGAAAAAAGTAACAAATTTTGGTTAAAAGTAATCAAAACGGCAACGCTGCTAATAAAATTGAAATTTCTTTATGAAATTTACCAACCTGAACTTCCGTAAGTTTTTTTTTCATACAGTTCATATGGGAACCAGAATTTCAATAAGAACTCCGTACCAGGCTTTATAAAGAAAATTATTCACAAAGATTTGCCTGTAGGAAAAAGTGGAAATATGTAAGTTTCTAATTTTAATGAAATTGATGATACGCAATTAAAAGGAAATTCAAGGATTTTTTACGGTTTACAAAATTTATACTAAACATTTTTTAAAAAGCGTTACTGGGGGATAAAAACTCCGAAAATAGTGTTATAGCCCTTATTTTTAAATATTTTTATAATTTAAAAGTTTGTTTATTGGGTTTTTGGCGATTTTTTTAGTTTTTGTATTATTTCTTAGTTTTGGCGCTTTTTTCGTTTTTAGGATTTTTTCGGTTTTTGGCGTTTTTTTTTAGTTTGACGTTTTTGGTGAGTTTTCAGTTTTCGGCGATTTATTTTGGTTTTAGATGTTTTTTTTCGGTTTTTGCAATTCCTTAGTTTTAGCGGTTTTTGTAAATTTCAAGAGTTTGCCACCTCGATTACTCCACAGTCTAATCGGCCATAAAAAAATATTTTTCCAAGGAATTTTACTCAACTCATTCTTATAAAACTTTTGTGCGGATACTATAGTACAATATCTCATGCACATTCAATAAATCGATTTCAAATAATCGTTACGTTTATTTATTCACGAAGTCTGCCATAATAAATACATAACTTGAAATTTCTTCGCTAATCTTAGGCAAGGTTTGAAGGTCTACGGCCCTATGTGTAAGCAAAAATTGGCATGAAGTTAGCAAAAGTGGCAAAATTTAACATGATCTTAAAGAGTTTTAGCGATGAAACTTCACATTAAAAATCATGCTAGGACTTAGAGGTGGGTTAAAATTAGGTAATGCGACCATTTTTAATGTCAAATTGTATGGAGGAAATTGTTAACACCTAATTCAATTCCGTCACTTATGCTAAATTCATGCCAATTTTTGCTTATACATAAGGCCGCTAATGTCTATATGCTGTACCCCCCGGGAGACCATTAATGTTCAATGCGAATGGCTACTAAAACAATGCATTCATTCCCTGTTCATTAAAAAATACAATTCCGATTTTGTTATTGAGCGACCTACAGAATATGTATATTATACATATATTTAATATTAGGAGGTAAGCATGACACTTCGACTCTCGTTATTATTAACATGTATCGCTCACCTTTCCTAAGGTAAAATGATAATTTTTAATTCACTATTCAGGGCCCGTTTGTCTAAATGCGAACGAACGTTTCTTTCGAACATTTATATTAAAAACAAAAACAAAAAATTTAAATTTGGTTTTGTTTCCAATACTAATATTCGAAAGAAACGTTCGTTCGCATTTAGACAAACAGGCCCTCAAACGACAATATTATACTGAAGGCAATAAAAAGAAGTATAGCCTAGATTTTAATCAATAATTTTTAAACATGATTAATATAAATCTTACAAGCCAAATTTAAAACAACTAATATCAAAGAAATAAAAATAAATTGTGAAATTATGAAAATTCTTAGAATTCCTCAAAAACAAAGTGACTTATGCCGTTTTCAACATAAACCACACAGTTAATTGTTTACAAATCCGAAATTTGTATAAGAAACCAGGTTATCATGTATAATTTTTACTTACAGCTTTTACGGTATAAATACATATGTACATACATATCGTCACCTAAACTCCAAAAGACCGCAAGTACACTTTTTACTTTTTTTTTACAGGATAACCAAAAAAACTTATAAATTGAAGGGCAAATTTTTGGGTTCCGATATTAAACTTAATTTTTTTTCTAATTAGCTAATCCGAAAATTAACTTAATCTCAGATTGAGTTTGATGTTTTTCAGTGGTAGTTTAAACTTGTTTATGTAGTATTACCATACATTTTCAATAATGAATAAAATCGGTATTTTTGAACATACATATCGTCGCTGTTTTATCTAACTGACCTATCTAACATTTTTAAAATTTTACAGGAGAGCAGCTTTTATGATTTTTTTCTACATGTATTCTTATGGAAACGTCTGAAATATTTTTACTGTTATAGGATCAACAGTAATGTTTACAGTCATGAAAATTGTAGACAAGCTCTATTATGACTCATAAAGTCTACTAGTGGACTTAACTCATTTTTAGTGTATATTTATGTATAATGCGTAAATATCCTACCCATTAACAAAAGTTCCAAAAATTAATATCTCTTAACTTACCACAAATCCGGCTAATGCACCCCACACTTGACACATACAGGGTTCTGTAAACAGTGGATGATTAACATGGTATGATACATAAGCGGTAAATCCCCAGTAATAAGAGCAATTTTTAAAAAGATTACGTAAGGGCATGGTAGCATGAGAGAACCGGTGAACAAATATTGTTTCCAGTAACCGTTTTACATAATGAATGGTATAGCAAGCTGCGGCAATGCTGAAATATATTTTAAACGAAAAAGTTAAAGAAATACTGAAAGTTCTCTAAGAGACAAGCTAGATAATTAATGCAAAAATTAGCAAGAGAACATACAGACTCGATGAGTTAATAGAAATCGTACGGGTCATGTTGGGTTAATTCATTATACTATACACACAGACAATAAGGCTGGATGGACTTTATACAATTATGTATGTGCAAAAGAATTTTAGAGTTTTCAATATCTTTCTTGTTTCATTTAATGATTTTTTTCAAAACTTACTGCGTCGTTAATGTTATGGGTAGTGTAGATGATTTTCCATATACTAATTGTGGCCGCGTGTAAAAAAGCAAATACACAAGAAGTGGACCGGCATATTCTGCTAAGAAAACAGTTTTCCAGCCAATTTGTGGTCCCAAATCTTTGATGAATATACGATCGCCAGAACGTAAATTCAATGATTGCAATGTGTCAGTGTCCTTCAAAGATTTTCCTCGGGGTTCCAAACGCAGCGATTGTCTATTCGGATGTGGGGTGGTTTTTAATTTTTGATGTATCAATTCTGTTAGGTCCCCAATATTTGTGGCTGCTGGAGCAGTAATTTTGCCAAAGGGCTTTGAATTTTTAACATTTAATATTTCTAACTACATGTAAGAGAGTTAACATTAATTTATTAAGTATGTACTCAAATAATTTATTTACTTTACCTCCATTTCATTGAATGATTTCAATTAAATCTTTATTTGTAAAGGCTGACGATTAACATAGACTGCTCTTAAAAAAAAGTGTGTTAGACGATGGAAGTGAATTACAAAGTTCGATTTTATTTTGTGGTTTAATATTGGAGAAAGTATGTATGTATGTATGTATGTAAAATGTTTCTATTGTATGTGAGAGCACAAAAGGAAAAACAAACTCCGCAACAAGGTGACACAGGTAAACTAAGTAAAGAAAAGGCCATTCACAGTTTTCGTGAATACTTTCTGATTCAGTGATAAGAGGTCTAGACACCACCAAAATACGCATCAGTCAATGTTATAAAAATTATGTTAGTGTTACACCGTCTATAAATGATGAAAAATCTAAACATTTTGAATTTTGGAATGCTTGTGTTCCTTGTGTGTGTGTTTGTCATCGTCAGGTGGTTATTGGTTTGCTTCAGTAATAATATTAAAAAAAATATACTATACGACAAACTAGTAACCACCCAGACGTTAGTTACATAGCGTCTATACCTGATAAAAATTGAACATAGCAACTAACAAAAGTTCGTCAGAGCCGTTGTCAAATTTTTATTTATGTAAGCATACATGGGAAGTCGTTGTGTTTTTTTTATTATCATAAATCATAATTTCTTTGTCGTCGTGAACAAAGTTTGTCACAATACCTGCAATATTTCACTTAATATTTATTAAATAGCTTTTATTTAATAAAAACATCAACATTTTTCTTTATTTTTATATTTCTTTTCACAAAATTACGTAAAAAACTAGCTTTTGCAAATAAAATAAAACAGCAAACAATTTGCTTATGTTTTATGTCAAGACAAGTTTGTCTGATAAAAATAATCAAAACACTGCAATAACACTAATAACTGTAGTATATAACTGGTAAATTTTTCTCTTGATAACAATTTGAATTTTATCAGGAATAGACTTGGTATTAGTTCATCATACACGAACAAATTTTAACTGCACTTTTCACAATATATGATTAAAAGATAACATGAAGCTTAATCGGAAGTTTCCATATACGTGATTGGATCAAAAGGTTTGATTTGCCCAAATTAAGTAATAGTCCATTCAGGGTGACGCCAAATTAAGCAATTTCATGATTTCGTAATCAAGGTAAAATTATGTAATTTCTCATATGTTTTGACATTTTCAAAATTAAGTTATTTTACTTAATTTCGATGAAATTAACAAGGAATTACAATATACAAGTCTGTTTTTGTACTAAAATGACTTTTTTTTCAAACATGAGTAAATTTACAACTATGAGAAACAACAATTAAAAGAAATAAAAAATTTTAAATTCAATATTAAATTAAAAAAAGATTGAAAATTATTAAATTTATGAGAAAACTCGTTAGTTAACTATAGACTGTGAGCTTGGACCTAAGTGTAACAAAGAATTTATTCAACTGAAAAAAGTACTTCAATGTCTGCCGCAGTGAATAAGATGTTTGCGAAATCAACTCAAATGTCATTCAGTACCTGCATAACCACTTTTTATTTCGTTCGTAATTTGAGCTTGAAATTACTTAATTTCGTGTCAGCCTGAATGGACTATAATATGCGAATTGATTTCCCATACAATTTTCATATGAGCAAATTATCTCAAATGACTTAATTTGCTGCAAATTAAGTTGAATTTGTCAGTGCAACAATGTGCGGCTGCTATTCCTTCAGATCTGTGATTCAGAATATCAAAGTCTACAATCAAACACGTTGGTTAGTAATTTAAATATTTTTTAAAATTGTCGTATATTTTTTAGAATATTTTTGTTAAGTAGTCGGATGGTAAAAAGGAAATGTATAACCCAAGGCACATTCACAAGGTAGTAGCGGAAATGCAGCTGAGCTATTTTTTTTCAAATTAAAGTTCATCCGAAACTTCAAAAAATTTTTACGAAAGAGAAATTAAAAGAAAATGTTAAAAAATTTCAATATGAAAAATATTTTATTAAAAAAAATTCTGTGAAAACAAATTTAAAAATATGAAAAAACTATTAAAAAATTGTGAGAAGTGCTAAACGTTGCAAATTTTGTTAGTGGTGTCTGCCGTGGAGAAATATTTTCAAATTTATGTGAATAATTTTTATTATTATTATGTTAAACAAATTCTATTTTTGAAGTTTTGGATGAACTAAAACCCATGTTGTTTTTTTCATTGTTGAATATTTTCATTGTTTTTGTAATTCTGATATTACCTGGAAATGAATTTGCCTTGGTATAACCCTTGGTGAAATGGTTTCTGTTAGGCAAACCTGAAATTTGTTAATTTTTAGTTAACATAGCGTCTATACCTGATATTAACACTGATATAATATTAGAGAGAACGTCGCAGAATAAGAGGGTGGCGTTGGCTGAAGTAGTTAGCACGTTGACTACAAAACCCAAGGTACTGATTTCAATCCGTGTCCAACACTGCCTACTTGCCGTCCACACGAGCAATAATTTTGGCAATTATTGCCGTGGCAACTGTCAAATTGCCGATACAAGATATTAGCGTGTGGACCGTATGAACACAGAATACACAGAAGTGAAGAAAGTGACAGGTAAAAAAAAGCTCCAATAAGGTTATTTAAAATTCGCGGAAACAGAAACAGCAAATAATTAAAAAAAATTTTAAATTGTGGAAAGAAAACAGCTCCAGCTGTGCTGACGGCCTTACCTATTCATTGAAATAAAACGCTTGCATGGCAACATTGTTTGAGAGTGATTTCTTTTTGTTATTTTCCTTTCTACAAATCCGCGGTGAGTTATTTATTTTTGTGCAGACTGGCTGGTCACGATTGGAATTTTTTTGAAAACCCGTATCCACTAAAATTAAAAAGTGAATAGTTAAATGTTAAAAACCTTAGAAAAGGTCCCGATATGGTAGGCAATGTAGAAGAAAGGTTGGTATTTATGGTATGAATGCATTTAAAAGTCATGATGCTATGCCTTTACGAACATACGTACATTTTTTCGGTGGATGGAAAAACGATTGATGCATATCTCCCTACATTTTATATCATTTGTTATGCAATGTTTTTTTTTCTGGAGTTACTGGCAGAAGATGAATCTTTTGGATAATTACTATCGAAATTGCAGTTCTTTTGTGATTAAAAGCTTTCGCACATTTTATTATTGTAGTATATTTGTGTTCAGAACTTATACCTTATTAATCTTATTTTCCTTTTGCATATCGTTCGTAATCTGCCAGCGGTTTGGGGAAGTTGCATACATTTTTACCCAGCGAGTTCGTCCACGCAATTTGATTAGCGCGATTTTTAATGTAAAATTGTATTTCAAAACTATAAGACCATTTTAAATTTTGCCACTTATGTATGCTCACTTCAGGCCAATTTTTCCTTACACATAATGACTTTTTAGAAGTCTTTAAATCATATAGTACTGTGGTTTCAATAGATTACAATGCTTGCGATTATTCCATTATTTTGGAAGATTTAAGACTACTGGGTTAAACCAAGTTCAGGGGCACCTCTCAAAAATTAAAAAAAAAATAAAAAAAATTTAAAATAAAAATGTAAAAATTATAAAAAAAAATTGGCGGCGAGGTTTAGTTTCCGATTTATAGGGCCTTTGAAATTCTAGTATAATATTGTGGTTATAGGTATGGTGTTTTCCAACGAATATGGCCAATATTGGTATCATCTTAAAGCTTTTGAGAATACCTTTCATGAAATGGTAAAATGCAGTCTTGGACGGCCATGCAGGAAATCTTTATTAGGCTAGAAATTTTATGAGGCAGAAAATCTTGTATTAGGCTGCGCCGGGAAACACCATGGTGGAGAAAATCTTTAAGCCTGGCCGAAGGCCGGCAGTGCATGAAAAAGTTATTAGACAGGAGAACTTTGCAATGCAGAAAATTTTTATTAGTCTGCGACATGTCGGGAAATACTATTGTGGAGGAAATTCGTATGGCCTAATTCTGTTCGACAATTGTGTTGTCTTCTCAATAGACGGAAAAAAGTCGCAGTCTTACTACAATTTCAGAGGACCATAACTCGGAAAATAAGCCTCGCCGCCAATTTTTTTATTTAATTTATTTTTCTTATTTTTGAATTTTCTATAGGACACGACACATTTTTAAAACTTTTAAGAGGTGCTCCTAAACTTTATTTGTTTCAGATCAGGGGCTCTACTCTGTAATTCGCTTTGTAAGGAAATGCTTTCGAAATTACATGTTATAAACACACAAATTCGAAAGCTTTTTCTTTTGTTTCGAATTACACAGTAGACCCCCTGCATGCATATAAAAAAAGGCTTTAACATAATGTTAGGAATGGTTGTAAGAGGATTTGTGTTCAAATCTGAGACATCATGGGTTCGTATTCTAGTGGAAATACGACAAAATTAGATGGGGAAAAAATTTAAACTAATACAAAAAATTTATGTAAACAACAATAAGAATTCTACGATTCAAACTATAAGTAGTTACGACTTAAATGCTGTTATATATTTTTTGCATACTAGTAAGCAAAGTTTTTGCTGGGTAGCATATACATATATGTATGTACATACATACTAGAGATCGACCGAAGGCGTTTTTTTTGGCCGAAGCCGAACTTCGGCTAAAATCCTAAACTTCGGCCAAAACCGAAGCCGAAGCCGAATGTTTTAAATTTTAAAAATGATACTTGTTTTATATGAATTAAGAAAAAAGTTTGCTTTTTTGAGATCACTGAAATAGCTGTAATATCTATTGGATACATAACAAGAAAAATAAAACTATTTTGCAATTTCTAGATTGCTTTTTCATTTGATCACTCACAAGAACGTCCAAGTAAAAGAAAATAGAAAGCAACAGGGTTGTATTTCAAAGCAACCCTTTCAAAACGTTAAACAAAATACAAAATGTCGGCGAGCAACGACCAAAAATAATGTTATTTTTAAAGCTTGGAATGAAAAATATTCGGCTTCGGCTAATCGGCCGATTTTTGCCGTAGGCCGAATGTTGGCCGATTACCAATTTTTGGCCGAAGGCCGAAGCCGAAGCCGATTAATCGGTCGAACTCTAATACATACATTCATATATGTGTGCATGTACTAATGTGATTATTGGTTATTTTTAACTTGGACAGCTTTTACACAAACAAAATTTACTTTGCAAAGTCATGAGTTTGTTGGAGGGAATGGGGAAGAGCTGCCGTTCCCCTTTCCCTGCTCTCCAATAAACTACGCATCATCTTTCTAAAATAAACCGCCATATATGCACATGTACATGTGTATGTAGATCTGTTTTCTAGATAGATATATAGATAGGAATTTCTTTTTCTAATTAATCTTTTTTCAGCTGTAATAAAACTCCAACATTTCACATTATTCGAGAAGTCTATGAAAGCACCAATGCTCATCAACGTTTTGAAGCCGAACTGGATAAGGCTCTTGAAGCCAAAGTTGACTACATTATCATAGAACCTCCGCGGTTAGGGGATGAAACGGGCCGGTGGATAACAGTGGGCAATTGTTTGCATAAAACGGCTGTAGTATCTGGTATGGCATCGCTGCTGTCAAGTCTTCTGTGGCATGATCGTCCCATCATAGCCGGTCCAATGTGTGCTATATCGTTATTTTGTACCGGTTTGTATACGGTATCTTGGAATTATGATCCCTGCTGCCAGTACCAGGTATTAGTATATTAACAAAGTTTAAAAACTGGGTATTTTGTGTAATATTTAATGCTTGACGAATGTATGCTGCGCTTTAAGTAAAGTACGATTTAATCGCAGTTTGCAAACCATTGCAAGTACATTATAGATACATATCAAGCCTTATTTTCGATTGTATCGCAAGTGACATGCAATCGAAAATAGGTTTTTTTTATTGAAAATAAAATTTTATGGGCCTACACATAGTTTAGAATTATTAAAATGCCAAAATTGTTGATAACTTGTAAAATACGGGCTGTAAAATTTTTATCGTAAGCGACAATTTACGTATGTTAAACAAATTTGAATGTCGAGCCTTATTTTCGATTTTATCGTAAGCGACAAAAATTAAATTTTTCAGAAGTTGTTTTTTTTTAATATTAAAATTGTTTTTGTACGTAAATTGTCGCTTACGATAAAATTGTACAGCCTGTATCTTAAAAGTTATCAACAATTATGCCCCTTTGATAATTCTAAACTATGTGTAGGCCCATGAAATTTTAATTTCAATAAAAAAGTCTTTCCGATAACATGTCGCTTACGATAAAATCGAAAAAAGGGCTTGATATTATAAAAAAAACCTTCTCCTGAACAATTTAATTTTTGTCGCTTACGATAAAATTGATTAAATCGAAAAAAATTGAAAGTTTTCAAGAGAAGTTTTTTTTTAAATATCAAACCTTATTTTCGATTTTATATTAAGCGACATTTTATCGAAAATATACTTTTTTTAAATTTTATGAGCCTACCCATGGTTTAGAATTATCAAAATGCCAAAATTGTTGATAACTTTTAAGATACAGGCTGTACAATTTTATCGTAAGCGACAATTTACGTACAAAAACATATCGAGCCTTATTTTCGATTTAATCGTAAGTTACATGTTATCGAAAAGAGACTTTTTTATTGAAACAAAAATTTTATGGGCCTATCCATAGTTTAGAATTTTCGAAATGCCAAAATTGTTGATAACTTTTACGATACAGGCTGTACAATTTTATCGTAAGCGACAATTTACGTACAAAAATATGCACTTAAACCTTTTTTTATACGGTAGATGCGTTCCAAAGGAAACCGCATTAAAAACAACCGCATAAAAAAGGGTACTACTTCTATACAAAAGTGGTAGATACGTTCCTGCTTCAAAAAAATATGTAGCAAATACGAATGTATTTATTTTAAGAGATCCATTTATTTTTAATAAATAAGAAGCAAAACAATACATACATATGTACATACATATGTATACAAAATAATTCTTTTATCTAATTTTTCGACCTTTTTTATGTATTTAATTAAACTATTTTTTTGAGCTTTAGGTCTGTTTGTATTGTGCTTTATTCTTCCAATATTTCATTAACCTTCGGTAAAAAAAAACAGAAAATATCAAAAACATTATACTAGGTTAGGTTAGGTTAGGAAGGGTGGTGCCTACCGCACCTCCACTCGGAGACCCAACTGGGTCCATTGTGATTCCCTTCTATTGCCCATTACTGGTATTTACCCCTCCCATTTTTAGCCAGAAGAAACTCTATTATCCGTCATGAAGCCACCGAATCCCCATGATGAAGCCCCTGATGTCCTCTAGTTTACACTTCCCGACATCAGTGATGCTTTCATGGAAACGTCTGCTCAGCCATCTAAGCCTATGACGTTGCAGCTTCGGGCAGTGACAGATAATATGTTCAATGGTTTCTGGTTCCTCTTCATCCCCGCACATCCTACAAAAATCCGGAGTACCAATTTCCCACATGCTGGTTCTTGCTCTAACCGAGCAGTGACCTGTCAACGCGCCTATCATGGTTCGCATCGCCTTCCTATTCATGTCCAGTAGTAGTTTAGATCTTCCTGAGTCTAGTTTTGGCCAAAAACCCCTCGAGACCCTACAATCCTCCCTACTACGCCATGAACTGTTGGTCCTGCTTTCCACCCAATTACTGAGTTCCTTATAGTAATGACCTATCGGTAATTTCACCGATCTGTCAGACATTCCCTCGTCTAACGCTGATCCTATTCTTGCCAGCTCATCGGCAATTTCATTTCCCTCAACACTGCTGTGACCAGGAACCCAACATAGTCTGACACTATAGTTATCCATAAGCAAGTTGAGGGCTTTCCTACAGTCACTAACAAGCTTCGATTTGACATTGTGTCCTTTCAAAGCTTTTAGCGCTGCCTGGCTGTCGACGTAGAAGGTTACCTTTTCACCTTCAGCCACATTTCCGGCCACCAGCTCCGTGGCCCTGAGGATCGCCAAGATCTCAGCCTGGAAAACACTGCATTCATTCGGCAGTCTAAAAGAACTACGAATGTTCGTTCCCAGGATATAGACACCAGCGCCTGTGCCTTCCCCCATTTTTGACCCGTCTGTAAAGACTGCCCTACCCTCATACAGCCTATCGGAATTGACCCAATAGTCCCTATCCGGAATTACCATTAAGGGTGTCTTACCAAAATCGATCTCAGCGACCTTATAGTCCGTAAACCCTGGGGTTACGGATTCCTGATCACCAAAACCTATCTTATTTAAGATCGATGTGTGACCTGATATTCCTGTCCTCACCAAACCTGTTTCTACAAGTCTAAGGAGACTTCTAGTCGCCGTCCCCACCACAAAGTCCTCTATAGGAAGTAGATGAAGAATGACGTCCAACGCAGCCTGAGGTGTGCTCCTCTGAGCACCTGTGATGCCCATCGAGGCACATCTCTGAACCTTAGCTAACAATCTCCTGTGACTTTCCTTCTTCAATGCCTCCCACCATACCACACAACCATAAGAGATAACCGGCCTGACAACCGATGTGTAAATCCAATTTACCACCTTCGGTTGCAGACCCCAGTTCCTTCCTATGGAGTTCCTGCATGCGTAGTAGGCATTGAGTCCTTTCCTTAGCCTTTCCTGCGTGTTCATTTTCCAAGAAAGCTTGCTATCTAGGTAAACACCCAGGTATTTAGCCCCCTCTGCTAGTCTCAGCTCCACCCCTCCCATCCTGGGTAATACAAAACTTTCTATTTTGTATCTCCTGGTAAAGAGGACTAGCTCAGTTTTCTCTGGGTTGACTCCTAGTCCTTTACTGCTAGCCCAGGAGGACAGATCGCCCAACGCCGACTGCATGATTTCACTGATAACGGGCAGAAACTTTCCCGTTACCAGTAAAACCACGTCATCCGCATATGCAACTATCTTCCGTCCGCTCCTATCAAAACGTATAAGAATTGCGTTCATCGCCAACAACCACAATAGAGGTGACAAAACTCCTCCCTGTGGTGTACCTCTTGTCACTAATCTCCTCATGCGTTCTCTTCCCATACCTGAGTTGATAATTCTGCTTTTAAGCATGATAATTATCCACTCCACTAGAAATCCGTGAACCCTAAGAGTTTCCAGTGACTCCCTAATAGCCTCTATACTTATGTTGTTAAAGGCTCCCTCAATATCTAAGAATGCAGCCAGTGTGTATTCCTTGTGCTGCAGTCCTTTCTCTATAACACCAACCACGTCATGAAGCGCACTCTCAACAGATCTGCCTTTACGATAGGCATGTTGAGCGCCACTTATAACGTGGGTGTCAATTGTGCTCCTTAGATGCAGATCAATCAGTCTTTCTAATGTTTTCAAAAGAAACGACGAAAGACTGATTGGCCTGAAATCCTTCGGCTTTGAGTGGCTTGCCTTACCCGCTTTGGGTATGAAGATGACCCTAACCTCTCTCCAGCCTTTCGGTATAAACCTCCTGCTTAAGCAGATCTTAAAGATATGCACCAGAAACAGTTGTACGCGCTCTGGGACGTTCTGCAACATGGCCGGAAAAATACCATCTGGGCCCGGTGATCTATACGGTTCAAATGTATTTATTGCCCATATTGCCTTTTCCAACGTCACTATTTCGTCCACTGCTCCTTCTAATCCCGGTTCCGACCAGTAGTTAAAGTTAACCTCCGTCATTGCCTCTTCCCCTACTTCCCTACAGCCAGGAAAGTGAGTGTCCATCAAAACAGAAAGTGTCTCAGAGCTTTCATTATACTATATCCTGAAGAAGTTAACCGAAGGTTAACGAAATATTGGAAGAATAAAGCACAATACAAACAGACCTAAAGCTCAAAAAAATAATTTAATTAAATATACAAAATAATATTAAGAAGAAAATAAATTTAGGAGATGCTAAAGAAATAAAATTTATAAACTGAGCTCATAAACGCAAACTTCCTTCAAGAAAAACTGCTTTGTCTAAAACATGACTTATGCATGCGAAAAAAATACTTTAATACATAAAAAGCGTTCAAGCAAAAATTAAACAATTGTTTATAAAAATACAGTTGGTTAATGCCAATTTTATGAAATTTAAAATTCGGCTTCGAAAACCGCATAACTTCAAGGTTTGAGTGTACATATTTGAATATTTTAAACAAACCTTCTGAAAACTTTAATTTTTGTCGCTTACGATAAAATCAAAAATAAGGCTCGATATTCAAATTTGTTTTACATACATACGTAATCAATAAAAAGGATATTTTCGATAACATTTCGCTTACGATGAAATCGAAAATAAGGCTCGAAATTTTTGGTCTAAAAATTTGGCAAACACTACGCTATGGGGAATATTGTACTGATAATGAAAACCCATGAGATATCAATATCTTAGGTCAGTTTGAAACCAAAACTAAATGTAAATTCGTTATAGATATGTGGCTTCGTGCACATACATATGCCACAAAAAAAACTATTTTGGGATAATCGACTTGCAAGTATTAAAAATAGGGTTTTCATGAAATTATGCTGTACAACCTTTCAAGAACTCATATAAAACGACTACTATCATACCCATCGATGGACATATTTTTGTCTGAAATCTGCGGTTGAAGAAAGTTGGAAATTGTAAAATATGTATTTGATTTTTTTTTCGAATATCTCAACATCAGATAGAAATCAATCGAAAAAAATAATGTTAGTTTCTTAAAATTATATTTTTATGGACCTCCATTTTGGAAAAGTTGACCTAGATTCCTGAATGAATTAGAATTACAAAATGCAAATAAAATAAAATCATGACTGATTTTTTTAATATTTTTTTTACAGGTGGAAAATAATGAAGAAGTTCTTAACAAACTGCCTTTAGCTGATGTTTCTTCACCTGTGATCTTAAGCTATCAACCCAATACGAAAACGAAATATGTACATCGTAGTGTCACCCTTTTGTCTGCTGCGTTTTGTGCTTGGCAAATTTGGCGGTCGTATAAGTAGTTAAAATAATTAAATTTAAAAATAACGTTCGAATTGAACTCATCTGCATGCACATTTCTTTGAATAAGCTTTCCTTGAGGTTCAAAAAAACAAAATGATATATTTAAATATCGAAGAAACAGCAGCAAGAATTAAGAGTGAAAAAAGAAACCAAAATACTTTTTCTTTATTTTGTACTATTTGTTTATTTTATAATTTATTAAATGAAAAAAATCAAGCCAGTATATTTTGTTTTAAACAAGATATATCTTAAGTTTCTTGGAAAAAACTTTTTTAAATTATATTAAATGAATTGCATTTTTTAAAATTTTGAACTAGAAAGACGTTTGTATTTTGTTTGTTGTGTTTGTGTACGTTTTGTGCAATTTCTTAACGCCCACACAAACATGGGAGTAGCTCTTCTAGTATTTCAAAAATAGCAATACAAATACAAAAAATATTGCAATTAAGGAAATTTAGATTAAATTGTATATTTCAAACATATTTTGGTTGTAATGTTTAAATTTATTAATAGTTTTTAGTTTGAAGACATTGAAATTAAAATAATTTGTTTTTTCCTTTCGAATTAGCTATTTAAAAAAATAGGTTTTAATATTATTAGAAATTGTATATCGTTTGTATGTTACATGTGTGTATTGAAATACATATTGGCTTTTATCCACATTAATAAACAAAATTATTAAGTGAATTTTCAAATTGTAATTCTTAAATGATTATACGTACAATAAAAAAGAATGATAAAATAAGTCTGCGAACATAATCGTAAACAAAAAAAAAAAAAAAAACTAAATTGTGTTTAATTAGATAAGGTATTAAATCTGTTATATTATTAAAAATTGAAAGTTGAAAAGTTAACAATGTATAATTTACTCAAATCTGTCCATTCATAAGCATTGAAAGTTAGAAATTTTTTTCTAACCCGTACATACTTGCAATTTTTGTTGCAGATTTTCTTGAATATGTGGTAGTGTTGAAATAGAAATAGGTATATTCATTTTGTATTCCTCTCACGCTCTTTTTCATTTTTGTTTCTCATCGTAATAGAGACTAACCCCCCATAGCTGGCCATTGAGAGAAACACGAGAGAAATACATTCGCGTATGTGTATTCATTTGTACATATAAGAAGCCAATTGATGTTCGGCACTCCGGTGCTACTTTCGGCAGCTCAGCAAACATACTTCATGGATCGAAAGAAAACATCTAGGAGTTACAACACAAGCTCAGTATTAGTTGAATGAGCTAGGTATGTATGTATGAATGTATATGGTCTGAATTGTTTATAATTTTTTAAAAAAATGTCTGCTGTTTTCCCAGTATTTTGTGCAACAATCAATCCATTTTGTTGGTACAGCGTGCATACCGTCATTTTAATGTGAGGATTGCACCCACAAAGTCAAAAATAAACCATCTGATTGGAAGTTTTCGTCAACATGTGTCTGTACGAACCCTTTCTAGTGCTGGAAGACCACTTACCGTGAATACTGCTGAAAATATTGAACGTATAAGGGGGAGCGTACAGGATAGTCCCACAACATCAATAACTTTCGAACTTTCGACACTACTTGGGTCATCACGGCGGTCGCTACAGAAAATTTTGGACATGTTACACTTGTTTACATAAATATAAAGGACGTGTCTCTACGGATTTGTTGAAGAGACATATTGGGTAAACGCATTATTTCGCACACAAGCAATTGTGTGCGAAATATCTCCTGACAGTTGTCTCTGGAGATATTTGAAAGAATGAGTGTATGTTAACAAGCCAAGAACCATCTTCCAACTAAAAACCAACATTCGAAATGAAATCATGGCTATTTCACCAGAAATTTTGCGATATGATGGAAAATATGTTAAAGAGAGCATGTACATACAGTGAAGGACTAAACTCTCCATGCAGCCATAATTTTTAAAAAATTATTTATGCCAATATTTAGGGTGCTGATAAATATGTTTATAAAAAAAATAAAAACGTAATTCATAAGTCCAAATTTAACCGATATCAGTCCGAAAGTAAACAGTATTATTAGCGCCGACAGCAGGTGAGCCAACATCACGCTGTGGTGTTGTACATTTAATGTAGAAGATACAAACATGTACTCATCTCTGCTCCCTACTGTATGTATGTATCTTCGAAGCAGAAAATCACCACCACTTACACGACATAATTTTTCGCAACTAATAAAAAGTCCACAATAATATACTGTATATACAAAAAATTATAATAATCGCATAAATAAAAAAGTTGCAAATAATTCAAATATGTACATATGTAAGTACATATGTAGCTCATTTTGCTCCAGATTGTTTGGCTGACTTCCAATAACTGTTTTGTCTTCTAAGAAAGTGTGTTATTTCATGTCGCCGCAGTAGGAAATATTGACAATGCTCAACATTTCCTCGAAAAGTATTGAGATCGTAGCAAGCAAGCAATCGCGCGTCAGTTTCAAATTTGATGCTCATGGTTTCGCAACTTTGTACACGATTTAAATACCGCATCAGAGAAATATACATTTTGTATTGATATGTTTTGGAAGTTGGCCATTACCCCTTATAGTGGTTGGGGTATATCGACTTTTACACGACGTTTTTGTAATAGATTAAAAAGCTCCATAACATTTGTCATTTAATCTATGACGAAACTGTCCTAGTCGAAATACGCCACGATAAGACCAATTATGTGTTCTTAACAAAGGTGTGGATGAGATTTTATTACTTGACATATCCACCTTAACGTGATTGGCGTATTTCGACTACGACGTTCTTGTAATAGATTAAAGAAGACTTCAACAGTTTTTCTTTAATCTCGGACCAAAGTATAGGAGTCGGAATACGCCAACCATGATAACGCAGATTGGTCCTTATAGTGGTTGGCGTATTTCGACTTCCGACAGTTTCGTCATAGGTTAAAGAACAAATGTTCCAGGGGATTATGTTGGCAAATAAAAAGGATTAAATATGTATGGTTTGTTCTTATTTTTATTTAACACAAATGAATTTAAAAAATTTGTTTATTATTGGTTAAGCAGCAACGGAATAGGCGTGCTCAACCAACAACAAACTTTTTTTTGTCAAGATTATGAGTATGTTTCACATTACAAAACATTCAACTTGCCCAGAACATTTTTATAAAAAACATTAAAATTGAATATTGTAATGTAGAAACACCAATAAGTAATATTCTTAAAAATTATATCAAAATTATTACTAAACTATTACAGACGAAAGTGACCATAAGCATATCTGCCTTAACATATGTATTTATGTACATGTTATTAGATTTGTTTCGGAAATCGTGAGAATACTAAAAATTTTCTTTATAACACAAGTTTTCTTTTACAAAATCGTCCAATGGAAAGGTCAGTGTTTTCGCATTCACGATTACGAATTCCAGAACAAATTTGTGTATGCATATTTTATCATGATTTACACTGTTTTGAAATACTTTACTGCTTCCTGCACTGCTAAAGCAATGGATTGGGTTGATTCAGCAATTACCATCATAGCTTCGGCTTGTCTCTTTGCAGCTTCTTCTATAGCTTTAGTAGCTGTAGCTTGCATTTGGATTGCTTCTAATATTTTCTCTTGGGCATTTATTTGTCGCTCTAGGAGTTTTATCTGCTTTTCCCTTTTTTCATATTTTCTCTTTTCTGCTAATCGAATTTGCGATTTGGCCTTTTTGTAAGCAAATGTTTTTGCACCTTTCATTACTTTTATATTTGACGCAGTATCATCTGGCAGAGTTTCAACTTCAGTTTTCTTTGATATATCATTTGAATCGTTTTCAAATGTAAAGTCCTTAGTCGATTCGTCTAAAACTTGGGACGCGAACACAGACGAAAGGTTTAATAGTTTGTCTACTGACTGCTCCAAATCACTTAAATACATCACACGAGTAGAACCTTCTCCGTGAGTATTAATAATTTTAATATTTTCGATTATCTTTTTCTTCGTGCGACATTTAAGGTCAGCCCAAATCTAAAATACGTATGTGTATGCATGCATATATTTTCAGACAAGTTTGAAAATGTTTAAATATTTTTAAATCTTCTATCAAACCTTTTTCCATTCATAGCCTGTTCTTTCAGGTGGACCATACTCATTTACTTTACGTGCTACTTCATCCCATGCCCCTTCTAACGAATATCTCGAAGTCCCAAATGGCGCCATACTTCTAGCCAGTTGTACATTTTCCTGCATTGCACTAACCAACGCTTGGAATTGGCGACTGTTCGTTATTTTAAAGCTGTTGAAAAATATATGTATGTATAATAACTCAGTTTTAAGTACAGGTAGGTTTTTTTACTTCCTCTTTTCACAAGAATCCATTTAAATTTTCAAAGTTATCTTGCAATGTATAATTAGTTTTTCTTGTTACTAGAAATTAAGGAAATTTAATTATTAGGAAAATACGTTAAATTTTTTGAAGTAAAGTTATACGGAAGAATCAAAGAATTCGTACGGCTTATAAAAACTAAAATTATTTCTTGCTAGTGTTGAAAAGATGGCAATTATTTCAGGTTTTTTGGTAATCAATGGCATAAGACTTGAGTAGTTGTTCTCTTTTCGTTACTAGTTTAGTACATGCCAGAAGAAAAATAGAAATAAACCTTATATATGTAGTGTTAGCTCAATAATATTTTTATACAAATTAAAACAAATAATAGAAGATACATTCTTATTTATGCCTGACTATGATGTATGAATAAAAAAATTCCCTTAACTGGCAGTTTATAGAAGCCAAGGCGAATTCATAACAGGTGGCCTTATCGCTACAAAAATACAACAATAATAAAAACAACATGCAATTCGTCTGGCTTCACAAAACCCCATCTGTCAAAAACAGTTGACTCAAATACCAATACATTCACATTTATAAAAACATATTTTACTATCCATGTGCATCTATCATCAACAACACAGAAACAATATTTGTAAAATAAATGTAATTAAAATGTTGAAAGACGGTTCAGGTTAGATGATCTTGATATTTTTGGACAACGGTAAGAAACCTTATTTGCTGCCTTATTGCAGTCCCTCCGATGGTTTTTTGGACGCGAAATCAGTGGTATAAAATGTGTTTTACTGGCTCATCATGGCCGTAATAATGTTTGAATATAAATAAATAAAATAAATATTATGCTTAAATGCATGAAATTGTTCACAAAAATGGACAAAGTTACTTAAAAGTGTACAACAAATAAACGTGCGTTTAATTTATACATACATACATATTTAAGAAGTCAGCTAGTACTAGCTGGGCCCGGCAAAAGTTGTCTTAACCCCACAATTAAGAATTCGCATTGTGTTGAGTTGATACATGAAGAAATGCAGCGCATTGTGGCAATTAAATGCAATAGGAAATGTTAAGGTATGCTTGAATATTTATTTCTATAAACTTAATTTGTAATATATGTATCTATTTAAGGTTTTCCAAATTGCACGGAAAAATTGTTGATGTGGTGACAACGCTATTGCATCGTCGTTTACCAGCCACCAATTTCATGGTTGAGAATTTGGGAGCCATTGAATTGGGCTTTGTATATAAATACTACACATCCAGATTTTCATAAACATGTCTAGTCAACTAAAAGCTGACATGATGGAACGGGCAAATACTCTTTGCCTCAAGTAATGCAGAACGTTTGATAAAATCTTATTTCTATATTGTGCGAAAACCCGTGCAATATTCTGTACCAAAGACTATCATGCATAATAGGCGAGACACATTGGTAGAAATGTTTTGTATTAGATACAATTTTTTTAAAATCATCAATAAACTAATGCAATTAATCATTTTGCAGGAGTTAATTGAGAATGCATAGGTTAAGAAGGGTGTTGCTATACGACACTACCACTCGGAGATCCAATTGGTTCCATTGTGATAAGTATTCATACAATATAATTCTTTTTACTTTAAAATATATTTTTTAAACATAAAGAACGATATAATTTTTTTCACTTTAAATGTAAACAAACATTAGATAGAAGAAGAGATTTTGACAGTTGGGGTTTAAGCAGTCTTCGAACACCTGATAATCATCAGGACTGTTAGGGTCACCTGTTATGAATTCGCCTTGATAGAAGCCATATAAAAATTCTCGTCTGTGTATTTATGTACATATATTGAAAACAACAACAAATTTGAGTGCTTTGTTTTTGTTTTCTGACTATAGGCAGACGAGAATTTTTACATGGCTTCTGTAAACTGGCAGTAAATTTACATATAACTTCTTTTACATGTAGGGTCTTGCCCCTGCTACAGTTACTGCATTTTCGTTTGTTTTGCATTAAATCCTTTTTAATGCTTTTTCTGCTACATATTACTCATTCATTCATTCAGAGTTGCCTTAAATGAAACATTCTGTGAAAAGAATGCACAGGAGAGGAATATGCAAACGAAGTTAATTTGATGCATCGATTTTCAACTTGTACTAAAAGGTCTACTCTACATTCTCTCTAACGTAGCAGGGGCAAAATCCCAAAGGTAAATGCTTTCTAGCCTTGGTAATATCATCGGCTAGTTACTGATTTGCCGCACATTATATTAAAAATACATTATTACTGCGGCAAACCAATAACCATCCTACGATATGCAGTAGGATTGGTACAATTGTACTTTTTTTGGTACTTTTTAAACTCGGAGAGTACAATAGTACACCAATGACTAATTTAGTACCAAGGCCTATTTATCAGGTCAATGCAATCGTCCTGATGATATTCTGTGTTTTCGTGTTTAAGCTGTCAAAAGTTATTTGCACCGTATACTCTAGTTCATGTTTGTGTGTGTTTCTACCAACTTAAACATAAAGTTGTTTTTTGTATTGCTGTGTTTTTGTAGAGTTGCATTGACCTGATAAATAGGCCTTGTTTAGTACATTTAAGGAATCTCGCAAGTTTCATTCCGCATTTCTTTTCAAACGATTGTATATGTCCATTTTCACTTTTGAACAATAAAACTCATATTTTTCTCACTTGAAAATAGTATTGTGAAAGCAAAGCACAGCGAAAAAATAAAAAAATGAGAACTCGTCCATTTCCAAATAATTTTTCTTCTTAATTCAGATACAAGAGCACATTCTCCTAATTTGTATACCTTAAATTTCAACTTAAACGGGTGTAAGTAACAATATGCTTTAACATCCCAACCACAAAACATACAGAAGTGTCACGAGACGGAAGATAAGGGTATTTTTCGGTTTGTCTCGTTTTCCCTCAAATTTTGTCAGCATTTTTGTTTTGAGTCTTCATTCTAGTTCAATAATATTACAACGCTTTTTTTTGGTAAGTAGTAATACACTACAGTATCAAATACACTATACTTTTCCCTTTTTTCCACGAATTTTAAAAAACCTGATTGGAGCATTTTTTACCTGTCACTTTCTTCACTTCTGTGTATTCTGTGTCCCAACTTACAAGCAAATTTGTGAAAACAATTGGGTAGCCAGAACAAAGTCGATTAATTTAATAAAAATTTGTAATTTGACCAAAAAAAAAACTTTTAGTACAATTAAGGTAAAAAATTTAAAATTTTTTAAGTTGTTGGTACAATTTTACAATTGTCAATGCCGTCCCTGATATGTAGTTCAAGACTAAAGGCCGGGGCACAATGAATCCGTCATTGTTTATTGACGGAAACATTTGAACACCTTCTATAGGTCGATTCTCCATTTTATTTATTAAATTCAACTTTTTGTATTTATTTCGTTTATTTCTTTTGTTTAGTTTTATTTTTGCTGCCACAAAACACAAAAATCTAAATCAGAACATACCAAAAGAACCAACCAATATCTGTCAAACTACTCAACGTATGCAAAAAGTTAAAAGTTTACCAAATTTTGTACTTTGCGTTGACTGACACGTACTGAATGTAATCGACCTCATAAGAAACCATGTATTTCAACTTAGCTGTCAGTTGAAAAAGGCGAAGTTTAACGTATGACGGATTCATTGTGCCCCGGCCTTAAAGGCTGCGTTACCCGACTGTAATGTAAAGTAACTGCAACAGTAGGAAACAGCTGATCGATATTGTTTAAATATTCTTACATTATGCACATATGTATCAGTGATCGGCAATGAATAGTTTTTTCGTTATTCATATTAACTCATGAAATTTTAAATATAAATGAGTAGACATCATTTAAACTCAACTACTCTGATTTACGAATACTCATGGTGACATTGATTTATAAGTATAGGTTGAAATAAATACCCTGAAGGAAACGTGGGGTTAAGTGTCACCAAGCCACCACTTTTGTCGACTATTTTGGTGACATTGTCAACGGAGCGTCTATTAATATTGTTTTTAATGCGTAGAAGACATTTTTTCAAATACACACAACTATGCTTCTTCGTAATGTTTTATTGGTTTGTTGAGAATAAAGGGGCTTAGACATGGTCAAAATGCTTGCTAAGCTTGGTTATAGTATAAGTGAAATTATGTTAGTATGTGTGACACAAACGATGCTTGATGGAAAATAAAAAAAATTTTGATTTTCGGCATGCTTGCTGTCACTTGTTACTGTGTGTATAGTGTTAACCCATCAAGCCCGTACAAAATTTTTGGTGGGAAATCAAGCATGGTAATATCAAGCCAACAAGCACACGTACTTGAAGTTGGCAGCAAGCATTTTGATCGTGTCCGAAGCTCTTAAAAGTGACTTCAAGCAAAATTTAAGTGTTTGACTTTACTAATTTAGCGAAACATACAATTTTTGATTAACATATACATATGTATTTAATATAACCCAGCTATCATTTTTATCATAATCGAATCTTTTCCGAATCAGCTTGAAGGGAAAAATAACCGCATATGAGCTCATTTTTCGATCATAAATGATACTCCCGTTGTGAGAAAATGGTACCCTACAGATGAATCACACTAAAGAATCATTTATGATACGATTTGCTGATTAATTTTTGAGCAATTTTCTGGTAGTATTAAATCATGAAATGACTTTTTGGCGGTTTCTTTCCATTTTGTTCCTCTATTTTCAAGAAATCATTGTTTGATCATATAGATGAATCATGAGTGAATCCTTTTTCAATCACCTAAGTGATAAATCAGTTTTTAATCATCAAAAGTGATCTCAAGAGAATCAAAAAGAGATTTATGCAAAAAATTATCAGCCAAATGCTAGCTGGGAAATGACAAACAAAATCCTTACTTGCTGGCAATACGCTGAACGATTGAATGAATTAGTTCCTGTTATTGTATGTTTTTATGCAAAGTTGCATTTTTTATATACATATTTGTTTTATAAAATACCAAAATTTGAACAAAATTTGGAATTTCGTTATCAAAAGTGTATACTAGAACTACTAAAGTGTACTAGTGACCATATGTTTCCAATGTCTTCATATGATTCCTAAAGAACTACCTAATCAGTGGTTCCAATGTCAGTAGTTGCTGTTCAATGACACGCACATGTTAAATGTCTATAGCAAAAAGCATTGTGTGCGGTATAATTAGTCAGTAATACTGGCTACAAAGTCAATAGTGAATCAGTACTGATTCACTAGTGACATTTCCTACAGGGTATGAATGCGACGTCGACATCATAGTCATACCACATTCACATTCATAAATCACCTCAGTTTGATTTCTAATTTTAGGAAAATATTTATAATATTCACATTGATTCAGCTCACTCAACTCATGCATGTACATATGTTTATTTAAAAGTTTAGTCATTAAACAGTTTTCAAGTAGTATATAATTGTAGTAAATAGGGTTGTTTTTCAATTCCTAAAAAAAAACAAAAAAAAAAAAAAAACAAACATAAAACAACAAAGAAACACTTAACCTCATAATGAGAACTTTAATGTTCTTCTCGAAGTTCGCATTGTGAATCATACTTATTTTGCATCATCCATAGGTATTGAGTTAAGGAGAGTCGAAATCAAACGGCATAAACGTTGCTAAGTATGAGTTCGATGCGCACTTCAAACTTTCGAGTGAATATGATTCATAGACAATATTGCAATAAGTATGAGTGCACATAAGTACAATAAATTATAAGTCATGATTCAACTCTACTAATTTTTTCACTACTCATTAGACTTTTGTCCAACAGCTCTTTTTGAACTAGTTTAAGAGCGTTCGAATCAAAAGCTGTTTCAAACCCATTTAATTTACATTGACGCTTTTGACCGAACTTGTATCCAACAGCTCATTTTAGTTCAAAAGAGCGGTTGGCCACAAGTCTACTACTCATTGCTGTTCTCTGGTATGTATATACATTAGAGTGGCCGTGATTTTTTTTATTTCTTATATTCTCTCCCCCAAATCGGTTCAGTTTTATGTAAGAAAAAAAATGCAAAAAAAAATTTCATAGCGATAAGTTGTGTTTTAGGGGGTGTGTCCGCCCCTCAAAGTTTGCCTTCAAGCCCATTTTTCAATGTAATTTTTAGCATTTAGCTATCTTTTTAAAAAAACATTTTACAAGAATATGATATATGGTAATATTTTAATTTAATTTAATATTTTTTTTTCTAAGGTTATGTGAAAAAATTTTCGTACTAACAGAGTGGTATTCATGATTTAAAAGAATTATAAATGAGTATTTATTATGATTCACAATTAATAATTTCAGAAAATAAACCTGGATTCGAAAAAACGCGAGCAAAATTGATATCAAACTCAAAACAGTAAAAACAGTTGGTTAGGGACGACCTACAAGAGGTAGGGACGACCTACGGGCGTTTTCAAGGTTGACCAAAACGTTCCTGACGTCATGAGATGTGTCACTTTCAAATGAGACCAATATCAACACGCCCAGTGATGGTACACCAAAGATACACGTATTTAAATCTTTAAAATGGGTCTCCTGAACAAAACCGGTTTTTACCCTTAGGTCCCTTTCTATTTTGCGCGTCACATATGGATATTATTTTACTAAAACACAACTTATCGGTATGAATTTTTTTTTTACATAAAACTTTTTTTAGAATAAAAGTAATCACCAAAAATAAATTCTGCATACAACTAACGGCCACTCTAACATACATATCGACGGCCCCATTCCATAAAATGCTAAGTCGACATAGCATATTATGCTGGGAATAGCATTTCTGAATTCATCGTTTATTAACTTATATTGATAGTAATCAGACTATTCTATCAAAAGTTATGAGCAAAAATATACTTAGCATAATTTTTCAAGTTTAAAAAACTTCCCTTTTTAATGTTTTAAGTACACTTAGCATGATTTAGTTTGCAATTAAGTACTCAAAAAAAAAAAATTAATTTAAATTTTTTTCCAAACTAAAACATGCTACCTATATATGTATGTACTTAGAGGGCCATTGCAGGTGAGAAAGGACCACCAGATACATAGATGCTAAGTCTACTAAGAGAACAATCTTAAGTATTCTAAGTCACTTTTAATTATGATCTACAACAAATTTATAAAGTTCAAATAAACTAAAAAAATTCTATTGCAATTATTATATGATTACAAAAGTCTCAAGCTTATATCTCATAACATTCCCGAGATATCATTAATAAACTTTGAAGGCGTTTATCTCAAAACTAGCTTTTTTGACTTAGCATGTTTTAGAATAGAGCCGTCGATATATACATGCATATTTACACATATGCAGGCATAAATGCATGTTGATAAGAGACAAGCAAAAGGCCACCCTTGGGCAGGGCTGTCAGATATGGCGATTTCTCGCAAAACGTGGCGATTTTTCAACTTGTTTGGCGTCCAAATTTTTGGTTTGGCGACTTGGCGATTTTTCTGGTGATAAATAAATTTGTTGGCGATTTTTATTGCTATTTTTTTTTTAAACAAAATTTAAAATCAAAATTTTTTTAACTCAGGAAAATTAGTTTGTTGTAGGAGTAATTTAAAAAAATAAATCCTACTAAAACTCGTCTGCAAGAAATTGAAACAATTTGATTTTGATGATATTTCTTATATTAATTAATGTGTTTTGAATTTGGATGAGAACAATTTACAAAAAACAATTTTTGGCGATTTTATTTCTGCTTTTGGCGATTTTCTACTAAATTTTTATACGATTATTTTATAAAACTGTTTATTAAAAAAATTAAATAAAAATAATTTACTATCAAATATTTACTAAGATTTTTAAAATTAATTTGGTGAAATTAGTCCGAAAAAATCTGACAACCCTGCCCTTGGGCACTTATGGTAGAAATAGTCGATTAGTATCGTGAGTTTACGAATCAGCTGACAAAATCTGTAAAATAAAAAAAACATGTTGCTGTTTATTTAATATGTATCGTAAAGTAACACGATACGATTCGACTAAAGAGTCAGTTACCCGACTGTAATGTAAAGTAACTGCAACAATAGGAAACATCTGATCGATATTTTTATGTGAAAAGTAGGTTACGTTACATTACATCTCTATAACCATTTTCATTACTTTTCCTACTGTTGCAATTACTTTACATTACAGTTGGGTAACTGAGCCTTTATAGAGATGTAATGAAAAGTAACCTACTTTTCATATAAAAATATCGATCAGCTGTTTCCTACGTTGCAATTACTTTACATTACAGTCGTGTAACTGAGCCTTAATTCTACCATTATTTATTCTCTTATTTAAGTCCCTTTTCACAATCTATGATTAAGAGTTAACGTGAACTTGTAAATGTGAGTTCTACATACAAAACTTGCCGTTAAAGTCTCTCAGTTTTTAATTGTACATTGTGAAAAGGGCTGTTAATGATTAAACAGAATACCGGCATAAACACATTTTCCATACAAATTGACACAAAAAAGCAGCCCCAGAAAGAAGTCGTGATCAGTGTGACCAGATTTTAAAATAATACTAAGCTCAATCACGTTTGAAAAAGAGCTAAAATAAGCTAAAAAGTTAAATTTTAAGCCAGAAAAAAGCTAAACTTTTTTCCGACTTCTTTCACTTTGTAATAGTTTCTTATTGCTAAAATAACGTTATATATATACAAACACAAACATATTTTTTATTATTTGAAATAAAAATATTGAATCATTTTTTAATTAAATTATTTATTCATTATTTTCAAGGCTAATTCTTTCATGCAAATGCATATTTGTAGATAAATGCATATTTGAAAAGCAAACTGGACATTTAACCAAACAATGAACATTTATTTAAAGTCGGTAGCCCTAGCGTTAGAGATATTTGATGTGCAATCGGTTAAACCTTAAACAATTTTGGGTTCTCAGTTCATGAAGAACTACTTTTTAGTGAATTCTTGTGCTATAAAACTTTTTTGATAAGTATAAACGGCAAAGCCATAAGTTTAAAAATTTTTTCCAACATTTTAAATGATATTTAAAGTGCTATTTCTGTGCGTTCATGTACTGAAATATTCCCAAATGTGTATATTGTGTGTAGGTACAATTTAATGTGAACAAATCGATGGTGTAGCGCAATAAGATCTAATATTCTATATAAAATGGTGCGTGATTTACGCCTTTTGCGCAACACCATCGATATGTATTAAAGAGGTTATTGGTAATAATATTAATAGAAAAATCAAATCAATCAATTAAGTCCTCTGCTGTCAACCTTTTAAAAATTACGCGATAACAACCCTAGCTTGCAACATACATACATATAAAGAGTTTTCCAAGAAGGCAGAGGCCTTACAGAAAGGAATCCTATAAAATTCGCATTTATCAATATTTTTTCTCTTGGATGGAAAGAAATGCAGTTAATACACAGAAAGTAAAAACAAATAGAGTTTGCTACTGAGTTCCCGGCAACTCCCAAAAAAAGTTCTCCAAATCCCCAAAATGGGTGTTTTTCAATATTTTTGCTATATTTTTCATATCTTTCGCCGGGCGCAAATAATATTTTTGGAAATGTTGAAGAACATATCATGTCTTTAGGTGGCATGATAAATTTTTTGGTTGCAGCTTTGAAATTTGAGAAAAAAGGCCTTACATTTGATATTTATAATAAAAATAGGTATATTTCGAAGCGAGCTGGCTCGTTCAATAACGAAAATTTCAAAAGAAAATATTCTTTGTAATATTTCTAATAGTATTACCTTTTGAATAAATAAAAATATGGTGTTGGTATTTTTGCAATATTTTTTAATAATAGCGAAATATTTAATTTCCTTTTTTTTGCAAGAAACGGTGAAAAATCTACTTTATCCAAAATTTAATTTAGATTGCGTATAACTAACTGTTGACTTAATTGTGGTTTTGATACTTAATTATTTTAATGTTACAAATTTTGTTCTTAATTCATAATAAATTTCTTTTTATAAATTTTTTTTTAGCTCTTGGATAGAAAAATCCAGTTGCAAAAAATCTTTTTTTATCAGATCAAAACATCAGCTTGGCATCGGTGTCCACTTTGCGGCTTTGTGGCTCCGCCCCCTTTAAAGATATACGGTTAGTATAAGTGGCAAAATTAAACATGATCTGAAAGAGTTTTGGCATGAAACTTCACATTAAAAATCATGCTAGGACTTACAGATGGGTTAAAATTAGGTAATGCGACCATTTCTAATGTCAAATTGTATGGAGGAACTCGTCAACACCTAATTCATATTCATCACTTATGCTAGCTTCATGCCAATTTTTGCTCATACATATGGCCCATATATTCCAAATTCTAGACTTAAGCTCTGTGACACCTCCTATATGAAATAACTGCAGAATTATTTCCATTTTTTTAACGAAATCGCCCGCTGTGCGGTGTTGATTCTGTGTTAAATGATTTTTGTTATTTAGGATATACCTATGTAATTTCGAAGAAGCAATATTGCAAAATCTGAAAAAGAGTTACTAGAAGAAAAATTATTTGTATTTACGAATACATGCATACATACATATGGACAAGACCATTTATAAGACCTTTCAGGAAATGAGAGATTTTTCAACTGCTTTACTACAGCGAAATATTCTAAAACAAACGCTAAACAACACTGTTGGTAAGGCATTTGTTTCAATTGTTTGTCTTGCCAACAGTGTTGTTTAGTGCTTGATTTCAAATATTGCGCTGTAGTAAAGCAGTTGAAAAATCTCTCATGTCTTGAAAGGTCTTATAAATGGTCTTGTGCAGGACTCTAATATGTACATCGACTTTTATTAAAATTAAATTTAGCGCGTAAGAAAATAGCGCGTTTTGACTAGCATTCTAGAGCGTTTTGAGAAGGGGAATAGTGCGTTTTGGTTATAAATAGATGACACCGCTCCTAACATCTATTTTAATTTCTGTGTAGAAGGCTTATCCGATTTCGATTTACTTATTCTTACCTACAGATAAGTAAGACAAAATCAGAGAGATATACATACGTACATACATACATACATATGTACATACATGTAGAAAATTAACGATTAAAAGATCAACTAGGAAATGATTACTTATTTACTTTAAGTGTGTTAACATTGTAGATATGTATGTATATATGTACATATGTTTGTATGAATGCATACAAATATACATACTTAAGTATGTCGTCACATAAAATGCGGACCGCCTTATCTAACATTTTTAAAATGACAATTACATATTTAAGTATGTGTTTAGATTAGTGAATATGGCATTTTTATTATTATAATAAAATTGTTTGGAAAATTTTGAAATTGTTTTTCTTGGACTCTGTGTTCCAAATGGAACCAAAAATGGCAAAGGCGCGAAGACATACATAGAGCCAGGGTATCCCATGTGTAGGAGCTTCCTATGGGAGCTGCAAACCTTCGTATAGTACGTAGGAGTTTCAACCAGGGAAGCAAAATGACTTCTTGGATTTTGTACCAACTGTGAAAACAAAATGTACTTTTTGGACCATGACGGTACCATTTTTTTAATATTTATTAATAAGAACGGAAACGTAAAAAAATGTATAAAAATTCAGAAGTAAACAATAAAAAACAGAAACTTAACAAAAATGTGTATAAAAATTCAGTATATAAAATTAAAAATAACATAAAAAAATAATAAATATTACATTCATAGAGATCGGTTATCCTAAATAAAACACACACAAAAAAATTAAAGACAACATAGGCAAAATTAATGTTACCATATCATCGGTTGGTTTCTGGTTTGCTGCAGACATAACGTATTTTGTATATAATGTGCCGCAAACCGACGATATAGTAAAACATTGGCATTTTTAAATTGTACCAAGTAACTCGCGTTAGTACTACGGTCAAAAATGTACCATAAAAAGTACAATTGTACCATGATTTCCATCCGTGGTTTCAACTCTATAGTTTTTTTTTTGTGATCTCCAGCAATATAAATCTTACTAAGAACGTCAACGCAACGTCCGATCATAACATTTTGTATACCAGTGTTTATGGCTCTGGAAGGGCTACATTTCTGTCTTTAATAGTTTTTTTAATACCACGTCAAATTCTAGTCATGACTTTTAAAAACTCGGTTCGTACCCACCCTAATGCTAAATATTTTTGAACGAGTTTTTAAAAGTCATGACTAGAATGTGACGTGGTATTAAAAAACTATTAAAGACAGAAATGTAGCCCTTCCAGAGCTATAAACACCGGTATACAAAATGTTATGATCGTACTAAAAATGGCGAAACAGTGAACAAAATACTAAAAGGGCGGCATTTGTGGGCGTGGCAAAAATATAAAAAAAAATATTTTTGGAATCTATATTTTTATGAATGGAATTTTATGGAAATGTTTTTACATTATCTTTAATCCTAGGGGGTGACTGGTACAATTTTTTTTTCGAACCACTCTAATGTACATACATACATACATACATAAGTATATATGTATTTAGGTACGTAAATATGCATGTTCTTTGTCCTTTTACTTCACAATCCAAAAGAGAAATTATGAAATAAAAAAACAAAAAATTATAGAAATAATTTACAAGAGCAATTCTTTCGGACTATAATATGCATAGGGGAAACGAAAAAGGTTGCATTATAAAAATACATACACGTACATACATATGTATGTATGTATGTACATATGTATATATGTACATACTTATGTACATGCTACATACCTACTAAAGTCCTGCACAAGACCATTTATAAGAACTTTCAAGACATGAGGGATTTTTCAAATGCTTTACTACAGCGAAGTCTTCTAAAACAAACGCTAAGCAACACTGTTTGCAAGAATTTGTTTCAGTTATTGCAAGTATAGGAGTAAAGAAGAAAATACTTCGTGACTGAAAAATTTGTGATGCTTGCTTCTTTCTACGCATGGGCGCGTATACAAGCGTCATGCATGTACATACACACACACGTTGTGTGTATGCTCTTCTATTTTTCTGCACACAAACAAACGTTCACATGCATTTACATTAGTTGTGTGCGCTTGCTTAAAAAAAAACCTCCCTTAAACACATAATAGCTTACCATCTACATCTTACACACACACACTCAAACGTACAATATGGAAAATAACAAGCATACACGTATCAACACAACTTTGTTGACTGTTTGTTCATAACAAGAAGTCTTCACGACATTGCTTGTTACCCAGCTAGCATTTGGGTGATTATTTTTGGCAGAAATATCTTATATGATTCTCTACAGATCGCTTTTGATGATTAAAAAGTGATTTATCACTTGTGCGATTGAAAGAGGATTCACTTATGATTCATCTATATGATCAAATAATGATTTCTTGAAAATAGAGGAACATCATGCAAACCGCAAAAAGGTGATTTAAATGATTTAATATGTAAATTGCTCAAAAATAATCAGCAAATCGTATCATAAGTGATTCTTTGGTATGATTCATCTGTAGGGTACCATTTTCTCACAACGGGAGTATCATTTATGATCGAAAAATGAGCTCATATGCAGTTATTTTTCCCGTCAAGCTGATTCGGAAACGATTGGATTATGATACAAAATGCTACCTGGGTAGCACTCATATACACGCACACAAATGCATCTATCGTGCTTTGCTTATAATACGACAGCATTTATTATTGGTTTAGTACATATAATGCAGCCACGAGAATACATTTAAAAAACAAGACGTATTTACATTTCAAGACTATTTACGCAGGTCTTTAATACCTACCTACTTTTTTGTAATTGGCTATAAACACTCAATTATTACAATAAGTTAAACGAAACAAAACTCACGATTATATGTACGTACCTATAGTAATATGGACCTTAATTTATTCTACTGCCTCTAGTCACTTTCGCTCGTTCTCCAACTTCGCACGCTTATTCACTGTGTCGAAACTCAAATCAGTTGCCTATTTAAATTTCTTCAATGAATTTTGAAATAATTACTTTAAAAACTATGCTTAATTTTATCCGGTGTTCAAAGCTGCAATGCAACTTGGAAGTTTCCGTGTTGCTAGTTTCAAAATAAACTGAAATACCTTAATGTTCCTTTATTTTGGTAGCGTAATCTGTTATAATTAACCAAGTTCAAGGTATATGTGTTATACATATGTATGTATGTATGTATGTACATATTTGCATATTACATAGGAGATAAGTGTCCTTTTTTTTATAAAACTTACATTGTAAGAGAATATAACGACATATCATGAAAGGTAAGTTAATAACGCATATGATGTATGTACATATCGCTCATTTACGGAAAGAACATCATAACTCAAAAAATGGAGTTTCTGAGTTAATGATGCATAATTAATCCTTATATCGTTCATCATATTTTGTAAAACTTTCATACTTTTTCATCTTGTTTACTCAACTCTTGAAAGCTAAATAAAATTTTTGAAGTTTTTGAAAGCACCTTATTTATCACATTTTCATACAGAAAGAATGAAGTTGAATTAATGTTTAAACTAGACTTTATTAGCTGGGAAAAATACCTATATTTTTCTGTGCAGCCAAGCACTTTATCAGCATCCATGCTATTAACTCAAAATTAGCTTATGTCTAGTTTTTGCTCCTTCCCACAGAATTACTGTTATCGAAGAAATTTTAAAATAAACTTAACTTACATTTTTAAAGCAAATAAAAAACTGACTTGTTAATTTCACAAGCTCGTATTAACGTCGCACAGTGGCGTGAAATAAAAAAAGTGGTAAAAAGTCCGCAACTTTTGAACTAGTGAATCGATTTCGATGAAACTAACTGTTTTGGAAAGAAGAAGTCTTTAACTTTTGAGAAAGTATATTTGGAGGCATCCTGTTCAAAATTTGCTGACTTTTTACCACTTTTTTTTATTTCACGCCACTGTGCGTCGTATGTGTTGTGTAATCGTCTAATTATACTGTATAGTATTTTTGTTATTGGTAATTTTCATACAAAAGTGTGTTATAATTATACGATTGAATTTTATATGTTTGGAAATAATTGTATTGAAGCGAGGTCTGGAAATATTCTATTTGATTGATTTGTAAAAGTTTTATGAATATCTGTTAACTAACAACAGAAAATGCATTCTTCTTAAGATGCATTTCCTCAATATTGGAAAGAATTTCTAGAGCTGATTAAAACTAGCTAAAACTGTAAAGCAAGCAAACTTGCTAAAATTTTAGCGACTGCAAAGCACAATATTGATTAAAAGTCCCTACAAAATATAATATACATACATGCAAACATGTAAGTAGTAGTTTTTATCGCAAACTTTGTCAAAATTCTCGAAAAGTTGCAAAATCTGAAGCAAGCCCTAAAATTTATTAGAAATCGCCAAAGCCATCAAAAACAAGAGAAGTTCGGAAAAATCTGGAATTAATCACATGTTAGCGAAGAAGTGCTGAATGTATAACTTGCTGTCTCCGAGTTTACATCTGTGTGCCATGTGGCCAAAAAAAGCGTAACCACTAATTACTAATGAAAAAATATTTGATTCAGACACGTATTTATTAAATTAAACAGTTTCATAAATAGACAATTTTATAGAATCCAACATGATTGGAAACTGTTTAAATCAATAAATACATGTCTGAATCAAACAGTTTTTCATTAGTAATTAGTGGTTACGCTTTCTCGGGCACATGGTACACATATGTAAACCCAGCCTAAGGAATCAGTTTTAACAACTCAGTTAAAACATGAAATGTGTAAAAGGGAGATAGCACACCAAAATACATATATACATATGTATACATATATTTTTCACCAAATATAATTTTGTCGGTTTTTTGTCGTAATTTTTCTACTTTGGATTCGTTCTTAGGCAGATTTTTGTACTGGAACCATACTGGTTATGACTTTATTTATAAAACATAATTGATTAAGAGTAATTCGCAAGTTTGTATTAATAAATTGCTCAGAAATTTACTGAGTTATTAAATATTTTATTTGAAGACTTTTTGTTAAAAACTACCGCGGAATGTATGGTTTGTGTATGTGAAAAATATGGCTCTCAAGTAAACAAGTTTGGCGACCACTGTTGAACCAATTTTGTACTTTGTGTTGACATATGTACGTCTATTAAATTGTACTTTGACTATCCTAGAAACTTAAATACACAGAAAGCGCATAAATGGAACGCGAAAAACATCATGGCGGTAGTTTTTCGACGTTGGCTGAAGTAGTTAGCACGTTCTGGGTTAGAGCCCGGTATCCAACAGTCTTTAAATAATAACATCACGCATTTTTCTAATTTGCATTAGTATCCTTTTGTATTAGCTGTTTTAGGAAAGTTCAAGTGATGAAGGCATAGTCACCGGTCACTTAACTACGAATACCGACTTCAGCAGATACTAATCCTAATCTCAGAGAGCCCCCTTTCGTTGTGTAGCAGAATCATCGGCAAAGTAAAATAACTAATAAAATGGCTACTAAGCACAGCATCAAAAAATTTAATACGCCTCATTTAACACGTGCAAATAGCAGAGTTGTCAAAGAATAAAGCTTTCCTCTATTTCTTCCTTCACCAACTGTCTTCTCTTTTCAAATAAAATATATCATAACTCAGTAAATAAAGTCACAAACAGTATGGTTCCAGTACAAAAATACTGCTTGCGAACGAATCCAAACTAGAAAAAAGTGTGGAAAAAACCGGAAAAATTATGTTTGGGGAAAATATAGACACATATATCTGAAATTAAATTGAAACCAAATATATATGGCTTAAACGGTCTTAGTCTTACGGCCCATTTCACAATGTACAATTAAAACAACAGGGACTTTAACGGCAAGTTTTGTATGAAGAACTGTCAATTAAAGTTCACGTTAACTCTTAATCATACATTGTGAAAAGGGACGTTAGTCTTAGAGGTTAACAGGTGCATACGGGTGCGAAAAACTGGTTTTTTACCGGTAACTGAAGATTTTGAAGGTATTTGGAAAATTTAAAACACAGATTGTTGTTATATGAGATAATACCTACCAGAAAAATAGTAACACACACTTGAAATTTTCAAAGTTAGTGTATTTTTATGCGGACTACACCGATTAACACTGAAATTTAGAAATTAAAGATTAAAAGGTATTCAGTTAACCCTTAATCCACCATGTCCCAGAGTTCAATTCCGTTCGGAATCGGAATTGAATAAACCTCAAAATGTCAAGCCCTAGCCGGAGCATACCCCAGCATACCACCGCCTTCCACGTTATAGACACACCTGACAAATTTCTGTATTTTAGTTTTATTTTTTAGACACCATCTCCTACAAAAATGGGGTGGATTGAATTCCGATTCCGAACGGAATTGAACTCTGTGACATGACCGAATATTGTGATATCTTGTTTTTTGTTGAAAAAAAAAATATAGGTTATAAAGTTTGCGATTCTGAACAAAGTTTGTTCTACGGGTTTGCTTTCATGTTTTTTTACCTAACTGATATAGAAAAAAGCTATTTGGTCCCTACAGGAACCACCAGGCTCTATAGGATTACGTAAATTCTATATAACTCATATAATTTTTATTAGAAATAAAGAATTTTTAAGGCCAAAATAGATCGAGTATTAATACTGTTACTTTTTTACCATTTAAAAACGCTTCTCCGTGGACTCGAAGATTTGCAAATGAATAACACTTATTCTAATTAAAATCAAGAGCTTAAATACATGTACATAGATTACTTAAATATACCACAACTGGTTACCACTACGGCTACCCCGCTGTTGTATACACACTAGAGTTCGACCGATTAATCGGCTTCGGCCTTTGGCCAAAAATTGGTAATCGGCCAACATTCGGCCTATGGAAAAAATCGGCCGATTAGCCGAAGCCGAATATTTTTCATTCCAAGCTTGAAAAATAACATTATTTTTGGTCGTTGCTCGCCGACAGTTTCTATTGTGTTTAACGTTTTGAAAGGGTTGCTTTGAAATACATTCATATGAAAAAGCAATCTAGAAATTGCAAAATAGTTTTATTTTTCTTGTTATGTATCCAATAGATATTACAGCTATTTCAGTGATCTCAAAAAAGCAAACTTTTTTCTTAATTCATATAAAACAAGTATCATTTTTAAAATTTAAAACATTCGGCTTCGGCTTCGGTTTTGGCCGAAGTTTAGGATTTTAGCCGAAGTTCGGCTTCGGCCAAAAAAAAAACGCCTTCGGTCGATCTCTAATACACACGTCTCACTGACGGCACTGGTCTTGTAGCAAAACTACCACTCGGCTGCTGCTTATGCAGCATTCTGATTCCAGAATGTTCGCTTTGTGCTTATAGATGGCGTAATGAAATGTGTGCCCATGGTTAAGTTAAATGGAAGAAACGGTATAGCTGTTATGCTAAAGATGTTGCTGTTATGCGCACATTACCAACTGTGTTGTCGTTTACTATTGGTAGCCAAGTGATCAAACAGTCTTCTAACACAATCTGGATAATTCATGTTACTGTTTCTAGGCGTTTGTAGATAATTCGATTGGCCGTTATTTTGAATTTCAGAATTACTGTTTATCGACTTTTATGTTGGTAATACTGTACGTTGTTACTGATACAGAGTTGTTACAATAAGTGTTTGCACTTTTATGTGTACGTGTGTACGTTTAGATCTTTGGCTAAATACTTCTAGATATTTATTTTTTATTTATAAATATATTTACATTAGCTCTGTTCGAATATTTTTGAGTAACAATACATAAACTGTTTACAAGATTAATTTTGGTGAAATTCTGCGAAAAAAAATTTCGCTAGAGAACCATAAAATCACTGCATTTTTGGAACGTGACATTTGTACGAGATGTGCACTACAGATTTTTGCAAGGCGACTTGCTTTCAAAGAATCACCAAAGTAACGTTTCTGTTTAATTTTCGATGTAAACAAATTTTTCATAAGCTGCTGATGGTTCCTCAAAGGACCATAGCAATATTAACCACAAGCTCCTGATGGTTCCTCAAAGGACCATGCAGAAATATGACTACAACAACTACAAGTAAAAAATACTCTTATTTTAATACTCACAACTTTTTTTAAACACTATTATGAAAACGGGAATATTTTTTTCAACACTTGCAACGTACTTTACAACAAAAATAAAGTTTTCATATAAAGCAAACGCGCACAATTTCTCTCTGGTTGAACCAGCCCGGTTGAAACGCAAGCTTTATATAATGTTGTAAAAAATCACTAAATGATCAAACAGAATTGCGGCACAAACACATTTTCCATACAAATTGACACAAAAAATAAGCACCAGAAAACAGTCGATAGATAATGATCAAACAGAATTGGGGCATAAACACATTTTCCATACAAAATGACACAAAAAACTAGCCTCAAAAAGCAGTCGATAGATAGAATCTATCTTATTTTGAAAACGTTTTTTCTTATGCTCTCACATATAAATAAATATTCTCTCAAACATTTTACCATACTTTCAATAACTTTCATACATTTTGTGAACAAAACTACAAAGAAAAATAAGCACAAAAGAAAATAAAACAAAAATTAGAGAGCATTTGAAGTTACTGCCTTAGATTTTATTATAGGCTTTGTTAATTTGACAGCGATTTTTCCTGAAGTTGCGGACTTATTCTGTTTGATCATATAGAATCTATTTTATTTTGAAAACGTTTTTTCTTATGCTCTCATATATAAATACTCATTCTCTCAAGAATACTACCGTACTTTCAATAAATTTCATAAATTTTGTGAATAAAACTACAAAGAAAAATAAGCACAAAAGAAAATAAAACTAAAATTATAGAACATTTGAAGTTACTGTCCATGGTGTAATTATACAGCTGACTGCGTAAGGATTTTTAATCCGAAAATACGGCAACCATAGCTATGTAAAGAACCGAAGAATGTCAAAAGCCTAAAAATAATTGTATTAAAACCAAAACAAAATCAAAGTTTTTGACATTCTTCAGCTACAATGCACATAGAGCAAAAAATTATCAGCTGAAGTAACGCTGTCACCTAGTTAGATACACCTTGTTACTGCTGTAGAGTTTATTATGGGCTTTTTAATTTGACAACGATTTTTCCTGAAGTTGCGGCCATATTCTGTTTGATCATTAAAAGAGAAAAAAACGTCAAAACTAAAAAAATAGTCAATATCAAAAATTCGTAAAATAGCAACAAAAAAAACCGATAAAATCACCAAAAAGAAACAAGCGCTGTACGGATAAACGATAAACCCATATGACTGGGCTAGTGAATTGAATTTGCTTAAAATTTTAAAGCATAGAAAGCTTTTTTTAATCGTGCTTGAATACTGAATATCTTCTTGAGGTTACCTGAAGACACTATCAACTATTTGTACGGCCCCTCTCACAATGTTCGATTAAAAGCTAACAGCGACTTTAATGGCAAGTTTTGTATGAAGAACTTGCAGTTAAACTTCACGTTAGCTCTTAATCATACATTGTGAAAAGGGAAGGTAGTCTTAATAAGAATATTTAGATAATTTTTTTTTATAAAACAGATAAGAAAATTTGCTTGTTTTCTATTTTATTATGTACTTATTTCTTTTGCATTATTCATGTTAATTAAGTCTTGCACAATTTGTCATTTGATTAAGGAATTGAAAAATTTAAATAAAAATAAATAATAAAAATTGCGAATATAGTATGTATGTATGTACATAATTAAATAAAATGCCGTTATTACTAGGCAATAATGGGCTTGATCCTCTACTTTGGAATTTAAGAACTCAAGCTTATAATTACGATTATCAACCGCCTTATGTGATTTATGGGAATTTAATTAAATTTTTAGTGGAAACGGTTATAAACTGTATGTGTGCGCTGAATGTATTTAAATGTTTTTGTTTGTCATCTTCCCAAGGTATACAGCAAGGTAGAACCTATTACGGATCTGTGGATGATACAATTATAAGAATCGAAGCTGATGAGAGTACTCCCCTGCTGGTGGATCGCGTAATATGGCCTAACAACAAGAATAACAAAAATAATGGTACTCGTATTAATAAAAATCATAAAGTAAATTGCGCTCCATCGTCTTGGTCATTTGACAGCGGCATCCAAAGTGACGGAAGTGACTGCAGCGCCGCCAGTACAAAATCGTTTAAAAGTCATTTCAAGGAATTGAAAGTATTGGCATTTGCATTGATCTTAGCTGTCGCTATCAGTATCGCCATTTATTTACTTGCCATTGAATGTAAGTTGTGTGAAAAGCAAACAAACGGTAAAACTTCATAAATTACAAAAAATGTACTACTAGTTATTAATAATAATGCATGTGTATGTAGATTGTTTAAAATAATTTCTTACATACAGTATGTCAAGAAAATGTTTTGACATAGTTAAAATCGTTATAAATTTTGATGTTTATCATAAATATTTTTATTTTTCTTTTTGGTTATGGATTTCATTTTATTTACATTTAAGTGAACAAATAGTAGTAAGTATACGCAAATTTTAAAAGTGAGAGCATAAAAATTACATGAAAGCTAAAAAAACTCAAAAATTTCTCTGTCAAGAAAATGTTTTTACATCCTTGTATTATATAGTAAGAACATAGGAAAGATTTTAAGGTGTACAAAAATAATTTTTTTTGGGCCCATTGGTATTAAATCGGCTTGTAAGACGACTTCTCATGGAAAAAAATTTTCTTTTCCAAATATTCCGCTGAAATTTCTCATATTCCCCTCGTATTACTGTTTTAAACTCCATTTAGTTCTTGAAATAACCTTTGGAAATACTATTTTTCAAATAAATCTATAAATTTTGAATAGGGCATAGATCTGGACCTTGAGATGGAGCATCCATAACTTTGCCGCAATTGAAAAGACACCATGTTCTTACCGAAAGTGCCTTGTGTTTGGTGTCATTAAATTGATAACAACTGGAATCTTGCATGTTTTCCAGCAATAAACCCAAATTTACTCGAGCTGTCATCCAAAAAAATGCTTCAATATATTAAGGCACTGCCCCGCATTCATGGTGTTCTCAATAAAGCAAATTTATCCCACGTTTTACACAATATATATACATATGTACATATGTATGTATATATACCTCCAATCCATCAACCAACCTTTTTTAAGTTTTACAGATGGGTTTACGGTTTCACTTTCCAATATTTTTAAAGATTTTTTTTCCTCCACACTTTGTTAGATCCATCATTCTAATAAAGCAGAAGTTTGGTTTCGACGCCGAAAATCACATTATCGTAGAAGCCATCAAGCTTGTAAGTATGCGTTATCACAAAAGACAATTGTTGCTGTTTGGGCTACACTCTAGAAAGCGGGGATATCCGACCATTTTTTGAAGTACAGTCGATTCTTTTGAGCAATTGCCTTCGTCTCATGGGAAACTGTGTGAGTGGTACATCAATACGTTGAAATGGTTTTTCGTTGACAGCGCGAGTAAGGTTGGCTTTATAGCTGGTAAATATGGAAGTTTTAAATTTTTATTAATGTATTGACCTCAAACATGAGGCACTTTGGGTAAGAACATGGTGTCCTTTCAATTGCGGTAAGGTTGTGGATACTCCATCTCAAGGTCCAGATCTATACCCTATTCAAAATTTATGGGTTTATTTGAAAAATAGTATTTCCAAAGGGTATTTCAAGAAGTAAATGGAGTTTAAAACAGTAATACGAGGGGAATATGAGAAATTTCAGCGGAATATTTGGAAAAGAAAATTTTTTTCCATGAGAAGTCGTCTTACAAGCCGATTTAATACCAATGGGCCCAAAAAAAAATTTTTTTTGTACACCTTAAAATCTTTCCTATTTTCTTACTATATAATACAAGGATGTAAAAACATTTTCTTGACAGAGAAATTTTTGAGTTTTTTTAGCTTTCATGTAATTTTTATGCTCTCACTTTTTAATTTTGCGTATAACTTACTACTATTTGTTCACTTAAATGTAAATAAAATGAAATCCGTAACCAAAAATTTCATAATGCAAAGAAAAATAAAAATATTTATGATAAAAATCAAAATTTATAACGATTTTAACTATGTCAAAACATTTTCTTGACATACTGTACATATCGCTCATTTACTGCAATAGTGTCACAACTCAAAAAAACTAGTTTTGCAGAAAACACATTTTAAATTTTCAAATTGCATACAACTCAATGAAGACATGAAAAAATATTCTTCTCCCAGGACGTGGTGATACAAGTTATTTATATCAAATTTTTACATACGAAATGCCGAAATACGAAATGCCGCATTATTCTGCATTATTAACTCAAAAAACAATTTTTTTGAGTTATGACACTATTGAAGTAAATGAGCGATATGCACATATGTACCCTTAATTATGAAAGTTATGAAAGATATTAAGTAGGTTAAAATTGAACAAATCGAAAAATGTTTATATATTATGCAATATTTTAATTTATAATTGTACTAGTGTGTCGATTAACATAAATTTATTTAATTTTTATCAAATATTTATTGTAGCTTTTTTAAGATTCATTTAATATTTCGAAAAAATGCATATGACTTAGACCACTTTCATAATTAAGGGCACATACTATGTGAGGCTATCAGCGCAGAAGTGGTGTAACCCACAACGACTTAATTAAACAATTGCTCTATTTAATTATTTAATTGCTTTATTACTTTGCTATACGAGTGTTTTAATCTGTGAAAAAACGATGTTTCAGCTCCATCTTCTTTAGAATACCAAAAGGTAGCTTACTCTATATTTTTTTTGATAGTTGGTAGTAGGGATGGGCAAATGAAGAAAATGTATCGATATATATCGTATCGATGTTTTTGAACAGTATCGATATATATTTTTTGAAAACATCGATATTTCGATATATCGATATTTTTTGCTGCATTAATTTCGAATGCACAAATACTCACTTTAAGAAATTTAATACAAAAGAACTATTTATGTTAAGTTATACGTAACCTACTGTATCTCCTTAAGACTTCATTAGTCTTTACTTCTTTTGCTGCTCTATGCTGTGCCGTTCTATTTCTAAATTTTAATAGTTACTTTTTCTGTAATAAATTATCAGTTGTTTCGGACCAGAATGATCACAGTTTTCCACTAAAGTGATGAGATTTGCATCGTCCATTGTTATTAGTTTTTCTTTTCCCGGACTTTTTCGTTTCCCGGGAAAGTGGGAAAAACTTTTCAGTTTTCAACGTTTATAAGCATATGCCAAAAAAAAATAATACAATTTCAGTTCCCGGGCGTAATTGTTGTAAAGTTTTAGCTATAGTTCTACCATCGCATTCATAAAGTGAATAACGACATGCATCGAGGAATGTGTACGCAACAGAACAGAATTAAGGAGAGAAAAACTAATGGCTTATATATGATTTTTATAAACCAAAAAGAGTCAGCTGATTCGTAACAGAACGTAAAAACGGCTATAGCTCTTAAAAGTATCGAAACCCGATACTCGTAAATAAGAATCGATGTATCGATATATAGGTTTTTGAAATATCGGCGATATATATCGATATTTATTTTCTCAAATATCGATATTTCGATATATCGATATTTTTTGCCCATCCCTAGTTGGTAGTGTAAAAAATGTATTTATTAAAAGAGAATCAAGCGAAAAAACAAATTTGGGTTACACCATTTCTGCACTGATAGCCTCATGTATATATGTATGTATGTACTCGTATGTACATATATATATATGTACATATCGTCGGCTGATAATTTAATTGTCGTATGTGGATTCCAATAGTTTCGAGTAAATTGAGTTTGAAGTTTGAAAATTGCATCAGCAAATGGCACATACGACAAACTCAACACTCTATATCTCGAAAACCGTATGATGTATCGAAAAACTGATTACGCCAAATGAAAGATCAGGTCGGGAAACCTACGGAATCGATCTTAATTCAAAACCGCAAAAAATCCACATACGACATTTAAATTATCAACCGACGATATGTATATACGTAACTATATAAGGTTGATTAATCACTAGTGGTTCGATTAATTTAAATAAAGACTTTGTAATTCAATGAACAAAGAAAATTTTTAATTTGTATGTTATTAACACTGTGGTTGGAAACAATTTTTCACGTTACAAAATTGCAATCGTGTGCCAGTATCACTAAGTTCACTTAAAAGGTTTTTAGAGGTTCAGATTTCGCTGTAGAGAATCTCAGAATCAATTTGGTGTATACACACTTCTTTCTGCAATCAGTCGGTCATCAATTCAATAAGAAAGAATATCGAGATATGTTTGGCGTGTAGCTCCGGTTACAAGACATAAATTTATAAAATAAAACACGACTTATTACAATTTTGCTGTCTGCTATTTTTCATGATGTTACAGCAAAAATACTTTCAGCTTTTATTTCAAAATGATATATCATTTGGAATAATCGCTTTAAATGAGTTTTAACATGGGGTATTTAATATTTATATTTTACACTATTAAATTAAACTGTTTTCGCGTAGAAAATTAATAAATTTTACAGTATTAGGAACATATGTATGTATGTATTTTGGAAAAACATGCCAAAATTTAAAATAAAACCTCAAATTGAATTTTGATCTTTCGTGTTGAGAACTGATCTTTAAGATTATCAAGTAACATGATCTCGCAGAAAAGTAAGAAACATATTTTAAAGCAATAAAAATAGTTGATCGGGTCTGTTCTGTAAGCCGAATCTTTTTTCAAAACGAGAAATTTTCAAAAACGGGTAAATGTTTAAGGCCATGACTCACTATCCTACACAAGTCTTTTTAGTATAACGGGGATTCAATTATTCATTCTTTCTTCGGCCAGCAAACGTTTTTCCATCAGGACAAATCATACTTATTTTAGTTACGCCCGTAAAAATAATAATTGTTCAATATTTTATATTACATATTAGGAAATTACAATATTCATTCAAAAATAACGAACAAACTTAGTGTGAAATGTTTTGGTAAAAATATTGGGTAAAGGCTCAGTTACCCGACTGTAATGTAAAGTAACTGCAACAGTAGGAAACAGCTGAAAAAGAATTATCCAGAATTACTTAGCTAAAGAACTAAATACACACACGTACGCAAGACATGAGAGATTTTTCGAATGCTTTTCTACCAGTGATGCCAACTTTTTCAGAGCAAAAAGCACTGTTGGGTCATGAAAAAAGCACTAAATGCAATAACTACCTTTGTATGTATGCACAGGATAAAGATTTCAATTCAAATTTTATTTTTACTCTCTTATACATATATTAAATTAAATCATCGGGTATAGTCGAAGTATCAAAACATTTGCATAAAATGTAAGTGGAAATGCTTTGAAATGTTGGTCCTTATCGAGTGGCCTAGTCAGCGATGCCAACTATTTATAACCCAAACGCGATATACCCCTTCTGAAATCGCGCTAGATCGCGCTTAGTTACAGCATTAATAAAGGTCGATGTATAGGTATGTATTAGTAAATACGAGCACAATTAATTTTTTTTAGTAACTCTTTTCAGATTATGCAATATTGCTTCTTCGAAATTACATCCTAAATAGGTAAAATCATTTAGTACAGAATCAGTATCGCCTTCCAAATATTCGAAATGCTTAGTTTTTATTTTAATTTTATTTATCAAACTATGTAACAACTTATATAAATTGTCGAATAGTGTTGCAATTTAAATGCTTTTTGAAGTACAAAAATAATAGATGTTTAATAAGTTATACACATTTTTTGGGTCACGAGTACATATTTTTAGCTGTGAAATTTCAAAATGTTTTCCATTTACAATATTAAAATTCGTTTTTAATTCTAACCACAGTCAAAGGAATTTTAAATTTAAATCTTGGAAATTAGAAAATTGTTAAATTTATACAAAAAAAAAGTAAAAAGGTATTGAACTGAAATTATATTTTTGACTTTAATCAAAACGCGCTAACTTAGCGCCTTTTTTTATTAAACGCGCTAAGACGAAAAAAAGCGCGTTTGGCATAGTTAAAACGCGCTAAAACTAGCGCGAAAGGCTCTAAATTTGCATCGCTATTAAAATAATTCAAAGCACTAAAACTTCTTTTTACCTCAGTATTTGGTAATAGAGCGAAAATTTAGTTTTAGATATGGAAGAATAATTTTTAGCTATATTTCTATAATTATAGACTTCAATCCAAAATTGATCAGTTCTGAGCAAATTTTTCCATTTATATAGCCTTAAAAATTTGTAATGCTTCGTTCTTCTGTATTTCTTGAACTTAACCGTATTTGTTATTATATTCTTTTATAATGTATAACTATGTGTCTCTGTAATGTCTAGAAATATGTTCTTTTCGCTAGATAAAGTTTTTTTCTTACAATTTTGAAAGCATGTAGCGATATAGCTCTAAAATCAATTAATTTTTTCGTGATAGCCCTTTTTGCACACTGTGAATGAGAAAGTATTTCCCTATATGTCTTTCATCCAATTGAATAAAGACTTTGCAAATAAATCTGCGTATGTAAAAGGGGTCTAATCAGATATATTTTGACAAACAAAATTTATATTATTGTATCATGCATACAACCAAGACGCTACGTCCAATTTTCAAATTTCATATGTATCTAAAAAGCAAACAGAATATTGTTATTAAGTTTTTTCAGTGTTTTTATAAAAAATTTGATAATTATGAAGGAACACCTCATAGTCAAAGAAGCAAGTACAGTCTCCTTGTTGGATTTTCACTGAGTATGTGTGTATGTGTTTAAATTTAGAGTTTCAAAAAAGTGCAAAAATCCTAATTTGCGTATTTTATGAAGCTACTGAACTATAAAAAATTAATATTTAGTCTAATGCGCACTGTTATGACCTAAAAAGCACTAAATCTAGTGCTAAAAGCACTAAATTGGCATCGCTGGTAACTGAGGTACGAAAAAAATTCGAATCATGTTCCTATACCGTTCACAATTGACAGTAACATTCTGACCATCATCGTTTTTAAAGACATATGCGCCAATGACTCCGCCAAGCCCATAAAGCGAACCAAACAGTAATTTTCTGTGGATGTAATGGTGTTTCGACAAAAGCTTCTCACTCCAAATGCGGTTACTATGTGCAAAAACTAAGCGCGCCTCAATATTTTTCGTGAAAGGAGTGGATTTTTCTACTTACACGTACACATAGATTATTTTCATTAAGGCGCCTTCGTACAAGTCTACTGGACTTATTTAGGTCAAACTCATTCTTTATTTCTGACTTAAAGGGGTCAAGTTTACTTTTTCTTAGAATGGCCCTATTGTCATATATGTACATTGTCCTCTTTCGCACCGGTTTCTTTCATTCCTTTTTTTTGTTGAGCAAATTTATATCCGTACTAACACATTTAATGAATTTATAAACTATTTTTCTAGAACAGCCAATTATTTGAGATTTTAACTTAATTTATGACCTTTTGATAGAGGTCCCAAATAGTTTTCTTTTTTTTTTCGAGTGAGCAAAAAAGTAATTTTTCTTTCAAAATCATTTATGCAGCTCGTTTACCACCTATAACACTATCCTTGGACTTGGTTAGTCATGACATCTGGAGTAGCAGAATAATACCAAAATACAAGCATCTGCAACATTATAATGTTGATCACATAATAATAACGCCACTTGGAAACAAAAACTGTGATAAATCTGGCGAGTGTTTGCAAGTGTTATTAGAAATGCAGGTGGGTGCGATTTTCATTGTATATATACATATATGTATATATAGAATATAGAGTTAAGAAAGAGTCATACATATCTATATATCGTCACATAAAATTCAGAAGGCCGTAACAACCCAAAAATTCAAAATAGACTTTTTGATTGATTATGATGTGATTAACCAAAATGCATATTTTCTTAAAATTGTACTCACATACATATGTTCAAAAATATCGATTTTATTCATTATTCAATTTGGCACCTAACATATAAATAGTTTTAAATTTATGAAGTTTTTTGCTTCTCCTGTAAAATAGTAAAAAGTGTACTTACGGCCTTTTGGATTTTAGGTGGCGATATGTATTTTAAAATTAAATACATGCATATATGATTGCAGAAAAACGAACCAGAAGAACTACCATATAACTTTTTAATTGGCGGTGACGGGCACGTATATGAAGTAAGAGGCTGGCAATATCAGAGTGGTATAGAAGGCATACCCCATGACAGATCCCTAGTTATAGGAATAATTGGTAAGAAAATAATTTTAAGCAAATATTTTATTTAGATAAGATTAATTTATATTTTTACAGGCAATTTCGACGAAAAATGCCCACAAAAACGGATATTACAAACAATTCAATCATTGATAAAAGAGTCCTCCAAACGTCGTATGATAAATAAAAAATATTATATTTATGGACTGCTTCGAAATGACCATGATCGAACAGAATTTCCAAATCTTTTCTCTGAAATAATAGGATGGCCTCAATTTAAAGGTTTTCTTACTAATCAGTAAGAACTCTTGTTAACGGAAGCAGAATTATCCTACAAATAGTACAAAATTATCATTTTTAAGTACACTTAGTCGCAAAACTCTACATACGATTTTAGGTACAATTTCATATCTTTTTATTCCTAATTTTTGTTTAATGTTTAATTTTTAAAAACATTGTATCTTGAGTATTATATTGGACCCACTTTATAACTTCCGAGATAAAAAACATAAAAAATCACTGTTACTTTTTTGGTAAAGTAAAAATTGCTGAAAAATGACGCTTAGCCAACGTCGCAAAAGTGTACATACGCGTTTGAATTGTATTAACTACATATAGAGTAGCACTTTTTATAGCTATTGCTATTTATGGCGAGATACAGGGGTTAGAAAATAATTTTCGTAACAAAATTAATCGACACTATTACAGTTATAAATTTATTTTTGTTTTGATTTCTTTGTACTTAAAAGCAGCGTACGAAAATAAACGAAGCAAATTGCTTGAATTTGTTTTCTTTGGTTCTTTGAAATGAGTGAAAAAAACAAAAAACAACAATAAGAAGCATCGCTCAGTTTGTTTTTGTATTATTTTTTTTTTTGCAAATAAGCACAAGCCAGAGAACATTGCCGATAGACTGTAAGACGAATAACAGCCGCCGCCGGCAACAAACAATATATTCATTTAATCGTGCTCCGCTAGAAAAGATAATAATGGGTTATAAATGGAAACGTTTTGAAATATTTTCGGCGAATTTGACATCATCATATAATATAATTTTATTGCATTGTATTGCATTAAGTTTGTTTTATACTATGTTCACACTAATTTTTTTAAACATGTTAAATACATCGTCAGCTGGTTTCTGGCTTGCGGCACAAAATACATTATGTCTGCAGCAAACCAAAAACCAAACGACATTTTCACAATTATGTTTAAGACGAGTTTTCTAAGAACCAAAGTTTTTTAAGAACTAAACACAACCGTTCATATTATATTTGAGATGTTTAAGGTTGACGTTTTGTCAATAAAAAATTGTAAATTATTGTATTGTAAAAAATTACGAATAATTATGCTTTTCAAACAACAAATGTTTTTGTAAATAATTGAGTATTTTTTAAGTAATTACTTGCTAACCAAATAATTTATCACGTGCCGCCATTTAATAACAAAACAAAGGTGCCACAGTTATCAAAAAACGGACTGAACATAATCTATTTAAGTGTTTAAGGAAGTGTTTAAATCTTAAATACTTCATTTGAGATGCTTAACAAAACAAGTCAATGTATGGTAAAAAATCTCAAAATCATAGTGTTTAAGCTCTTAAACACGAATGAGCATAGTTTTATATAGCTTTTAGACGCAATTTACACTGTGCCTTTTCTGCTTGCATGTGTAGGCAGGCTTTTTGAGTTCAGTGGTGAGAGGTGTTGAGAAGCATGCGGAGTAAAACAAAAGGCACGAAATGAAAATTAGAGGGGATTTTTGACATATCTCTTTGTTTTCTCGTACTCTCAGCACTAAGAGTGTATACAAACGTCAAAAAGTCATGAAGAAAAAAGTCTTAATGTAAATGTGCTTGACTTTTCGTAGGGGGTTTAAAAGAAAATTGTCGAAAGAAGGCAGGCTAAAAAGGCATAATGTGAATAGGCACTTAGTAGCAATTGCTATAACCGGGTGTCCTAAGACACCTCTCTCCTTTTTTTATTTTATAATTTTGTGTTCATTTAGTCTTGTTTTAACAATATGTGTTAGATTTTGCTTTGATTATTAGCAGTAGTTGGAAAAATGGGGAAAAATAAGGAAATATCAACCAACGAATAGCAAGGCTTGATGAAAGACTAAATGATCAAACAGAATATGTCCGCAACTTCAGGAAAAATCGTTGTCAAATTAACAAAGCCCATAATAAAAACTACAGCAGTAACTTCAAATGTTCTATAATTTTAGTTTTATTTTCTTTTGTGCTTATTTTTCTTTGTAGTTTTGTTCACAAAATGTATGAAATTTATTGAAAGTATGGTAGCATTATTGAGAGAACGAGTATTTATACATGAGAGCATAAGAAAAAACGTTGTCAAAATAAAATAGATTCTATCTATCGACTGCTTTCTGGTGCTGATTTTTTGTGTCAATTTGTATGGAAAATGTGTTTATGCCGCAATTCTGTTTGATCATTAAGGCACAAAATTGTGAGAGAAGTTGCGAAAAATACAAACGGAAGTATCACAAAACTGAAAGAGGACCTTAAAAATAATGATGGAATTCTTTTCGATGCTAACACAAATCGCCGTTGCTTAAATTAAGTTGGATTATAGACTTGTATAGCCAGAAAAAGGCCATACATAAGTCCCATAAACAAAACTAAACGATATACTTATGCTCTGGAGTACAAACACGTCCATCTTAATACATCTAAGTTTTTGAAAGGAGTTATTTTTATGGACGAACGTAAATTCAACCTATTTGGAAACGACGGACGACCAAAAACATGAATAAAATGTAATATTGACTTGGATAATAAAATGTATCCAGTGCTGTCAAACATGGTGGGGACTCCGTAACTGTGTGGGAGTGCATAAGTGCTGATGGGGTTGGAGAATTAAAATTTTTTTATGGAATTATGGATCGTCGTGGTAATTTAGCTATTTAAAACTATATTTTTTTACAGAATGTGAAAAAATTGCACCTTAAAGATAAATATATAAGTATTTATGCATGATAACGACCCCAAGAATAACTTAAGGCTGGTTAAGGAAAGGCTTCTTTATAAAGTAAAACCGAAGCTTCCACATCTTCCACAGTCCCCAGATTTAAATCTGATCGATTATTTATTGGCTTCCTTGAAGTAGTGGCGTCAAAATAGCGGCCATAGTCTCTTATCTCAAATAATTACAATTTTAAAGGAAAAAATGGGAAAATGTATCGGCGAAAACAACTAAAGATCTGGTTTCTTCGATACATAAAAGGCTTAGAGAAGATTTTGATCAAAAAGCGGACACACAAACTTTTAAAATTTTAAAAAAATTTTACACAATATATACTACGTTTATACGCAAGACTTATTTGCAAATAAAACAGTAAATTGTTGACATATTATTGTTTTTATTGCGACTTACTAATTCAGAAAACTATTCACGATTAACGCACTATTTGCAAATAAAATGGAAAAGGTTGCCACGCTTACAAATGTTTCATAAGAAAAAACAATAAATGGATAAATATTGCACAAAAAACATTGATAGAAGCAAATAATAACAATTAAAACAAATAATTATTTGATATTTTGTGCATTTTACACTATTTTTTGTCAACATAAGTAAACTTTCTATAGAAGTGCTACCAAGTTTGTGTACTTTTGCTATGCCGTATAAACAGTGAGTTAATTTATTTGCAAATAATTTTATTTGCAAATAGTGCGCGTATAAACGTAGTAATACTCAACAATACATCGTATGTACACTTTTGCAATCGGATAAAATATTGAATTTTATTATTTTTTGCTTGTTTAATATTGTTTAGTGAAATCAAATGTGCTATTTTTATTTAATTTAAATTATTTCTACTTTAAAATAAAAAAAAGTTTAAAAATTAATGATTTTCCTTTAAAAAGTAAATTTTTTTAAAATATTAAGTCGTATGTAGAGTTTTGCGACTAGGTGTATATACGAGTCTACACGAGCACATTCGTAAGAATTATTCATAGTAAAAAAAATGAAAATATGTATAGTATATTGATTTTAGTCATAAGATTTTTAATTAAAATTAAATCTTAGCAATAATTATAGTAGCCATATCAATAACACTGTTCTGCAAACAAGTTTATTTAAAAAAAAATATGTGTAATATAGGAACATGAATGCCTTAAATTCTGACGTCAGTGTTCAGACGAAGAGATTCTTATTTTCAAGTTTGCTAGTTTATAGGGGAGAGCGACGAGGGGAAAAGAAACGAGAACTAAGCTTCATGTACTGTCGATATGTTTTGCTTTCTCATTCGTATTTAAAAAAAAAGCATACATGCATACACAAAACTATGCATAAAAAAATAAGATTCGCATTGTGTGAACACCGAAGATAGTTCAAAGAAGAAAAAGTGATAATATTATCAATAAGACTTGACTGGTGTGAACTGAGACTAATAAAATCAAGTCACGCTAACTTATTTTAATAGAACTCGATAACGGTTTGTTCGATTTTAATAAATTAGACACTGAAAGATGCGAAATAAAATTATTACTAATAACCAGGGAAACTGCAAATATGCAATTGCATGTTTTTTCTTGTGTGACATATTAATGCGAAGATAAAATATTTATCCGTTTCAGAACTTTTTATGAATTCTGGCATCGATTTGTTAGTGCATATTTTTGCATATTTCACCCATTAAATCATGTTTTTGCATATTTCATTCTTACACGCATATTTTTAGCATTTTTTCGAATCTTAAGAGCATATTTGACGCTTTTAGGGCATATTTTGTTACTTTATATACTTTTTTTAATGTTAATATGCTTACAAGTCATCTAAATTTCATTTCCAATAGAACATGCAGTTACGCAGTTATTACTATTATTATTATTATTTAAATTTGCTTTTGCTATTTGTAACGGACTCTGTCCCGATTGACTCAGTGTAAACGTTGAAGGAGCATTGCAAATGTATAAAAGTTTATTTAGATGTCACAGTCAGTGAATTTTATTTGAAAATCTATGTCAAAATTTTGTTATTTATTGCAATAACAATTATAAACAAAAACCTTGTCTTATTTATCCAAAATACAGTTCCAAAAGTTTTAATTCTGATACCGTAGTCTCTTTTAAGTTGAAGTTAAATTTTTACGGCCGTATCAAAAAAATAATTTTTATTATTTGCTTCAGTCAAAAAATATATTGCAATTTTGTATTAACATACACTTCAAACCTAAATTATTTTTGAGTGTTAGCTTTGTTTTTGACCAATTAATTCTTTTAGTACTACTAGGGGTTGCCTTAGGCTGATTTTTCGGTCAGTTTATGTTTTTAAATCATGAGTAAAAACAATATTATTTTAAAAAATGGATATATACCACATCGCTCGACGTTTCGTTGGCTTTTTTCCAACTTCTTCAGGAGCTTTTTATTTATAATTCTGACAAAATAAATAAATGTAATTAATACAATGAAAATGTACATATATGTATACATGTGTGTGTGTAAACTTACTGTTTAACTATTTTTCCTATTGTTTTTTTAATTAATAAAAAACTGGACATCACGGCACGATTAATTATGTAGAATTAAAATAAATAAAAACTGGACATCACAACATAAGTTTGTAGTCAATAAGTTAAAAAATAAAATAAATAAATAAATATTGACGGTACAACACAAATTATCACAGTTTAGGTTTCAGTTGTTTATCACAGACTAGTCAGATTGTATAGCAATTGAATATTGTAATTTAATGTTGTCTTTGTCTTCTTTTGTATTCATTGTCTGTTTTATCCGTTCTTGTATTCGTAGACTTTCCAAAGTGTAGCGTTTATTGTGTTTTATTTCTCTGTCTAAAATTTTAACGTTTTGAAAGCATATGTTGTGTCTACTCTCTTTTGCATGTTGAGATAGAGCCGTGCTTTCTCTCCCCTTTTCAACATCGGCTGCATGTTCAGATATTCTTGTTTCTAGCCTTCTTTTTGTTGTCCCCACGTATACTTTGTCGCATTTTTCTGTATCGTTTCCATCACATTTAATTTTTAATTATTTTTATCGTTCCCTTTTTAGTTTATTTTATTTTTGTCTCATTTTGTATGCAAATGTTATTGAATTAAAAATATGTTTTCATTTCCCTACAGGAAATGGAACTGACACAAGACTAGACGCGTGATCGGTCTTTAAGTGATAGGGACCAGTCCGAGTTCTAACACTTTCTATGAGGCGGACCAGTCACTTTTACATGGGGATGACGTAGGATGGAGTTAATTGATACTTTGATACGCCTTTTGACTTGTCACTGAACTATTCCACAGTGACCTATTCGGTGTAGAATAATATAATTATTTAAAAATGACATTCCAACACTTAACTGTAACAATGAAAACTTATAATTTTTGTTTTTATTGTTACAAATTCAATTATAATTTATTTTTGAGCAGATATTTTTTTGCGACTCGAACTGAAAACCTCGTACATGACAGGCTCGCACACTAACCACTCGACCACAGAGGCACTCACATTTCAAAAGTATAAACACCTGTTAAGCTTAGGTTAATATCTAAGTATAGTTACGGGACTAGTTCCAGAGTGACTTGACGGTCCATTTATATCGATTCATTGTCTTTACCAGCCAAGTCTTTCTTATATATACATATACTAACCCAAAAAAATATTCGTAATACATAAAACATGCCCTAGCGGAGTCTTTCTTATATAGACATGCTAAGCAAAAAAAAATATTCGTAGTACATACATGTTAGAGCAAAAAAATATACTTTGCTCAATTCAGTTTGAGGTGTTTTTCAAATATTGTCATAAGGGTATGACGTCAGATCTGTACACATAAAAAGTATAAAAAGGAAAAATTGAACTGAAAAGTATTCATTTTTATAAAATATTTGGTGGTGTACAGAATTGAAAAATAATAATAACTAAAAGTTTCTGAAAAGAAAAAGGTTTCTATCATCAGAAGTGGGATAAATTCAGCCTACACCACATTGGGAAGATGACTGAGGATGACTCCAATCTAAGAGGTCAGATTCAAGGAAATTTGAATCTGCAGGAGAATCCACACAAGGGTTACAATCAACCGGCGCGTTGGTGGGTTTTCCGAGTTTTGATCCGGATCACTCCCGCGTTGATATTCAGAAGTGGTGCACGGATATTGATGCAAGGGTACAACGAGACGGTTTGCAGAATTTTGACATTTTGCCTAGAATACAAGTTTCCCTGCTTGGGAGGGCAAAATTATGGTTCGACAAGTACGGCTATCAACTTTATAGCTGGCCGGATTTACGTGCTTCTTTGATACACGCTTTTTCTAATGGTACAGACATTATTACACAACTCAGGAAGGTGGCCAACTCAGAAAGCAATGAATATGCTTCCTATACGGAATTCGTAATGGAAAAGGTTTGCCAAATTAATCAAGTACCTTTTGAATTTCCAGAAGACAAAATGGTCAAAATTGTTATCGGATGCATTAGTGAGGTGAGTTTAAGAAATTCTCTTACGTTTGTTATGCCATCAACTGTGCAGAGTTTGATTAGTCATTTGTCTTCGATACGAGAAAAACCTTTGCGAAAGGTAGAAAATATAACACGCCGTTTGCAAGAGAATAAACCAGTATCCAGTATTGAAAAATATGACAAGTTTTCTAATCCATTGAAACGTAGGCGCGTAGAGGATGAGAAACGTTGCTATGGATGTGGCAAAAAGGGTCATATTAGAGCTCATTGCACAGAAAAACTAAAGACAAATGAATTGGTTGTGCAGAAAGTACCAAGCAAACCCATAGAAACCAAATTTAAGTGTTCTTTCTGTGGAAAATCTGTGCACGAAGAACAAACCTGCTGGGCTAAACAAAGAGCTGACCGAAAGCAAATAAATCTATGCAAGATTTCGTTGGTATCAGATAATTACACTCCAGTGGTTATCAAGGGAAAATTATATCATTGTCTTCTCGACACGGGATCTGATTGTTCGTTGATAAGATCCGACATTGCTGACAAAATATCTATAAAAAGAACTGTCATGTCGGATGGGAAAAGACTCTTATGAAGATGCGAGAGCATTTTTGGATGCCGCATATGACTAAAAATGTCAAGAAATTTGTGAATTCTTGTTTAATCTGCCTGGTGGCTAAAAGGCCGTCTGGAAAGAAACAGTGTGAACTTCACCCAATAGAAAAGAAGCCAATTCCATTCGATGTGGTTCATGCTGATTTTATGGGACCATTTGACGAAAAAGACTATCGTTATATTTTCATTTTGATTGATGCCTTTACAAAATTTGTAGTTTTATTCCCTTGTAAAACTCTTACAGCTGCGGAAACTGTTCAAATGTTTTATAACTATGTAATGCTATTTGGAGCTCCAGCCAAACTTGTAAGTGACCGAGGCACTAATTTTACTAGTGCTGAGTTTAAAAACTTCTGCATGTCGATGGGGATAACACATCATTTAATTGCTCCTGGTGCTAGTAGAGCTAATGGCCAAGTGGAACGTTATGTGGACACTGTTGCTAACTTATTGAGAACTAATTTAGATAAATGTGGCGAATGGACTGGTATTAACAGGTATATCGGGACGGACTCCAGATTTTAGTGCATTTTTAGCAGAGCTCGAAATTGAGCCACAATTTGACGATGTAGAAGAAATACGAAAGCTTGCCAGTGAACGAGAAGAGTTAAATGCAACTCGAATGAAAATCAGATTTGATCAAAATAAATGCAAACCAACTCAATTAAAAATTGGACAAAAGGTTGCCTATTGTAGTAACCAGAGGGCGCAAATCGAAGTTACAGCCGTATTATCGTGGTCCTTATGAAATAGTTGGTGTCCTTCCCAATGATCGATATAAGTTGAAGAAAGAAAACTGCATAACTTTTACTGTTGCAGCAAGGGAGGTCATTCGGCCTTTAAATGAGAGTGAAGACGAGAAGGATGTTGGTAACTAATATAAGGTAAAATTTTCTGCAAAATTCTCTATTTAATAAGAATCGAAGTTTTGAACAAGCTTAAGATTGCCTCTGAGTCATAACTTTCAGTTTATGTGTTGAAGTTTTGAACAAGCTTAAGATTGCCTCTGAGTCATGACTTTCAGTTTATGTGTTGAAGTTTTGAACAAGCTTAAGATTGCCTCTGAGTCATAACTTTCAGTTTATGTGTTGAAGTTTTGAACAAGCTTAAGATTGCCTCTGAGTCATAACTTTCAGTTTATGTGTTGAAATTTTGAACAAGCTTAAGATTGCCTCTGAGTCATGACTTTCAGTTTATGTGTTGAAGTTTTGAACAAGCTTAAGATTGCCTCTGAGTCATAACTTTCAGTTTATGTGTTGAAATTTTGAACAAGCTTAAGATTGCCTCTGAGTCATGACTTTCAGTTTATGTGTTGAAGTTTTGAACAAGCTTAATTTTGCCTCTGAGTCATAACTTTCAGTTTAGGTGTCGAAATTTTGAACAAGCTTAAGATTGCCTCTGATTCATGACTTTCAGTTAAGTGTTGATTTGCAAACAAGCTTAAAATTGTCTCCGAGTTGCGATTCAAGAAGTAACATCTGAAATAATGATTCTGTTTACAGCTCTGGATATCTGGTGGTTGTTTGTACAAGGAGACAGATTACTGCTGTGGAATTTGGGATAATAAATTTGTGGTTTCTGTAAACTGTTGGTTTTTTGTGATTTTAGCTTATTCTTTCTGTAATAAACAAATGATTGTTTTGAAAACAAGAAGCTCTGAATTCATCGAGAGCGATGATTTTACAGGATGGCCGTGTTAGAGCAAAAAAATATACTTTGCTCAATTCAGCTTGAGGTGTTTTTCAAATATTGTCATAAGGGTATGACGTCAGATCTGTACACATAAAAAGTATAAAAAGGAAAAATTTAACTGAAAAGTATTCATTTTTATAAAATATTTGGTGGTGTACAGAATTGAAAAATAATAATAACTAAAAGTTTCTGAAAAGAAAAAGGTTTCTATCATACATATAATATATAAAATTCGTAATAGTGCCCTATTGAACTATGGAGAATAAAAGTAAACGAACAAAAATGTGTTCAGGTAACATTTACCCTATGAAGAAAGAGATACTTGCTCCCAATTTATTCCTCAACATACACCTTCATCGACGGTTTACATGGAAACACCACATTGACTCTAGCGAACACAAATGAAGCTTAAATTAACTCAGATACATTGGGTGATTAACTAGTAGAAATTCAATCCTCAGTCTAGATTGTAAACTTTTAATATACTTTTGAAACCTTTATGGTGCTACGGAATTCAATTACGGGTAACCTGACCACACATCCCGCTATTGAAATTTTCAATCTCTTATTAGATTTTTATTAAAATGGGAACAAATCTAGTTTAGGGGCACCTCCCCAAAATTAAAAAAAGTATCCCATCCTATAGTAAATTGAAAAATAAGAAAAAAAATAAATAAAAATATTGGCGGCGAGGCTTAGTTTCCGAGTTATGGGCCTCTGAAATTCTAGTACAATATTTTGATTATACGGTGTTTTTCAACAAATATGACCAATATTGGTATTTCAAAAATTAAAAAAAGGTATGCTATCCTATAATGCAAAGTTTTCATGCCTAATAGCTTATTTCTGCGCTGTCGGCCTTCGGCCGGGCTTAAGGATTTTTACCACCATGGTGTTTCCCGAGACGTCGTAGCTTAGTAATGATTTTCTGCCTTGCAAAGTTTTCTTGCCAATAATGTGTTCCTGAACTGCCGGCCTTTGGCCGGGCTTAACGATTTTCTCCACCATGGTGTTTCCCGAGACGGCTCAGCCTAGTAATGATTTTCTGGATTGCAAAGTTTTCTTGCTTAATAAGGTCTTCCTGCACTGCCGGCCTTTGGCCGGGCTTAAGGATTTTCTCCACCATGGTGTTTCCCGAGACGACGCAGCTTAGTAATGATTTTCTGGATTGCAAAGTTGTTTTTTGAATTTTCTATAGGATAGCATACCTTTTTTTTAAATTTTGAAATACCAATATTGGTCATATTCGTTGAAAAACACCGTATAATCACAGCATTGTACTAGAATTTCAGAGGCCTATAACTCGGAAACTAAGCCTCGCCGCCAATATTTTTATTTAATTTTTATTTATTATTTTTCAATTTACTATAGGATAGGATACTTTTTTTTTAATTTTTGGGAGGTGCCCCTAAACTAGATTTAAGCCTATTTTTTATCCCAGTTTTTGATGGATCAAGAAAAAAAAACATATATGTATTTATATTATTTGATAGGGCCTGGAATCAGCTACAATACTAGAACGAGTCCCAATAACTAGAACGAGTCTGTTGAAGCTTTTTAGCTTTTAAGATGTAAGATAAATTACTTTATGGTAGATTTTATATAATTCCAATTTTTTTCAAGAATTTGATTGGACATTTTCTGATAAATTTGCATTAGCATTAACGTAATGCAGCGTATAGAAAATATTAAACAACATAGTTACCTTAATATAGAAACCACCTAACTCATTATTTTTTTTTTTTTTTTGAAATCGAGATTTTGACATTTTTCAATATACATATTACTTACATCACGAAAATGGTGAATATGTAACCATTTACACGATATATCTTCTTTTCGCCATACACTACGCCCTACTTTTTTTACCACTCCCATTTTCTAAAGTCCTACGACGAGTGCGTTTGGTTCAATTGTCACCAAATTTTCTGCAGGGTTACAAATAAACCAATGTATGTTATTTTTAAGAGCATATATTTGAGTTCTTGTGCATATTTTCAAGTTTTTAATGCATATTGAAGGCGCATAAAACATTTTTTTTACAGTTAATAACTAATATATATCTATATATATTTTTTTCAACGGTTTCGGAGTTATTCTACAAAAATTCATAAAAAAAATTAAAAGAGCAAACAACGAAAAACTAGATATGCTGGAAATAAATTAAGCTATAAGTAACGAAAATCTGTGCAAAATTTTGATTTTAGTCACAAAGCAAACATTGTGCAATACATTTATGATTTGTTAGCCAAATTACTTGCGATAATTAGTAATGAAGAAATGACCCCAAAGTTAATAGTAAACATTTGGACAAACGCTAGCAGAACGGAACAACTAGCTGTTTTCGCAGGTCGCAACACCTTTTTTGTTGCAAAAATTAAGGAAACATTTTTTTCACTTTTTTTTAGAACAACTTCCAGTTACTCCTGATTTTTATCTATCAATATTTGGCAAAGTTGGAGCTACGGTAAAGTTGAACATATCGATACAATTTCAACGTGTTCAGGCACATGAAAAAAAAAACATATAACGGCAAGAGGTCCCCAGAAATGTTAACCCATTTCCACTGAGAGATTAATCGTGAAACAGCAGATAAGATTTATAAAAGAAATCGATCTACTAAATAGTATTTAATTTTTTGTATTATATTAGTACTTTACTTCATTTAAGATTTTAATTTATATCATATAGTGTTTTCATACTGCAAGTTAAAACCATAAACAGCTGATTTTGCATTCACACTGCAACTTTGTTAAATTCGAGTTTTAACTCACAGGCTGTCTAATGACTTTGCTCAAAATAAAATAAATATCCTGCAGAAATGCGTGTGTTTGATGTTGTATTTTTTTCTGCTTTTTATAACACTTATTTGACAAACTGTACAACAACTGTTTTTGTTTGTATGAATAACTCGGAAATTTTACAATGCGATGTAAAATGGAAATTATTTTATATTTTGTAAATAAATATTTTAAAACTATGGAACTAGTAATACAAAGTGAAAAAGTGCTTGGAAATCAAGTTATTGTATATAACAAATGCACAAATAAATCACAAAATACAACTTTTTTATCGGTGGATCGATATGTCATATCGTTTATTTTCACTTTCCAGAGGTCAATGAAATTATTTTTGTTGTTTTCCTTCCAAAAAACTCTTATTTTTCCGTAACTTTTTAATTATTGCTGCTGCTGCATCCATTTTTAAGTTGAAAATCTTTCAAGCTACATCTATTGTTATTCACTGGCATAAACATTTTATCAGCTGCTGCCGGTCATTTTAACTTGGCAGCACTGAATTTACCACAGCGAAAACAGGGTTGCATTTCATAAAACCAAATTAAAACCAATTCAGAAATGGTTTTAAGTTGGATTTAACAAAAACAATTTGTATGGTAAAACCAGGTTTTAACAGTTGGTTTTAACGTTAAAACCAACTTTTATTAAAACCAAGTCAGTGTGAAAACACTAATAGAAGCCATTTATGTGTAAGATTTTTCACTTTTATCATAGTAAATACGTATTTAATATTCCAATATAAGTATTTTATTTAAATAACAAAATCTCAAAAACTAGACGTGATGGAATCAATCTGTAAACAGATTTGAATTCAGAACACTAAAGTCCACTAAAATTCTTGCTCCAGACTTTTAATTTATTTTTGCAGAACAGTGTAATGAACACACCATCTTGGTGGCTATGATATAGAAAGTGGGACGAGAGACTAAGAAAAAATAATTAATAAAAAAAAAATTGTTAAATTCTTCCAAGAAAATTTTAAAATCTAATCAGCAATTAAACATGGTGACGTTATGTGCATAAACGTTACGTGACAGTAGTATTGTGAGTATCCATTTACGAGTTTCGGGCCACAAATCTAGTTTTGCGCAAAACTCGTGTTATGCTACTGGTTTTACTATATTTTTTTTCATATGAGTCAAACGACCTCAAAATATGTTTTGTTCCAAAAGCAATCAAAATAGCTTGGGAAACACTGTATTTGTTGGACTATTGAAATATTCAGCCTGATTACGGTTGCAGTATTTAGACTACTACTAGTACCAGTTTATGAAGAACACAGCAATATTTTTGTTCAATCTAGTACTAGGCGTGGTCGAAATACGCCGACCGTAATTAAGCTGATTGGGTCATCCAATTCGAAGAAAGTGACCCGTTTGTCAAGCTTATTATATAAAGGACTAAAACCCACTCCTAGAAGGGTAAAGTGTAAGTATTCTTTTTCCACAGCATTTACTAACCCCCTATCACCACTCAAGGGTATTCCTTATCGTGGTTGGCCTATTTCGACTTCCACTACGACAGTTTCGTCGTAGATTAAAGAACAAATGTTACGGTGTTCTTTAATCTATTACAAAAACGTCGCAGTAAAAGTCGGAATACGCCAACCGCTATAATGGAGCATATTTGTAATAATTTTCCCCACTATCCAGCGAGCCACAGGGTACCCGTAAAGGAGCCAAATGTATGACCGACCCACATTAAATTTTACACGGTTTCTCTTTTTATTGTGGTCGCAAACTACTCAGGTGGCCATTTTCACTGCTTGCAATTTAAATATAAGTTAGATGCCAACACCCATTTTTCAGTAAAATTTTTTGACATCAATATATAAATTTTTCACAACGAATTTATCCGAGTATCCATGATATGGAATTGCCATGGTTCCGATCAAAGCAAGGCACGTACGGATGACAAGTGTTTCTTTAAAACAACTATTATGCACTTTTGTTACATATACACTAGACCATCTCGCCCTACAGTCAATACATTACCGATTATAAAGTATTGTTGCAAGGCAGTTTCGAATGTTTTATTTTTTGCTGAGCGTAGGGGTCGCCAAAATAAATTTATCTTAAAGTGTGATATATCGATGTTTTTGTATCGAGAAGACCAATGTTTAGCTTCCACAGTCATTGACCTCAAACATACCGTTCTAGTATTTACCCACCAGATCTTAGGGTGGTACATTATGGTAGTAGGAAGTGAGATGTGGTGGGTAAATACCAGAACGAAACATTTGAGGCCAATGACTATTAAAGCAAAACATCGATATATCACTCCTTAAGATCCGACTGTAAATGCCGAAGATATAACGAAAAATTTCTTTTGGCGAGCCCTACATTCGGCAAAACTGCAATAATATTTTGTTTTGTGTTTGTATGGCGAAATTTTTTTTTGCGATACACCCTAATGTACACATTTATGTGTATATGTATCTACATCTGATACAAATTCTTTTTGGTCTAAATAAAGTACATGCATATCGCATGCTAAAACGAAACCGGTAACAACTCACATAGCTTAAATGTTCGGGAAAAGCAAAATGTGTTGATATTGCACAATCAACGCAAGTAATTTAATAACTGGCTTGGCGTTATCTTTCCAGTTAAAGAAGATTGTGTAACAAATAAAATTGTGAAAATAAGTATATTAACAAATTTAAAGTTGGGCATTTTTTAATTTAGGGTGCTATATGTATGTACTATGTCATTTAATTATTTTTAACTTAAACCTAAGGTTTATTTCTTTCTATGCTTTTAACAATTATTATATTTAATAATCTCAATCAAATTCCAATTTTCGAAAACTTCCTTCTATCGATTCGATTTGCGATACAAATGTGGGTTGTCCATTTGATTTTTCAGAATTGTAAGAACTTTTACGTTGTATGCCACGATCACTTAGCAGTACCATTTCATCCAATTTAATAAGCATGTCACGTTTTTCTCTTACTTCTTCTTTCCACAATTCCACCATTTTGTTCAGCGGCATTTTGCCACCCAATTCCAAAGGCAGGCATTCAGGATCAACAACTTTGGTTAAATCTTTATCATTTGTATAGATGGACAATCGATTGCGTATTTTTGAACTCACACGATTTTTAACAAAATCAATCAACCATTTCAGAGTTGTGGGGACATTCACCAGATGAATTTCTTTATGCCTCAAGGGCAGCGATTGCTCGCCCCACTTGAAGAGACGAGCGAATTCTGTTGGATTCCAATTCGTTATGTGAGCTGTGGTGACACCCGAAAAATCACCGACATGTGTTAAACCCAAAATTTGTGTCTGAGGATCTTCCATAAGGTATTCGTAGGTTAAGAAATGAGCCTTGGCCTGATCCGTGCTGCCAAATTTTTTAGCATTAAAACCTTTAGCGTTAATGATAACTACCCGACGGCCATTCTTATCACGTTTTGGCGTAGCAAATATATAACCATCATTTAGAACTTCTCCAATTTTTTCATCAACTAAATCTAGCCGTGTAGTGTATTCGGGAAATGTACGTTTGACATTCAAGTACTTGAGCAAAGTCTGCTCAGCCATGGGAACACTGAATTTTTTTGCTCTTAGAAAACGCAATAAGAAATTATCATCCGTTCTCATATTTAGTATGTCTTCGTTTTTCGTTAACCAATTGCGAAATTGTTCTAAGCTCTGTTCACGTATAGAATTATCTTCGCGCACTTCACGTTTCGCCAATTTGCGCAGATACTCCGGGAGTACGGCTTCATTTTGATCGACAGTTTGTTTCATACTGGGTACAGATGATAGAGCGTAGCTGGATTTTTAGGAGATGTAAGTGGAAAATCTGGAATAAATTGATAATTTATAACATTAATCTTTGTTTTATTGTTTCGGTCAACAATAAAAAGGGAAGCTAGAAGGAAAATAACGGCATTCCATATCGAATGAAATTTCAAAATATTGAAATAGATTTTTAATGAAAATATTTTTAAATTTCGTTTGATACCGAATGCCATAGTTTGCATTCTGAAATATACATAATATGTATTACATATAAAACAGGGAATATATTTTACGTTTCTGCTTATTTATATAAAACATATTTCATGTGTGAAATAACAATGCAATAAAATTATATTATATGATGTCAAATTATCCGCAAATATTTCAAAAAGTTTCCATTTATTTCCCATTATTTTCTTTTCTAGCGGCATACGATTAAATTAATGTATTGTTTGTGGCGGCCGTTAGCCGGCTTACAGCCGATCGGCTGTGTTCTCTGGTTTGTACTCATGTGCAAAAACAAATTGAGGAATCGTTCTCATTGTTTTTGCTTTGCTTTTGTTTCACTCACTTGAAAGAACGAAACAAAACATAATCAAACAATTTGTTTCGTTTATTTTTGTACTATGCTTTTAAGTACAATGAAATCAAAACAAAAATAAGTTTATAACTGTCATAAAGTCGATTATTTTTGTTACAAAAATCACGTCCTAGCTCCTGTTCGCGCAATAAATAGCTTAGCTATAAAAATTAGTTTTGCTGAAAACACGTTTAAAGTTTTCAATTTACATACATAAGTATATCTCAATGAAGGCGTAAAGAAGTATTCTTCTCTCAGGAGGTGGTAGTAAAAGCTATTTATGTACATGAAGTAAATACGGAATATGTATTAGAAATAAAAGCAAATTTCTGTTGCGTTCTATAAAAACTGTAGAATGGAAGTTACATATCTTTCGTTTTGTAAAAAATTGGGGAATTTTCATTCAACAATTTATTTGGTATTTTATTATGTTTTCAATATAAACTGCCGAATGGAAATGTTTTTTCGTAAAGCATTTGCACATAATTTTGTTGATTTTTGATTTATTTGAGTTGCAATACTCACTGTAATAGTGTCCTATTCATCACAATGAGAAATATTTTTATAACCTTTACAAAAAATGGTAAAGGGTATATAAGTATAGGTTTGTCATTCTGTGTGTACTCGTAATTTCCACAATATTAATATGTGACCCCTAAATATATCGTTGATCGAGATTTTGGCATTTTTCCATACAGAAATACATAAAAAAGCTCCATTTCAAAAAAATAATGAGTTAGGGCCTTTTTATATTAAAGTAACGGTATAAATCGGGTTTTATTAGAGTGTGACAATTTTGATTTGGCATCACTGCTTTATTTGAGCACCCATTTCACAGCTGATAGTTGCTATTTTTTTTAGTTTGCTTTGAAATTCCATTATGAATCGACTTACATAAGAGCAACGCGTGCAAATTGTTGAAATTATGAAAAAAAAATTATATATTTTATTTTCCGATGAAGCGCTGGTTGAATGGGTACATAAATAAGCAGAATTTTCGCATTTTTATTGAGGAGAATCCACAAGCTTTTGTCGAAACACCATTACATCCACAGAAAATTGCCGTTTGGTCTTTATGGGCTGGCGGAGTCATTGGTCCATATGTTTTCAAGAACGATGATAGTCGGCACTAGGATTATTTTGGGATTATCAAATAGTATCACATTTTTTGAAAATCATTCATCATAAAAAACTACGATTCTATCAACTTTTCCACCCTTACCATAGTTTGTGTTGCTTTTTGTAAACACCATACTTGAATTTATTCAGATTTTACAAACATCACTTTTTGTTGTTAAGCACCAAAACAGGGAAACTACTCTGTACTTCGAAACGAAAGCAAATGCTTGCGAATTGTAATGTTAATAACATACAAATTCGAAAGCTTTTTCTTTCGTTTCGTGTCATGACACGTGACACACAAACGCAGGTGTGTACTTATTTTTGCTTGCAAATGTTTTAAAACAGTATTTTTTTTTGTACCACTATGGATACTTATTTGAATCAGTTTTCGGTGTCGGTATCAATATGGTAAAGGCTGGCTAAAGTTTCAATCACATACAGTTAGTGTCATTAATATTCGGTTTTCAGACTCACATTCAATAAAAAGTTTACCAAACAATGGCAACCATTTAAACTGAAAAATTCCTTTCATTATTTTATTTAGCAATTGAGTACAAATATGAATTTATAAAAAATAATCGAAAAAATTATATCAGTAGGTAAAAACTGACAGATTACTTGACGTACTTCAAAAAATGTCGCGTCATTAATATTCGGTTTTTTGTTGAGTAACGAAAAAATCGAGGGAGTTTGAACCGTTTTGATTAGAATTAGTCCTTTTAAGGATATTTATCTCATCAGAGGACTTCAATTAAAAAATTTGACAGATATTGAAAAAAAAAAAATTTACGATATTTTTTCCGAATATCAGTTTAGTTTTCCTCCCTGTTGTAACTAAATTTCAGAATGTGTCACAGACTTTGCGGGATGAATTTGTCACTCAAACTTTGATTAAGAATAATATCTACCAATTCTTGGGTAAGATGAACTATTTTGAAACAATTACATGCAGGCTATACCCGAATGGAGGTGTTTTATGACAAGGGTCATATCCTTCGTAATAGTGAATTTATTTATGTATGAAACGTAAGTCGATGCAAGGTATATACATAAGTAGGGCTAGGAATCTCATGCAAATGCATGTTTTCACTGGGCATCATAAAACGGAAACGGTTAAGTTATCTTTGCGAATCGTGAAATTTCCTTTGAAATGGCATTCAATCGTTTTTGCATATTTTGCATATTTTGCATATTTTTCAATAAATGCATGTTTTTTGTGCATATTTTTGCTATTTTGATTAGCATCCACTTGAAAAAGTAAAACGCTCCTGATACTTAGTGCGACATCTTCTGGTAAAAGTTGACACATAATTTGTTACAAAATATTTACCTGAATCACCCTGTTGAACTCTAAATTTTTATATTTACACATTTTTATTGTTTTGTTCGGGAATTCGCTGAAAATTTGTAACTTTACACAACATAACACATTTTAAATGGAAAGTGAGTTGGTTTTGAGATTTTTTCTGCAAAATTATGGAAATTAACGGCCTGGCCCACGATGTCACGAGAAATCGTTCGATCGACAACTTGTATTGCAAACAAAAATAAATTTTCTAAAGTTATTGTTGTTTGCAATACAAGTTGTCGATCGAACGATATCTGGTGACATCGTAGGCCAGGCCGTTAATTTAACTTAATTTTTTGTTGTTGAATTTATTGTTTTGTTTTTCTTTATACTAATTTTATATGTAGATACATATGTATATTAAATGAATTGTTTTCTGGCTTTTTTTTTTCTAAAATTGTTTTTAAATAAAATATTAAAAAAATATTTTTAATTGCATATTTTCTGTGTTTTTAGTGCATATTTTCAAATTTTAAGTGCATGTTTTATGCACATATTTTCGATTTTTTAGTGCATGAGATTCCTTGCCCTATATATAAGATTCGGCACAACAGAATACAGTGGAATCTCTCTTGAGCGGACACTGAAGGGACCATTGAAATGTGTCCGTACAAGGGTACTGTCCGGTCAAGAGAAAATTAAACATTTAAATGGAGCGCTGCCGAAACCTGTCAAAAGTGTTCGTCTAAAGGGGGTGTCCGCCTATAGGAAGTGTCCGTTAAGGGAGATTACACTGTATAGCACTCTCACTTGTTTCTCTTAGTTTTTTTTATATTTTTAGCAAGTATGTGAACTGACTCTATCACAAATTTAAATTTTAATTTTTGTTGCAATTTGATTTTTTATTTATTTACCCGAAATCTTCTGGCATGGCTCGAAAAGCTTTTTAAAACTGAATAGAAAAAAAACAAAGTAACACTATACATATGTATGTATATAAAATCTTATTTATAAAGAATATTTTGGATTTACAAAAGGTTTATAAAACATATTTCAATAAAAAACTTGTTTTTTTATTTTTATGCATAATACAGACAGTGGGAAACGCACTTTCGATATGTGCAAGAAATAATTAAGCAACATATCCTTGTGTTTTAAAAAAATATTATTACCTATTATTAAAACCAAAAAATATTATTGTGTTATTATTATATACACGAATTAACGAAAAACCTCAGTTAAATATTTGCAATCCAAAATTAAGTGTGCCGTGTCTTGATTTTTTTTTCTTTTTTGTAAATTTCATTTCGTTTGCAATTAAATAAGTTTTTAATTAGCACTTGTTGCGTTCATTATGAAATAATAAAAAGACATTACTAAATAATGTAAAAAAGAAAAATTAAAACATGCAGTCTTTAATTTATAATTATTGCTCGCACTTTCAACTAACTGACGAATACACCTGACGTATTCATCAAACGATTAAATACTAAAGATGCTCACACGACTCACAAAGTTGTTGGCTGGCTTTTCAAAGACGTTACATATGTACGAGTATGTATTTTAAATTTAAAATTTTAAAATCAGTTCAAGTTCAACAAAATTTATGGCAGAGCAAAATTTTATCTTTCTGTTTTTTTTTCTTTCTTTTTGTTTGTGTTGTATGCAGAAGCTAAAATACGGAATAGTAATAAAAAAAAGCAATAAAAACAAAAGCGAAACGATCAGTGTTCGACCATCATTTCAATTACTTAAACAGTTTGTCTATCCCACAGTAAAAGAAAAACTAGCAAAGGTATAAAGCTTAAATTAGACGCGCCGTGCCATAGCCATAACCAAACCAAAATTCAATTGGTTTCTATGACAATGGGTGTTTTTTTTTTTGAGTGTCACAACTTTGAGTTGGCATCACTGCTTAATTGGATTACCCATTTAACAGCTCATAGTTGATTTTTGTTTAGTTTGCTTTCAAATTTCATTATGAATCGACTTACACCAGGGCAACGCGTGCAAATTGTTGAAATTTTTAATCAAAATAATTGTTCTATTCGACAAATTTAAATATTCAACATTTTATTTTCCGATGAAGCCCATTTCTGGATGAATGGGTGTACGTCAATAAGCAGAATTGTTGCATTTGAGTGAGGAGAATCCACAAGGTTTTGTCGAAACACTATTACATTCACAGAAAATTACTGTTTGGTGCGCTTTATGGGCTGGCGGAGTCATCGGCCCATATATCTTACTCTAAGAAACTTGATGAAAAAATAATTTCATGTAACTAATGGCCCAATTAATTAGCCACCAAGACCGTGTGATTTAACCCCATTGGATTCTTTTCTTTGGGGTTATGTTAAGTCACGTGGATACGTCGATAAACCACAAACAATTAAACATTAATTTCATAAAATTTTCTTTCCAATAAAGCCCGTTTTATTCATATTAAATATATATTTCCTTGTTTTATTATGATTTAAACTTGCGTCACTCTATAAAAGAAAAACCCTTAATAATCAAATACAGTGTTGCCCATAAGTTTAATTTGAGCAGCCGTTTTGTATGGTTATGGTTATGTCACGTCTAATTTAAGCTTAAAAGTCATGAATGAAACAAAAAAATGTTCAAGCCCTTTGTTAACGTCAGCATTCGCGATTATGTACTGTAGTCGCTAGATATCATTGAATTTTAATATTTTGTGAATTGAATTAAAGCTAAACTGTCAGTTGAAATACCAAAATCGGTTCTGCCGTTTGGTCTGTACGTGGACTCGCACATACACACACTACAAACTTATGTATATAACACACCGTTTTTGATCGGGGGCTAATAAGACAGGACTCTAATGGCATAATAAAAGATTTTATATGCTTAGAAAAAAACTGAGAAACTAGATATTCTGCATTATGGATTGCTTTCGATTTCCTCAACATCTACGATAAGTTAAAAAATTTTTCCAAGTCAGGTTTTATCAAAACTAAAGAAGATAATCGTTTAATTCCAAAACTACTGAAGTAACTAATAACTTGTTAATTTTTAATGAGTACATATTTATGCATTTTATTGCCTTAATTAGTTTAAGAATCCTTATGTGTGTGTTTCTTTTGTTTGTTTTACTAATAATAACAAATTTATAAATATTTATTTTATTTTATTTATTTGTTGAAATTACTTGATTTATGAAAAAAAACTTTATTTATCGATTAACCGGTTAATAAAGAAAATTAACTGATTAATAACCGATTAAACCAAAACCTCGATTAATTGAACTAGCGATTAACCGATTTTAATCGGCAAAAGCCCGATCAAATGAATAGTATGCATCGAAAGTTTGAACTGCAGTTTCCTTAATTCACCTTTTTAATAAAAGAACGTAAAAATACACTTTTTCTGAAATAATTTAATAAAAAGAGAGATTTTTTTGCTAAGTACACCGTGTGAATTAATAAACTTAACAGTAATACCAGTTTACCGGTACTTTAGATTCGGTAACGGTATTTATAGGTAATACTGATACCGAAATAAAAAAGATACCGTTACCGTTGCCGAAATTTAAAAAATAATTATACCGGCATAAATACCGACACCGTTGCTTGTTTTCGGAAGAAAACTAACGGTACATATTTGTTTACATTTTAATAATTTAGTAAATTTTGTTAGAAATTATGTTTATTATTTCAACTCTTTTATTATAAATTTGTTTGTCAAATCCGAGTACCAAATAAAATTTTTGTTCGTCATATAAGGTCGTTCCTAAAGGTATTAAGCAGTTCACGAAAATTATTTTTATACCCTTTACCAAAAAAATGGTAAAAGGGTATATATACATAGGTTTGTCATTCCGTTTGTAATTTCTATAATATCAATAAGCGACCCATGATACAATTATACAGGTAACCGCAAATCGACAACAAATTTACAGCAAATAAAACAACAGGGCTTATTGTTGCTAGTTTCTGGTGCCAACTGTCATAGAGCAATGAAAGATAAACAGCGTGTGTGTGTATTTGTAAAACATAAACAACATTTGGCAGAGTGCACCACGAAACAAGCAAAACAGCTGGCGCTTCGCGGTTACCTGTATAATTGTATCATGAAGCGACCCATAAAATATATATATTCTGGATCCTTATGCATAGGGAAGACGAATAAGCGATGTCCGTCTATCCGTCTGTCTGTACGTGAAATCGGTTTTCCGAAGCTCCCGGAAAAGCTAGAGACTTCGTTCTTGGACTGGTGTGTCAGAAATTTTCCAAAATAGATTGGTATTGAAATTCAGCAAAATCGAGCGGACGATTGCAGAGCTGGAAAACTTAAACTTCATTTTGCCATATAAAAGTAACTACCGAAAACAAATTTTTATTTTTTTTTAATAAACAAATTTATTTTACACTTCAGTACGACTAAAATTAGAATTTTAAATTAAAAAAATATAAAAAAAATAAAAAGACGTTTCCAGGGTTGGAAAACTTTAACTTTTTGTGTTATGGAAAATTAACTATGTCTAAAACTATGCAGGGTATTTTCTCGAGAACCGCAAGAGTTAGAGACCTGAAATTTGGACACAGTATGTAGACCTTTGGCCGCTACAACAACAAATACATGAGAATTGTAAATTAAAGGGTGTTCCAAAACGAGCAACGAAAAATTTTAAAATCTTTTGTAATATACATAAAATTATATGTATATACACTTGAAATTTTGTAAGGTTAGTGTATTTTTATACAGACTACAAAAATTAACACTAAAATTTCAAAAAATTTAAATTAAAGGGTATTCCATCAGTAAATGCAATTTTGACTATACAATTTTGACAACTTGCTGTATCTTGGAAACCGTAAGAGCAAAACTCTTGAAATTTTCAAAAACGGTAAAACTAAAAAAACAAAAAAATATAAAATCGCCAAACCGAAAAAAATCGCCAAAAACAAAAAAAAAATCGGCAAAACGAAAAAAAGCACCAAATTAAAAAAAATTTCTAAGACTAAAATAAATCGCATAAAACGGAAAAATTGCTAAAATGAAAAAAAAATCGCCAAAATGAAAGAAAATCGCCAAAATGAAAAAAATCGCCAAAATGAAAAAAATCACCCAAATGAAAAAAATCGCCAAAATGAAAAAACACCAAAAACAGAAAAAAATCGCCAAAATGAAAAAAAACCAAAAAAAAAGAAAAAAATCGCCAAAATGAAAAAAAATCGCCAAAATGAAAAAAATCGTCAAAATGAAAAAAAAAACAGAAAAAAAATCGCCAAAATGAAAAAAAAACCAAAAAAAGAAAAAATCGCCTAAATAAAAAAACCCAAAAACAGAAAAAAATCGCTAAAATGAAAAAAAAATCGTCAAAATGAGAAAAATCGCCAAAATGAAGAAAAGCCCAAAAACAGAAAAAAATCACCAAAATGAAAAAAACCTAAAAAACAGAGAAAAAACGCAAAAACGAGAAAAAAGCGACAAAACTGAAAAAATCGTTTAAACTGAAAAAAACTTCAAAAAAGCCTACCTTTCGTGCGCGATTCAAAGTCGCACTTTACTGAATTTTTTAATATTAAAGGAATTAAATGAAACTAAGTTTTTCCTTATTTCGTTTTTGCTTTGTTCCCTTAACATATTTTATGTATTTTTTAAAGAACTAGATTGGTATCAATAATCAGAAAAATCCAAAATTATGACTCCAGGGTTGGAAAACTCACACTTTTTGTGTTATGTAAAATTAAATAGGTCTAAAATTTTTTTTTCTTTTTCTTTATAAATTGAATATATTTTATGCTTCTGAAACAAAAGTTTGGCGTATGAAATTTGAAAAATGAAAATTACAGCTCCAAGGATGGAAACTTAAAAAAAAAGGATACATTTTTTCACAAAACAAATATGTATGTATGTGTCTGTATACTATATATATGTACATACGTTGGTAAAGGGTATATAAGATTCGGCACAGCCGAATATAGCACTCTTACTTGTTATAATTGTTATTGGACACTACGGATGCCAATCGGGACTAGTTTTTGCGATGCCGGTATTCGAGATTTCAAAAAATCAAATCCCGGGTTTTCGGGAAAAAAAGCCAAACTTAGTAAACAATTTCGTGATTGCCTGAATCCCGAAAATCCCGGGATTAAAAAATTAAAATTCCGGGATTTCGGGATTGGCATCCCTATTTGGCACTAGTGATAATTATGCTGTGGTCGCACTTTGTTGTTGAAAAAAACTATTAAAAACAGCTCTGCGTAAGAATGTCTGAAGGGGAACAAAAACGTTTTTATGTAATTTCAAAGAAATATATTTTGAAATTTTATTTTGAATTATTTTTTCCAGGAAATCGTTATACCGGATAGACACCGGTATTTTCTAACCGAAATGAGTTTCGGTATCGGTATTTTTATGATACCTTTTTCCTACCTTGTTAATTTAAAATTCTACATTTCTAATTTGACGACAGCTACAACCATAGTTGTGTAGTCGAGTAGCCGTGTTTTCGCCAAAAGAACCATTTTCATATACATACATACATACACACATTTATTCTACTTTTGACAGGTTGTAGACGGTAGCCTGTAGCCTGCTGTCGTGAATGTGTTTAATGCATTAATAAGAAAAACTGTTTCTTAATGCTAGAAACACAACTGGGACGAACGACGAATATTTCGGTACGAACTTTCGTCATAAAAAATAAAACACATTTGCGCATATGAAAATGAACACAACACCACGGTAGAACAAAATTTTGTCGTGTGTGACGAACTCTGAGATAGGTTTATTTCTATTTTATACGCCGACGAACGACGAAAAAACAATTTTCTCTCTCTCTTTGCATACACAATAACCAACTTTATCAATTATGACAGCAGAATTCGGTGAGTAAATTCTTCATACGACGAATTTACTCAGCGAATTCTTATCGAATAATTCGTCAACGTGAACGAAATTCGTCGTTCGTCCCAATTGTGTTCCTAGCATAAATTATAAATTTACTTTGCATTTTATTAAAATTTAAATACATAAGGAACAGAAGAGTCGAGTTGAGCTACATAAAACAGATTAATTTGTTAAATGAGTCATTGAAAAAGCGAAGTATCTCATTTTAATAAGTTACTCATGTGAGGTAATATGCACAATGCTAATGTGTGTATTGAAGTAAATGGTTTTTAAAGTAACATTAAAAAAGATTTAAATTTAAATTAATTTTAATTTATATTGCTATTGTTCATATTATTTCGCCCTTAAGACAGATTTTCGGCTTTTTTCAAATAAAAACAAAATACATAGTTTGTTTTAAACCTTGCTATTGTGGTTTGTACATCTAAGTATGCTGCAACATTAGTATTAAAAATCATTTGGCTGAAATCTAATTTTGAAAAGAAAATTAAAAAAAATAAACAAAACGTGCAATTATGTATGTATGTGCATGTCGTTAACTGAAATGCAGAACTTATTTTTAATTCGGCTGATTTTTATGGTAACGTTTTGAAAATTTGTAGGGCATTTGTTTGTTAGTTACTTGGTTTTGGATTTCAGCTGGCAATATACTATTAAACATACAGTATTGTGTACATTTTGGACCATGCAATGACATGCAAACACAGGATTACTTTAATTATTTTCAAAATCTATTGGTATCACATCCACTTTACAAAGCGCGAAATCCTGCTATTACAAAAGCCCAAAGTGTTTGTATACATTTGAAATTGTCAAATTTTAATAGGCGTAACTCCGTCCAATTAATATATCAATTATCAAAATAATATATTATGTACGTCAGACAAGAGCTCCATATACACATCGCCAGTTAGTTATTGGTTTGCGGCACAGTATACTCAAAATACATTATGCCTGCAGCAAACCAATAACCAACCGACAATATGTATATGCTATAAATCATATAAATCGGTTGGGAGGAAGTATATGATATATAATGTTAAATTCTAAATGGGCGTGTTCTCACCCTTTTGTTTATTTTTCGGTATTTTTAATTCGAATGTGATCTTTACTTACAGTTTTAAAGTTTCATCAAACAGACAATACCGAAGATGAGTTAATGGGCCTTATTAAGAGTGTCATATTACGACTTCCACTACGACGAATTTGTAGAAGACTAAGGAACATTGCAACATTTTTCTTTAATCTAGTACGACATCGTTGTAGTCGTAGTTCGATACGACACTCGTAATAAGGTCCCATAAACAACACACACGGGTTCAAATACGTTTTATTTTGGAGATAATTCTTTAATACCGAATCCGTTTAATACATCCCAATGAAATTTAACATAAGGTTATAAGTAAAATTTGACCTTCTAGGGTCTTCGAGGTCTTTTTGTGGATTTTACATTTTCACCCCTTTTTTTGGAAAGGACGAGGAGCCAATTTCCTCAACCCAATCTCTCCTGTTTTGCATTTTCTATCGAAACGTTCCAAAATTAGCATATTACAATCAAATGAAATGCAATATATTTACTGTGAAATGAGTTGGCAACATTGTTCATCATTGTTTTCCCGCAAAACCATAAAGGTAGTGGTCCATAGCTCGCTTTATGCGCGTTACGCTTTCTATGCAAATTTCCAAAAAGTAGAATCAATGCAATAGTATGTGACAAGTTACATTTCAAAAAACGCAGAACGCGTTGGCGCGTTCAAAGCGAAAAGTAGGTCTAGCTTCTACTTTTGTACGCGTTACAAGCACCATGAAAGAAAGTCAGCTGTTCTTGAAAGCTAAAGACGTTAAATAATACTTTGTTTCTTACGTTATCGATAAATACTATTTTGCCGTGGATAATTAATTTTAATTATCCACGGCAAAATTGATTAAAATTAATTAATTTTAATTAATTTTGCGTAAATAATAACTAATGCAAAACTGTTTCATTCACTCATGTATTTATTAAGTTAAATAGTTCCATACATAACTAATAGACAATTTTATAGAATCCAACATGATTGTAAACAGTTTAAATCAATAAATACATGTCTAAATCAAACAGTTTTTCATTAATAATTAGTTGGTTACGCTTTTTTGGGCAAATGCACACAAGAAATGCCAGTTGAAAACTCACCCTTACATTAAAGTCAAGAACAGCCGACAATTTGCTGGAATATCCCTGGCCGAGTTCTTCTCAAGAATATCATTTAAAATGCTGAATAAATAGTCAAAGACGTCTGCAGACATTCTTGTCGCGGTTCGAAATTGCCCAGGGTCAGAAGTTTTAATTTTTTTAAATGTGGTTTCAACAAACCCACTTAATTTCCGTTCTAAGTACAACGGCCGCACCCAAAACCTTTTCTTTTTTTGAAATTGTTCATAGGCATTTTTTGCACATAAAATTAAATATACAAACTCGACTAACTCCACAAATTCTTTTAAAAACTCGATTTCACTCTCCATTTTTTCTTTATAAGTATTTATAAACAAACGCACACAGCTGATCAAAACAAAAATAAAATGGCGCATGAAAAGCAATGCATGTAACTCAGCGCGAACAAAGTATAGAAAGAAACAAGAGGATGAAACGCGTATAAAGCATAACGCGTAAAAAGCGAGCTATGGACCTCTACCTTAAGACAACAAACAGCTGGTTTAAGCTTAAATTAGACGTGACATAATCGTAACCATACAAAAAAGTTGTTCGGACCAAACTTAGGGGCAACACTAAACGCCATAACGCCATAGCCATTGTCATAGAAACCACTTGAATTTTGGTTTGATTATGCCTATGGCTATGGCACGTCTAATTCAAATCTAACGCTAATAATAGAATAAAATTTTTATGTAATGGAAAGCTGTTGTAAAGCGGAAAGTTTGGCAACTGGTACGATCACAAAGCCTTATTATACAAAATTATCGGGCCTTTCACATACTAACTAAGGGCGACTTTTTGGGATCGAGATTAAGATTAGTTTATTTCTCTTATTAGCTAATTCGAAAATTAACTTAATCTTAATTAATTGAGTTTGATATTTTTGAGTGATAGCTTAAACTTCTTATTATGTGTAGTATTACCATACTGAGGAACAAAAAAGTGGCAACATTTTCTGTGCAAAAGTCATACATGTTATCAACACACTTTGATTTTTTGTGGGAATAACAAGAAACTGACATATTTTATTATTAACAAGTAAAATATTGCTCGTGTTAAAGGAAATATATAAATAATATAAAATAAATATATTTATGTGTTTTTAAATTATTTTGTCATATAATTTTTACAAAAAGTTATATGTTTCGCAAGTGTATGTTGTCAATATTAATATAAGATTAAACCACCACGATTGGCCGCTTAAACTAGCAAGTAAAACCATATAATCGACTACCCAAAAATCATAAATGAAGATTAAGGTTAATTTAATCTCTAATCTTGAATTAAAAAAATGGCCCTAAAAGGAAATATAAATGGAATCCATGTTAATGGATCCAATTTGGGCTCCGAGTGGAGGTGCTGTAAAGCACCTCTCTTTCTAGCCTAATCAATGTTTCTAAAAATTACTTTAAAATATAGACCTGCGTAAATTGTCTTGAAATTTAAATACGTCTTGTTTTTTAAATGTATTCTCATTGCTGCATTATACTTAACCAATAATAAATGCTGTCGCATTATAAGCAAAGCACGATAGGTGCATTGGTATATGTGTATATGAGTGCTAACAAGCAATGTCGTCAAGACTTCTTGTTACGAACAAACAGACAACAAAGTAGTGTTGATACGTGTATGCTTGTTATTTTCCATATTGTACGTTTGAGTGTGTGTGTGTAAGATGTAGATGGTAAGCTCTTATGTGTTTAATACTATGTTTAGACGGTACGTGCTTCGCTCTCTATTCATGCTTTACGCCCCAATCATGACCGAATCCACTTGCTTCGCCATACAAAATTATGAGAGCGAATCAAGTAGATTTAATATGAATCTACTTGCGAAGCACGTAAAATTGGTATCTTCTCCAATTTTTATCGCAGTTAATCGCCACTTTATCTGAACTAGCTATCAAAACAAAATAGGTATATGTGTATGTGTGTGTTTGTAAACAAATAAAAACAAACCAAAAACATAGTTGTGAGTTTAATATAAATAAATTTAATTAAGTTATGAATAATATAAAAAGGAAAAATAAGAAGAAAATATAGAGATGCCTTCAAAAACAAGATTTCGCATGAGTGGAATTTATGTAAAGTATGTATGCTTATGTGTATGCATGTATAGACGTGCGTATGATACGTATGTTTGTGTGAATATACATAAAAAAAATGCCACGCGAACAGTGATGCCAACTTTTTCAGAGCAAAAACCACTGTGTATTCATATTCATATTTTTCAGAAGCATTTTTGGAAGCTTTCGTTATCAAGAAAGCAATACATTGCTTCCCTCAGTGGTTAGTAATTAGATTATTGTAATTAAGTTATTTTATAACGTGTATGGTATCCTCTGTAATTTCTAGAAATATATTCTTTTTTCTCACTATGAAAGATAAAGTTTTTCTTCCTTCATATTTCACCAAGCTGAATTAACATTCTGCAAAGGAAACTTTGCATGTCTAAAAGGGGTGAAAGCAGATAGTTTTTGAAAGTGAAAATAAGGCCACCACACTTTAACAAATTAATATTTAGTAGATTTGTAAAACGCACTAAAATCAAAGGTGAAAAGCACCAAAAAAAGGCAATAATTTCTTTTTAAAGCAACAATTTGAAAAATTCCGCACTGTTATGAATTAAAAACTCTAAATCTAGTACGAAAAACACTAAATTGGCACGATGCACACGAAGCACGAATGCGTAGTCTAAACAGCATGATTCATAAACATGATTCAGAGAGCGAAGCAGGTGATTCAACTCGTCGTCTAAACATAGCATAATACTATGTTCACACTTATGTTTTTAAACGTGTTTAACGCCTCATTCGTGTTTAAGAGCTTAAACACCACAATTTTGAGATGTTTTGTTAAACATCTCAAATGAAGTGTTTAAGATTTAAACACTTCCTTAAACACGCAAATGGAGTATGTTCAGTGCGTTTTTTGATAACTCTGGCATCTTTGTGTTGTTATTAAATGGCGTCATGCAAAAAATCATTTGGTAAACAAGTAATTAGTGAAGAAATACTAAATTATTTACAAAAACATTGAAAATAATGAACCAATAAAAAAAGCATAATTGTTCGTAATTTTTTACAAATACAATAATTTACTCACAAAACGTCAACCTTAAACATCTCAAATGTAATGTGAACGGTTGTGTTTAGTTTTTTAAAACACTTGCCTTAAACACGTTTAATGCTATGTTTAGACGACACCTGCTTCGTGCTCTATTCATGCTTCACACCCCAATCATGACCGAATCAACTTGCTTCGCCATACAAAATTATGAGAGCGAATCAAGTAGATTCAATACGAATCTACTTGCGAAGCACGTAAAATTGGTATCTTCTCTAACTTTTATCGCAGTAATCGCCACTTTATCTGAACTAGCTGTCAAAACAAAATAAGTATATGTGTATGTGTGTGTTTGTAAACAAATGAAAACAAGCCAAAAAAACATAGATGTGAGTTTAATATAAATAAATTTAATTAAGTTATGAATAATATAAAAAGGGAAAATAAGAAGAAAATATAGAGATGCCTTCAAAAACAAGATTTTGCTTGAATCGAATTTATGTAAGTATGTATGCATGTATACACGTGCGTATGATACGTATGAATGTGTGAATATACATAAAAAAATGCCACGCGAACAGTGATGCCAACTTTTTCAGAGCAAAAATCACTGTGTGTTCATAAAAAAGCACTAAATACAATATATTTTTTATTTATATTTTTATATTTATCTATTTATTTTCAATACAGAGAAAGCCCACATGGCTAATTATATATGTATTGAATGAGTAGAAATTAAAAATTTAAGTTAACTACAATTTTCAATTTACTACATTTCATAGGTTTTTGTAATAATTTCAATTATATCGAGCCATATTTCGATTTTGCGTATAAGTAGAACATGAGTAGGAAAATAATTGAAGTTCATTTCGCAAGACACTGCAATTATGGTGTATTAAAAAAAACAATTAGATTTTAGGTGTTTCATCTGAATTAATTTTTATATGAACATAGTTCAGTACGTTACATTCTGTAGCTCGTTTCTGTATTTCTCGCGTCGTAAAATTTCCCGCATGAAACAAGGGAATCGTGGAAACAGTGTAAATTGAAACACATAATGGCTTTTCTCACATAAGTGTTTCTGTATCGTTACTTTGCGAGAACTATCTGTCATTTAAACAAATTTCCAGCAATTATTGGAACGATGTGAGAAAAAGTGTTTCTGTAACAATATTTTGTGAATAGTTTCTCGCAATTCTCGGATTTTAAATTGTACAAAAACATGTGAATTTTTGAATTTGTGTGTGAAAATATGAAAAATAAACTAGTTGAAAAGATATGCAACGAATTGTTGAACTAAAATTATTATTAACGATTCGATATGATTATATTTATTTAGAATTTTTTTTTTTAATTTTCTATAATAGAGACAGTTGCTAGAAAAAACTTATTTCAAGCATTTTACATTCACTTTATATTCATGTTCATTATTCAATTTTATTTTTCTTGAAAATTTTTAATTTTTTTTTGTTATTGAAATTATATTTTTGTGACTTTTGTTTTCATTCGACACCCGATTACTGGAAATATTCCAGTAAAAACAGATTCAGTGTTGTCTGTTTTCACATTCAAATACAGAAACACTTTTTTCACAAATCGAGAAACGATGGAATTTTGTGTTTCACACTTCATGTGAGAAATTTTACGATGCGAGAATTACAGAAACGAGTTACTGAACAACATAAGCCTTTTACTTTTAGACCGTATTTTATATGAATGAAACAATTTGATTTATAAAATCATTATTGTGTTTTTAACTTACTTTTAAAAAAGTTATAAGTGCTAAAAGTTATTTCTACTTCAACATTTGAACATGGTAATGTTAATAGTCTTAGAGAAAATATTGGCAGTATTAGAAATGGATTATGATTATTTGAATTTCTATAATTATAAACTTCAATCCAAAATTAATCAGTTCTGAGAAAATTTGTCCATTTATGTATCCTTAAATGTCTGATACTTCGTTCTATTTCTTCAATTTCGCCATCCCAGCAAAAATTACCGCTTCCCAGAAGAATTTTTGTAAGCCAGCTAGAAGCAATGCATTCAGTTTCCAAAAAGCCATTCATGTTTTGCTTTACTAATTCATTTTACAGAAGTAATAATGTGTAGTTTTTATGTATTCAGATGCAAAAGTTACTGGTTTAAATTTTTTTTAATTTTGTCCACTTTGTTAGAGCCTTACGTTAGTACTTTTCAGAAGCATTTTTTTGAAAGCTTTCGTTATCAAGAAAGCAATACATTGCTTCACTCAGTGGTTAGTAATTAGATTATTGTTGTAATTAAGTTATTTTATAACTGTAATTTCTAGAAATATATTCTTTTTTCTCACTATGAAAGATAACGTTTTTCTTCCTTCGTATTTCACCCAGCTGAATTAACATTCTGCAAAGGAAACTTTGCATGTCTAAAAGGGGTGAAAGCAGATAGTTTTTGAAAAGTGAAAATTTCTTATTTGGTGTTTCTTATAAACCACCACACTTTCACAAATTAATATTTAAGGTCGTTTCACACTATAATACAAGTATTAATACTTTTGTGGAAAATGCAACTCTGACATGTTGAGTTGTTATTGTCTTTTGAAATTTTTGAAAGAGAAATTAGATTAGGGATGCTTTTTCGTCAAAAGTATTAATACTTGTATTATAGTGTGAAACAGCCTTTAGTAGATATGTAAAACGCACTAAAATCAAAGGTGAAAAGCACCAATTTAGTGCCTTTTTTTAAGCAACAATTTGAAAAATTCCGCACTATTATAAATTAAAAACTCTAAATCTAGTACGAAAAGCACTAAATTGGCACGCTGCACACGAAGCACGAATGCATAGTCTAAACAGCATGATTCATAAACATGATTCAGAGAGCGAAGCAAGTGATTCAACTCGTCGTCTAAACATAGCATAAGACCATAAGTGTGAACATGGTATAAGGGAGGTTTTTTTAAGCAAGCGCACACAACTAATGTAAATGCATGTGAACGTTTGTTTGTGTGCAGAAAAATAGAAGAGCATACACACAACGTGTGTGTGTATGTACATGCATGACGATTTTATACGCGCCCATGCGTAGAAAGAAACAAGCATCACAAATTTTTCAGTCACGAAGTATTTTCTTCTTTACTCCTATACTTGCAATAACTGAAACAAATTCTTGCAAACAGTGTTGCTTAGCGTTTGTTTTAGAAGACTTCGCTCATGTCTTGAAAGTTCTTATAAATAGTCTTGTGCAGGACTTTACTTTAAAAACACAATACAAGAAATGGCTAAAAGTAAGAAGAATTCCTTATGTGATAATGATACCACCACCATTAAAGTGGAACGTACGTCAGATTCTAGTAAATATAAAATACAAAACTATAAACAATTTTGAAAAAAAATATACATATATGAAGAGCATTCCATGAGGAAGTGGAAGTCTGAAAGATTTCACTAACGTTAATTTTTTAAATATTTTTGCGACTAAATAGTGGGATTATACGAATATATTACATTTTCTTGAAAAACCGTTAATTTTTTCTGACTGACAGATATGAGTCTGAGAAAATGCAAAAATGACAAAGAGGCCTCACATCCTTGGCAACCCATTAAAAACGGCCTGACTTGGGGAATCACGGATCTTTTTTTTGGTCTTTTGACACGTAGTGGTGTCCGTATATGGTTATATTTTTTCGTGTTGCACTGTGTAAGTAATTTTGTATAACGTTATAAGTTGATAATGGAGATACCGGTAACTTCTCTGTTAAATCAAACACAGGTCATATCGTTGTTTGTCGTGTTTTGACTTGAGACATTTTACTACAATCAAGAGAAGTAATTTGGGCGCTAAGGTATTACAATCACCCTTATTCCAGTTGTCAACATCGACGTCAAGTCGTGTTATTATTTTAAAACATATTATAGTTATGACTACCGTTTGAATACCCCAAATATTTTTAAAATGCAGACTATTTTTTTAAATAGTTAATATTAACATTTATTATTTTTTGTGAATGTTCAATGAAGTATACAGGAAGGTCAATGTCCACAAAATTATTATAATTTTTTATTTTTGTTTAGTCTTTGAACTAAAACAAAAGATACATACATATGTTATACAAAAATCTTTAAAACTTGATTTTTAATGAGAAGAATATATACGAGTAAGACCGACCGACTGGTTATTTCAAAGTAAAAACTAAAAATGTTTTGAAAATATAAAAATTATTATGAGAATATTTGTAATTGTTTGGTATACATTTTTGTATAATTATTTTCAATTGCTGAATACGTACATATGGGCATCAGATATATATGTACATATGTATGTATGTACATTAATCATATGTATGCATTTTTTTTCTTTGAAATGACCTTGAGTTCTACTACTAACGATATTTTTATTTTTTTCGAACGTACAGCGGGAAGAAATCGCACGAGGCCCAAGTCGAATGAGTATTATCACTAAGGAATTATGAAGTGTTGCTTCTGACTAGAAAATGTAGATATTTTCGAAAGAACATCAGACCAAAACCAAGTCAAAAAGTGTAAGCTATAGGCAAAGAACTTCATTATCATATTTCTTGGGGCTATAACTTAAAAATGCGGTATTTTTATAAAATGTTGAGTGTTTATTTACTCGTATTATTATTCAAAGTACGAGCATTGGCCATCGTTAGCTATGAGGCTTTCCCATTTTTCTGGCGAACAAATGGATTCCGCGCAAAAGAACGAATAAAACCCATTTCGAATAACCTGTTTTGAAGCGAAGCGTATTCCAGTGAAAGTGATCTGCATGGATCGAAACAAATGTTAGGCGGACGAGGCAAAGTCTGGACTGTAAGGAGGGTGAGGTACAACTTCTTAACCACTATTTTCTAAATAGTTTTTAATTGATCTTGCCGAGTTTTGTCATGATGGTGTACTACGGCTTGAAATTAATAAATTGTGTTCGTGTTAAGTACCCTGTGATCTGGCACCTCATAATAAATGGCAGCATTCTGGTTCAACCATATATAGAGCATTACCCTGGCATTATAGATATTCGGTTTTCGCCTTGGTTCGGGTGATTGGACGGGCTTCGCATGCGTCTTATTGCGCATAGTTGTCGTAATGGATCTTTTTTTCGTCGCAAGTAATGATTCTATGAATGATTCTTTCTATGGCGTTAAAGCGGAATTTCGAACATGTAAAATCGTCTTTCAGCGCCTCTCAGCTTAGTCTCACGTGGTACACAATTTTTTTTCTTTTGGAAATTGCTGCTTAAGTGCCTAGCAATAATTTAGCAAGATTTCTTTGAGTTTGACAATAATCTTCAGGAAGTAATGCCTCCATTTAATTATATTACGGTGGCACAATTAACTGTTCTGAAACGTAAACACCATTCCGCGGATATTGAATTCGATGGAAAACATGCAGGATAAACTTTTTTCAACAGATGTTTACATATAAATCCTTAAAGATAGATACACCGTGAGTCCCGAATTTATAGGTAATACACCCAATGTTTGCTAAGAAATCTCAACAAACGGAGTCTATAGACAAAAATTTAAATTTTTGTTGGAAATAATATGCCGATATTTACAACAATGTTTTTTAATTTATTTATAGGTTTTGCAAACCTACACATTATTGTTTACGAAACAGATCGGACAATTTTTTTTTTCAAATTACATGTAAAAATGTAGGAATGAAGTTGCAAAGCAAAATTACAACACACTGCCATGCATTTGATTTTGTCTTTGACTAAATTTTGCATTTAATTTAGAAAACCAGAAATAAATAACTTGAATTTGTTTAACCAAATAAAACGAGGTAATTGTGTATAGAAAATGTCACAAAAATAAAATTGTGTAAAGAAACAAGTTTGTTTTCCACAATAAACTATAATTCGCAAAGTTACTTACAAAATTGGCAATTGCTTACGAAAATTTAATTATAAATTTCGAATAGAAAATCAAGTAAATAAACTTTGGTTTATACTCGTAGTTAGAAAGAAACAGGCGGTAAATAAGTTTTGGTTGTGATCGGTCGGTCATCTTATAGAGCTTATCATTATCAAATCAATAAAAAAAATCTAATATTTTCTCGAGTTCCAAATAAACAAAATTTAAAAGTGTTTCTATCAATCATTTCAAAGTCACTATACAGTTAAATCCCGATAATTCGTAATCGCAAGGGGCCGGCCATTTCTTACGAATTATGGGGGATTTCGATTTAACGGCATTAAAATAAAATAAATACGAATTAACGGGGTTTTTCAATTTATTTACTAAAACGATAAAATAAACATAAAAAACAATTGTCAAAAATAAAATACAAAATAAATACATAAAATAAAATATGTATTTGGTTAACCTCATTGGTGAAGTTTAAAACCCACAATTAAAGCTTCCTGGAATACATATTAGAGGGTAAACGGGGCATATTTTAGTACCTAGTAGAGATGGGCGTGTCGTGCTTTTTTTGGTGACACTAACACGCACGACTCAACACGAAGTGTTCGTGACAAAAAATCTCGCATTACCTAATTTTAACCCAGCTCTAAGTCCTAGCATGACTTTTAATGTGAAGTTTCATCGCAAAACTCTTTAAGATCATGTTCAATTTTGCCACTTATTCCAACTTCATGCCAATTTTTGCTTATACATAGGGCTGTTAATATTTTGTATCGTCAAACATACAACACCAGCATATTTGTCGATATGGTATGGACCTCTGAAACTTAAAGTTCTGAACGTAAACCGATAGTATTAGCTGTGGTGGCATTAGCTGGCAGTGCCAAGTTGGTGAAATATTTTGAAAAGCGCCTCTTGAAAAAAATCAATTAAATTTTCTGATTTTCAAATACTATACCAATAATATTTCGTGCGTGCTGTGCAGTATCGTGTTGACAAAATTTTTCGTGTGCGTGTGTTTCGTTCGCATGTGTAGGGTTTTGGTATTCGTGTTCGTGTCATGTCGAGTTAGAAAAATTCATCACGCGCCCATCTCTAGTACCTGGTCAATAACTCACTGACTGACTGACTGACCCACTCATGAAGATTACATACATATATATGTACATAGAAAGCTGAAAGGTGGTGCACATGGTCTACGAAAGCTTGTACAAACCTTGAACTATTGTACTCGTAATAGCCCTTTTCCACACGCAAAGTTTACTTGGCAAAGTCTTAATTCAGCTGGGAGAAAGACAGAAAGAGAGTGTACTACTACCTCTGCCTTTCACACAGCTGAATTAAGACTTTGCAAAGTAAACTTTGCGTGTGGAAAAGGGGTATAATAATGACATAATCTTGCACTGTTGCCAACTTTTTTCCAACAAATATCTCTAAAGCAGACAAGAAAATAGCTCGAAAATAGCTAAATTTCAAAAATTTTTGAAAACTATCAAAAATATTTGAAAACGTAGCGATAAATAGCTAAAAAAAACAAATTTATTTTAGGTTGTTTCAAAAATTTTACGGTAACTTCTATCATACTTCCCAAATGTCCCTACAAATGTTACAAAATACCAAATAAAATCAATGTAATAGGTTAATAAAAGACTTATTTTATTAAAAAACATATGCATACATATCTGTGGGCTTTTGACAAAACAACTTCTCTCGAAATAAGACATTTTTGCAAGATTTTTATATTAAATATAAATTTTCAAGACGGTTCTTTTTGTGTGATCCTTGCATTTCTACGCCATTTGGTTAAAAATCTACAGTTCTTGGCAAATCAACTTCTTTCATTATATTTGGAAAAAATATTTGATAAAATATCTTATCTGAAAGAGTTTAAAAATTTTCTAAAATGCAAGAAATAAAATTGTTATATCCTTTTGACAAAACATCTAAATTGTATTTAATATTTTTTTGCATATATACATTTTGTTTTAACAAAACAACTTCTCTTCAAAGAAGTTGTTTTATCAAAACTGAAATTTAGAAAATATGTAACTTGGCTTGAGATAAGCGCAAAATATGAATCACGTTTTTGTTTAAAACCATTTTAACAAAACAACTTGTGTAATGTAAGTTATTTTTTTTGTTGAAAACAATTTCGACAAAACATCATATCTTTTTAGTCTTAATTTTTCTGAAAATCTTTTGGCATTAGAATAGAATTATTCATATCTTCACTTCAATTTAGTATTTAAATTTAATACTACACTTTCACTTTTTCACCCAATATTTCAAAATCAATGTTACTAGATATTTTATCAGTTTTTTCGTTCTCCTGTAAAATTGCAGTTTTTGAAAGAGGTTGTTTTGTCAAAAGTCCACAGATATATCTATAATGAATATGTTATATAATATTCATTATAGATTTATATATGTTCATAAAAAATTATAAGCGATATTATTTTTAATTAGAAATTTTAATTAAATCTTCAACATTAGTATTATTATTAGTTAGAATTGTTACCTAATTTGCTTAATACTGAATTCGGGACTTCCCCAGTGAAAAATTGCTGCTTCAAATAAAGCAGACTTATGCTATTATAGAGCAAAAGTAGCGTTGACAAACCTGCTGATTTTTGTATGGCGAGTTCCCGGTTTGGAATAATACATTTATGCTCACAAAATACCCTTTTTGAATCTAATAAAACAAGCAAACATAGCAGTTATTTAAATCGCTCTTTAAAGGATTACTAATGTACGAGAAAATAACTGAATTGGTAACATTGTAATATTACCTTAGCAGCAGCGCACAGTGAGACAACACCGGCATTAAATACAAGGAGTCATTGTAGAGCTTTGAAATTTTGCACAGGTTATTTTTGAGACAATTCCAGGTAAAAAAAAAATCAACCTTCAAATTTGATATTTACTGTAATGTTGCATGCAAAAATTACAATAACACTCCCACTATTACGCCATTGAAATGAAATAAAAAAGAACAATTTTTTTTCATTCTGTCAATAATTTTTTAATAATAATGTTTATTATGTTGTTTAACAAAAAAATAATTAATAATTAAAAAAAATAAAAGTAAAGTAAACATGCTAACATACGCATAGCGACAGAATGTGCGCGTTGCGTATTTTTTGTGGTATTTTGTATGTTTAAATTACTTTTGCAAACTTTTGCTATATGTCCTTTACTTCAAATGAAAGCTGAGACTTCAATCTTTCATTTGATATAAGTCTGCACCTAGGGCGAGGGGCTGCTCTATATTTCCTAGTCCATTGAAAATGCAAAATGTTAAATTTTTACACCACAATTCTGTTGTTAAGAAATTTTTTGCTTGTGTTTTTTTTTTAAAAATTTCTTCTTTCATCTACTTATTCTACAAAAACTAAATTAATTAACAAAATACTTTAAAGTTATATTTATTATGTATTTTTATATTAATAAGCTTTTGAATATAACATATTGAACTAACATATTTCAAGCGTGTTGGCATACCTCAACTTTGACTTGCTCTAGACCAAAAAGTAATGAAGTTATGAGGCTGAAATTTCAGGGAATTGTTACTCATATATCTGTTAATATACTGTGAAAATTTCATCCAAATTGGACGACACGCCAAAAACCATTTTTAGCCGCGGTTACTATAGGGCTGTCTCACTGTGCAGCGTTGTCAACTCGCACCATTTTGGGTGCTTTCTGAAATTTTTTGTGCGAAAAATTTCCTAATTGGTGCGTGTTGCGTTTTTTCTTAAATTTCGGTGCGTTTTTTAATTTTTTGTGGCACCAAAGCAAATTTAACACAACTTTTTGTTTCAGTGGGAGAAAAAAATATTTGTACAATAAAATACGCCTGTTTCAATACTATTTCATTGAACAGTGCAAAATTTTTGCAATCAATTTTACAGACCACAATAAGCACAACAACTGATGGTGCTTAAGATGTATCAAATCACATCCACAAAATAAAACGGTCTTGTTTTTGTAGACAATTCGTATTATGTAAAGAAAAAAAAAACATTTCATTATATAAAATGTTAAACAGCTTAGTAAAAAGTATTGTCAATATAAATTTTTTAAAATATTTTAATAAAATGATAAATACTGAGCTATTATTAATTTTGAATTCTTACCTTTAATAGTTGATCTCTTTGTTTAGTTTTTTGTTGTTTTTATTTTATTATTTTTTTTTAAACCCTGAATCCTGTATAATCCTGTTTTATTATTAAATTTTTAATAAAAAAAAAAAATAATTCAATAAACATTTGAAATAAAAAAGAAATTTTAAATTTGGTGCGATTTTAATTAAATGGCGCGTTTTTTCTCCCTTTTGGTACGTTTTGAAATCTCAAAGTTGACAACAAAGTTGAGAGAGGTGAGAAGATTAGGGAGTGGTACACAGTTTCATGTACTCCGCAATTTTCTTTTGTTTCGAAAATCGTAGTTCTTAATTCTTCAGTTGTGTGAAACATCAAAATGGTTAATTTTTATTTCGGGGAATTTGTGGTGCAATAGAATTTTTTTAGTACATAAAGGGTGTTTTTTTAGAGGTATAGAACTTCGAATTGAAATAAAACACAAGAAAATCGTTTTAATGTCCATCAATTTGGCTTTATTGGAAGGATAATTTTATGCCATTAATGTTTAAATATGATTTCGGGCATGTGGCTGCCGCGGCTGGCTCGAATAAAGCCAATTCTACAGGTCCAATTTTCAACCACTTTTTCGAGCATATGGGGTCGTATGTTGGCAATAACGCCACGAATGTTGGCTTCCAAGTCCCCTAACGTTTCTGGTTTGTTGGCGTAGACGAGCGACTTCACATATCCCCAAAGAAAATAATCCAATGGTGTCAAATCACACGATCTTGGTGGCCAATTGACAGGTCCATTCCGCGAAATTATGCGCTCATCGAATGTTTCCTTCAATAAATCGATTGTGACGTGCGCTGTGTGGCATGTAGCGCCGTCTTGTTGGAACCACAACTCATCCACATTCAAAATCTTCAAAATCTTCCATAAAGTTGATGGACAAAGCTCCAATTGCTGTGCACGGTGGCGAATCGATTCATTCGGGTCCTCTTCAACACTTTGCTCTACAGCGGCAATTGTTTCTTCGGTGCGCACTGTTCGACGTCTCTGCGGATGCGTATTATCACATAGAGTAAACGTAGTGCGAAAACGATCCATGGTTAACCGAATTAATTGCTCTGATGGACGATTATGTCGACCATAAAATGGACGGAGCTTGCGGTAAACTTCGCGAACTGAACCATTATTTTCGAAATAAATTTGCACGATTTGCAAGCGTTGTTCTTTTGTCAACCTGTTCATGATGAAATGGCAAACCAAACTAAATATTAATCACTTGACAGCTGACAAAATGGCCGCCGGTTAAAAAAGTGATGCCAACTTAAAGTTCTATACCTCAATAAAAAACACCCTTTACATATGTAATTGTAATTGTCTAAGGTACAATGCAAACGAGGAACTAAAAATCTTTTTTTTTTCCAAAAACATTTTTTACATTCATTGGTTTTCCATATCTCTTTAGATTCTTAGAAAAATATTTACGCATACTAGATGTTAAAAACTTTTCTCGTACGAAAATATTTGCAAACTGAAGTAATTTTAATTAGTGTTGTTTTGGGTTATAGTGTTTTCACACTGACATGGTTTTAATGAAAGTTGGTTTTAACGTTAAAACCAACTGTTACAACCTGGCGGTTTTACCATACAAATTGTTTTTGTTAAAACCAACTTAAAACCTTAAGTTGGTGTCATGAAATGCAACCTTTTTTCGCGGTGCTAAATTCAGTGTTGCCAAGTTAAAATTACCGGAAGCAGCTGATAATGTTTATGCCAGTGAATAAGAATAGATGGCGCTTGAAAATTGATGCAGGCAGCAACAATAATAAAAAAATTATGTAACAAAATAAGAGTTTTTTGGAAAGGAAAGAACGAAAATATTTTCATTGACCTCTGGAAAGTGAAAGTTTACTATCTGACTGATATTCATCTGCCTATAAAAAAAGTTTTATCTTATAATGTATTTGAGAATTTTTATATATATGTATGTAATAACTTCATTTCCAAGCACTTCTTCGCTTTGTATAAGAAGTTCCATAATTTAAAAAATTTTTATTTACAAAATATAAAATAATTTTTATTTTAGAGCGCATTGTGAAACATTTGAGTTTTTCATACAAACAAAAACGGCTGTTGTACAGTTTGTCAAAGAAGTGTTATTAAAAAGCAGAAAAATACAACAACAAATACACGCATTTCTGCAGGAGATTTTTTTTTCTTTTGAGCAAAGTTATTAGACAGCCTGTGAGTTAAAACACGAATTTAACAAAGTTGCAGTGTGAATGCTAAATTAGCTGTTTATGGTTTTAACGCTAAAACCAGGTTTTAACTTTCAGTGTGAAAACTCTATTATTGTTACAATTTAAGTTTAGCATCTAATAATCCCAAATTATTATTTTACTTATTCAGTAAAATATTTTTTGTTAAAAATATATTGAAATTATATTCTTGCTAAAGGAATAATAGCTGTTGTTGTTTTTTACATTTATTTTCTTTACACACTTCTTACAACTACAATTCGAGCTGCAAAAAAAGTCAGCCAATGTAGCAATGGTAAAGTATGAAAATAAAAAAACATGTCGATTATTGAGTTCTTTTTTTAACTTTGATATTTGCTGAACTTCTCATTTGTTTAAATGAAAATTTAACATAATAACTCTAGTTGTTCTAAGAAATGTTTGGGTAAAGGTTTCCTAATGCTCTGCATTAGCACCAGTGAAATGTGTATACTCGTAGGATCCAGCTTCCCCTCAATTATCAATTTCAACGTATTTTTAATAAAAAAAATGTTTTACTGAATAAGTAAAATAATAATTTGGGATTATGAGTGCGTTAAAAACATGTTAAACTTAAAATTTATTTTCATTAAGACCCAAATTTACAGTCATTAGTTAACTAATAGCAATAGTTTAACCAATAATATTTGATTCAAAGCTTTTCGTTTAGTATTCGTTAAACCGCCAAATTTCATTGGTTAACAAATAGTTAGACAACAGCTGATTCGTTGTAAACTTTATTAATACTGTCGTATTGTGAAAATTTTCATACACATTTTACACATACGTTATCAAACATCTTCTTTGTATTTAGTTGTAACACATTCTTTTTATTTTATTTTCTATTATATTTTGGTTTTTCCAAACCAATTTCAGCACTAATTCAATGGCTTACACGGTAAAGTTAGAGGAGCGAGCACTGTTTTATCCATTTTTATGAAATAGTATAGCAAATGTAAACAAAAACCATATGCTATAGCAGAGCTGCCAATAGTGAAACTTAATTGTATGACAAGTTTACCATTCTTTGCGCATATTAAGAACTTTAGTTAAACAATGCACTGTGCATATGAGGTATTAGTTAAACAATAGTTATCATTTTAGTTTACTAATAATTAACAAATGACTGAAGATTTGGCCCTAAGAGATTAAAGTTGGAAATCTAAGTTATTTAAGCGATTTTTTTTTGCATTTAAAAAAACCCGAAGTCTGCATCTTAAAGCTAATTTAATTACTTGCCGGTTTTTTATAACACGAAAGAAAGAGGGATTTCGTTCGAATATTTATATTGAAAACAAAAACAAAATTTTATATTACATCGCTGTTTACAATATAATTTATAGAATCAATATCATCTTTCATTTTATAAAAGGAGACAGTAAGTCTAGGAACAAGTGAAGGCTTTAAATGAGTATTTGTAAATACATATGTATGTACCTACATGGCTTGAAATTATAATACGAATTTCAGCAGATTTTATTAATAAACTCGAAAACTTATGTAATGCACTGTGCGTACATGTGTACATAATTGACACACATTTTTAAAACAAAAGTTATTTCCTTATTATTTTAACAAATATAATTTTTCGTATTTTTATTTGAAACTGTGTTTATGACCAGTGATGCCAACTATTTACAACCCAAACGCGCTATTCCCCTTCTCAAAACGCGCTAGAACGCGCTGAGTTACAGCATTGTCAACTATTTATAGCTAAAACGCGCTATTTTTCTGCGCGCTAAACTAAATTTTAATAAAAGTCGATGAATGTATTAGTAAATATACTTTTTTTAGCAACTCTTTTCCAGATTTTGCAATATTGCTTCTTCGAAATTATATCCTAAATAACTAAAATAATTTAATACAGAATCAGAATCACCAAATAACAACATACTCGTATGAAATGTCGAATAGTTTTGCGATTCAAATGATTTTCGTACTTCAGCTATAGTTAGGGTTTGCGAAACGGGAATTCCCGGGAAATGTCTGTCTAATATTCCCGGGAAATTTATGAAATTTTCCCGGGAAAACGGGAAATTAAAAGTGCATGTTACTTTATAAATACATAGAATTTATAATCCAATTTTACTTTAATATAAAAACTTATTATTTTTTTATATATTACAAAAGTTCGTTTGAATGATTGTATGACTAAATTTACACGAACGTTGACACGTTTTTCATTGTCTGTTTAAACACTTACATATACCTTGTTCGAAGGAAATTTTTTAATCTTAAAATTTAAATTTAGTTTTTGTTTTAAATGTAACTGTAAGAAAGAAAGAATTCTTTCGACTCCGATAAACAAGAAGTAAAATGTCCATGTTTTTTTAATATAAAATAAAAATGTGAGTTATTCAAATCTAGTCTGAAATTTCATAAAAATTCCATTAAATTGAGGTCATACCATATCTCCTAAAAAAAGTGGAATAAATTGTATAAGTATCAATGATTGCAATGATATAATCGTTTCCTAAAGTAAATAATTCGATGCTAAGCGAACTTGAAGTGATTTTTCGCCGAATTAGTGAACAAATTTTGAAAAGTGTAGTGAAAATTTTAAGCTGTAAGAAGTCTGAGTTGACGAAACTTAAATTGATTACAAGTAGACGCTATTATGGAAACCCTGCAGAAAATATTTTAGGAAAAATAAAATTTTTTTTTTTTTTTTTTTTTTTTTATGCATGATTTTTTATTTATTGTATCTTCATATATGAACTAACAATAAGTATTCAAATCTTAAATCTAAAAAATATAATTAGGCCCGACCAATGTCGGACATAAGCTTAGTAGTAGTTATATATAATACATATGTAAGTAGTGATAATCAAAAGGAAAAAAATAAAAGTATTTTTAAGAAGTCCCATCTGGAGTGCTGTGAATAAGAGCCAATGTGTCCCTCTTTTTTAGGCGGATGTGTCCAGTAAAGTTCAAAATATTACGGGCAAGCGGATTAGGATGTGACTCGAGTTTTGTTAAATATTTGCCAGCGTATTTTGCAATTTCTTCAGTCACTAGTGGCATATTCAAATCACGATGTATATTTGAATTTTTGATGTACCATGGAGCCGATGTTATCATGCGTAAAATTTTATTTTGCCTGCGTTGAATTTTCTCTACATTTGAAGCTGAAGCAGTGCCCCATAGTTGAATTCCGTAGCACCATATTGGCTTTAAAAGCGACTTGTATATTAAAAGTTTACAGTCTAGGCTAAGTGTTGAATTTCGACCAATCAGCCAATGTACCTGAGTTAGTTTAATTTTCATTTGAGTTAACTTAGAATCAATGTGGTGTTTCCATGTAAGTCGTCGATCAAGGTGTATACCAAGATATTTCACATGTGAATGTTGAGAAACAACTTGATTGTTAATCCGAATGGGGGAACAAGTATCTCTTCGTAAAGTAAATGTTACTTGAACACACTTTTGTTCATTTACCTTGATTCTCCATAAGTTTAACCAAAGCTCCATCTGGCTAATGTGTTCCTGGAGTTTGCGGGATGCCTCATCAGGGTTTTCATGCATACTAAGGCAGGCTGTATCGTCGGCAAATGTGGAAGTATGGATACTACTGCTCACAGGCATATCACAAGTATAAATTAAATATAAAACTGGTCCCAGTATACTCCCCTGTGGCACACCAGATGAAATTGTTTCAGGCCTACTTGTAAAGTCTCCTTCCGCAACAGTGAACTTACGGGAAATAATGTAACTTTCCAAAAGATTTAAAATGTTTATTGGTAAGTAAGTCTTCAATTTTAAAATAAGGCCTTCATGCCACACTTTATCAAATGCCTGGGAAACGTCAATAAACAGCGCAGAACAATACTTTTTTCCCTCAAAAGTTCTTCTTATAAATTGAACTAATCTGTGAGTTTGTTCAATGGTGCTATGCTGACTTCTAAAACCAAATTGATGGTCTGGTATGCACCCACTACTAATTAGAATTGGGGACAATTTTGTTTTGAGCAGTTTTTCGAAAAGCTTTGACATTGTAGATAGTAGACTTATTGGTCTATATGACTCAGCCTTTGTTATATCTTTGCCCGGCTTTGGAATCATTTTAACCTTGGCAAGTTTCCAGTTGTTTGGATAATACTCCAGTCGTAAAATAGCATTAAATATGAATAACAGGATTCTCATTGCAATACGAGGCAAGTTCATCAGCATCTGATTACTAATTCCATCAATACCCGGAGCTTTCTTCGGGTTGAGTTCGGCAATTAATTTTTGTAAATCACGCATCTTAAACTTTATGTGTTGAGGGGGTAGAGCGACTATATTCGGCAAATCAGCAACACCAGTACATATATTTGGCGTAAAAACGGATTTTAAGTGCTCAGCAAATATTTTACCTTTTTCAGTATCGCTTCTTGCCCAACCTCCGGTAGATGTGCGTAGAGGTGGCTTATACTCAACGGGTGTTTTAAGCTTTAGGGCAGCGCGCCACAAGGAGTAATTAGACGCCGGTGTAACATCAAGACCCTCCAGATAATTTTTAAGAGATGCAATTTTTTCAGATGCAAGCAACTCTTGGAGTCGTTTAGTGCACTCTTTAAATCTGATTTTATTTTGTGGTGATCTGTGCTGTTGCCATTCCCTTCTAGCCCTTCTTTTTTCACGTACGAGACGTTCAATGTCTGTAGAATAAATTTTATTAAACCTAATCTGCGGATGGGAGATAGTGGCATGTTCAGCAGCCTGTTTAATATTCTCGCTGAGATTGGCAATGTTCGATTCAATATCATCGGGTGTTCTAAGCGTAATGTTTTCCGTGCAATGACTGCTGAGATATTTTTTGAACCCCAGCCAATTTACACGATTGATCATCTTCACATATGGGTCAGGTAAGTTACTTCTTAATGGGCTACAAATTGTGATGATCGTCGGGGAGTGATCGGACGAGAGATCAAGAGAAGCTTGAACTTCAATTAAATCCCTAGAGATATTTTTTATGACGCCAAAATCTATAACATCCGGAATTTTTTGTATGTCAGTAGGCCAATAAGTGGGCTCCCCACTCGAAATGACATCCAAGCCCATTTTTGAAATAGTGTTGAACAATGCTCGACCTCTGGGTGTAACAAGGCGCGAACCCCAGAACGTATGTTTCGCATTGTAGTCTCCAGCTGCTACAAAACAAGGTCCAAGAGATTTGTAGAAATCCTCATATTGATTCTCAGTGATTGAAAATCTGGGAGGGGAGTAAATTGATGATATAACGAAATTTGAACAAAAACTTTCAATGCCAATATTTGTTGCTTGTAGGTATTCTTCACAAATGTTATCAAGAACATAGTGCTTGAGTCTTGACTTTATTAGAATTGCTGATCCACCGCAAGCCCTTCCTCTAGGGTCCTTTGTATCATATATAGTGTAGCCATAAATTTTAAAAAGACTTCTCGAAGTCAAATGAGTCTCAGATACTAACATTATATCAATATTTTTTTCCGTGAGGAAGTGCTCAAGTTCATTTTTATGTTGGCGAATGCCGTTTGCGTTCCAGAAACATATTGTTAACGTGTTCATGGCTTATTAAGTATTGCTTGAAGCAGAGTATTCTGCATTCGCAACATTTCTTGCATCATGGTAGTCATATTTGTTGTAAAATTGTTTATAGTTTGCACAAGATTTTCAATAGTGGCTTCAAGGCGATTATAATTAAAGTTTGAGTTTGTATTTGTAGAATTATTTTGCGGTGAAACATTTTGTGTCGGAATAGAACTAGCCTTAGCAGCATCTGCATACGATACACGGGAAGTAACTGGTTGGCTCATTTGCTGAAAAGTGGCAGAGTAAACGTTTGCTGATTGAGCTGGAGCTAATTTAGGTTTTTGCACCATAGTCTTCTTTACAAAAGAGTACACACGACAACCTCTGTAGTTAGCGGTGTGATTACCTCCACAATTACTGCATTTTTTATCACTTTGATCTTTTGGTTTGTTGCAGCTAGCGGTGCCGTGTAATTCGCCGCACACAACACAAACAGAGGGTAAATTGCAGTATGTTTTTGTATGGCCATATTCTTGGCAATTATGGCACTGTACAGGACCTGAACGCTTATGTGGCTCTTCAACTGTGATTTTTCGGTACAAGAGGTATTTTAAATTATAAATTGGATGCGTCTCATTTTTTTTCAATTTTATATCATTAGGTTCTAGTTCAACACGAAATAGGGGTTGGGGAATCTTTTCTCTATTTATTATATTGGACACACTTTTTACCTTGAACCCCTGGAGGACGAGTGCATCTTTTATTTCTTCGGGGGCAACATAAGAATCTATGCCCTTCAATACGATCTGCATGCCTTTAGCGCTCTTAAGCTGGTATGTGTAGAAGCTTGTTTTACTTTTTTCAAATTCAGCAACCATTTTGCGGAAATCAGTTTCGTCATAGATTTGAATTTTCGTTTCATCGATATTGCCACGTTTTATTGGAACAATGTGAAATTTATTCTCACCAATGACCGAAATTAATTTTTTAATAAGGGCATTTGAATTTTTTTGTCTCAAATAGATTGGTGGCGGCTTGGATGTTTTGTTCGAGGATACCTCGGGTTTGTCGTTGTCATCTTGAAAAATTTTAAAGCGGTTTTGGCGATTAGTTGAGGCTGCGCTGTTATCCCTAGACACTTTTGGAGCAGATGAGATTTTTGAAGAATTCGGGCTTCGCCCGCGCTTTAAAATTGTAATGTATCTGTCCATTCCAACTTGTACCTTGAGTTTCGAGCCGCTGTTATCTGTAGTGATAACTTTGTTAAGTGATAAACACGAGCCTGAAGGGGATGATATTACTGACTTAAATGAAGAAGTACTGGGCAACTGTAATGTTAATGCATCATTACTATTTGGCATTGGACAAAGCGAAGTTGATCGCTGACGAAAAATTGGCGTTGCCGTTAACAAAAGATTTTCATCAGATTTATTTTTTATATTTTTTTCATTCAGAGTTTCAGAACTCACAGTAAACTAAGCATTTCTGCCGTTAGAACTCACTTCAAGTTTTTCTGTATTTGAGGAATTCATACAAAGAATTCCTCAAGGGTTATTCGTTTATGTTCTTTTTTTCTTTTCGGTATTTTTTGTTTTTGTTATTTATGATTGTTTGTTTGACTTTGAGGTATTCCTCAATATCACTTGTTTAAGTTTTTTTTGCGGTTTTTTTGTTTTTGTTATTTTTACTATGTAAAAAATATTAGCAAAGCAGAAAGCTTATTTATTAAAGACAGTATGTATGTACCTATTACGAATAATATGTACTACAAATATTTTTTTTTGTATATGTAATTTTTGTTTGTTTGGTAAGTAAGTAAAATTCCGCTATTCGACTGTTCGCTATGAAGGTACCACGAGAACTGAATGAGAAATAAAATGAGAGACACTTAGACATACTGTGGCTCAGGATATTCAAAATTCGGCGGAGCGAAGTATGGTACTGTCACCTGCTTGTACTTAACGATAAGAAACCGCCTGGAACTTTTTCAAAAAGAATGAGAAACAAGCAAGGCAAATTCTTATTAAAATGAAGGTAAATCTTATTAGAAAATTGTCTACTAATTGTGGTAACAGTCGTCAATTGGTTTTTATATGATCTTTTGCTGTGTAATAACTTTATTCCATTTGCTTAAATTCAATTAAAAATTCTTAAAAATTTGTCTTAGAACTGCTTTTTATTAACTTTTATTTCAAAAGAATGCTTACATTAATAAAACAATCGAAATTTCACCAACTTTCATTTAATAAATGTATTTAATTTAGAAAATTAGCTTTTCCCGGGAATCCCGGGAATTCCCGGGAAATTGATTTTTTAATTCCCGTTTCCCGGGAAGTGCAAAAGTCCGGGAAATCCCAAACCCTAGCTATAATAGATCCTTGATAAATTATATATATTTTTTTGGTCACGAGTACGACTACATATTGGAAGTTGTGAAATTTAAAGATTTTTGCCATTTACAGTATTAAAATGCGTTTTTAATTCTAATCACAGGCAAGGAAATTTTATTTGAAACAGCTGAGTCATTAACGAAATTAAAAAAAAATTATCAGAGTTTTGGATACTAGAAAATTGGTAAATTTATACTTTATCCAAAACGCGCTAAGTTAGCGCTTTTTTTATTAAACGCGCTAAGATGAAAAAAGCGCGTTTGGAGTAGTTAAAACGCGCTAAATCTAGCGCGAAACGCGCTAAATTGGCATCGCTGTTTATGACAAGCCTAAACTGCAAAGCCAACGCGAGTATAATCTTATGAGACTGAACGTAAAACAAGTTTTAGTTATTTCTAATTTTGTTTTATATTATTGCTACTCGTACTACTGATTAGTGTTTAGCGTTATAATCAATGACGGTTGTAAAAAATGTAGACATTCAAATATTTCTGAATCATTGGCAAACATTAGAAGGTTTTTTTTTTTATTTTACCACGAACATGCGGTTTAGTTTGTACAGAGAGTGCCGGTAGTGGTAAAAATATAAAGACTTCAAATTACAAACACAAGGCATAAGTAGACCTAACCAGCAACTAGTCGTTAACAAAAAATTAGGCAATATGTATACATATGTATGTCAGAGATACATATGTACATACATACATACTTATAAATATATTTACATGAGAGCTTATTAATAAATTAATTTTTATACACAAATGTATGTACCTATAAAAATTTATTTGTTTTAACAAAATTGCAGTTTTGTTTTCAATTAAATTAAAAAAATAACTTAGCATTGTACCTCCATACCAATACTCTTTCGTGTCTCAATTTAAACAAATTTCAGCAGAAAGGAATGGCTTCAGGGAAATGAAATGGAACATGTCCTTAATTTATTTTAGCGATTTTTATATTTCCATTTACTAAACATTTATAAGAACTCCCCAGCAAAAAATTACAGATTACCATCAGAACTACTTGACATATAATGACTTACTTTTCTGATTACCAAATTTCATTACTCGCTTACAAATCACATTACCTAAAATTTAAAAAAAAATTATGTACAAGTTGCTAAATGAGGAGAATAATTTTTTTAGATTAAATAGATTACGTGAACAAGTTGCCAAAATAAAAAAAAGTAAGTGCTTCTCAAGAATCGATTATTTTAGTATCACGCCATGTTAAAATCATTAAGTTGATAATCCAGTAAGGAACAGCTTCCACCAAAAGTGCTTAATTCCAAACCCGATTACCTTTTTTGAAATTTTTTTCTGGGGTTCGTTACATGCTGTCAACGAAACACCATCGATTTGAAACATATGTGCTGTGAGCATAATAAACAATTAATAAATTAGATATCCATATAAAAATTAAGCATATGCATGTATAAAATAAATCTTGAATAAAGATCTTCTTAAAACGTGGAATACTCGTATGTTTAACTGAAAAAAAAAATTATTTTTGAATTTTTTTACCCAAATTTTTTTTTCAAACTCCAACCCAGGAACCATAATTTTGATTTTTCTTGTTTTAATATTTATTTATTTCTTTCTAAAATATAGACTATATTTAATTAACAAGGAAATAACTAGTTTAGTTTAATTAGTTTTATATGTATATCACAAAAAGTGTACTTTTTCCAACCCTGGAAAAATATATAAAATATGTAAAGTGAACAAAGGAAACAAGAAATAAGGAAAAAATTAGTTTAATTTTGTTACCTTAATATCAAAAAAATAAAAAATAAAAAATAAAATTTTCCAGCTCTGCAGCTGTGGTTTTTATTTTTCTAATTTTCTTTCCAAAACATAAAATTTATATAATTTATAAAGAAAAAAAAAGAAAAAAATCAATTAGACCTAGCTACTTTTATATATCACAAAAAGTGTAAGTTTCCCAACCCTGGAATCATCCTCTTAGATTTTTCTGATTTCTAACACCAATCTTTTTCTTTTAAGAATGTAAGATATGTTGAATTTATAGAGAAAAAGGAAAAATAAGTTTTAGTAGGTTATATTTAGATGGCAAAAAAATTTAAGTTTTCCAACCCTGGAAACGTCATTTTTTATTTTTGTTATTTTTTATTTGTTTTATTATTTTTAATGCCAATTTTGTTCGTACTGAAACATAAAATAAGTTTATTTAAAAAAAAAATAAAAAATTTGTTTTAGGTAGTTACTTTTATATGGCAAAATCTAGTTTAAATTTTCCAGCTCTGAAACCACCTGCTCGATTTCGCTGATTTGTAAAATTTCTGACACACCAGTCCAAGACCGAAGTCTCTAGATTTTCTGGGAGCTTCGGAAAACCGATTTCACGTACCCCAGACGGACGGACATCGCTTATTCGTCTTCCGTATTCATAGGACCCACAATATATATACTTTATGGGTCGCATATGAATATTATGGAAATTACACACGGAATGACAAACCTATATCTACCCTTTACCATATTTGTTAAAGGGTATACAAAAAGATTTATCCATTTGATGTATTAGAAAATGTTTGAAAGCACTCAAAACATACTGTATGAGTATTCAAGCAATGCACATCTCTGATGTTTCCCAATACCGGTCTGCACATTTGAAATAAATCATAGATGTGTAATTTTGTATTTATAATTGAATTGGTAAAATGTTTAAATTACTAAAATTATTACATTTTACAAGTTTTCATTGACATATGTATATACATAGATACACATGTATGTATTTATGTATATGCATGTGTATACTCTGTGCATATTTCAGAAGTCAAAATTTATAACTGAATTTGAACCAGTTCTCTCAGCAAAAAATACTTCAGGGGCTACCTGTAGAACACCCAATGCTTCAGTATTTTACAGCATCAACATCGTGTTTAGTTTTTACAAACAATTTTCATTTATGATACTGGTATTCAGCATTTATTTATACATACATACTTATATACATACTGCCTTATTCATAAAATATATTTCTGTTTAATAAGAGTTTTATGAAACATACATATATTCTATGGAAATTTGATTAATAAACCTTTTATAAAATCAAAATATTTTTTATGAATTAGGCCCATAGTATATAAACTACCTGTGTTTGGGCTCATCGTTCCTTTATATCATACAAACTGTATGTAATAAATTGTAGGATTTAATTTAATTTGAAGTTATAAAAAGCTTGTTTCTAAAAATATTTGATGAATGAGAAATATATTTAACATTGAATTTAAATGAAACAAAAAATTATGAATAATTACTAGGGTTTGGGATTTCCCGGACTTTTGCACTTCCCGGGAAACGGGAATTAAAAAATCAAGTTCCCGGGAATTCCCGGGGTTCCCGGGAAAAGCTAATTTTCTAAATTAAATACATTTATTAAATGAAAGTTGGTGAAATTTCGATTGTTTTATTAATGTAAGCATTCTTTTGAAATAAAAGTTAATAAAAAAGCAGTTCTAAGACAAATTTTTAAGAATTTTTAATTGAATTTAAGCAAATGGAATAAAGTTATTACACAGCAAAAGATCATATAAAAACCAATTGACGACTGTTACCACAATTAGTAGACAATTTTCTAATAAGACCTACCTTCATTTTAATAAGAATTTGCCTTGCTTGTTTCTCATTCTTTTTGAAAAAGTTCCAGGCGGTTTTTTATCGTTAAGTACAAGCAGGTGACAGTACCATACGTCGCTGCGCCGAATTTTGAATACCCTGAGCCACAGTATGTCTAAGTGTCTCTCATTTTATTTCTCCTAAAATATTTTCTGCAGGGTTTCCATAATAGCGTCTACTTGTAATCAATTTAAGTTTCGTCAACTCAGACTTCTTACAGCTTAAAATTTTCACTACACTTTTCAAAATTTGTTCACTAATTCGGCGAAAAATCACTTCAAGTTCGCTTAGCATCGAATTATTTACTTTAGGAAACGATTATATCATTGCAATCATTGATACTTATACAAGTTATTCCACTTTTTTTAGGAGATATGGTAAGACCTCAATTTAATGGAATTTTTATGAAATTTCAGATTAGATTTGAATAGCTCACATTTTTATTTTATATTAAAAATATATGGACATTTTACTGCTTGTTTATCGGCGTCGAAAGAATCCTTTCTTTCTTACACTTACATTTAAAACAAAAACTCAATTTAAATTTTAAGGTTAAAAAATTTCCTTCGAACAAGGTATATGTAAGTGTTTAAACAGACGATGAAAAACGTGTCAGCGTTCGTGTATAATCATTCAAACGAACTTTTGTAATATATAAAAAAATAATAAGTTTTTATATTAAAGTGAAATTGGATTATAAATTCTATATATTTATGAAATAGCATGCACTTTAAATTTCCCGTTTTCCCGGGAAAATTTCAAAAATTTCCCGGGAATATTAGACAGACATTTCCCGGGATTTCCCGCCCGGGAATTCCCGTTTCCCAAACCCTAATAATTACACTGAGTGACAGTGAAAAATCACTTTTAAAAAGAATTGTCGTAATTGTGGGCCTGAATGAAATCATTTTGTTATCAATAGAAATTCGACTACACCATCAATATCAGGAGCTATCGATAGTATGTATATGATTTTTGGGGACTTTGTTGGCTAAAATATGTTTCGCCAACTCATTTTCACATGATGTAAAATAGAACAAGTACATATTTATAAAAAAATTAAAAAACCCGACTGCGACCAACTTTGAACCGTAAAATATCCTAAATGGCATTCGAAAATACCTGTCGAATGATACCCATTTTGATATAGTTCGCCGACTTTTTATTTTTTCGTATTTACAAAATGGCACCTGTTGGCCGCCATATTGTATTTTGACAACTGACATATTTTTAGTGACACTCCCGGTATTAACTCAAATCGATTGACCTATGTATCATCAAAATCGGTTCACTCGTTCGTTTTATATATCTATTGCCGCAAAGGAACACACATACATACATACGTAGACTGATAAACACAATACCCTTCTTTGCATTGCGCAGTCGGGTAAAAAGTAAGTCTATTTTTTAAAGTTCATTTAAAAAAATTAAATCTAGATATGCTTAACCAACATCAAACAAACGTTTTTAATTAATTTAATTATTATTTTTCGAACTGTATTTGTTTCTATATTCTTATGAATTGAATAGGCTAAAGTTCGTAACGTTTTTAAGTTCGTATTCATGTTGACATGCGTTAAACAAAAATTAGGAATTCAGATAAATTTTTAAAAATTGTTAATCCGTCACGTGTTTAATTTTGCCAATTTTCTGGTCAGTCTTTAAAAGAGCAAAATATAATGCTAGTTCCTCTATTCAGACTCTTTTGAAATAAATTACTTACATATCCGGGTGTTAAGGTGACCTCCTAGCTGAAATTTTAGCAAGCAACTCTTACATGCCGAAAATCAGTTATTGTTTGTCTCTCGGGGCGGATGGCATCCCAGCAGTGCTCTTCAATACCAGCACGTCTATTGGCTAACCTTTTCAGCACATTTTGCTATGCTGGCGAACTTGGGAATCTGTTGGAAGTTCGCCGACACCCTAAAAAGGGGCGATGCTAATAACCCTGAAAATTACCAATTATGGATTTCGCAGCGCGATTCACGTTTTTCCCTACTTTCGGAAAAACGCTGTAATTCAATTCACCATTTGGAGGCTCGTTATATCTCCAAGGCAGAAGCTCTTGATGTTCGTGGTATGAAAATCCTGTGTTATGTTCGTTGTACTGAACATATTTTTCAAATCTCAAAAGAAGCATTGAAGTGCTTTGGTTTTATGAAACGAAACAAGACGAGCACATTCATTTGTGAATCGCAATACGCACTACAGGGGGAAAGTTCGCTTTTTAGCTGTACGCTGTGGAATAAACTACTTGCAAGTGTTTTTCCTGATACTTTTATATGCCAAAAGATTGCTTCTTCCCATAACCTATTTTACTAGTTTTAAAAAATGCATTTTAGGAGTAGGAGCTATCCCCGGCATTATTGGTCCTAATAAAAATAGATTGTTGTGCATTGTGAATGTAATACTTAAAGTTGACTTCGGTCTGTCATCGCTCTAAATAGTGACTTCGGTCGAACACTAATCCTTATTTATATGAGAGTGGCATTGAAAACTTAACTTTTGATTTTCATAAAACCCCTGCTTGGGCTTTTATGACACTTAGCTCAAAACTGATAAGGTGCAAATTTAATCTAAATCGGACAAATCTAAGCCGTGTCCAATTGTATATTTATATTTATATAACGTGTGTCAAAATGAATACGAATTTAAAAAAATATATAATTTTGGTATATTTAAACAAATATGCATGTTTGACCCACATTACAGCAATTTTACAAAAAAAAAAAAATATATTGAATACAGTTTCGCATTTTCAAAAGAGCACCTTCGTCAATTTTCAGAAGATCCAGAATCAGAAAAATTGGCGGATTTTCTAATGAATTGTTGGCCGAATTTTGCAATATTTTAACTTTAACCTCAAAAGGCCACGTCTTAGAGTTATTTGACTTAGCTCAAATTTTCACCATATTAGTTTTAGATAATTTTTATGAAAATCCAAAGCTTACCCCCACATTTTACATGAATATGTTCCAAACAAAAATTTAAAAAAATTTCTTAAAATTATTTTTAAGAAATTTATTATTTGACATACATAATGATTAAACAGAATAAGTCCGCAACTTCAGGAAAAATCGCTGTCAAATTATCAAAGCCCATAATAAAATCTACGGCAGTAACTTCAAATGCTCTCTAATTTTTGTTTCATTTTCTTTTGTGCTTATTTTTCTTTGTAGTTTTGTTCACAAAATATATGAAATTTATTGAAAGTATGGTAACATGTTTGAGAGAATAAGTTTTTATATGTGAGAGCATAAGAAAAAACGTTGTCAAAATAAAATAAATTCTATCTATCGACTGCTTTCTGGTGCTGATTTTTTGTGTCAATTTGTATGGAAAATGTGTTTATGCCGCAATTCTGTTTGACCATATACATACATATGTATTGTCATAATTTTATTTTAAGTAAAATTTACTTTACTGGGGGTCTCCACTAGCCATGAACTTGGTATGGGCATCATGTCGAACATCGAAAATGGCTAATGGGGACCGCTCATGTCCATGTTTTGTTCATGCTCTGACATCAATGCCCGAGCATATGTCTGAGCAACAATGTTCGCCATGAGATTATCAGTCGGGAACCATTTGCAATAGAAAGAAAAGAGACAGAACAAAAGTAGTAAATATTCCATTCCATCTTTATTGCACTAGCGCAAAATACTTTGATATGCCTGAACATGGACATCGCACGTATTCACCACAACAAAGAAGTTGATGATTTTTTTCACAGTTGCTCTTCTGGCGTCATGTCATGTGTTTTTCATACGGGATTTCCCGGGATCCCGCACATTTTCCGGTAAAGAAATCCCTGGAAATTTGTGCGGGAATTCCCGGGATTTTTTGATTTTGTTATGGCAACTTAATTTGTATGTACACATTCCTTGATGAGTGTCGTTATTCACTTTATTAATGCGATGGTGCAACAATAAGGTGATGGCAATATCACAATAGCTAAAGCTTTACAACAACTAAGGCCGAGTTTACATCTGGTACACATATATTCTGAGACTTAGATGGCTTTATTTGGAAAAAGCAGAACGCGACGATAAAAATTTAATTCCACAACAATTCATAAAAGTAAAAACAGAAAAGAGCAAGGAAATAAAAAAAATTACAAATAATTACAGATTCTCTTTGGTAAATAGTAGGTTAGTGCCGGTCCAGACTTGCAATTTTTGTTGCAGCAACTTTTTATTTTTTAGTGCAAAAGAGCGAGACAGGAATACAAAAAGTATATATTTCTATTTCAGCACTCTCACACATATTCAAGAATTGCTGCAACAAAAATTGCAAGTCTGGACTGGGACTTAACAGCATTCTGTACTAAAGTCATATTTCCAAAGAAATATGCCCTTATGCAAAAACGATTGTTAAAGTTAAAGCATGTGTGAAAACTGGTTTTGCCATACAAAATTCGTTTGTTAAACCAATTTTAAGTTTAACAATGATTTTTTCATAAGGGGGATATTTTGTAATATTTCTTTTAATAATACTCGTATAATTTCTTTTTTGTAATATTGGTATTATTATATAAAGAATGGAAACGATATTATTTTCTGAATAATGTGTGTATAAAACGTTATTATTTAATCGATCTCATAAATTATAATTTGTTTTTGTTGAAATAAATTAAATTTAAAAATATTTTGTATTGTTTTGTACTGGGCGGGAATTCCCGGGATTTCCCGGGAAACCGAAAAATCTCTCCCGCTTTCCCGGGAAATGAAAAAGTCCGGGAAAAGAAAAACTCTATGTCATGCCCTAGTCGATGGCTATTGGAGACGTAGGGTTATTTGCTGATAGTTAAGCATGTCTAGTTATAAGCATTTTATTGGTGCTTTGCGTTTATTTTATTCTTTTGTGAGTTTCAAAAATATTATTATTTCTCAAATGGTTTTTGACACTATGTTTGTGACTGTTCAAAATGTATGGTTGGAGTCTGCTGACAATTTGGTAAAGCAACAATGAAATGCTTAACCACCAGCAAATAAATTTCACTTCAAATTAAATAATCCTTGTTTTCATCGGCACGAGTTATGAAATTTATTGTAGTATGTAACTTAAAAAATTAATTTACCTGTGTCTCCAACGACAATATCTTAGTACCACCGCGTGCAATACACTCAAGCCCAAGTAACAAATGTAATGCTATTGTAATGTAATGCTATTGAACAACAACCATACACACACTGAAAGAAAAAATTAATTAAGATTAATGGCTATATAATTAATGCTTGAGTAAATTTAAAATTAATAAGCTAAATCATTTAATTTGGAGTTAAGGTACAAAATTTACCATTTGAAACTTAAACCAATATGCATGGCCATATGTATGTATGTATGTATGTATAATTACATATCGAGCTACAACCGTCAAAAAGCTTAACCGACACATTTTTTGGACATCGTTTTTTTTACGAAAATTAGTTATTTACGATCGCAAATAATCGATTTTGGTAAAAAAAATTAAGTTGGAAAATTATGCAGCTTAAGTTTTTTTTGGCGGTTATGGCACGATATGTATTTATTTCATTTGAAGTCTTATGGGATTATGTGCCCTTAATTATCTAATAATAATAATATAATATAATAAGGGCCTAATTCCTAAAAAATATTTTGATTTTATAAGGGCGACTTTTTGAGTTCAAGATTAGAGATTAAATTAACCTTAATCTTCATTTGTGATTTTTGGGTAGTCGATTATATGGTTTTTCTTGCTAATTTGTAATGGTAGCTACAGACATTGCAAATAAAAGTTATTTTTTGAGTTATATTTTTTCATTAGAAAATAACAGGCCTATACCGGCTTATGTGTGTATCCCCGGACGTGAGCGTAATGGCTCCTCTTTTCAACCTAACCTAACCTTAACATTTTTTACATGGACTCTGATGATATATTCGATCTTGAATCGTTTCTCTTTCTACAGTTTAAATATTATTTTTTTTCTAAGCAAAAAAAAATTAAATTCAAAGAGTAATTATTTTATAAGCAAAAAAATAAATAAAATTCACAAAATAACTTTTATTATTTAATTAAAAAATACAACTCATAAAACAACATTTTTTCCTAACCAAAAAATAAGAATGAAAAAATAATTTTTATTTCCTCAGAAAATAATTTTTATTTTCTAACCGAAAAATAAGACTCAAGAAATAATGATTAAAAAGTAATTTTTAAAATATAACATAACCGTTATTGCCAAAGCTGCTAGATGTAAAAGTTTCCCAATAGCCAACCGTGAATTCCGCTTGTTCCGCTTGAAGACTGTATTGCAAAATAATTTTTTGCGTTCGTTAGAGATTGTTCAATGAACTGTTTTATGAAAGAACAATTTCGAGATGTGACTGTTTATGATTTAGTGTGATACATGTATGTATGTACATAATATTATGTCGAAAACAAAAATACGTGTACAATTTCAAAAATGTTTAGCACATCAGGGATGCGAAATCAGATTTATAAATTGTACTAAAGGTGAATTCACCCATTGTTTCGGAACAAAAGTTTTGTTTGAAGAAAATTTTTTTTACTGAGAGTTTTTTGCAAGACATTCATCCATTTCGAACATTTTGTCTGGAAAATCAAATCTGTGTCATACACATATTTTTAACTGTTTACTGCATTGGTTTCGTTCAACTCTATACATTTGGATATGTTTTTCTTAATTTTTCTTTACTTTTATTGTAATAAATACAAGTACACTCTGTGCTTTTATTTTTCATATAACATGATGTGGCAGCTCAGTTCAACTTTGGCTGAAAAATTAAAAAAGTTGGCAGCTCAGTTCGATTATGTCCGGACAAAAATTTAAATTAAACCAATTCAAGTAGAAAATGTTCCGAACAAAATTTGTTCTCTTCTTCTCTCTCTCTCAAAAAGAGAAACGTCAAACTACATATAAAAAAAATTTTGTCCTGACAAAAATTTTGTTCCGAAACAATGGGTGAATCCAGCTTAACTTTCAAGAAAAATTGTACTAGAATCTAAGAACAAACTACCTTATGAATAATGAAAAACTGGCCTGAAGTTATCATAAGTGACGAAATTGAACTAATAGTTAACGAGTTCCTCCATACAATTTGACATTAAAAATCGGCGTATTATGTAGCTTTAGCCCACTATTAAATCCTAACGTGATTTTTAATGTAAAATTGTATGTCGATACTCGTCAAGACCATGTTACTCGTAAATTTTGCCACTTATGCTAACTTCATGTCAGCTTTTCATTATGCATGAGGCTGGAAGAAAACGAGCAGATGTTTGATGAATATTGGAGTTTGTTTAACATTTCAACTTTGTACGTAGTACGTGGCGCAGACGAACTATTTTACAGTAAAATGCTTTGCGTTCTTTCAGGTTTTGCCCACCAGCATCAGTTAAATATAATAAATTGTATTTGATTTTCATTAAAGTTATCGACCTTTAAAACAAATGAATTCAAGCCTCTATATGTATATTACTCGTATACGCAGAGTATTTGTATTTTTTAAGCCTTGTAATTTTATGCGTAACAGTTTATAAAAAATTAGTTTAAATGCATAAATTATATGTATGCACGTTAAAATTTGGCCTTAGAGCAAAATATGCATGCGCACACATACATATGTATTAAAGTCCTGCACAAGACCATTTATAACACATTTCAAGACGAGAGATTTTTCAACTACTTTACTACAGCGAACTATTCTAAAATAAACGTTAAAGCTGTTTTTACACGGTAAAACAATGTATTACGACATGTCAAAAAAAGCTGTAGAATGCTCTTATCATGTAAACGCAAAATGTATCGAGTAGGAGAAAATACGGATACGGAAAATTTGACAAGCGGTAGGTAAATGTTTTGTTTTCTAAACCATTTTAGAAACTTAAGTTTACTTAATTAAGTATTCTCATCACACCAGAGGTGTATTTTAAGGTAAACATTGGCAGCACTAATGGTTTCTATTGAAAGTGTTAACACTTTTGCAGAAGCAAGCAAAATCAACTCAGGAAATTTTCATGGTGTTTTTGTAAATATTATACAACTGCAACCATCAAGTAGCATAACCAAACAAACAATAAACAAACCTATAAAAAAAATATATTTTGTAGTAAAATTACATTGAAATAATAAAATGTTTTTTCCAATATTCAGTTTTATTAGTACAAATCTTTTTTTTTGCAATTTTTCAATTTTTATTATTAACTCAACAGTTTAATATCTTTGCTTGCATTTTACTTATAGTATCAGTGTAAACATGAAAAATACCTACAACAGACTCTTGTTCTCTTTTTTGATTCTGCAAAGTCGTAATACTTTGTATTACAGTGTAAAGACACCTTAAACAACACTGTTGGCAAGACAAACAATTGAAATAAATGCCTTTCCAACAGTGTTGTTTAAGGCCGTTTCACACTATAACACATGTATTAATACTTTTGACGAAAATGCATCCCTAATCTAATTTCTGTTTCAAAAATTTCAAAAGACAATAACAACTCAACATGTCAGAGTGGCATTTTCCACAAAAGTATTAATACTTGTATTATAGTGTGAAACGGCCTTTAGCGTTTGTTTTAGAATACTTCGCTGTAGTAAGTCCTAATTTACACTAAACAAGTCTTATTGCTAAGCTGATTAGTTTGTAGGAGCGAGAGACGAGGGGAACATAAGTTTCTTTTCTCCTCGTCTCTCTTTCCTAAAAAACTAATCAGCTTAGCAATAAGACTTGTTTAGTGTAAATTAGGACTAAAGCAGTTGAAAAATCTCTCATTTCTTGAAAGGTCTTATAAATGGTCTTGTGCAGGACATTAATATGCAAATATGTACGTACATACTAGTGTTCGACCGATTAATCGGCTTCGGCTTCGGCCTTCGGCCAAAAATTAGTAATCGGCCAGCATTCGGCGTATGGCAAAAATCGGCCGATTAGCTGAAGCCGAATATTTTTCATTCCAAGCTTGAAAAATAAAATTATGTTTGGTCGTTGCTCGCCGACAGTTTCTATTGTGTTTAACGTTTTGAAAGGGTTGCTTTGAAATACAACCCTATTGCTTTCTATTTTCTTTTACTTGGACGTTCTTGTGAGTGATCATATGAAAAAGCAATCTAGAAATTGCAAAATAGCCACCATATATTTTTTTTTGTTCTTGTTATGTATCCAATATATATTACAGCTATTTCAGTGATCTCAAAAAAGCAAAGTTTTTTCTTAATTCATATATAACGTAAGTATAATTTTTAAAATTTAAAACATTCGGCTTCGGCTTCGGTTTTGGCCGAAGTTTAGGATTTTAGCCGAAGTTCGGCTTCGGCTTCGGCCAAACAAAACGTCTTCGGTCGATCTCTAGTACATACATACATACAGTATGCAAAATTCGTATTCGTACCAGAGAATGACAGTGAGTACTCAAAAAAATTTGCACAAGAGAATAGTCTTAATATTAGAACTGATCATAATCCTAATTGTAGCGCCAACAATTTGTACGTTCACATATTTTCTATCAAGCAACTCTGACTAAAGGCTCCGTTAGCAGACTGTGACCGATTTAATATTCAGAATATTTTTATATTCGTGCGTGTGATTGCAGCTCATACTAGACTTGTGCCACTTAGTTCATTTCAGTGACCTGTCATTTTAGTTCATTATTTATAAATGAACTAGTTCGTTCACTTAGTTCAATCGCTCTTTTTAGTTCAATGAACTCGTCATGTATTTCTTTTTAGTTCAATGATTTTACATCTACAATTCTACATGCATGTGTATGTGTGGTATTTGACAATGTTAAAAACACAGATTCTATGATTAAAAAACTAATAAATAAATTTGCTTTATAAAGGGTTTATAAAACAAATTTAGTCTGAAAATCTTTTTTAAAAATCTCATAAATCCAAAATATTTCTTGTGAATAGGGTACTATAAGTGCTTACTCATGTTTTCTTGTTTATTGCATTTGTGGTAGTAGCCAGTGATGAACAAGAACTAAATACATACATACATACATATGGATGAGTATAGAACAGTGGTGCCCACAAAGAGAAATTTATTTACTTTCGGGTTGTGTGTGTGTGTGAAAAACGATTAGTCTTCGTTGTTTTAACAATGGTGCAATGGCTATAATGGTATAGAAGCAAAGCACACAAACAGTAAAAAAGTAAAGCAAAACGTTAAAAACATTTAGTTCATAGTCTCTGTGTTAGTTCATTTTTTGTCTTAGTTCTTATTTCAAAAATTGAGCTATAGTTCAAAAATTGAACTAGAGAGCGTAAAACAATTGAACTAGGTCACTTAGTTCGAAGTATTGAATCGTTCATTTGAACTAGTTCGTTCATGAACTACACAAGACTAGCTCACACACAGGCTGACCGATGACATTTTTCAAAAAGTGGCACCAAAAGGGAATTTATAAAAAAAAGAATCACAAAAATAACGAAAAAACTACATTAAACTTTATGAGTGTGTTTGTATTTTGCGTAATTTTATTTTTAGCTACACGCATGCATAGTTGTTTAACGGCCAACACTCAAAGAATATTTAAATTTTAAAACAATACTTTTATCACTTCCTGATTCGTACACCATCAATCAAAAACCAAACTGCCTTGTTATAAATTGAATTATGTAAATTTTATACTTCTTTCTTTTGTTTATAGAGGTTGTATTTAATAAAATATTTAAATAAAAATATATTTTATTAAAATTAATTAATTAAATTAGAATTTACTAATTTAATTTATTCATACACATATGTATATATGTATATATTTTTTTAAATCGGATTAGGAATTCACCAATTTACCAAAATAATCATTAAGGGCCAATTTCACCAACTCTATTTAAATATCAATTGATATTTAAATGTCGATTTTCATTCATTTTTGTATGGAAAAATTACTTTTAAATGAGGATATCAGTGCTGAAGTGGTGTAACCCACATTGATTTTTTGATTGCTGTTCTTTTAATAAATACATTTTATACATTACCAACAATCAAAAAAAAAAAAAAAAAAAAAAACTAGAGTAAGCCACCTTTTGGTATTCTAAAGAAGATGGAGCTGAAAAATAGTTTTTGCACAGATTATCAGGGGTGTTCTGTAAACCACGCGTTTTGAAATCGTACGATTTCCAAAATCGAAAACAGTGTTTCGCTGATCGGGCGATTTAGTGCATTCAGAGTTAAGTTCCTTTAAAATGTCTTAAGCATCTAAAACTTTAAAACCAATTAAAAAGCTGTAATAAGTCACCTTTTTAATTGAGCTCTTTCCTGGAAATTAGGCTATTTCAAATCGCGCGATTTACAGAACACCCCTGTGTAATATAGAAAAGTAATAAATCAGTTAAATAATTCAATAGAGCAATTGTTTAATAAAGTCGTTGTCTGTTGCACAAACTTCTGCGCTGATATAATCAAATATTAATTGATCTTAAAATAAATTTTTAGGATTATTTTAGTGTACGAATGTAAACTTTGTACTAAAGTCCTGCACAAGACTATTTATAAGACCTTTCAAGACATGCGACATTTTTTAAACGCTTTACTACAGCGAAATATTCTAAAACAAACGCTAAAAAACACTGTTGGCAAGACAAAGAACTCGAAAAAAATATTGCCAACAGTGTTGTTTAGCATTTATTTTAGAATATTTCGCTGTAGTAAAGCGTTTGAAAAATGTCGCATGTCTTGAAAGGTCTTATAAATGGTCTTGTGCAGGCCAATACTTTGTACCTTAAGAATATGTAATGGATTCCGTTATTTTTCTACAAAGTTATTGATCGAAGTGTCATTTTGATTATTTCATTCATAAAATATAGTTTCTTTTTATAAATTCGCACAAGAAAAATAAAAATATGTATTATGCGGGGCTGTTCTGAAAATCACGGTGATTTCAAAAACAAACTATTAATATTTGAACTTGTTAGTGGATTTTTATTGTATTTAAAGTTTTTGTCATGTATAATAGAATATTTTATTCCAACTTCCATCGCTATAAATCGAGAAATTTGCAAAACCAATGATTTAGCTTTTATTAATTTTATGAATTCACCGTGATTTGACATGTCGTAATTTGCAGAACAGGCCCGCTAGTTAACTATTTATTTAATTACGAGAGTTTTCCTTTTTTTTTAACTGAAGGTGTACGAATATAAACTTTGTATACTGTACAACTCGCGCATTGGAATATTATGAGTACATACATATTAACTCTTTAAAACTGGCTGATAACTAAAAATATTTTCCATGATGAACCGAACGAAATTGTGAATATGCGAATAGTTTTAAAAAGCTAAACATTTGAAAAGTTTATGTTTGTGTGTGTATGAATATATGTATGTATAAGTATGTAAGTACCTACACCAGTTGTGTTCACTCAAAATTGTAAAGATTTTAAATTTAAATTTTGTAAATATTTGAAGATTTATTCAACAATGAGATATGTAAATGTATCGATGTTTTTTAAAAACTGGCTGATAACTAAAAATATTTTCCATGATGAACCGAACGAAATTGTGAATATGCGAATAGTTTTAAAAAGCTAAACATTTGAAAAGTTCATGTTTGTGTGTGTATGAATATATGTATGTATAAGTATGTAAGTACACCAGTTGTGTTCACTCAAAATTATAAAGATTTTAAATTGAAATTTTGTAAATATTTGAAGACTTATTCAATAATGAGATATGTATCTATGTAAATGTATCGATGTTTTTTATAAACGTACTATTTTATTTTATTTCAGTCTGAACTCAAATAGGTATGCACATTTTATTATTTCTTAATTACACCTTTTATTTTTATTATTTTCTAATTACATTTAAATCATTGTGCAAACAATTGTATTCTTTGGTATGTCAAACCTACCTTTTCACAACTTTGTCGTTTTTAATCCACAAAAAAGCGATTTACAGAAAACTTATTTGTTTTTTTTTTCTCTTTTTTAACTTCTCAACAATAGTTAGGCATATCTTTTTCTTTCTTTAAGTTTGTTTTATTTATTTATTCGTTTTTTTTTCTTCAAGAAAACAAAGCAACAATTATGTAGTCTATGAACAGAAATTCGACAGATATGCGTTTAAACTTTAAAACTTAACCGTGCGATAGGTTGATGCTGAATGTTTAAAAATCAAAATAAAACGTTTATGTATTAACTATTTGGTTGTTTGGTAATTCGAGACAAAGAAAAACAAGTAAGAGTGATATATTCGGCTGTGCCGAATCTTATATACCCTTTACCAACGTACGTACATATACATATATATATAGTATACAGATACATACATACATATTTGTTTTCTGATATTTTTTTCTCTAAAGCAATTAATAGTAAGTGACCTTTCAGTATTTTTCGATTAAAGAATTTGATTCAATTATTTTATTTTCGATATTAGCAATAGTTGAATATTTTACTCTACACTCTGTGGTTAAGATATATTTTACATTCACTCCTGTCAACATCGATTTCTATAATAATTACAAACGGAATGACAAACCTATATATGCCCTTTTACCATAAGGGTAAAGTACGACTTTGACTCGCGCACGGAGGGTTCCGTACATTCGGTTCTCAGCATTTTTTAATGTGGCTTTTTGAAGTTTTTTTTCAGTTTAAACGTTTTTTCAGTTTTGTCGCTTTTTTCTCATTTTTTTCATTTTGGCGATTTTTTTTCATTTTGGCGATTTTTTCCTGTTTTTGGGGTTTTTTTCATTTTGGCGATTTTTTTCTGTTTTTTGGGGCTTTTTTCGTTTTGGCGATTTTTTTTTTCATTTTGGCGATTTTTTTCATTTTGGCGATTTTTTTCTGTTTTTGGGGGCTTATTTTCATTTTGGAGATTTTTTTCATTTTGGCGATTTTTTATTCATTTTTGCGATTTTTTCCTATTTTGGGGGTTTTTTCGTTTTGGCGATTTTTTTTTCATTTTGGCGATTTTTTTCTGTTTTTCGGGCTTTTTTCATTTTAGAGATTTTTTTCATGTTGGCGATTTTTTTTCATTTTGGCGATTTTTTCATGTTTTGGGTTTTTTTTTTTTCATTTTGGCGATTTTTCCCTGTTATTGGTTTTTTTTTCATTTTTGGCGATTTTTTTCATTTCGGCGATTTTTTTTTAATTTTAGCGATTTTTTTCTGTTTTTGGCGATTTTTTTCATTTTGGCGTTTTTTTTTCATTTTGGCGATTTTTTTCTGTTTTTCGGGCTTTTTTTCATTTTGGAGATTTTTTTTATTTTGGCGATTTTTTTCATTTTGGCGATTTTTTTTCATTTTGGCGATTTTTCCCTGTTTTTGGGTTTTTTTTTCATTTTGGCGATTTTTTCTGTTTTTTTTGGGGTTGTTTTCTTTTTGGCGATTTTTTTTTCATTTTGGCGATTTTTTTTCATTTTGGCGATTTTTTTTTATTTTGGTGATTTTCTTTTATTTTTAGCGATTTTTTTCATTTAAGCAATTTTTCCGGTTATTCGCGACTTATTTTAGTCTTAGACATTTTTTTGTAATTTGGTGCTTTTTTTCATTTTGGCGATTTTTTCTTGTTTTTGGCGATTTTTTCGGTTTGGCGATTTTATAATTTTTTATTTTTTCAGTTTTACCATTTTTGAAAATTTCAAGAGTTTTGCTCTTACGGTTTCCAAGATACAGCAAATTGTCAAAATTACATAGTCAAAATTGCATTAACTGATGGAACACCCTTTAATTTAAATTTTTTTAAATTTTTGTGTTAATTTTTGTAGTCTGTATAAAAATACACTAACCTTACAAATTTCAAGTGTATATACATACAATTGTATATATACTACATGGGATTTTAAAATTTTTCGTTGCTCGTTTTGGAACACCCTTTAATTTCCAATTATCATGTATTTGTTGTTGTAGCGGCCAAAGGTCTACATACTATGTCCAAATTTCAGGTCTGTAGCTCTTACGGTTCTCGAGAAAATACTAATATAGTTTTAGACATAGTTAATTTTACATAACACAAAAAGTTAAAGTTTCCAACCCTGGAAACGTCTTTTTAATTTTTTTTTATATTTTTTTAATTTAAAATACCAATTTTAGTCGTACTAAAGTGTAAAATATGTTTATTTATTAAAAAAAATAAAAATTTGTTTTCGGTAGTTACTTTTATACGGCAAAATAAAGTTTAAGTTTTCCAGCTCTGCAATCGTCTGCTCGATTTTGCTGAATTTCAATACCAATCTATTTTGGAAAATTTCTGACACACCAAGAACGAAGTCTCTAGCTTTTCTGGGAGCTTCGGAAAACCGATTTCACGTACAGACAGACGGACAGACGGACATCGCTTATTCGTCTTCCCTATGCATAAGGATCCAGAATATATATATTTTATGGGTCGCTTATTGATATTATAGAAATTACAAACGGAATGACAAACCTATATATACCCTTTTACCATTTTTGTTGGTAAAGGGTATAAAAAGAGTAGTTTTTCTAAAAGACATACCATGCAACTGGTACTACGTACTAAGATCAACATGCTCTCAAATGTACTTCTTTATGTATGCGCCAGTGTTGCCAAATCGCGGGTAATTACCCGAATCAGGTGTAATTTTTATGTGCAAGTGTAGCGCGTGGGTAATTGCTCTCAGGTGTAATTTACGGGTAATTTGAAATTCGTTTGTTTTATATAATAAATCGTGTGTGTTCTGGCTTTCACATCGTTTTCACATGTTTTCTTGTGAGTTCGGATGTTAAAACACATGGTACGCCTGCTTAAGTTGAAATTTAGAAAATACAAATTAATAGTATGTGTTCTAGTATCCGAATTTATAGGAACACGATTTCAAACTTTTAGATTTTTTCGTTTTCGATTTTCTTTTCACTTGTTAACAGTCTTGTGAAAAAAATTCGAATTTGACTTGTTAGCAGTCTTGTGAAAAAATACGAGTTTTTTTGCTCAAAATTTAAAACGAGAAAATCTAAAAGTTTGAAATCGTCAATTTCCAAATTGTGTTCTTCTAAATTCGGATGCTAGAACACATACTATTAATCTGTATTTTATAAATTTCAACTTAATCAGGCGTTAAGTTATCAGAAAAGGATTTGTGAAATCTTTTACTTAATACTAGATATAAGAATTGAAAAGCTACAAGAAAAAACCCAAAATACCATACAAAATATAATTTAAGCCTGCCTGTAAGCCTCTTCCATCTCGAGGTGGTCAGCTTTGGTACTCTCTAACTCAATCTCTATTGTACATAGCAGGGATACTCCAAATTTTCAATTTCATTGACTATAATCGGTCCATACATAATATTTCTATTGGATTGACAGCTTAAAAGTTATACGTATATTACCAATTTTTTTATCGGAACACCTATGTACTAATATGTTAAAAGTAACCACATCTGAAAAACTAGCCATAGGATATCAAAATCCTTACGTGTTCAGCATGCCCAATGCAATAAGATATGAGGTAGATTTGCAGTTAACTACTTATTTTTTTTTTAATTTTGGAAATTTACATGAGACTTAGCATTTATTTTCAGCAAAAAATTATACTTTTAGATAGCAGAATAAAAAAATTTATAAAACAAGAAAATTTTTTTTGATTCGAAATTTATATCACAGATAAATATTCTACAGGAGAGCTTTTTGCCATCGGAAACTCATTTTAAGAAAATTTGAGTTGACGTCTTTTGAATACACGTTTTCGATATGTTGCATTTCACTGGGGCTGACACCAAATCATAAGTAGACCTTAAACAAGATTTTTAATATTTGTCAAATATTTATTTTAATATTGGGTGTAATTAATTTGAAATCGGATAATTTTTGCCCCTACGAGGTGTAATTTTGAATATATATTTTGGTATGCGCACTATTGGCAGTTATTATGGGTTTATGTATTTGTTACTCGTAATTTCCCTGTAGGAAATGTCAATAGTGAATCAGTACTGCAACGTAGGAAAGTATGAAAAGTAGGTCACGTTACATTACATCTCTATAACCATTTGCATTACTTTTCACATAACAATATCGATCAGCTGTTTCCTACTGTTGCAGTTACTTTACATTACAGTCGGGTAACTGAGCCCTAAAGCATACAAAAAAGTTATGGTGTAAGGAACATTGCTGGGACATATAATCCCAGTAGGGGCGAAAGGGTTAAATTTTCGTTTTTCAACACTTAACCTATTCTATGACATACTTACAGCCTGTTTTTCGAAAATTAATCAGTTGTAAAATAACGAACGAAGCCCGGTTTTCATTTTTATAACGTTCAATAATTTTCATGTGTGTGATAAAAAATTACCTTTCAGTTTTTCTACACTCATAAAACTCTGTACATAAAATTAACTTATAGCGATTTCTTTTCTGACAAATATGTTGCATATATGTGACATGTAGGGTTTGGGAAACGGGAATTCCCGGCCGGGAAGTCTGGGAAATGTCTGTCTAATAAACGGGAAATTAAAAGTGCATGTTATTTCATAAATATATAGAATTTATAATCCAATTTTACTTTAATATAAAAACTTATTATTTTTTTATATATTACAAAAGATCGTTTGAATGATTGTATGACTAAATTTGCACGAACGTTGACACGTTTTTCATTGTCTGTTTAAACACTTACATATATCTTGTTCGAAGGAAATTTTTTAATCTTAAAATTTAAATTGAGTTTTTGTTTTGAATGTAACTGTAAGAAAGAAAGGATTCTTTCGACTCCGATAAAAAAGAAGTAAAATGTCCATGTTTTTTTAATATAAAATAAAAATGTGAGCTATTCAAATCTGGTCTGAAATTTCATAAAAATTCCATTAAATTGAGGTCATACCATATCTCCTAAAAAAAGTGGAATAAATTGTATAAGTATCAATGATTGCAATGATATAATCAATGCCTAAAGTAAATAATTCGATGCTAAGCGAACTTGAAGTGATTTTTCGCAGAATTAGTGAACAAAGTTTGAAAAGTGTAGTGAAAATTTTAAGCTGTAAGAACTCTGAGTTGACGAAACTTAAATTGATTACAAGTAGACGCTATTATGGAAACCCTGCAGAAAATATTTTAGGAGAAATAAAATGAAAGACACTTAGACATACTGTGGCTCAGGGTATTCAAAATTCGGCGCAGCGACGTATGGTACTGTCACCTGCTTGTATTTAACGATAAGAAACCGTCTGGAACTTTTTCAAAAATAATGAGAAACAAGCAAGGCAAGAATCCCGGGAATTCCCGGGAACTTAATTTTTTATTTCCCGTTTCCCGGGAAGTGCAAAAGTCCGGGAAATCCCAAACCCTAGTGACATGTTTTACGTTTCTGTGTTCGTTTGTACAGAAAATACAACTGTGAAAAAATTTTTCGATTTCTTTTCTGAATATGTTGCATGAAAAAGATGTGAATATGTTGCATATGGGCACTTCCAAAAAAAAGTCCACCATGACGGACAAATTTAAAGTTCACCAACAGATTTGTTTTCTTGGGGAAAAAGATTTTTTAATCTAGAAGCTTGGAAAATAAGTGTATATCAGTCCAAGTCCTAACAAAAAAGTTTTGTATAAAAATACTTGGCCAATTCGCAGAGTTAAGCAATTTTGTTAGTCAAGTCAAACCCCACTTCTGTTTTTTGTAACGTAACGCCAGGTCATATTTTGCGAATATCTTGAAATCCTTAGGTGTGATTGTTATAATTTTTTCACTGAATATAGACCTATTTAATCACTTCTCAAATGTAAGAAAAATTTTTTTCAAACACAATTTTAAAACTTTTTTTTTCAACCTTTTGTCGTGCAAATGGCATGTAACGCCAGAATGGAATTACCCATATTTTATCCTGACTTTATTCAAGGTGTATATACTGTCATTTTCTCCAACTGTGGTAACAAAGGTTTTATTTTGAATGTCATGTCTATTACTTGGAGAGAAGGTTTCTTAAATACAAAAATTATCAAATAAAAATTATTATGTATTATAAAAATTAATATAAATAAATATTTATTTAATTATTTTGACTTTTATTTTTTTTTTGACGTAATTAGTGATGTCAATGTGTGCTTAAAAATCATAATAGTGTGCGGAAAATCTCCCAAATAGCCTCAAAAATCGCTAATGAAGTACATTAATGATAAAATGTAACCGTTGTAAATAAAAGCAGCTAATTTTGTTCGATTGTAGTAACAGAATATGTAGCACTTTGATACTACGTTTATACGGAGGGCTTATTTGCAAATAAAACAGTAAATTGTTGCCATATTATTGTATTTATTGCGACTTAATAATTCAGAAAACTATTCACGATTAACGCACTATTTGCAAATAAAATGCCTGAGGTTGCCACGCTTACAAATGTTTGATAACAAAAAACAATAACTAAATGGATAAATACTCGTATTGCAACAAAAAACATTGATAGATGCAAATAATGACGATTAAAACAAACAATTATTTGATATTTTGTACATTTGCACTATTTTTTTTGTCAACATAAGTAAGTTTTCTATAGAAGTGCTACCAAGTTTGTGTACTTTTGCTATTCCGTATAAACAGTGAGTTAATTTATTTGCAAATAATTTTATTTGCAAATAGTGCGCGTATAAACGTAGTATGAGTTAAGGCTGAAGGTGAAAGTACATACTAACACGCATTAGTGCGCGTGCGAGCTGTAGGCATCTGTGAAAAAAAGTTGAAATAATGTTTTTGCATACAACAAGTTACATACGAAACTCTTTGACACATAACACGCGTTAGTTCGTCGACGAATATCGCGCGTTTGAAAACTTTACCGCATGAAAAATTGCAAGTTACATAACACGCGTTATAAACGCCTTTTCTATCAGCTTTTTTATTTATTTTTACATTGAAAAATGGACTTGGAACATTTTCAATTGCTCTTTTATGCAATACTCTATGTTTTTTTAACTCTTTAATAAGTTTTTACTCCATGATTCTAATTTTTTCTTGTTTATTGTCGGCTGATTAGCTGTCAAAACAATACAACGCGTTAAAAAGTTTTGTTATGTATTTCTACCTTCAGTTACCCGACGGTAATGCAATGTAACTGCAACGTAGGAAACAGCTGATCGACATTTTTATATGAAAAGTGGGTTACGTTACATTAAATCTCTATAGCCATTTCCATTGCTTTTCACATAACAATATCAATCAGCAGCTACATTACAGTAACTGTCGAGTAACTGAGCCATGTTACACATATGTATGTATATAGTGTAACATATTTTCTTCTGAAAAGAAATCACCATTAAATTTGAATTTAAAATAAATGAAAATTCACATAAAACCGGTCTGCTTATTTTTTTATTTAAATTTAAGGAAAATTTTATTTAATTTTTACTGCCATTTTATAAAAGACAATTAAAAATTCTCGTCTGCCTATTTGTATTGAAAACAAAAACAAAGCACAAATTTGTTTTTTAATAGACATATGTAAATAGACAGACCATAATTTTTACTTGTCTTCTACATACTGGTAGTTAATTTGAAAAACTTAACCGGCTTAAAACCTTATAAAACTATTTATTTTTTACTTTAACTTATAAAAAAAAACAAGCAACTAAACGAGTGAATGACTCTTTCCGTAATCGGATTAATTGAACAACATATGTATAAGGAAAATTTTTTTTTCATATACATACATACATACATATATTTCAAATACAAACTAATTTTTTTTATCCGTCACTGTAATAATTTTGTGACTGCATGTGTTTTGGTTATACCAAAAAATAGTTTTATGCCAAAATGGAATAAACGAAAGCTTTAGAATTTTTAAACGTTATTAGGTGCGTTTGCGTATTTTCCCAGTAAAATCCAGTAACTGAGTAAATACTAAGTAATATAAAGAAGTTATGTACTCTCAATAAAAACGTTTGCAATAGAAATACCTATAAAAGATAAAAAGAAGTTTGTTTATATATCCTGATATATTCAAGATATTGAAAAACTGAGAACGAGTTTATGAAAAGTACACATTAATCAGACATACATACATATCGCTCATTTACTCAAAGAACGTCATAACTCAAAAAAAAAAACCAGTTTGCCAAAAAACGCGTTGTAAGTTTTCAATTTACACACAACTTAATGGAAAAAGAAAATTTTGATTTGCTCTCAAGACTTGAGTAAAGAAGATATTTGTATGAAATTTTTATACAATATGAAGAACGACACGAAGATTAATTCTGAAAAAAAAATAATTTTTTTTTGTTATGACGTTATTTGAGTAAATGAGCGATCGATAAATAACTCAATTTTTTTAATGTTCTATACGGCAAACTAGTAACCATCCGACGATAATATCGTTAAACAAAAATTTCACTATAATAATCTATTAACTTTATTCACATTTACAAACCATCGATTGTGTTCTGCATTCCTAGTGAAATTAAATCGTTCGGAAATGTTATAACAACAATGCTATAACATATAAATATCAGGGTAGGAAAAAAGTCTGCTCGCAAATTAAAATTTGTTTTCGGAATTTTAAAAATAAAATTAGGAAAATAATTCTATTTTAAATTCTTGTTTTTTTCGTTCTCCTTGAAAACGAATTAAATTAACTTTTGTTGAATTTAAAATAGAATTCTTTTCCGAATTTTATTTTATAATTCTAAAGAACGAGTGCAAAAGAATAATTCTTATAAAATTTAAGTTAGGCAGCAAATTGAGTTCTTTTTGACATTTCATCGCCTAGCTCAAACCACTATAGCTATAGAGCTGAAATTTGGTGTGTAAATTCCTCTTCCGATGTATAGATACTAGGGTGATCGACCCGGTTTTTCAACCGGTTTTTAATCCCGGTTTTTTCACAATACGGTTGAGTCGAATACTTTTCGATTTGTATATTTTGCAATAAAATTAGTTTTTATTATGTTAAAACTTTCACCCACGTGTTCTGTTGCTTTTTCTAAGCATTTTTTTTCAGTGTAAAAGTTCTAAGCGTTGTTTGAACAAATTATTTTATGAGGTGGTAGCAGAGGCGAATCAGACTGACCTTATGGTGCGCAATGCATGTCAAAATCCATTTGTAAAAAGTGTTTAGTTTTGTTGACATTTTGCTTCATATTTTATATAGAGGTGAATATCCTTTTGTCCATACATTCATATATATGTATATACATATATATTATACATACATATATGTATGTATATGTACTATTCATAAGTATATGAAGTCAATTTTTATGTTTTTCCTTTAATTTTTGTATTGTTTTATATGGGCATGTTCTGACATTCGCAAATTGCATAGCATTTGCGATTGTGACTTGAACTCGCAAGAGAGGTGTTCTGCAAATCGGAATCGCAAGACTCTTGGCAAGTTCAAATCGCAAGAGTATACTGAATTGAACTGATGAATTTAGCCCAAACAAAACTTTAAAGGAACACTAAATTGGTTAATAAATGAAATTACATATGTTTTCTTTTGATTTTAATCAGAAATATTAATATTTTCGCAAAACTTTTATTATAAAATTGAAATTTTTAATATGTTTTTTTGTTTTGTTAATTTTGTCTTTGCATTGTTTCAGTGTATAACTGACGATTTTAACAAACAGCTGACTTAATAAATATGGCAAGTCGCAAGCAAAACGAGTGACTTACAGAACATTTAGAAATGAGTTTGGTAATTTGCAACTTGCATGCGATTTGAAAACGATGCGAGTTTCAGAACATACATGAAAGTACGAGTATTTACTAATGAACGGTTAACTCTTTCTTTGTAATAAAGCAATTTAAAATTAAAACTTTTGTGTAATAATTTTCTTACTTTTTCCTGAGTTGTAAAAACCGAAACCGGGTTTTTCATAATTTTAAATATTCGAACTATTCGAAAACCGGTTTCTGGAAAAAGTCGAATAATCGATCACCCTAAAAGATACACTAAGAAGGGATTTTTGGAAATTCGCAAGCGAAAAGGAGTAAAAAAAGCGTAAAATTGGTATCTTTATGTATCGAAAATTACATTAGATAGACTAAAAATTCCAAAAAGGATAAGAACGCTGGTAAAAAGCAAGCCGACATGTGTTTGGTACTTTTTTAATATGTGTGCTTTTAGGGGTTAAAAGGGGGTAAAAACTCAATTTTGGTACCTTTTTTGCACTCGACATACATACATACCTTCTAAATTATTGAACGTAGCAGATAGATTTTTGGTTGCTATCCTTTCTTCTGGACAGAATCTTGAATGGGTTTGAATTTTTCTGCAAATTGGCACTTATAAGGGGTAAAATTTTACCCGTTTTCGCTACCTTTATGTTAATGATAATGTACACATATATGTACATACATGTAAAAATAATTTACTATGACTTCTTACCGGTCACTAGAAGCTGGGATAATAAAATGTATGCTTTTTGGAACTGCCCAAAAAGTGCTAAGGGGGTAAAAAGGGTAAAGTTGGTATCTTTATATCTCGGTAACTAAATTAGATAGACTAAAAATTCCAAAAGAATAAGAATGCTGGTAAAAAGCAAGCAGACATTTGTTTGGTACTTTTTTAATATGTGTACTTTTAGGGGTTAAAAGGTGGTAAAAACTCAATTTTAGTACCTTTTTTGCATTTGGCATATCTTTTAAATTATTGAACGTAGCATTGCCATTAAAGAGTTAAAAAGTACATTTTAGAAAAAAGGTACTTTCTGGGAAAAGTACTTTTTGAAATAAGTACTTTTCTTAAAATGCACTTTCTCTATTACTTGGCTTGTTTTTGAAAGAAAAATTCATTACAATTCATTGGAAAAATTTTTTTTTGATATCTCAAAAATTTTAGCAAGGAATAATTTTGCAATTTGGATTTTTGAAAATTATGGGGAAATTTTGTGAAAAAAGTATCCTTAATTTTTTTTGGAATAATTAAGAAAATTTTTAAGTATTTGAGAAAAATTTTCATTGTTTGTGAGAAAGGAGGAGGCATTAAGAAAGACTGTGAATTAAATTTTAGAGATTTTTGATGGTGCACCCTACATCCAGCATTGGTCGAAAATTATAATTTTTTTTTGCAAAAAATCTAATTTTTGGATGTGGCAAAAAATTGCACTTTCGGGTTTTTGTTTTCTTTTTGACCCAACAAGTGACCACTGGGTGGAATAAATTTGTAGCAAAAAAAAAAATTAATAAACTAAGTTAAAAAACTTATACAAGTATGCTGAATCATGTAAGTAAATACGTATGTATGTACATACATATATGCATACATGCATTGACGTTTATTTTCGTGTTAAAATTTTGGTTTTTCGCGTTCCCGTACTTTTGTGCATTTTTTATATTATTAAGCGAAATTATAGTTTCCTCTCATTTTACCGAACTTTAACCAAAAAGTAAAGAAACACACATATTAATTGTGAAAGTGAGTCTACGTTAGCTAGGATTTTTACTTAGTTGCAGGTCATATTACTAGATGCACATTCGTTCTTTACTTGCCTGATCCATGTATTTCGAGGCCTGCCAGGTTTTCTTTGGCGATTTCATCAGGAGGTCTTCTTAATATGTGGCCAATCCAGGTTCATTTGCGTCTGCATAGTTCATATTCAATGTGTTTACAGTTGGCTAACAAGAGCAGTTGATCATTTGTGGCCCAATTCCGCCAGAAAATACATAGAACCCCCAGGGAGATCTATAGTAGATCACGGGTGTGTCAATTCCGGGGCCCCAGCTGGGGTAATGTTATTTTTTCCGTTGACGTACCTTTGGTACTTTAGCCATAAAACTTATGTGTTACTACCCAATCTCTGGCAACAGAGCAACAGATTTGCATATATTTATAGAAGGCAGATATTTAATGTCAAACAGGTGCAGTGTCACCTGAGTTCAAAAGACGATAGAGGTGAAGCCTTTCGGGGTGGAACTTCGAAGTCTAACAAGAGGCTTATTTCTGGCGCCAGGTCGTCAGGATCCTTTGCTAAAAGGTCGATTTCGTCCTACCCAACGGGGTTAAAGGGATGAGGTTGAGCGGTGCGGAATAGGCACTGGATTGTTGGTGGCACATGTATGCGTTTGGCTCTGATGAGTGGTTGAGCTGTGCTGGCAATGGTGTGGTATTCTGTTGGACACTTCGCTGTGAATGTAAGCAACTACTCTCATGGCGTGTGAACTTGGAGAATTGTACGTGGTGGCTGTTGGTTGCTGCCAAAAACGATGGGCGAATGGTCTTGGCTATCCAGTGTTAGACCAATGATAGTGGTTGGTGTGAGGCGGTCAGCCAGACACTATTCTAGGTGTTGTTGCCATACAACAGATAGTAATGTTTTGACAAAGTCATTATGGCAAAGAGTTTAGATAGCTCTAAGTACCTCAGCAAGATACTTGACGTAGTAATGGGATAACTACTATGATCGAAGATTACAAACTATGTGCTCGTGGAGTGCGGCATATGGTGCATTCTAAGGGTGCACGGGGGCGATTGTGAGCGACCAACCTTCACATCAGTCTCCTTCGAGAGGTTTGGAAAGAGGTCCAGGTGGTACAACCATATAATATAATTTGTTTCTAAAGTTAAATATCCTAAGTTTTATGTTGGTCGCGATGTCTGCGCGCCATATTATGTGCATGGAGTGGAATATAAGCTAGAATCGTCTAAATTCACCTTATGTACGTTTGTTTACCCCAAAATTTGTGCAATTTTGTGCAAATTTGCACTGGATTTTTCTGAAATTCGTTCGTTTACACATAAATTTGCAAAAGAGAGTGCCAATTGAGAGGGTAAATTGACGGTTGTTGACAGTAAAATCCAGTAGATGAGAAAAACATATGATTCAATAAAATAAACAAAAGTAAGCAAATAAAAAGTATAAATTTTTTAATAAAAACATTTAAAAGAAGAAAAGTTGAAGTAAAAGTTAACAAAAAAAAAAAAAAAAACAAGAACTGAAGATTATTATGTTCAAGCTGAAATAAATTAAAGAATAATAATCGTTAAATTTATCAGTTTTTAAATTTAATTCAATTGCGTTATTTACTTTAACTTTTTAGAGATGTAAGATTTATGTATATGGGAATACTTATTTCTGCATACTATTTAGGGTACATACTATCAGAATTCAAATATTGATGTATTTTCGTATGCCATTTACCCAGAATAAATACTAAAATCCAAATACAAGCTAAAGCTTTCACAGAACTTCTATTTTAGAAATATATATTGCTTCAAATTTATAATTATAAAAATGCATGCATCAATTACCAAAAAAAAACATGTATTTGATGGATAGTCAAAACAACACATTTTTATACAGCACTATGATCAGCTGTGTTGATTAATCTGCAAATTTGGGCAATTTTTCCGTTCCCGTACTTTTTTGTCCAAGAGACATTCTAGAGAGTAAAATTTTCAAATTACCCAAAAGTTACTCAACTACTGGATTTTACTGGAAAAGTAAACAAACGAACCTTTTGAAAAATTTATGCTTGAGATGTCAAAAAAAATTCGAGAAATCGTCGGTTGGTTTCTGGTTTGCTGCACACATAATGTATTTTGAATATACTGTGCCGCAAACCAGAAACCAACCGACGAAATGTTTGTTGTCATCTGAGGAATATTCAAATTTCAAGGGATGAAAATAGTAAACTGGTCTGTTGAGACCAATCCTGATATGGATTGACCTAGAGTTTAAGATTTGGCAATACTGCATTTTTGTACGTTATATTTAACCCCCAGTTTCTAAAACTCAGACGGTTGACTTGAGCTTAAAATTTATATGTATGGAAAGCACTAAATGTACTTTTTAATTTCGTAACAACACGAATAGCTCAATATTTCAATATCTGTTAAATTTGAGAAAACACATAAATATAACTAAATAATCGCGAAAAACGATCCAGAAAATAAGAAGTTTGAGACGAAAATAATACAAAATTGAACATAACATGAGCCAAAATCATAAAAAGGAGAAAAGTGGAAATAAACAACCGAAATTCATTGAGAACAAATATTAAAAAAGACAATTATACTCAATAAAACACAAGATTGTACAGATATATTAATAGAAAAAACCAAGCTTTCTAGAAAATACAGAAGTTGTAAATTTTGGACATAATAGTGGCAAAGTAAAATTACTTAAAATGTGTTTAATTATGCTTAAACAAAATTAAAATATTTAAGGATATTTTATTACTTAAAAAAAAGGATTACATCAATATTTATGTCAAAATACTGAATTGTTCAGATTAAGTTATTTATTAACCAACATTTAAAGACAAGTTTATGATCAATTACTACAATTATTAGTTTTAAACACCGACTGCACATCCCACACGTCTACTCGTTTGAACTTCTCGACATCAACTAAAACTGACTTGACAGCTCGGCCTCTCCTGACATGACATCCATGTTGGATGGACTATACATCGTCCATTTTTAAAATTGTTATAAAAAATTAAATTGACTATAATTCGTCCATTTCGTATGTAAGAACTTAAATGGACAATATACGTCGTCTTCTTTTCGTGCAAGGAATTATATAAACTATACATCATCCATTTTTCATGCAAAAAATTTTTTTATGAAAAAAATATAATGGACTATATATACATCGTCTTTTTTTCAATTTTTTATGAAAAAATTTTATCGACTATAAATCGTCCGATTCATGTGCAAATAATTAAATAGACTATACATCGTCTATTTCAGATGCACAAAATTAAATGGACTGACTATATATACAAAATTTAATGGACTATACATCGTCCATTTTTAAATTAAAAAAAAAATTAAATTGACTATCATTCATCCATTTCGTATCTAAAAAATTAAATGGACTATATACGTCGTCTTCTTTTTGTGCAAAGAATTTATTAAACTATACATCATCCATTTTTCATGCAAAAAATTTTTTTATGATTCTTTTTTTCAATTTTTTATGAAAAAATTTTATCGACTATAAATCGTCCGATTCATGTGCAAATAATTAAATAGACTATACATCGTCTATTTCAGATGCACAAAATTAAATGGACTGACTACTTATACAAAATTTAATGGACTATACATTGTCCATTTTTAAATTAAAAAAAAAATTAAATTGACTATAATTCGTCCATTTCGTATCTAAAAAATTAAATGGACTATATACGTCGTCTTCTTTTCGTGCAAAGAATTTAATAAACTATATATCATCCATTTTTCATGCAAAAAATTTTTTTATGAAAAAAATATAATGGACTATATATACATCGTCTTTTTTCAATTTTTTATGAAAAAATTGTATCGACTATAAATCGTCCGATTCATGTGCAAATAATTAAATAGACTATACATCGTCTATTTCAGATGCACAAAATTAAATGGACTGACTATATATACAAAATTTAATGGACTATACATCGTCCATTTTTAAATTAAAAAAAAAAAATTAAATTGACTATAATTCGTCCATTTCGTATCTAAAAAATTAAATGGACTATATACGTCGTCTTCTTTTCGTGCAAAGAATTTAATAAACTATACATCATCCATTTTTCATGCAAAAAATTTTTTATGAAAAAAAATATAATGGACTATACATCGTCTTTTTTTAAATTTTTTATGAAAAAATTTTATCGACTATAAATCGTCCGATTCATGTGCAAATAATTAAATAGACTATATAACGTCTATTTTATATGCAATCAATTAAATGGACTGACTATATACAAAATTTAATGGACTATACATTGTCCATTTTTAAATTAAAAAAAAATATTAAATTTACTATAATTCGTCCATTTCGTATCTAAAAAATTAAATGGACTATATACGTCGTCTTCTTTTCGTGCAAAGAATTTAATAAACTATACATCATCCATTTTTTATGCAAAAAATTTTTTATGAAAAAAATATAATGGACTATACATCGTCTTTTTTTAAATTTTTTATGAAAAAATTTTATCGACTATAAATCGTCCGATTCATGTGCAAATAATTAAATAGACTATATAACGTCTATTTTATATGCAACCAATTAAATGGACTGACTATATACAAAATTTAATGGACTATACATCGTCCATTTTTATATAAAAAAAAATTAAATTGACTATAATTCGTCCATTTCGTATCTAAAAAATTAAATGGACGATAACGTCGTCTTCTTTTCGTGCAAAGAATTTAATAAACTATACATCATCCATTTTTCATGCAAAAATTTTTTTTATGAAAAAAATATAATGGACTATACATCGTCTTTTTTCAATTTTTTATGAAAAAATTGTATCGACTATAAATCGTCCGATTCATGTGCAAATAATTATATAGACTATATATATCGTCTATTTTATATGCAACCAATTAAATGGACTGACTATATATACAAAATTTAATGGACTATACATCGTCCATTTTTAAATTAAAAAAAAAATTAAATTGACTATAATTCGTCCATTTCGTATCTAAAAAATTAAATAGACTATATACGTCGTCTTCTTTTCGTGCAAAGAATTTAATAAACTATAAATCATCCATTTTTCATGCAAAAAAATTTTTTATGAAATAAATATAATGGACTATACATCGTCTTTTTTCAATTTTTTATGGAAAAATTTTATCGCCTATAAATCGTCCGATTCATGTGCAAATAATTATATAGACTATATATCGTCTATTTTATATGCAAACAATTAAATGGACTGACTGTATATACAAAATTTAATGAACTATACATCGTCCATTTTTATATTAAAAAAAATTAAATTGACTATAATTCATCCATTTCGTATCTAAAAAATTAAATGTACTATATACGTCGTCTTCTTTTCGTGCAAAGAATTTAATAAACTATATATCATCCATTTTTCATGCAAAAAATTTTTTTATGAAAAAAATATAATGGACTATATATACATCGTCTTTTTTCAATTTTTTATGAAAAAATTGTATCGACTATAAATCGTCCGATTCATGTGCAAATAATTAAATAGACTATACATCGTCTATTTCAGATGCACAAAATTAAATGGGCTGACTATATATACAAAATTTAATGGACTATACATCGTCCATTTTTAAATTAAAAAAAAAAATTAAATTGACTATAATTCGTCCATTTCGTATCTAAAAAATTAAATGGACTATATACGTCGTCTTCTTTTCGTGCAAAGAATTTAATAAACTATACATCATCCATTTTTCATGCAAAAAATTTTTTATGAAAAAAAAATATAATGGACTATATATACATCGTCTTTTTTTAAATTTTTTATGAAAAAATTTTATCGACTATAAATCGTCCGATTCATGTGCAAATAATTAAATAGACTATATAACGTCTATTTTATATGCAACCAATTAAATGGACTGACTATGTACAAAATTTAATGGACTATACATCGTCCATTTTTATATAAAAAAAATTAAATTGACTATAATTCGTCCATTTCGTATCTAAAAAATTAAATGGACGATAACGTCGTCTTCTTTTCGTGCAAAGAATTTAATAAACTATACATCATCCATTTTTCATGCAAAAATTTTTTTATGAAAAAAATATAATGGACTATACATCGTCTTTTTTCAATTTTTTATGAAAAAATTGTATCGACTATAAATCGTCCGATTCATGTGCAAATAATTAAATAGACTATACATCGTCTATTTCAGATGCACAAAATTAAATGGACTGACTATATATACAAAATTTAATGGACTATACATCGTCCATTTTTAAATTAAAAAAAAAATTAAATTGACTATAATTCGTCCATTTCGTATCTAAAAAATTAAATGGACTATATACGTCGTCTTCCTTTCGTGCAAAGAATTTAATAAACTATACATCATCCATTTTTCATGCAAAAAATTTTTTTTATGAAAAAAATATAATGGACTATACATCGTATTTTTTTCAATTTTTTATGAAAAAATTTTATCGACTATAAATCGTCCGATTCATGTGCAAATAATTAAATAGACTATACATCGTCTATTTCAGATGCACAAAATTAAATGGACTGACTATATATACAAAATTTAATGGACTATACATTGTCCATTTTTAAATTAAAAAAAAAATTAAATTGACTATAATTCGTCCATTTCGTATCTAAAAAATTAAATGGACTATATACGTCATCTTCTTTTCGTGCAAAGATTTTAATAAACTATACATGATCCATTTATCATGCAAAAAAATTTTTTATGAAAAGAATATAATGGACTATACATCGTCTTTTTTTCAATTTTTTATGAAAAAATTTTATCGACTATAAATCGTCCGATTCATGTGCAAATAATTAAATAGACTATACATCGTCTATTTCAGATGCAGAAAATTAAATGGACTGACTATATATACAAAATTTAATAGACTATACATCGTCCATTTTTAAATTTAAAAAAAATTAAATTGACTATAATTCGTCCATCTCGTATCTAAAAAATTAAATGAACTATATACGTCGTCTTCTTTTCGTGCAAAGAATTTAATAAACTATACATCATTTTTCATTGCAAAAAATTTTTTTATGAAAAAAATATAATGGACTATACATCGTCTTTTTTTCAATTTTTTATGAAAAAATTTTATCGACTATAAATCGTCCGATTCATGTGCAAATAATTAAATAGACTATACATCGTCTATTTCAGATGCACAAAATTAAATGGACTTACTATATATACAAAATTTAATAGACTATACATCGTCGATTTTTAAATTAAAAAAAAAAATTAAATTGACTATAATTCGTCCATTTCGTATCTAAAAAATTAAATGGACTATATACGTCATCTTCTTTTCGTGCAAAGATTTTAATAAACTATACATCATCCATTTTTCATGGAAAAAATTTTTTTATGAAAAAAATATAATGGACGTCTTCGTCTTTTTTTCAATTTTTTATGAAAAAATTGTATCGACTATAAATCGTCCGATTCATGTGCAAATAATTATATAGACTATATATCGTCTATTTTATATGCAAACAATTAAATGGACTGAATGTATATACAAAATTTAATGGACTATACATCGTCCATTTTTATATTAAAAAAAATTAAATTGACTATAATTCATTCATTTCGTATCTAAAAAATTAAATGTACTATATACGTCGTCTTCTTTGCGTGCAAAGAATTTAATAAACTATACATCATCCATTTTTCATGGAAAAAAATTTTTTATGAAAAAAATATAATGGACTATATACATCGTCTTTTTTTAAATTTTTTATGGAAAAATTTTATCGACTATAAATCGTCCGATTCATGTGCAAATAATTAAATAGACTATACATCGTCTATTTCAGATGCACAAAATTAAATGGACTGACTATATATACAAAATTTAATAGACTATACATCGTCCATTTTTAAATAAAAAAAAGAATTAAATTGACTATAATTCGTCCATTTCGTATCTAAAAAATTAAATGGACTATATACGTCGTGTTCTTTCGTCCGATTCATGTGCAAATAATTAAATAGACTATACATCGTCTATTTCAGATGCACACAATTAAATGGACTGACTATATATACAAAATTTAATGGACTATACATCGTCCATTTTTAAATTAAAAATAAAAATTAAATTGAATATAATTCGTCCATTTCGTATCTAAAAATTAACTGGACTATATACGTCGTCTTCTTTTCGTGCAAAGAATTTAATAAACTATACATCATCCATTTTTCATGCAAAAAATTTTTTTATGAAAAAAATATAATGGACTATACATCGTCTTTTTTCAATTTTTTATGAAAAAATTTTATCGACTATAAATCGTCCGATTCATGTGCAAATAATTATATAGACTATATATCGTCTATTTCAGATGTACAAAATTAAATGGACTGCCTATATATACAAAATTTAATGGACTATACATCGTCCATTTTTAAATTAAAAAAAAAAATTAAATTGACTATAATTCGTCCATTTCGTATCTAAAAAATTAAATGGACTATATACGTCATCTTCTTTTCGTGCAAAGAATTTAATAAACTATACATCATCCATTTTTCATGCAAAAAATTTTTTTTATGAAAAAAATATAATGGACTATACATCGTATTTTTTTCAATTTTTTATGAAAAAATTTTATCGACTATAAATCGTCCGATTCATGTGCAAATAATTAAATAGACTATACATCGTCTATTTCAGATGCACAAAATTAAATGGACTGACTATATATACAAAATTTAATGGACTATACATTGTCCATTTTTAAATTAAAAAAAAAAATTAAATTGACTATAATTCGTCCATTTCGTATCTAAAAAATTAAATGGACTATATACGTCATCTTCTTTTCGTGCAAAGATTTTAATAAACTATACATGATCCATTTATCATGCAAAAAAATTTTTTATGAAAAAAATATAATGGACTATACATCGTCTTTTTTTCAATTTTTTATGAAAAAATTTTATCGACTACAAATCGTCCGATTCATGTGCAAATAATTAAATAGACTATACATCGTCTATTTCAGATGCAGAAAATTAAATGGACTGACTATATATACAAAATTTAATAGACTATACATCGTCCATTTTTAAATTTAAAAAAAATTAAATTGACTATAATTCGTCCATCTCGTATCTAAAAAATTAAATGAACTATATACGTCGTCTTCTTTTCGTGCAAAGAATTTAATAAACTATACATCATTTTTCATTGCAAAAAATTTTTTTATGAAAAAAATATAATGGACTATACATCGTCTTTTTTTCAATTTTTTATGAAAAAATTTTATCGACTATAAATCGTCCGATTCATGTGCAAATAATTAAATAGACTATACATCGTCTATTTCAGATGCACAAAATTAAATGGACTTACTATATATACAAAATTTAATAGACTATACATAGTCGATTTTTAAATTTAAAAAAAAAATTAAATTGACTATAATTCGTCCATTTCGTATCTAAAAAATTAAATGGACTATATACGTCATCTTCTTTTCGTGCAAAGATTTTAATAAACTATACATCATCCATTTTTCATGCAAAAAATTTTTTTATGAAAAAAATATAATGGACTATACATCGTCTTTTTTAAATTTTTTATGAAAAAATTGTATCGACTATAAATCGTCCGATTCATGTGCAAATAATTATATAGACTATATATATCGTCTATTTTATATGCAACCAATTAAATGGACTGACTATATATACAAAATTTAATGGACTATACATCGTCCATTTTTAAATTAAAAAAAAAATTAAATTGACTATCATTCATCCATTTCGTATCTAAAAAATTAAATGGACTATATACGTCGTCTTCTTTTTTTGCAAAGAATTTATTAAACTATACATCATCCATTTTTCATGGAAAAAATTTTTTTATGAAAAAAAATATAATGGACGTCTTCGTCTTTTTTTCAATTTTTTATGAAAAAATTGTATCGACTATAAATCGTCCGATTCATGTGCAAATAATTATATAGACTATATATCGTCTATTTTATATGCAAACAATTAAATGGACTGACTGTATATACAAAATTTAATGGACTATACATCGTCCATTTTTATATTAAAAAAAATTAAATTGACTATAATTCATTCATTTCGTATCTAAAAAATTAAATGTACTATATACGTCGTCTTCTTTGCGTGCAAAGAATTTAATAAACTATACATCATCCATTTTTCATGGAAAAAAATTTTTTATGAAAAAAATATAATGGACTATATAATCGTCTTTTTTTAAATTTTTTATGGAAAAATTTTATCGACTATAAATCGTCCGATTCATGTGCAAATAATTAAATAGACTATACATCGTCTATTTCAGATGCACAAAATTAAATGGACTGACTATATATACAAAATTTAATAGACTATACATCGTCCATTTTTAAATAAAAAAAAGAATTAAATTGACTATAATTCGTCCATTTCGTATCTAAAAAATTAAATGGACTATATACGTCGTGTTCTTTTCGTGCAAGGAATTTAATAAACTATACATCATCCATTTTTCATGCAAAAAATTTTTTTATGAAAAAAATATAATGGACTATACATCGTCTTTTTTTCAATTTTTTATGAAAAAATTTTATCGACTATAAATCGTCCGATTCATGTGCAAATAATTAAATAGACTATACATCGTCTATTTCAGATGCACAAAATTAAATGGACTGACTATATATACAAAATTTAATGGACTATACATCGTCCATTTTTAAATTAAAAATAAAAATTAAATTGAATATAATTCGTCCATTTCGTATCTAAAAATTAACTGGACTATATACGTCGTCTTCTTTTCGTGCAAAGAATTTAATAAACTATACATCATCCATTTTTCATGCAAAAAATTTTTTTATGAAAAAAATATAATGGACTATACATCGTCTTTTTTCAATTTTTTATGAAAAAATTTTATCGACTATAAATCGTCCGATTCATGTGCAAATAATTATATAGACTATATATCGTCTATTTTATATGCAACCAATTAAATGGACTGACTATATATACAAAATTTAATGGACTATACATTGTCCATTTTTAAATTAAAAAAAAATATTAAATTGACTATAATTCGTCCATTTCGTATCTAAAAAATTAAATGGACTATATACGTCACCTACTTTTCGTGCAAAGAATTTAATAAACTATACATCATCCATTTTTCATGCAAAAAATTTTTTTTTGAAAAAAATATAATGGACTATACATCGTCTTTTTTTCAATTTTTTATGAAAAAATTTTATCGACTATAAATCGTCCGATTCATGTGCAAATAATTATATAGACTATATATCGTCTATTTTATATGCAACCAATTATATGGACTGACTATATATATAAAATTTAATGGACTATACATTGTCCATTTTTAAAATAAAAAAATCTAAAAAATTAAATGTACTATATACGTCGTCTTCTTTTCGTGCAAAGAATTTAATAAACTATACATCATCCATTTTTCATGCAAAAAAATTTTTTATGAAAAAACTATAATGGACTATACATCGTCTTTTTTTCAATTTTTTATGAAAAAATTTTATCGACTATAAATCGTCCGATTCATGTGCAAATAATTATATAGACTATATATCGTCTATTTCAGATGCACAAAATTAAATGGACTGGCTATATATACAAAATTTAATGTACTATACATCGTCCAATTTTAAATTTAAAAAAAAATTAAATTGACTATAATTCGTCCATTTTGTATCTAAAAAATTAAATGGACTATATACGTCGTCTTCTTTTCGTGCAAAGAATTTAATAAACTATATATCATCCATTTTTCATGCAAAAAATTTTTTTATGAAAAAAATATAATGGACTATATATACATCGTCTTTTTTAAAATTTTTTATGAAAAAATTTTATCGACTATAAATCGTTCGATTCATGTGCAAATAATTAAATAGACTAAACATCCTCTATTTCAGATGCAAAAAATTAAATGGACTGACTATATATACAAAATTTAATAGACTATACATCGTCGATTTTTAAATTAAAAAAAAAAATTAAATTGACTATAATTCGTCCATTTCGTATCTAAAAAATTAAATGGACTATATACGTCGTCTTCTTTTCGTGCAAAGAATTTAATAAACTATATATCATCCATTTTTCATGCAAAAAATTTTTTTATGAAAAAAATATAATGGACTATATATACATCGTCTTTTTTTCAATTTTTTATGAAAAAATTTTATCGACTATAAATCGTCCGATTCATGTGCAAATAATTATATAGACTATATATCGTCTATTTTATATGCAACCAATTAAATGGACTGACTATATATACAAAATTTAATGGACTATACATTGTCCATTTTTAAATTAAAAAAAATATTAAATTGACTATAATTCGTCCATTTCGTATCTAAAAAATTAAATGGACTATATACGTCATCTACTTTTCGTGCAGAGATTTTAATAAACTATACATCATCCATTTTTCATGCAAAAAAATTTTTTATGAAAAAAATATAATGGACTATACATCGTCTTTTCTCAATTTTTTATGAAAAAATTTTATCGACTATAAATCGTCCGATTCATGTGCAAATAATTATATAGACTATACATCGTCTATTTCAGATGCACAAAATTAAATGGACTGACTATATATACAAAATTTAATAGACTATACATCGTCCATTTTTAAATAAAAAAAAGAATTAAATTGACTATAATTCGTCCATTTCGTATCTAAAAAATTAAATGGACTATATACGTCGTCTTCTTTTCGTGCAAAGAATTTAATAAGCTATACATCATCCATTTTTCATGCAAAAATTTTTTTTATGAAAAAAATATAATGGACTATACATCGTCATTTTTTCAATTTTTTATGGAAAAATTTTATCGACTATAAATTGTCCGATTCATGTACAAATAATTAAATAGACTATACATCGTATATTTCAGATGCACAAATTAAATGGACTGACTATATATACAAAATTTAATAGACTATACATCGTCCATTTTTAAATAAAAAAAAGAATTAAATTGACTATAATTCGTCCATTTCGTATCTAAAAAATTAAATGGACTATATACGTCGTCTTCTTTTCGTGCAAAGAATTTAATAAACTATACATCATCCATTTTTCATGCAAACATTTTTTTTTGGAAAAAAATATAATGGACTATACATCGTCTTTTTTTAAATTTTTTATGAAAAAATTTTATCGACTATAAATCGTCCGATTCATGTGCAAATAATTATATAGACTATATATCGTCTATTTTATATGCAACCAATTAAATGGACTGACTATATATACAAAATTTAATGGACTATACATTGTCCATTTTTAAATAAAAAAAAATATTAAATTGACTATAATTCGTCCATTTCGTATCTAAAAAATTAAATGGACTATATACGTCATCTTCTTTTCGTGCAAAGATTTTAATAAACTATACATCATCCATTTTTCATGCAAAAAAATTTTTTATGAAAAAACTATAATGGACTATACATCGTCTTTTTTTCAATTTTTTATGAAAAAATTTTATCGACTATAAATCGTCCGATTCATGTGCAAATAATTATATAGACTATATATCGTCTATTTCAGATGCACAAAATTAAATGGACTGGCTATATATACAAAATTTAATGGACTATACCTCGTCCATTTTTTAAATTTTTATAAAAAATTAAATTGACTATAATTCGTCCATTTCGTATGTAAAAACTTAAGTGGACTATATACGTCGTCTTCTTTTCGTGCAAAGAATTTAATAAACTATACATCATCCATTTTTCATGCAAAAAAATTTTTTATGAAAAAAATTTAATGGACTATACATCGTCTTTTTTCAATTTTTTATGAAAAAATTTTATCGACTATAAATCGTCCGATTCATGTGCAAATAATTAAATAGACTATACATCGTCTATTTCAGATGCACAAAATTAAATGGACTGACTATATATACAAAATTTAATGGACTATACATCGTCCATTTTTAAATTAAAAAAAAAATATTAAATTTACTATAATTCGTCCATTTCGTATCTAAAAAATTAAATGGACTATATTCGTCATCTTTTTTTCGTGCAAAGATTTTAATAAACTATACATCATCCATTTTTCATGCAAAAATTTTTTTTATGAAAAAAAATATAATGGACTATACATCGTCTTTTTTTCAATTTTTTATGAAAAAATTTTATCGACTATAAATCGTCCGATTCATGTGCAAATAATTATATAGACTATATATCGTCTATTTTATATGCAGCCAATTAAATGGACTGACTATATATACAAAATTTAATGGACTATACATTGTCCATTTTTAAATTAAAAAAAAAATATTAAATTGACTATAATTCGTCCATTTCGTATCTAAAAAATTAAATGGACTATATACGTCATCTTCTTTTCATGCAAAGATTTTAATAAACTATACATCATCCATTTTTCATGCAAAAAAATTTTTTATGAAAAAAATATAATGGACTATACATCGTCTTTTTTTCAATTTTTTATGACAAAATTTTATTGACTATAAATCGTCCGATTCATGTGCAAATAATTATATAGACTATACATCGTATATTTCAGATGCACAAAATTAAATGGACTGACTATATATACAAAATTTAATAGACTATACATCGTCCATTTTTAAATAAAAAAAAATTAAATTGACTATCATTCATCCATTTCGCATCTAAAAAATTAAATGGACTATATACGTCGTCTTGTTTTCGTGCAAAGAATTTAATAAACTATACATCATCCATTTTTCATGCAAAAAATTTTTTTATGAAAAAAATATAATGACTATATATCGTCTTTTTTTAAATTTTTTATGGAAAAATTTTATCGACTATAAATCGTCCGATTCATGTACAAATAATTAAATAGACTATACATCGTCTATTTCAGGTGCACAAAATTAAATGGACTGACTATATATACAAAATTTGATAGACTATACATCGTCCATTTTTAAATAAAAAAAAAATTAAATTGACTATAATTCATCCATTTCGTATCTAAAAAATTAAATGGACTATATACGTCGTCTTCTTTTCGTGCAAAGAATTTAATAAACTATACATCATCCATTTTTCATGCAAAAATTTTTTTTATGAAAAAAAAAATATAATGGACTATACATCGTCTTTTTTTAATTTTTTATGAAAAAATTTTATCAACTATAAATCGTCCGATTCATGTGCAAATAATTAAATAGACTATATATCGTCTATTTTATATGCAACCAATTAAATGGACTGACTATATATACAAAATTTAATGGACTATACATTGTCCATTTTTAAATTAAAAAAAAAATATTAAATTTACTATAATTCGTCCATTTCGTATCTAAAAAATTAAATGGACTATATTCGTCATCTTCTTTTCGTGCAAAGATTTTAATAAACTATACATCATCCATTTTTCATGCAAAAATTTTTTTTATGAAAAAAATATAATGGAATATACATCGTCTTTTTCAATTTTTTATGAAAAAATTTTATCGACTATAAATCGTCCGATTCATGTGCAAATAATTAAATAGACTATATATCGTCTATTTTATATGCAGCCAATTAAATGGACTGACTATATATACAAAATTTAATGGACTATACATTGTCCATTTTTAAATTAAAAAAAAAATATTAAATTGACTATAATTCGTCCATTTCGTATCTAAAAAATTAAATGGACTATATACGTCATCTTCTTTTCGTGCAAAGATTTTAATAAACTATACATCATCCATTTTTCATGCAAAAAAATTTTTTATGAAAAAAATATAATGGACTATACATTGTCTTTTTTAAATTTTTTATGAAAAAATTTTATCGACTATAAATCGTCCGATTCATGTGCAAATAATTAAATAGACTATACATCGTCTATTTCAGATGCACAAAATTAAATGGACTGACTATATATACAAAATTTAATGGACTATACATTGTCCATTTTTAAATTAAAAAAAAATATTAAATTGACTATAATTCGTCCATTTCGTATCTAAAAAATTAAATGGACTATATACGTTATCTTCTTTTCGTGCAAAGATTTTAATAAACTATACATCATCCATTTTTCATGCAAAAAATTTTTTTATGAACAAAAAATATAATGGACTATACATGTCTTTTTTCAATTTTTTATGAAAAAATTTTATCAACTATAAATCGTCCGATTCATGTGCAAATAATTAAATAGACTATACATCGTCTATTTCAGATGCACAAAATTAAATGGACTGACTATATATACAAAATTTAATGGACTATACATCGTCCATTTTTAAATAAAAAAAAAAATTAAATTGACTATAATTCGCCCATTTCATATATAAAAAATTAAATGGACTATATACGTCGTCTTCTTTTCGTGCAAAGAATTTAATAAACTATACATCATCCATTTTTCATGCAAAAAAATTTTTTATGAAAAAAATATAATGGACTATACATCGTCTTTTTTCAATTTTTTATGAAAAAATTTTATCGACTATGAATCGTACGATTCATGTGCAAATAATTATATAGACTATATATCGTCTATTTCAGATGCACAAAATTAAATGGACTGACTATATATACAAAATTTAATGGACTATACATCGTCGATTTTTCAATTTTTTATGAAAAAATTTTATCGACTATGAATCGTCCGATTCATGTGCAAATAATTATATAGACTATATATCGTCTATTTCAGATGCACAAAATTAAATGGACTGACTATATATACAAAATTTAATGGACTATACATCGTCGATTTTTAAATAAAAAAAAAAATTAAATTGACTATAATTCGTCCATTTCGTATCTAAAAAATTAAATGGACTATATACGTCGTCTTCTTTTCGTGCAAAGAATTTAATAAACTATACATCATCCATTTTTCATTCAAAAATTTTTTATGAAAAAAATATAATGTACTATACATCGTCTTTTTTTCAATTTTTTATGAAAAAATTTTATCGACTATAAATCGTCCGATTCATGTGCAAATAATTAAATAGACTATATATCGTCTATTTTATATGCAACCAATTAAATGGACTGACTATATATACAAAATTTAATGGACTATACATTGTCCATTTTTAAATTAAAAAAAAAATATTAAATTTACTATAATTCGTCCATTTCGTATCTAAAAAATTAAATGGACTATATTCGTCATCTTCTTTTCGTGCAAAGATTTTAATAAACTATACATCATCCATTTTTCATGCAAAAATTTTTTTTATGAAAAAAATATAATGGACTATACATCGTCTTTTTTTCAATTTTTTATGAAAAAATTTTATCGACTATAAATCGTCCGATTCATGTGCAAATAATTATATAGACTATATATCGTCTATTTTATATGCAGCCAATTAAATGGACTGACTATATATACAAAATTTAATGGACTATACATTGTCCATTTTTAAATAAAAAAAAAATATTAAATTGACTATAATTCGTCCATTTCGTATCTAAAAAATTAAATGGACTATATACGTCATCTTCTTTTCGTGCAAAGATTTTAATAAACTATACATCATCCATTTTTCATGCAAAAAAATTTTTTATGAAAAAAATATAATGGACTATACATTGTCTTTTTTAAATTTTTTATGAAAAAATTTTATCGACTATAAATCGTCCGATTCATGTGCAAATAAATAAATAGACTATACATCGTCTATTTCAGATGCACAAAATTAAATGGACTGACTATATATACAAAATTTAATGGACTATACATTGTCCATTTTTAAATTAAAAAAAAATATTAAATTGACTATAATTCGTCCATTTCGTATCTAAAAAATTAAATGGACTATATACGTTATCTTCTTTTCGTGCAAAGATTTTAATAAACTATACATCATCCATTTTTCATGCAAAAAAATTTTTTATGAACAAAAAATATAATGGACTATACATGTCTTTTTTCAATTTTTTATGAAAAAATTTTATCGACTATAAATCGTCCGATTCATGTGCAAATAATTAAATAGACTATACATCGTCTATTTCAGATGCACAAAATTAAATGGACTGACTATATATACAAAATTTAATGGACTATACATCGTCCATTTTTAAATTAAAAAAAAAAAATTAAATTGACTATAATTCGCCCATTTCGTATATAAAAAATTAAATGGACTATATACGTCGTCTTCTTTTCGTGCAAAGAATTTAATAAACTATACATCATCCATTTTTCATGCAAAAAAATTTTTTATGAAAAATATATAATGGACTATACATCGTCTTTTTTCAATTTTTTATGAAAGAATTTTATCGACTATGAATCGTCCGATTCATGTGCAAATAATTATATAGACTATATATCGTCTATTTCAGATGCACAAGATTAAATGGACTGACTATATATACAAAATTTAATGGACTATACATCGTCGATTTTTCAATTTTTTATGAAAAAATTTTATCGACTATGAATCGTCCGATTCATGTGCAAATAATTATATAGACTATATATCGTCTATTTCAGATGCACAAAATTAAATGGACTGACTATATATACAAAATTTAATGGACTATACATTGTCCATTTTTAAATTAAAAAAAAAAATTAAATTGACTATAATTCGTCCATTTCGTATCTAAAAAATTAAATGGACTATATACGTCATCTTCTTTTCGTGCAAAGAATTTAATAAACTATACATCATCCATTTTTCATGCAAAAAAATTTTTTATGAAAAAAATATAATGGACTATACATCGTCTTTTTTTCAATTTTTTATGAAAAAATTTTATCGACTATAAATCGTCCGATTCATGTGCAAATAATTAAATAGACTATACATCGTCTATTTCAGATGCACAAAATTAAATGGACTGACTATATATACAAAATTTAATGGACTATACATCGTCCATTTTTAAATTAAAAAAAAAAATTAAATTGACTATAATTCGTCCATTTCGTATCTAAAAAATTAAATGGACTATATACGTCGTCTTCTTTTCGTGCAAAGAATTTAATAAGCTATACATCATCCATTTTTCATGCAAAAATTTTTTTTATGAAAAAAATATAATGGACTATACATCGTCTTTTTTTCAATTTTTTATGACAAAATTTTATCGACTATAAATCGTCCGATTCATGTGCAAATAATTATATAGACTATATATCGTCTATTTTATATGCAACCAATTAAATGGGCTGACTATATATACAAAATTTAATGGACTATACATTGTCCATTTTTAAATTAAAAAAAAATATTAAATTGACTATAATTCGTCCATTTCGTATCTAAAAAATTAAATGGACTATATACGTCATCTTCTTTTCGTGCAAAGATTTTAATAAACTATACATCATCCATTTTTCATGCAAAAAAATTTTTTATGAAAAAAATATAATGGACTATTATACATCGTCTTTTTTTCAATTTTTTATGGAAAAATTTTATCGACTATAAATCGTCCGATTCATGTACAAATAATTAAATAGACTATACATCGTACATTTCAGATGCACAAAATTAAATGGACTGACTATATATACAAAATTTAATAGACTATACATCGTCCATTTTTAAATAAAAAAAAAATTAAATTGACTATCATTCATCCATTTCGTATCTAAAAAATTAAATGGACTATATACGTCGTCTTGTTTTCGTGCAAAGAATTTAATAAACTATACATCATCCATTTTTCATGCAAAAAATTTTTTTATGAAAAAAATATAATGGACTATACATCGTCTTTTTTTAAATTTTTTATGGAAAAATTTTATCGACTATAAATCGTCCGATTCATGTACAAATAATTAAATAGACTATACATCGTCTATTTCAGGTGCACAAAATTAAATGGACTGACTATATATACAAAATTTGATAGACTATACATCGTCCATTTTTAAATAAAAAAAAAATTAAATTGACTATCATTCATCCATTTCGTATCTAAAAAATTAAATGGACTATATACGTCGTCTTCTTTTCGTGCAAAGAATTTAATAAACTATACATCATCCATTTTTCATGCAAAAATTTTTTTTATGAAAAAAAATATAATGGACTATACATCGTCTTTTTTATAATTTTTTATGAAAAAATTTTATCGACTATAAATCGTCGGATTCATGTGCAAATAATTAAATAGACTATATATCGTCTATTTTATATGCAACCAATTAAATGGACTGACTATATATACAAAATTTAATGGACTATACATTGTCCATTTTTAAATTAAAAAAAAAATATTAAATTTACTATAATTCGTCCATTTCGTATCTAAAAAATTAAATGGACTATATTTGTCATCTTCTTTTCGTGCAAAGATTTTAATAAACTATACATCATCCATTTTTCATGCAAAAATTTTTTTTATGAAAAAAATATAATGGACGATACATCGTCTTTTTTTCAATTTTTTATGAAAAAATTTTATCGACTATAAATCGTCCGATTCATGTGCAAATAATTATATAGACTATATATCGTCTATTTTATATGCAGCCAATTAAATGGACTGACTATATATACAAAATTTAATGGACTATACATTGTCCATTTTTAAATTAAAAAAAAAATATTAAATTGACTATAATTCGTCCATTTCGTATCTAAAAAATTAAATGGACTATATACGTCATCTTCTTTTCGTGCCAAGATTTTAATAAACTATACATCATCCATTTTTCATGCAAAAAAATTTTTTATGAAAAAAATATAATGGACTATACATTGTCTTTTTTAAATTTTTTATGAAAAAATTTTATCGACTATAAATCGTCCGATTCATGTGCAAATAATTAAATAGACTATACATCGTCTATTTCAGATGCACAAAATTAAATGGACTGACTATATATACAAAATTTAATGGACTATACATTGTCCATTTTTAAATTAAAAAAAAATATTAAATTGACTATAATTCGTCCATTTCGTATCTAAAAAATTAAATGGACTATATACGTTATCTTCTTTTCGTGCAAAGATTTTAATAAACTATACATCATCCATTTTTCATGCAAAAAAATTTTTTATGAACAAAAAATATAATGGACTATACATGTCTTTTTTCAATTTTTTATGAAAAAATTTTATCGACTATAAATCGTCCGATTCATGTGCAAATAATTAAATAGACTATACTTCGTCTATTTCAGATGCACAAAATTAAATGGACTGACTATATATACAAAATTTAATGGACTATACATTGTCCATTTTTAAATTAAAAAAAAATATTAAATTGACTATAATTCGTCCATTTCGTATCTAAAAAATTAAATGGACTATATACGTTATCTTCTTTTCGTGCAAAGATTTTAATAAACTATACATCGTCCATTTTTCATGCAAAAATTTTTTTTATGAAAAAAATATAATGGACTATATATACATCGTCTTTTTTCAATTTTTTATGAAAAATTTTTATCGACTATAAATCGTCCGATTCATGTGCAAATAATTAAATAGACTATACATCGTCTATTTCAGATGCACAAAATTAAATGGACTGACTATATATACAAAATTTAATGGACTATACATCGTCCATTTTTAAATTAAAAAAAAATTTAATTGACTATAATTCGTCCATTTCGTATCTAAAAAATTAAATGGACTATATACGTCATCTTCTTTTCGTGCAAAGAATTTAATAAACTATACATCATCCATTTTTCATGCAAAAATTTTTTTTATGAAAAAAATATAATGGACTATACATCGTCTTTTTTCAATTTTTTATGAAAAAATTTTATCGACTATAAATCGTCCGATTCATGTGCAAATAATTAAATAGACTATACATCGTCTATTTCAGATGCACAAAATTAAATGGACTGACTATATATACAAAATTTAATGGACTATACATCGTCCATTTTTAAATTAAAAAAAAAATTAAATTGACTATCATTCATCCATTTCGTATCTAAAAAATTAAATGGACTATATACGTCGTCTTCTTTTTGTGCAAAGAATTTATTAAACTATACATCATCCATTTTTCATGCAAAAAAATTTTTTATGAAAAAAATATAATGGACTATATATACATCGTCTTTTTTCAATTTTTTATGAAAAAATTTTATCGACTATAAATCGTCCGATTCATGTGCAAATAATTAAATAGACTATACATCGTCTATTTCAGATGCACAAAATTAAATGGACTGACTATATATACAAAATTTAATGGACTATACATCGTCCATTTTTAAATTAAAAAAAAATATTAAATTTACTATAATTCGTCCATTTCGTATCTAAAAAATTAAATGGACTATATACGTCATCTTCTTTTCGTGCAAAGGTTTTAATAAACTATACATCATCCATTTTTCATGCAAAAAAATTTTTTATGAAAAAAATATAATGGACTATATATACATCGTCTTTTTTCAATTTTTTATGAAAAAATTTTATCGACTATAAATCGTCCGATTCATGTGCAAATAATTAAATAGACTATACATCGTCTATTTCAGATGCACAAAATTAAATGGACTGACTATATATACAAAATTTAATGGACTATACATCGTCCATTTTTAAATTAAAAAAAATATTAAATTAACTATAATTCGTCCATTTCGTATCTAAAAAATTAAATGGACTATATACGTCATCTTCTTTTCGTGCAAAGATTTTAATAAACTACACATCATCCATTTTTCATGCAAAAAAATTTTTTATGAAAAAAATATAATGGACTATATATACATCGTCTTTTTTCAATTTTTTATGAAAAAATTTTATCGACTATAAATCGTCCGATTCATGTGCAAATAATTAAATAGACTATACATCGCCTATTTCAGATGCACAAAATTAAATGGACTGACTATATATACAAAATTTAATGGACTATACATCGTCCATTTTTAAATTAAAAAAAATATTAAATTTACTATAATTCGTCCATTTCGTATCTAAAAAATTAAATGGACTATATACGTCATCTTCTTTTCGTGCAAAGATTTTAATAAACTATACATCATCCATTTTTCATGCAAAAAAATTTTTTATGAAAAAAATATAATGGACTATATATACATCGTCTTTTTTCAATTTTTTATGAAAAAATTTTATCGACTATAAATCGTCCGATTCATGTGCAAATAATTAAATAGACTATACATCGTCTATTTCAGATGCACAAAATTAAATGGACTGACTATATATACAAAATTTAATGGACTATACATCGTCCATTTTTAAATTAAAAAAAAATATTAAATTTACTATAATTCGTCCATTTCGTATCTAAAAAATTAAATGGACTATATACGTCATCTTCTTTTCGTGCAAAGATTTTAATAAACTATACAACATCCATTTTTCATGCAAAAAAATTTTTTATGAAAAAAATATAATGGACTATACATCGTCTTTTTTCAATTTTTTATGAAAAAATTTTATCGACTATAAATCGTCCGATTCATGTGCAAATAATTATATAGACTATACATCGTCTATTTCAGATGCACAAAATTAAATGGACTGACTATATATACAAAATTTAATGGACTACACATCATCCATTTTTAAATTAAAAAAAAATATTAAATTTACTATAATTCGTCCATTTCGTATCTAAAAAATTAAATGGACTATATACGTCATCTTCTTTTCGTGCAAAGATTTTAATAAACTATACATCATCCATTTTTCATGAAAAAAAATTTTTTATGAAAAAAATATAATGGACTGACTATACATCGTCTTTTTTCAATTTTTTATGAAAAAATTTTATCGACTATAAATCGTCCGATTCATGTGCAAATAATTATATAGACTATACATCGTCTATTTCAGATGCACAAAATTAAATGGACTGACTATATATACAAAATTTAATGGACTATACATCGTCCACTTTTAAATTTAACAAAAAAAATTAAATTGACTATAATTCGTCCATTTCGTATCTAAAAAATTAAATGGACTATATACGTCGTCTTCTTTTCGTGCAAAGATTTTAATAAACTATACATCATCCATTTTTCATGAAAAAAAATTTTTTATGAAAAAAATATAATGGACTGACTATACATCGTCTTTTTTCAATTTTTTATGAAAAAATTTTATCGACTATAAATCGTCCGATTCATGTGCAAATAATTAAATAGACTATACATCGCCTATTTCAGATGCACAAAATTAAATGGACTGACTTTATATACAAAATTTAATGGACTATACATCGTCCATTTTTATATTAAAAAAAAAATTAAATTGACTATAATTCGTCCATTTCGTATCTAAAAAATTAAATGGACTATATACGTCGTCTTCTTTTCGTGCAAAGAATTTAATAAACTATACATCATCCATTTTTCATGCAAAAATTTTTTTTATGAAAAAAATATAATGGACTATACATCGTCTTTTTCAATTTTTTATGAAAAAATTTTATCGACTATAAATCGTCCGATTCATGTGCAAATAATTATATAGACTATATATCGTCTTTTTTATATGCAACCAATTAAATGGACTGACTATATATACAAAATTTAATGGACTATACATTGTCCATTTTTAAATTAAAAAAAAATATTAAATTGACTATAATTCGTCTATTTCGTATCTAAAAAATTAAATGGACTATATACGTCATCTTCTTTTCGTGCAAAGATTTTAATAAACTATACATCATCCATTTTTCATGCAAAAAAATTTTTTATGAAAAAAATATAATGGACTATACATCGTCTTTTTTCAATTTTTTATGAAAAAATTTTATCGACTATAAATCGTCCGATTCATGTGCAAATAATTAAATAGACTATACATCGTCTATTTCAGATGCACAAAATTAAATGGACTGACTATATATACAAAATTTAATGGACTATACATCGTCCATTTTTAAATTAAAAAAAAATTAAATTGACTATAATTCGTCCATTTCGTATCTAAAAAATTAAATGGACTATATACGTCATCTTCTTTTCGTGCAAAGATTTTAATAAACTATACATCATCCATTTTTCATGCAGAAAAATTTTTTATGAAAAAAAATATAATGGACTGCACATCGTCTTTTTTAAATTTTTTATGAAAAAATTTTATCGACTATAAATCGTCCGATTCATCTGCAAATAATTAAATAGACTATACATCGTCTATTTCAGATGCACAAAATTAAATGGACTGACTATATATACAAAATTTAATGGACTATACATCGTCCATTTTTAAATGAAAAAAAAAATTAAATTGACTATAATTCGTCCATTTCGTATCTAAAAAATTAAATGGACTATATACGTCGTCTTCTTTTCGTGCAAAGAATTTAATAAACTATACATCATCCATTTTTCATGCAAAAATTTTTTTTATGAAAAAAAATATAATGGACTATACATCGTCTTTTTTAAATTTTTTATGAAAAATTTTTATCGACTATAAATCGTCCGATTCATGTGCAAATAATTAAATAGACTATACATCGCCTATTTCAGATGCACAAAATTAAATGGACTAACTATATATACAAAATTTAATGGACTATACATCGTCCATTTTTATATTAAAAAAAAAATTAAATTGACTATAATTCGTCCATTTCGTATCTAAAAAATTAAATGGACTATATACGTCGTCTTCTTTTCGTGCAAAGAATTTAATAAACTATACATCATCCATTTTTCATGCAAAAATGTTTTTTATGAAAAAAATATAATGGAATATACATCGTCTTTTTCAATTTTTTATGAAAAAATTTTATCGACTATAAATCGTCCGATTCATGTGCAAATAATTAAATAGACTATACATCGTCTATTTCAGATGCACAAAATTAAATGGACTGACTATATATACAAAATTTAATGGACTATACATCGTCCATTTTTATATTAAAAAAAAAAATTAAATTGACTATAATTCATCCATTTCGTATCTAAAAAATTAAATGGACTATATACGTCGTCTTCTTTTCGTGCAAAGAATTTAATAAACTATACATCATCCATTTTTCATGCAAAAATTTTTTTTATGAAAAAAATATAATGGACTATACATCGTCTTTTTTCAATTTTTTATGAAAAAATTTTATCGACTATAAATCGTCCGATTCATGTGCAAATAATTATATAGACTATACATCGTCTATTTCAGATGCACAAAATTAAATGGACTGACTATATATACAAAATTTAATGGACTGTACATCGTCCATTTTTAAATAAAAAAAAATTAAATTTACTATAATTCGTCTATTTCGTATCTAAAAAATTAAATGGACTATATACGTCATCTTCTTTTCGTGCAAAGATTTTAATAAACTATACATCATCCATTTTTCATGCAAAAAAATTTTTTATGAAAAAAATATAATGGACTATACATCGTCTTTTTTCAATTTTTTATGAAAAAATTTTATCGACTATAAATCGTCCGATTCATGTGCAAATAATTAAATAGACTATACATCGTCTATTTCAGATGCACAAAATTAAATGGACTGACTATATATACAAAATTTAATGGACTATACATCGTCCATTTTTAAATGAAAAAAAAAATTAAATTGACTATAATTCGTCTATTTCGTATCTAAAAAATTAAATGGACTATATACGTCATCTTCTTTTCGTGCAAAGATTTTAATAAACTATACATCATCCATTTTTCATGCAAAAAAATTTTTTATGAAAAAAATATAATGGACTATACATCGTCTTTTTTAAATTTTTTATGAAAAAATTTTATCGACTATAAATCGTCCGATTCATGTGCAAATAATTAAATAGACTATACATCGCCTATTTCAGATGCACAAAATTAAATGGACTGACTATATATACAAAATTTAATGGACTATACATCGTCCATTTTTATATTAAAAAAAAAAACTAAATTGACTATAATTCGTCCATTTCGTATCTAAAAAATTAAATGGACTATATACGTCGTCTTCTTTTCGTGCAAAGAATTTAATAAACTATACATCATCCATTTTTCATGCAAAAATTTTTTTTATGAAAAAAATATAATGGACTATACATCGTCTTTTTTCAATTTTTTATGAAAAAATTTTATCGACTATAAATCGTCCGATTCATGTGCAAATAATTAAATAGACTATACATCGTCTATTTCAGATGCACAAAATTAAATGGACTGACTGTATATACAAAATTTAATGGACTATACATCGTCCATTTTTAAATTAAAAAAAAATATTAAATTTACTATAATTCGTCCATTTCGTATCTAAAAAATTAAATGGACTATATACGTCATCTTCTTTTCGTGCAAAGATTTTAATAAACTATACAACATCCATTTTTCATGCAAAAAAATTTTTTATGAAAAAAATATAATGGACTATACATCGTCTTTTTTCAATTTTTTATGAAAAAATTTTATCGACTATAAATCGTCCGATTCATGTGCAAATAATTATATAGACTATACATCGTCTATTTCAGATGCACAAAATTAAATGGACTGACTATATATACAAAATTTAATGGACTACACATCATCCATTTTTAAATTAAAAAAAAATATTAAATTTACTATAATTCGTCCATTTCGTATCTAAAAAATTAAATGGACTATATACGTCATCTTCTTTTCGTGCAAAGATTTTAATAAACTATACATCATCCATTTTTCATGAAAAAAAATTTTTTATGAAAAAAATATAATGGACTGACTATACATCGTCTTTTTTCAATTTTTTATGAAAAAATTTTATCGACTATAAATCGTCCGATTCATGTGCAAATAATTATATAGACTATACATCGTCTATTTCAGATGCACAAAATTAAATGGACTGACTATATATACAAAATTTAATGGACTATACATCGTCCACTTTTAAATTTAACAAAAAAAATTAAATTGACTATAATTCGTCCATTTCGTATCTAAAAAATTAAATGGACTATATACGTCGTCTTCTTTTCGTGCAAAGATTTTAATAAACTATACATCATCCATTTTTCATGCAAAAAAATTTTTTATGAAAAAAATATAATGGACTTTTTTAAATTTTTTATGAAAAAATTTTATCGACTATAAATTGTCCGATTCATGTGCAAATAATTAAATAGACTATACATCGCCTATTTCAGATGCACAAAATTAAATGGACTGACTTTATATACAAAATTTAATGGACTATACATCGTCCATTTTTATATTAAAAAAAAAAATTAAATTGACTATAATTCGTCCATTTCGTATCTAAAAAATTAAATGGACTATATACGTCGTCTTCTTTTCGTGCAAAGAATTTAATAAACTATACATCATCCATTTTTCATGCAAAAATTTTTTTTATGAAAAAAATATAATGGACTGACTATACATCGTCTTTTTCAATTTTTTATGAAAAAATTTTATCGACTATAAATCGTCCGATTCATGTGCAAATAATTATATAGACTATATATCGTCTTTTTTATATGCAACCAATTAAATGGACTGACTATATATACAAAATTTAATGGACTATACATTGTCCATTTTTAAATTAAAAAAAAATATTAAATTGACTATAATTCGTCCATTTCGTATCTAAAAAATTAAATGGACTATATACGTCATCTTCTTTTCGTGCAAAGAATTTAATAAACTATACATCATCCATTTTTCATGCAAAAAAATTTTTTATGAAAAAAATATAATGGACTATACATCGTCTTTTTTCAATTTTTTATGAAAAAATTTTATCGACTATAAATCGTCCGATGCATGTGCAAATAATTAAATAGACTATACATCGTCTATTTCAGATGCACAAAATTAAATGGACTGACTATATATACAAAATTTAATGGACTATACATCGTCCATTTTTAAATTAAAAAAAAATTAAATTGACTATAATTCGTCCATTTCGTATCTAAAAAATTAAATGGACTATATACGTCATCTTCTTTTCGTGCAAAGATTTTAATAAACTATACATCATCCATTTTTCATGCAGAAAAATTTTTTATGAAAAAAAATATAATGGACTACACATCGTCTTTTTTCAATTTTTTATGAAAAAATTTTATCGACTATAAATCGTCCGATTCATCTGCAAATAATTAAATAGACTATACATCGTCTATTTCAGATGCACAAAATTAAATGGACTGACTATATATACAAAATTTAATGGACTATACATCGTCCATTTTTAAATGAAAAAAAAAATTAAATTGACTATAATTCGTCCATTTCGTATCTAAAAAATTAAATGGACTATATACGTCGTCTTCTTTTCGTGCAAAGAATTTAATAAACTACACATCATCCATTTTTCATGCAAAAATTTTTTTTATGAAAAAAAATATAATGGACTATACATCGTCTTTTTTAAATTTTTTATGAAAAAATTTTATCGACTATAAATCGTCCGATTCATGTGCAAATAATTAAATAGACTATACATCGCCTATTTCAGATGCACAAAATTAAATGGACTGACTATATATACAAAATTTAATGGACTATACATCGTCCATTTTTAAATTAAAAAAAAATATTAAATTGACTATAATTCGTCCATTTCGTATCTAAAAAATTAAATGGACTATATACGTCGTCTTCTTTTCGTGCAAAGAATTTAATAAACTATACATCATCCATTTTTCATGCAAAAATGTTTTTTATGAAAAAAATATAATGGAATATACATCGTCTTTTTCAATTTTTTATGAAAAAATTTTATCGACTATAAATCGTCCGATTCATGTGCAAATAATTATATAGACTATATATCGTCTATTTTATATGCAACCAATTAAATGGACTGACTATATATACAAAATTTAATGGACTATACATCGTCCATTTTTAAATTAAAAAAAAATATTAAATTGACTATAATTCGTCCATTTCGTATCTAAAAAATTAAATGGACTATATACGTCATCTTCTTTTCGTGCAAAGATTTTAATAAACTATACATCATCCATTTTTCATGCAAAAAAATTTTTTATGAAAAAAATATAATGGACTATACATTGTCTTTTTTCAATTTTTTATGAAAAAATTTTATCGACTATAAATCGTCCGATTCATGTGCAAATAATTAAATAGACTATACATCGTCTATTTCAGATGCACAAAATTAAATGGACTGACTATATATACAAAATTTAATTGACTATACATCGTCCATTTTTAAATAAAAAAAAATTAAATTGACTATAATTCGTCCATTTCGTATCTAAAAAATTAAATAGACTATATACGTCGTCTTCTTTTCGTGCAAAGAATTTAATAAACTATACATCATCCATTTTTCATGCAAAAATTTTTTTTATGAGAAAAATATAATGGACTATACATCGTCTTTTTTCAATTTTTTATGAAAAAATTTTATCGACTATAAATCGTCCGATTCATGTGCAAATAATTAAATAGACTATACATCGTCTATTTCAGATGCACAAAATTAAATAGACTGACTATATATACAAAATTTAATGGACTATACATCGTCCATTTTTATATTAAAAAAAAAAATTAAATTGACTATAATTCATCCATTTCGTATCTAAAAAATTAAATGGACTATATACGTCGTCTTCTTTTCGTGCAAAGAATTTAATAAACTATACATCATCCATTTTTCATGCAAAAATTTTTTTTATGAAAAAAATATAATGGACTATACATCGTCTTTTTTCAATTTTTTATGAAAAAATTTTATCGACTATAAATCGTCCGATTCATGTGCAAATAATTATATAGACTATACATCGTTTATTTCAGATGCACAAAATTAAATGGACTGACTATATATACAAAATTTAATGGACTATACATCGTCCATTTTTAAATAAAAAAAAATTAAATTTACTATAATTCGTCCATTTCGTATCTAAAAAATTAAATGGACTATATACGTCATCTTCTTTTCGTGCAAAGATTTTAATAAACTATACATCATCCATTTTTCATGCAAAAAAATTTTTTATGAAAAAAATATAATGGACTATACATCGTCTTTTTTCAATTTTTTATGAAAAAATTTTATCGACTATAAATCGTCCGATTCATGTGCAAATAATTAAATAGACTATACATCGTCTATTTCAGATGCACAAAATTAAATGGACTGACTATATATACAAAATTTAATGGACTATACATCGTCCATTTTTAAATGAAAAAAAAAAATTAAATTGACTATAATTCGTCCATTTCGTATCTAAAAAATTAAATGGATTATATACGTCGTCTTCTTTTCGTGCAAAGAATTTAATAAACTATACATCATCCATTTTTCATGCAAAAATTTTTTTTATGAAAAAAAATATAATGGACTATACATCGTCTTTTTTAAATTTTTTATGAAAAAATTTTATCGACTATAAATCGTCCGATTCATGTGCAAATAATTAAATAGACTATACATCGCCTATTTCAGATGCACAAAATTAAATGGACTGACTATATATACAAAATTTAATGGACTATACATCGTCCATTTTTATATTAAAAAAAAAAACTAAATTGACTATAATTCGTCCATTTCGTATCTAAAAAATTAAATGGACTATATACGTCGTCTTCTTTTCGTGCAAAGAATTTAATAAACTATACATCATCCATTTTTCATGCAAAAATTTTTTTTATGAAAAAAATATAATGGAATATACATCGTCTTTTTCAATTTTTTATGAAAAAATTTTATCGACTATAAATCGTCCGATTCATGTGCAAATAATTATATAGACTATATATCGTCTATTTTATATGCAACCAATTAAATGGACTGACTATATATACAAAATTTAATGGACTATACATTGTCCATTTTTAAATTAAAAAAAAATATTAAATTGACTATAATTCGTCCATTTCGTATCTAAAAAATTAAATGGACTATATACGTCATCTTCTTTTCGTGCAAAGATTTTAATAAACTATACATCATCCATTTTTCATGCAAAAAATTTTTTATGAAAAAAATATAATGGACTATACATTGTCTTTTTTCAATTTTTTATGAGAACATTTTATCGACTATAAATCGTCCGATTCATGTGCAAATAATTAAATAGACTATACATCGTCTATTTCAGATGCACAAAATTAAATGAACTGACTATATATGCAAAATTTAATGGACTATACATCGTCCATTTTTAAATAAAAAAAAATTAAATTGACTATAATTCGTCCATTTCGTATCTAAAAAATTAAATAGACTATATACGTCGTCTTCTTTTCGTGCAAAGAATTTAATAAACTATACATCATCCATTTTTCCGATTCATGTGCAAATAATTAAATAGACTATACATCGCCTATTTCAGATGCACAAAATTAAATGGACTGACTATATATACAAAATTTAATGGACTATACATCGTCGATTTTTAAATAAAAAAAAAATTAAATTGACTATAATTCGTCCATTTCGTATCTAAAAAATTAAATGGACTATATACGTCATCTTCTTTTCGTGCAAAGATTTTAATAAACTATACATCATCCATTTTTCATGCAAAAAATTTTTTTATGAAAAAAATATAATGGACTATACATCGGCTTTTTTAAATTTTTTATGGAAAAATTTTATCGACTATAAATCGTCCGATTCATGTACAAATAATTAAATAGACTATACATCGTCTATTTCAGATGCACAAAATTAAATGGACTGACTATATATACAAAATTTAATAGACTATACATCGTCCATTTTTAAATAAAAAAAATAATTAAATTGACTATAACTCGTCCATTTCGTATCTAAAAAATTAAATGGACTATATACGTCGTCTTCTTTTCGCGCAAAGAATTTAATAAACTATACATCATCCATTTTTCATGCAAAAAATTTTTTTATGAAAAAAATATAATGGACTATACATCGTCTTTTTTTCAATTTTTATATGAAAAAATTTTATCGACTATAAATCGTCCGATTCATGTGCAAATAATTAAATAGACTATACATCGCCTATTTCAGATGCACAAAATTAAATGGACTGACTATATATACAAAATTTAATGGACTATACATCGTCCATTTTTATATTTAAAAAAAATTAAATTGACTATAATTCGTCCATTTCGTATCTAAAAAATTAAATGGACTATATACGTCGTCTTCTTTTCGTGCAAAGAATTTAATAAACTATACATCATCCATTTTTCATGCAAAAATTTTTTTTATGAAAAAAATATAATGGACTATACATCGTCTTTTTTTCAATTTTTTATGAAAAAATTTTATCGACTATAAATCGTCCGATTCATTTGCAAATAATTATATAGACTATATATCGTCTTTTTTATATGCAAACAATTAAATGGACTGACTATATATACAAAATTTAATGGACTATACATTGTCCATTTTTAAATTAAAAAAAAAAATTTAATTGACTATAATTCGTCCATTTCGTATCTAAAAAATTAAATGGACTAAATATGTCATCTTCTTTTCGTGAAAAGATTTTAATAAACTATACATCATCCATTTTTCATGCAAAAAATTTTTTTATGAAAAAAATATAATGGACTATTATACATCGTCTTTTTTTCAATTTTTTATGAAAAAATTTTATCGACTATAAATCGTCCGATTCATGTGCAAATAATTAAATAGACTATACATCGTCTATTTCAGATGCACAAAATTAAATGGACTGACTATATATACAAAATTTAATGGACTATACATCGTCCATTTTTAAATTAAAAAAAAAAATTAAATTGACTATAATTCGTCCATTTCGTATCTAAAAAATTAAATGGACTATATACGTCGTCTTCTTTTCGTGCAAAGAATTTAATAAACTATACATCATCCATTTTTCATGCAAAAATGTTTTTTATGAAAAAAATATAATGGAATATACATCGTCTTTTTCAATTTTTTATGAAAAAATTTTATCGACTATAAATCGTCCGATTCATGTGCAAATAATTATATAGACTATATATCGTCTATTTTATATGCAACCAATTAAATGGACTGACTATATATACAAAATTTAATGGACTATACATCGTCCATTTTTAAATTAAAAAAAAATATTAAATTGACTATAATTCGTCCATTTCGTATCTAAAAAATTAAATGGACTATATACGTCATCTTCTTTTCGTGCAAAGATTTTAATAAACTATACATCATCCATTTTTCATGCAAAAAAATTTTTTATGAAAAAAATATAATGGACATCGTCTTTTTTCAATTTTTTATGAAAAAATTTTATCGACTATAAATTGTCCGATTCATGTGCAAATAATTATATAGACTATATATCGTCTATTTTATATGCAAACAATTACATGGACTGACTATATATACAAAATTTAATGGACTATACATCGTCCATTTTTAAATAAAAAAAAAATATTAAATTGACTATAATTCGTCCATTTCGTATCTAAAAAATTAAATGGACTATATACGTCGTCTTCTTTTCGTGCAAAGAATTTAATAAACTATACATCATCCATTTTTCATGCAAAAAAATTTTTTATGAAAAAAATATAATGGACTATACATTGTCTTTTTTTCAATTTCTTATGAAAAAATTTTATCGGCTATAAATCGTCCGATTCATGTGCAAATAATTAAATAGACTATACATCGTCTATTTCAGATGCACAAAATTAAATGGACTGACTATATATACAAAATTTAATGGACTATACATCGTCCATTTTTAAATTAAAAAAAAAAATTAAATTGACTATAATTCGTCCATTTCGTATCTAAAAAATTAAATGGACTATATACGTCGTCTTCTTTTCGTGCAAAGAATTTAATAAACTATACATCATCCATTTTTCATGCAAAAATTTTTTTTTATGAAAAAAATATAATGGACTATATATGGTCTTTTTTTCAATTTTTTATGGAAAAATTTTATCGACTATAAATCGTCCGATTCATATACAAATAATTAAATAGACTATACATTGTCTATTTCAGATGCACAAAATTAAATGGACTGACTGTATATACAAAATTTAATGGACTATACATCGTCCATTTTTAAATAAAAAAAAAATTAAATTGACTATCATCCATCCATTTCGTATCTAAAAAATTAAATGGACTATATACGTCGTCTTCTTTTCGTGCAAAGAATTTAATAAACTATACATCATCCATTTTTCATTCTAAAATTTTTTTTTATGAAAAAAATATAATGGACTATATATCGTCTTTTTTTCAATTTTTTATGGCAAAATTTTATCGACTATAAATCGTCCGATTCATGTACAAATAATTAAATAGACTATACATCGTCTATTTCAGATGCACAAAATTAAATGGACTGACTATATATACAAAATTTAATGGACTATACATCGTCGATTTTTAAATAAAAAAAAAAAAATTAAATTGACTATAATTTGTCCATTTCGTATCTAAAAAATTAAATGGACTATATACGTCGTCTTCTTTTCGTGCAAAGAATTTAATAAACTATACGTCATCCATTTTTCATGGAAAAATTTTTTTTATGAAAAAAATATAATGGACTATTATACATCGTCTTTTTTTCAATTTTTTATGAAAAAATTTTATCGACTATAAATCGTCCGATTCATGTGCAAATAATTAAAAAGACTATACATCGTCTATTTCAGATGCACAAAATTAAATGGACTGACTATATATACAAAATTTAATGGACTATACATCGTCCATTTTTAAATAAAAAAAAAATATTAAATTGACTATCATTCATCCATTTCGTATCTAAAAAATTAAATGGACTATATACGTCGTCTTGTTTTCGTGCAAAGAATTTAATAAACTATACATCATCCATTTTTCATGGAAAAAATTTTTTTATGAAAAAAATATAATGGACCATACATCGTCTTTTTTTAAATTTTTTATGAAAAAATTTTATCGACCATAAATCGTCCGATTCATGTACAAATAATTAAATAGACTATACATCGTCTATTTCAGATGCACAAAATTAAATGGACTGACTATATATACAAAATTTAATAGACTATACATCGTCCATTTTTAAATAAAAAAAAGAATTAAATTGACTATAATTCGTCCATTTCGTATCTAAAAAATTAAATGGACTATATACGTCGTCTTTTTTTCGTGCAAAGAATTTAATAAACTATACATCATCCATTTTTCATGCAAAAAATTTTTTTATGAAAAAAATATAATGGACTATACGTCGTCTTTTTTTCAATTTTTTATGGAAAAATTTTATCGACTATAAATCGTCCGATTCATGTACAAATAATTAAATAGACTATACATCGTCTATTTCAGATGCACAAAATTAAATGGACTGACTATATATACAAAATTTAAAGGACTATACATCGTCGATTTTTAAATTAAAAAAAAAATTAAATTGACTATAATTCGTCCATTTCGTATCTAAAAAATTAAATGGACTATATACGTCGTCTTGTTTTCGTGCAAAGAATTTAATAAACTATACATCATCAATTTTTCATGCAAAAAATTTTTTTATGAAAAAAATATAATGGACTATACATCGTCTTTTTTTAAATTTTTTATGAAAAAATTTTATCGACCATAAATCGTCTGATTCATGTACAAATAATTAAATAGACTATACATCGTCTATTTCAGATGCACAAAATTAAATGGACTGACTATATATACAAAATTTAATAGACTATACATCGTCCATTTTTAAATAAAAAAAAGAATTAAATTGACTATAATTCGTCCATTTCGTATCTAAAAAATTAAATGGACTATATACGTCGTCTTTTTTTCGTGCAAAGAATTTAATAAACTATACATCATCCATTTTTCATGCAAAAAAATTTTTTATGAAAAAAATATAATGGACTATACATCGTCTTTTTTTAAATTTTTTATGAAAAAATTTTATCGACTATAAATCGTCCGATTCATGTGCAAATAATTATATAGACTATATTTCGTCTATTTTATATGCAAACAATTAAATGGACTGACTATATATACAAAATTTAATGGACTATACATCGTCCATTTTTAAATAAAAAAAGAATTAAATTGACTATAATTCGTCCATTTCGTATCTAAAAAATTAAATGGACTATATACGTCGTCTTGTTTTCGTGCAAAGAATTTAATAAACTATACATCATCCATTTTTCATGCAAAAATTTTTTTTATGAAAAAAATATAATGGACTATACATCGTCTTTTTTTAAATTTTTTATGAAAAAATTTTATCGACTATAAATCGTCCGATTCATGTGCAAATAATTAAATAGACTATACATCGCCTATTTCAGATGCACAAAATTAAATGGACTGACTATATATACAAAATTTAATGGACTACACATCGTCCATTTTTAAATTAAAAAAAAAATTAAATTGACTATAATTCATCCATTTCGTATCTAAAAAATTAAATGGACTATATACGTCGTCTTCTTTTCGTGCAAAGAGTTTAATAAACTATACATCATCCATTTTTCATGCAAAAAATTTTTTTATGAAAAAATATAATGGACTATACATCGTCTTTTTTTCAATTTTTTATGAAAAAATTTTATCGACTATAAATCGTCCGATTCATGTGCAAATAATTAAATAGACTATACATCGCCTATTTCAGATGCACAAAATTAAATGGACTGACTATATATACAAAATTTAATGGACTATACATTGTACATTTTTAAATAAAAAAAAAATTAAATTGACTATAATTCGTCCATTTCGTATCTAAAAAATTAAATGGACTATATACGTCATCTTCTTTTCGTGCAAAGATTTTAATAAACTATACATCATCCATTTTTCATGCAAAAAAATTTTTTATGAAAAAAATATAATGGACTATACATCGTCTTTTTTCAATTTTTTATGAAACAATTTTATCGACTATAAATCGTCCGATTCATGTGCAAATAATTAAATAGACTATACATCGTCTATTTCAAATGCACAAAATTAAATGGACTGACTATATATACAAAATTTAATGGACTATACATCGTCCATTTTTAAATTAAAAAAAAAATTAAATTGACTATCATTCATCCATTTCGTATCTAAAAAATTAAATGGACTATATACGTCGTCTTGTTTTCGTGCAAAGAATTTAATAAACTATACATCATCCATTTTTCATGCAAAAATTTTTTTTATGAAAAAAATATAATGGACTATACATCGTCTTTTTTTAAATTTTTTATGAAAAAATTTTATCGACTATAAATCGTCCGATTCATGTACAAATAATTAAATAGACTATACATCGTCTATTTCAGATGCACAAAATTAAATGGACTGACTATATATACAAAATTTAATAGACTATACATCGTCCATTTTTAAATTAAAAAAAAATTAAATTGACTATAATTCGTCCATTTCGTATCTAAAAAATTAAATGGACTATATACGTCGTCTTCTTTTCGTGCAAAGAATTTAATAAACTATACATCATCCATTTTGCATGCAAAAAAATTTTTTATGAAAAAAATATAATGGACTATACATCGTCTTTTTTTAAATTTTTTATGAAAAAATTTTATCGACTATAAATCGTCCGATTCATGTGCAAATAATTATATAGACTATATTTCGTCTATTTTATATGCAAACAATTAAATGGACTGACTATATATACAAAATTTAATGGACTATACATCGTCCATTTTTAAATAAAAAAAGAATTAAATTGACTATAATTCGTCCATTTCGTATCTAAAAAATTAAATGGACTATATACGTCGTCTTGTTTTCGTGCAAAGAATTTAATAAACTATACATCATCCATTTTTCATGCAAAAATTTTTTTTATGAAAAAAATATAATGGACTATACATCGTCTTTTTTTCAATTTTTTATGAAAAAATTTTATCGACTATAAATCGTCCGATTCATGTGCAAATAATTAAATAGACTATACATCGCCTATTTCAGATGCACAAAATTAAATGGACTGACTATATATACAAAATTTAATGGACTACACATCGTCCATTTTTAAATTAAAAAAAAAATTAAATTGACTATAATTCATCCATTTCGTATCTAAAAAATTAAATGGACTATATACGTCGTCTTCTTTTCGTGCAAAGAGTTTAATAAACTATACATCATCCATTTTTCATGCAAAAAATTTTTTTATGAAAAAATATAATGGACTATACATCGTCTTTTTTTCAATTTTTTATGAAAAAATTTTATCGACTATAAATCGTCCGATTCATGTGCAAATAATTAAATAGACTATACATCGCCTATTTCAGATGCACAAAATTAAATGGACTGACTATATATACAAAATTTAATGGACTATACATCGTCCATTTTTAAATTAAAAAAAAAATTAAATTGACTATAATTCGTCCATTTCGTATCTAAAAAATTAAATGGACTATATACGTCATCTTCTTTTCGTGCAAAGAATTTAATAAATTATACATCATCCATTTTTCATGGAAAAAATTTTTTTATGAAAAAAATATAATGGACTATATATCGTCTTTTTTTCAATTTTTTATGGAAAAATTCTATCGACTATAAATCGTCATTCTTGTACAAATAATTAAATAGACTATACATCGTCTATTTCAGATGCACAAAATTAAATGGACTGACTATATATACAAAATTTAATAGACTATACATCGTCCATTTTTAAATTAAAAAAAATTAAATTGACTATAATTCGTCCATTTCGTATCTAAAAAATTAAATGGACTATATACGTCGTCTTCTTTTCGTGCAAAGAATTTAATAAACTATACGTCATCCATTTTTCATGCAAAAATTTTTTTTATGAAAAAAATTTTTTTCAATTTTTTATGAAAAAATTTTATCGACTATAAATCATCCGATTCATGTGCAAATAATTATATAGACTATATATCGTCTATTTTATATGCAACCAATTAAATGGACTGACTATATATACAAAATTTAATGGACTATACATTGTCCATTTTTAAATAAAAAAAAAAAATTAAATTGACTATAATTCGTCTATTTCGTATCTAAAAAATTAAATGGACTATATACGTCATCTTCTTTTCGTGCAAAGATTTTAATAAACTATACATCATCCATTTTTCATGCAAAAAAATTTTTTATGAAAAAAATATAATGGACTATACATCTTTTTTTTCAATTTTTTATGAAAAAATTTTATCGACTATAAATCATCCGATTCATGTGCAAATAATTATATAGACTATATATCGTCTATTTTATATGCAACCAATTAAATGGACTGACTATATATACAAAATTTAATGGACTATACATTGTACATTTTTAAATAAAAAAAAAATTAAATTGACTATAATTCGTCCATTTCGTATCTAAAAAATTAAATGGACTATATACGTCATCTTCTTTTCGTGCAAAGATTTTAATAAACTATACATCATCCATTTTTCATGAAAAAAAATTTTTTATGAAAAAAATATAATGGACTATACATCGTCTTTTTTCAATTTTTTATGAAACAATTTTATCGACTATAAATCGTCCGATTCATGTGCAAATAATTAAATAGACTATACATCGTCTATTTCAAATGCACAAAATTAAATGGACTGACTATATATACAAAATTTAATGGACTATACATCGTCCATTTTTAAATTAAAAAAAAAATTAAATTGACTATCATTCATCCATTTCGTATCTAAAAAATTAAATGGACTATATACGTCGTCTTCTTTTCGTGCAAAGAATTTAATAAACTATACATCATCCATTTTGCATGCAAAAAATTTTTTTATGAAAAAAATATAATGGACTATACATCGTCTTTTTTAAATTTTTTATGAAAAAATTTTATCGACTATAAATCGTCCGATTCATGTGCAAATAATTATATAGACTATATATAGTCTATTTTATATGCAAACAATTAAATGGACTGACTATATATACAAAATTTAATGGACTATACATCGTCCAATTTTAAATAAAAAAAAAATTAAATTGACTATCATTCATCCATTTCGTATCTAAAAAATTAAATGGACTATATACGTCGTCTTGTTTTCGTGCAAAGAATTTAATAAACTATACATCATCCATTTTTCATGCAAAAAATTTTTTTATGAAAAAAATATAATGGACTATATATACATCGTCTTTTTTTCAATTTTTTATGAAAAAATTTCATCGACTATAAATCGTCCGATTCATGTGCAAATAATTATATAGACTATATATCGTCTATTTCAGATGCACAAAATTAAATGGACTGACTGTATATACAAAATTTAATGGACTATACATCGTCCATTTTTAAATTAAAAAAAAAAATTAAATTGACTATCATTCATCCATTTCGTATCTAAAAAATTAAATGGACTATATACGTCGTCTTCTTTTCGTGCAAAGAATTTAATAAACTATACATCATCCATTTTTCATGCAAAAATTTTTTTTTTTTTTTTTTAAATATAATGGACTATACATCGTCTTTTTTTCAATTTTTTATGGAAAAATTTTATCAACTATAAATCGTCCGATTCATGTACACATAATTAAATAGACTATACATCGTCTATTTCAGATGCACAAAATTAAATGGACTGACTATATATACAAAATTTAATGGACTATACATCGTCCATTTTTAAATAAAAAAAAAAATTAAATTGACTATAATTCGTCCATTTCGTATCTAAAAGATTAAATGGACTATATACGTCGTCTTCTTTTCGTGCAAAGAATTTAATAAACTATACATCATCCATTTTTCATGCAAAAAATTTTTTTATGAAAAAAATATAATGGACTATATATACATCGTCTTTTTTTCAATTTTTTATGAAAAAATTTTATCGACTATAAATCGTCCGATTCATGTGCAAATAATTAAATAGACTATACATCGTCTATTTCAGATGCACAAAATTAAATGGACTGACTATATATACAAAATTTAATGGACTATACATCGTCCATTTTTAAATTAAAAAAAAAAAAATTAAATTGACTATAATTCGTCCATTTCGTATCTAAAAAATTAAATGGACTATATACGTCGTCTTCTTTTCGTGCAAAGAATTTAATAAACTATACATCATCCATTTTTCATGCAAAAAAAATTTTTATGAAATAAATATAATGGACTATACATCGTCTTTTTTCAATTTTTTATGAAAAAATTTTATCGACTATAAATCGTCCGATTCATGTGCAAATAATTATATAGACTATATATCGTCTATTTTATATGCAAACAATTAAATGGACTGACTATATATACAAAATTTAATGGACTATACATCGTCCATTTTTAACCCTTAATAGCCTGATTTTTTTTTTTTTTTGGCTGGAAAAAATTAATGTTATAAAATTGCAATTCTACACAACTTTTATTCTACAACTTTCTTCGTAAGTGGTATTTACCTGAAATTTTTGAAAAATATCTGGTTGGTTCCTGGAGGAACCAGCAGGCACCCGGATTTCAAAATTTTAACACATATAGTGCATATACATATATTGAAGCACACAATGTTTTTTAAACAAAAATAAACAAGTTTTATTCAAGCAAATAACAATATATTAAGAAAAATGCACTAATAATAATATAAAGCTGTCAGAAATAACATTTAGACTTGATGAAAGTTAGCAAAGCAATTTTTTCCTGATGATTAACATAAATGTACATTACATATTTGGCATCGAAATTTTATTCGGGATGTACATTTCGGATTTTTGCATCGGGGTTTGCATTCTTTTACAAATTCGGGAAAGTGGCCGACATTATCCAAACGTATATCACGCGGTTGTATAGAAGCAGACATTGGACGCTGACGTTTTGCAACAATTTCAGTCTCAAGATTACTTGGTTGACCTTTTCCAATCTCATTGCAGTACCAGATTTTGTCAAGCAATGAGCAACTTCCGATACAAATCCATGCAATATCATCTTTGGATCTGTTGGATTAGTCGCTGCATGATGTCGCTTGTACAAAATCCAGGCGTTTATTATGGCCATATCACACATTTGGTAAAATAAACGATTTGTCCATTTTCTTTACCCAATATGAGGACTGCTTGCAACATTATTACCGATTTCTACATCAGCCACATCATCTGCTGCATCATTTTCAATGTTCTCAGCATCTGCTGCTTCAATTACTTCATCTCCCTCTTCATTTTCAGTCCGCCTTTCATTTCTAAAAGCAGCTTCAAAGTCGAAATCTGGGTCGAGTTCCGAATCATCACTGGAAAAATCAACATCATCTTCGCTATCTGACCACGCAATTGAGTTAACATACTCAGAAAGTTCCTCGTGTGTTCGAAAATCACGAAGTCTACGCCCCATATCCAAAAAAATTTACTAAAATAGCACAAAAAAATGCCACCATACAAGCACACATATAAATTGTTAATTTTAAACTCTCGGAGCCTGGTGGTTCTTCAAAGAACCAACCAATGAATTCGAAGACAAACACTAAAAAAAACATTACCTTTACTCCAAATACTTACAGCCTTTTTTAAACAATACAACGATTACAAAAATATTTTTTTCCGTAACGATTTCGGAGAATTTAGCACAAAAACTTTTTTTGCAATAAACACAATTTCGCACAAATACCTTCTCGTCGCTGTTGTCACGCACTACTGAACATCCACCTACTAATTGAGCGTAAATTCAAGTGGCGATGAGCGTAAATGATAACGGTTGAAGCAAAAACAATTTAAAAGTCACAGCGTTAAGTAAAACAAAGAACTGTTGAACAAAGTTGTGATTTTTTTTGGTTGGTTCCTGGAGGAACCAGTAGGCTATTAAGGGTTAAATAAAAAAAAATTTAATTGACTATCATTCATCCATTTCGTATCTAAAAAATTAAATGGACTATATACGTCGTCTTGTTTTCGTGCAAAGAATTTAATAAACTATACATCATCCATTTTTCATGCAAAAAAATTTTTTATGAAAAAAATATAATGGACTATACATCGTCTTTTTTTAAATTTTTTATGGAAAAATTTTATCGACTATAAAACATCCGATTCATGTACAAATAATTAAATAGACTATACATCGTCTATTTCAGATGCACAAAATTAAATGGACTGACTATATATACAAAATTTAATAGACTATACATCGTCCATTTTTAAATTAAAAAAAAAAATTAAATTGACTATAATTCGTCCATTTCGTATCTAAAAAATTAAATGGACTATATACGTCGTCTTCTTTTCGTGCAAAGAATTTAATAAACTATACATCATCCATTTTTCATGCAAACATTTTTTTTATGAAAAATATATAATGGACTATACATCGTCTTTTTTTTCAATTTTTTATGGAAAAATTTTATCGACTATAAATCGTCCGATTCATGCACAAATAATTAAATTGACTATACAACGTCTATTTTATATGCAAACAATTATATGGACTGACTGTATATACAAAATTTAACGGACTATACATCGTCCATTTTTAAATTAAAAAAAAAAAATTAAATTGACTATCATTCATCCATTTCGTATCTAAAAAATTAAATGGACTATATACGTCGTCTTCTTTTCGTGCAAAGAATTTAATAAACTATACATCATCCATTTTTCATGCAAAAATTTTTTTTATGAAAAAAATATAATGGACTTACATCGTCTTTTTTTCAATTTTTTATGGAAAAATTTTATCGACTATAAATCGTCCGATTCATGTACAAATAATTAAATAGACTATACATCGTCTATTTTATATGCAAACAATTAAATGGACTGACTGTATATACAAAATTTAATGGACTATACATCGTCCATTTTTAAATTAAAAAAAAAATTAAATTGACTATCATTCATCCATTTCGTATCTAAAAAATTAAATGGACTATATACGTCGTCTTCTTTTCGTGCAAAGAATTTAATAAACTATACATCATCCATTTTTCATGCAAAAAATTTTTTTATGAAAAAAATATAATGGACTATACATCGTCTTTTTTTCAATTTTTTATGAAAAAATTTTATCGACTATAAATCGTCCGATTCATGTGCAAATAATTATATAGACTATATATCGTCTATTTTATATGCAAACAATTAAATGGACTGACTGTATATGCAAAATTTAATGGACTATACATCGTCCATTTTTAAATTAAAAAAAAAAAATTAAATTGACTATCATTCATCCATTTCGTATCTAAAAAATTAAATGGACTATATACGTCGTCTTCTATTCATGCAAAGAATTTAATAAACTATACATCATCCATTTTTCATGCAAAAAATTTTTTTATGAAAAAAATATAATGGACTATCGTCTTTTTTTAAATTTTTTATGGAAAAATTTTATCGACTATAAATCATCCGCTTCATGTACAAATAATTAAATAGACTATACATCGTCTATTTCAGATGCACAAAATTAAATGGACTGACTATATATACAAAATTTAATAGACTATACATCGTCCATTTTTAAATAAAAAAAAGAATTAAATTGACTATAACTCGTCCATTTCGTATCTAAAAAATTAAATGGACTATATACGTCGTCTTCTTTTCGTGCAAAGAATTTAATAAACTATACATCATCCATTTTTCATGCAAAAAATTTTTTTATGAAAAAAATATAATGGACTATACATCGTCTTTTTTTCAATTTTTTATGGAAAAATTTTATCGACTATAAATCGTCCGATTCATGTACAAATAATTAAATAGACTATACATCGTCTATTTCAGATGCACAAAATTAAATGGACTGACTATATATACAAAATTTAATAGACTATACATCGTCCATTTTTAAATTAAAAAAAAAATTAAATTGACTATAATTCGTCCATTTCGTATCTAAAAAATTAAATGGACTATATACGTCGTCTTCTTTTCGTGCAAAGAATTTAATAAACTATACATCATCCATTTTTCATGCAAAAAATTTTTTTATGAAAAAAATATAATGGACTATACATCGTCTTTTTTCAATTTTTTATGGAAAAATTTTATCGACTATAAATCGTCCGATTCATGTACAAATAATTAAATAGACTATACATCGTCTATTTTATATGCAAACAATTAAATGGACTGACTGTATATACAAAATTTAATGGACTATACATCGTCCATTTTTAAATTAAAAAAAAAATTAAATTGACTATCATTCATCCATTTCGTATCTAAAAAATTAAATGGACTATATACGTCGTCTTCTTTTCGTGCAAAGAATTTAATAAACTATACATCATCCATTTTTCATGCAAAAAATTTTTTTATGAAAAAAATATAATGGACTATACATCGTCTTTTTTTCAATCGTCCGATTCATGTACAAATAATTAAATAGACTATACATCGTCTATTTTATATGCAAACAATTAAATGAACTGACTGTATATACAAAATTTAATGGACTATACATCGTCCATTTTTAAATTAAAAAAAAAAATTAAATTGACTATCATTCATCCATTTCGTATCTAAAAAATTAAATGGACTATATACGTCGTCTTCTTTTCGTGCAAAGAATTTAATAAACTATACATCATCCATTTTTCATGGAAAAAATTTTTTTATAAAAAAATATAATGGACTATACATCGTCTTTTTTTCAATTTTTTATGAAAAAATTTTATAGACTATAAATCGTCCGATTCATGTACAAATAATTAAATAGACTATACATCGTCTATTTCAGATGCACAAAATTAAATGGACTGACTATATATACAAAATTTAATGGACTATACATTGTCCATTTTTAAATAAAAAAAGAATTAAATTGACTATAATTCGTCCATTTCGTATCTAAAAAATTAAATGGACTATAAACGTCGTCTTCTTTTCGTGCAAAGAATTTAATAAACTATACATCATCCATTTTTCATGCAAACATTTTTTTTATGAAAAATATATAATGGACTATACATCGTCTTTTTTTCAATTTTTTATGGAAAAATTTTATCGACTATAAATCGTCCGATTCATGTTCAAATAATTAAATAGACTATACATCGTCTATTTCAGATGCACAAAATTAAATGGACTGACTATATATACAAAATTTAATAGACTATACATCGTCCATTTTTAAATAAAAAAAAATTAAATTGACTATAATTCGTCCATTTCGTATATAAAAAATTAAATGGACTATATACGTCGTCTTCTTTTCGTGCAATGAATTTAATAAACTATACATCATCCATTTTTCATGCAAAAAATTTTTTTATGAAAAAAATATAATGGACTATACATCGTCTTTTTTTCAATTTTTTATGGAAAAATTTTATCGACTATAAATCGTTCGATTCATGTACAAATAATTAAATAGACTATACATCGTCTATTTTATATGCAAACAATTAAATGGACTGACTGTATATACAAAATTTAATGGACTATACATCGTCCATTTTTAAATTAAAAAAAAAATTTAATTGACTATCATTCATCCATTTCGTATCTAAAAAATTAAATGGACTATATACGTCGTCTTCTTTTCGTGCAAAGAATTTAATAATCTATACATCATCCATTTTTCATGGAAAAAATTTTTTTATAAAAAAATATAATGGACTATACATCGTCTTTTTTCAATTTTTTATGGAAAAATTTTATCGACTATAAATCGTCCGATTCATGTACAAATAATTAAATAGACTATACATCGTCTATTTCAGATGCACAAAATTAAATGGACTGACTATATATACAAAATTTAATAGACTATACATCGTCCATTTTTAAATAAAAAAAAGAATTAAATTGACTATAATTCGTCCATTTCGTATCTAAAAAATTAAATGGACTATATACGTCGTCTTCTTTTCGTGCAAAGAATTTAATAAACTATACATCTTCCATTTTTCATGCAAAAAATTTTTTTATGAAAAAAATATATATACATCGTCTTTTTTTCAATTTTTTATGGAAAAATTTTATCGACTATACATCGTCCGATTCATGTACAAATAATTAAATAGACTATACATCGTCTATTTCAGATGCACAAAATTAAATGGACTGACTATATATACAAAATTTAATAGACTATACATCGTCCATTTTTAAATAAAAAAAAGAATTAAATTGACTATAATTCGTCCATTTCGTATCTCAAAAATTAAATGGACTATATACGTCGTCTTCTTTTCGTGCAAAGAATTTAATAAACTATACATCATCCATTTTTCATGCAAAAAAATTTTTTATGAAAAAAATATAATGGACTATACATCGTCTTTTTTTCAATTTTTTATGAAAAAATTTTATCGACTATAAATCGTCCGATTCATGTGCAAATAATTATATAGACTATATATCGTCTATTTTACATGCAAACAATTAAATGGACTGACTGTATATACAAAATTTAATGGACTATACATCGTCCATTTTTAAATTAAAAAAAATTAATTTGACTATCATTCATCCATTTCGTATCTAAAAAATTAAATGGACTATATACGTCGTCTTCTTTCGTGCAAAGAATTTAATAAACTATACATTATCCATTTTTCATGCAAAAAAATTTTTTATGAAAAAACTATAATGGACTATACATCGTCTTTTTTAAATTTTTTATGAAAAAATTTTATCGACTATAAATCGTCCGATTCATGTGCAAATAATTAAATAGACTATACATCGTCTATTTCAGATGCACAAAATTAAATGGACTGACTATATATACAAAATTTAATGGACTATACATCGTCCATTTTTAAATTAAAAAAAAAATTAAATTGACTATAATTCGTCCATTTCGTATCTCAAAAATTAAATGGACTATATACGTCGTCTTCTTTTCGTGCAAAGAATTTAATAAACTATACATCATCCATTTTTCATGCAAAAATTTTTTTTATGAAAAAATTTTATCGACTATAAATCATCCGATTCATGTGCAAATAATTATATAGACTATATATCATCTATTTTATATGCAACCAATTAAATGGACTGACTATATATACAAAATTTAATGGACTATACTTTGTCCATTTTTAAATTAAAAAAAAAATTAAATTGACTATAATTCGTCCATTTCGTATCTAAAAAATTAAATGGACAATATACGTCATCTTCTTTTCGTGCAAAGATATTAATAAACTATATATCATCTATTTTTCATGCAAAAAAATTTTTTATGAAAAAAATATAATGGACTATACATCGTCTTTTTTCAATTTTTTATGGACAAATTTTATCGACTATAAATCGTCCGATTCATGTACAAAAAATTAAATAGACTATACATCGTCTATTTCAGATGCACAAAATTAAATGGACTGACTATATATACAAAATTTAATAGACTATACATCGTCCATTTTTAAATAAAAAAAAGAATTAAATTGACTATAATTCGTCCATTTCGTATCTAAAAAATTAAATGGACTATATACGTCGTCTTCTTTTCGTGCAAAGAATTTAATAAACTATACATCATCCATTTTTCATGCAAAAAATTTTTTTATGAAAAAAATATAATGGACTATACATCGTCTTTTTTTCAATTTTTTATGAAAAAATTTTATCGACTATAAATCGTCCGATTCATGTGCAAATAATTAAATAGACTTTACATCGTCTATTTCAGATGCACAAAATTAAATGGACTTACTATATATACAAAATTTAATAGACTATACATCGTCCATTTTTAAATAAAAAAAAGAATTAAATTTACTATATTTCGTCCATTTCGTATCTAAAAAATTAAATGGACTATATACGTCGTCTTCTTTTCGTGCAAAGAATTTAATAAACTATACATCATCCATTTTTCATGCAAAAAATTTTTTTATGAAAAAAATATATATACATCGTCTTTTTTTCAATTTTTTATGGAAAAATTTTATCGACTATACATCGTCCGATTCATGTACATATAATTAAATAGACTATACATCGTCTATTTCAGATGCACAAAATTAAATGGACTGACTATATATACAAAATTTAATAGACTATACATCGTCCATTTTTAAATAAAAAAAAGAATTAAATTGACTATAATTCGTCCATTTCGTATCTAAAAAATTAAATGGACTATATACGTCGTCTTCTTTTCGTGCAAAGAATTTAATAAACTATACATCATCCATTTTTCATGCAAAAATGTTTTTTATGAAAAAAATATATATACATCGTCTTTTTTTCAATTTTTTATGGAAAAATTTTATCGACTATACATCGTCCGATTCATGTACAAATAATTAAATAGACTATACATCGTCTATTTCAGATGCACAAAATTAAATGGACTGACTATATATACAAAATTTAATGGACTATACATCGTCCATTTTTAAATTAAAAAAAAAACTTAAATTGACTATAATTCGTCCATTTCGTATCTAAAAAATTAAATGGACTATATACGTCGTCTTCTTTTCGTGCAAAGAATTTAATAAACTATACATTTTTCATGCAAAAAAATTTTTTATGAAAAAAATATAATGGACTATACATTGTCTTTTTTTCAATTTTTTATGAAAAAATTTTATCGACTATAAATCGTCCGATTCATGTGCAAATAATTAAATAGATTATACATCGTCTATTTCAGATGCACAAAATTAAATGGACTGACTATATATACAAAATTTAATGGACTATACATTGTCCATTTTTAAATTAAAAAAAAATATTAAATTGACTATCATTCATCCATTTCGTATCTAAAAAATTAAATGGACTATATACGTCGTCTTCTTTTCGTGCAAAGAATTTAATAAACTATACATCATCCATTTTTCATGGAAAAAATTTTTTTATGAATTTTTTCAATTTTTTATGAAAAAATTTTACCGACTATAAATCGTCCGATTCATGTGCAAATAATTAAATAGACTATACATCGTCTATTTCAGATGCACAAAATTAAATGGACTGATTATATATACAAAATTTAATGGACTATATATACATCGTCCATTTTTAAATTAAAAAAAAATTAAATTGACTATAATTCGTCCATTTCGTATCTACAAAATTAAATGGAATTTAATAAACTATACATCATCCATTTTTCATGCAAAAAAATTTTTTATGAAAAAAATATAATGGACTATACATCGTCTTTTTTCAATTTTTTATGAAAAAATTTTATCGACTATAAATCGTCCGATTCATGTGCAAATAATTAAATAGACTTTACATCGTCTATTTCAGATGCACAAAATTAAATGGACTTACTATATATACAAAATTTAATAGACTATACATCGTCCATTTTTAAATAAAAAAAAGAATTAAATTTACTATATTTCGTCCATTTCGTATCTAAAAAATTAAATGGACTATATACGTCGTCTTCTTTTCGTGCAAAGAATTTAATAAACTATACATCATCCATTTTTCATGCAAAAAATTTTTTTATGAAAAAAATATATATACATCGTCTTTTTTTCAATTTTTTATGGAAAAATTTTATCGACTATACATCGTCCGATTCATGTACATATAATTAAATAGACTATACATCGTCTATTTCAGATGCACAAAATTAAATGGACTGACTATATATACAAAATTTAATAGACTATACATCGTCCATTTTTAAATAAAAAAAAGAATTAAATTGACTATAATTCGTCCATTTCGTATCTAAAAAATTAAATGGACTATATACGTCGTCTTCTTTTCGTGCAAAGAATTTAATAAACTATACATCATCCATTTTTCATGCAAAAATGTTTTTTATGAAAAAAATATATATACATCGTCTTTTTTTCAATTTTTTATGGAAAAATTTTATCGACTATACATCGTCCGATTCATGTACAAATAATTAAATAGACTATACATCGTCTATTTCAGATGCACAAAATTAAATGGACTGACTATATATACAAAATTTAATGGACTATACATCGTCCATTTTTAAATTAAAAAAAAAACTTAAATTGACTATAATTCGTCCATTTCGTATCTAAAAAATTAAATGGACTATATACGTCGTCTTCTTTTCGTGCAAAGAATTTAATAAACTATACATTTTTCATGCAAAAAAATTTTTTATGAAAAAAATATAATGGACTATACATTGTCTTTTTTTCAATTTTTTATGAAAAAATTTTATCGACTATAAATCGTCCGATTCATGTGCAAATAATTAAATAGATTATACATCGTCTATTTCAGATGCACAAAATTAAATGGACTGACTATATATACAAAATTTAATGGACTATACATTGTCCATTTTTAAATTAAAAAAAAAATATTAAATTGACTATCATTCATCCATTTCGTATCTAAAAAATTAAATGGACTATATACGTCGTCTTCTTTTCGTGCAAAGAATTTAATAAACTATACATCATCCATTTTTCATGGAAAAAATTTTTTTATGAATTTTTTCAATTTTTTATGAAAAAATTTTACCGACTATAAATCGTCCGATTCATGTGCAAATAATTAAATAGACTATACATCGTCTATTTCAGATGCACAAAATTAAATGGACTGATTATATATACAAAATTTAATGGACTATATATACATCGTCCATTTTTAAATTAAAAAAAAATTAAATTGACTATAATTCGTCCATTTCGTATCTACAAAATTAAATGGAATTTAATAAACTATACATCATCCATTTTTCATGCAAAAAAATTTTTTATGAAAAAAATATAATGGACTATACATCGTCTTTTTTCAATTTTTTATGAAAAAATTTTATCGACTATAAATCGTCCGATTCATGTGCAAATAATTATATAGACTATATATCGTCTATTTTATATGCAAACAATTAAATGGACTGACTATATATACAAAATTTAATGGACTATACATCGTCCATTTTTAAATAAAAAAAAGAATTAAATTGACTATAATTCGTCCATTTCGTATCTAAAAAATTAAATGGACTATATACGTCGTCTTCTTTTCGTGCAAAGAATTTAATAAACTATACATCATCCATTTTTCATGCAAAAATTTTTTTTATGAAAAAAATATAATGGACTATACATCGTCTTTTTTTCAATTTTTTATGAAAAAATTTTATCGACTATAAGTCGTGCGATTCATGTGCAAATAATTATAGATGACTATATATCGTCTATTTTATATGCAAACAATTAAATGGACTGACTATATATACAAAATTTAATGGACTATACATTGTCCATTTTTAAATTAAAAAAAAATTAAATTGACTATAATTCGTCCATTTCGTATCTAAAAAATTAAATGGACTATATACGTCATCTTCTTTTCGTGCAAAGATTTTAATAAACTATACATCATCCATTTTTCACGCAAAAAATTTTTTTATGTATACATCGTCTTTTTTTCAATTTTTTATGAAAAAATTTTATCGACTATAAATCGTCCGATTCATGTACAAATAATTAAATAGACTATACATCGTATATTTCAGATGCACAAAATTAAATGGACTGACTATATATACAAAATTTAATAGACTATACATCGTCCATTTTTAAATAAAAACAAGAATTAAATTGACTATAATTCGTCCATTTCGTATCTAAAAAATTAAATGGACTATATACGTCGTCTTCTTTTCGTGCAAAGAATTTAATAAACTATACATCATCCATTTTTCATGCAAAAAATTTTTTTATGAAAAAAATATAATGGACTATACATCGTCTTTTTTCAATTTTTTATGAAAAAATTTTATCGACTATAAATCGTCCGATTCATGTGCAAATAATTAAATAAACTATACATCGTCTATTTCAGATGCACAAAATTAAATGGACTGACTATATATACAAAATTTAATGGACTATACATCGTCCATTTTTAAATTAAAAAAAAAATTAAATTGACTATAATTCGTTCATTTCGACAATTAAATGGACTGACTATATATACAAAATTTAATGGACTATACATCGTCCATTTTTAAATTAAAAAAAAAATTAAATTGACTATCATTCATCCATTTCGTATCTAAAAAATTAAATGGACTATATACATCGTCTTCTTTTCGTGCAAAGAATTTAATAAACTATACATCATCCATTTTTCATGCAAAAAATTTTTTTATGAAAAAAATATAATGGACTATACATCGTCTTTTTTTCAATTTTTTATGAAAAAATTTTATCGACTATAAATCATCCGATTCATGTGCAAATAATTATATAGACTATATATCGTCTATTTTATATGCAAACAATTAAATGGACTGACTATATATACAAAATTTAATGGACTATACATTGTCCATTTTTAAATAAAAAAAAATTAAATTGACTATAATTCGTCCATTTCGTATCTAAAAAATTAAATGGACTATATACGTCATCTTCTTTTCGTGCAAAGATTTTAATAAACTATACATCATCCATTTTTCATGCAAAAAAATTTTTTATCGTCTTTTTTCAATTTTTTATGAAAAAATTTTATCGACTATAAATCGTCCGATTTATGTGCAAATAATTATATAGACTATATATCGTCTATTTTATATGCAAACAATTAAATGGACTGACTATATATACAAAATTTAATGTACTATACATCGTCCATTTTTAAATAAAAAAAAAATTAAATTGACTATCATTCATCCATTTCGTATCTAAAAAATTAAATGGACTATATACGTCGTCTTCTTTTCGTGCAAAGAATTTAATAAACTGTACATCATCCATTTTTCATGCAAAAATTTTTTTTATGAAAAATATATAATGGTATACATCGTCTTTTTTTCAATTTTTTATGAAAAAATTTTATCGAGTATAAATCGTCCGATTAATGTGCAAATAATTAAATAGACTATACATCGTCTATTTCAGATGCACAAAATTAAATGGACTGACTATATATACAAAATTTAATGGACTATACATCGTCCATTTTTAAATAAAAAAAGAATTAAATTGACTATAATTCGTCCATTTCGTATCTAAACAATTAAATGGACTATATACGTCATCTTCTTTTCGTGCAAAGATTTTAATAAACTATACATCATCCATTTTTCATGCAAAAAAATTTTTTATGAAACAAATATAATGGACTATACATCGTCTTTTTTTCAATTTTTTATGAAAAAATTTTATCGACTATAAATCGTCGGATTCATGTGCAAATAATTAAATAGACTATACATCGTCTATTAAAGATGCACAAAATTAAATGGACTTACTATATATACAAAATTTAATAGACTATACATCGTCCATTTTTAAATTTAAAAAAAAATTAAATTGACTATAATTCGTTCATTTCGTATCTAAAAAATTAAATAGACTATATACGTCGTTTTGTTTTCGTGCAAAGAATTTAATAAACTATACATCATCCATTTTTCATGCAAAAAATTTTTTTATGAAAAAAATATAATGGACTATACATCGTCTTTTTTTCAATTTTTTATGAAAAAATTTTATCGACTATAAATTGTCCGATTCATGTGTAAATAATTAAATAGACTATACATCGTCTATTTCAGATGCACAAAATTAAATGGACTGACTATATATACAAAATTTAATGGACTATACATCGTCCATTTTTATATTAAAAAAAAATTAAATTGACTATAATTCGTCCATTTCGTATCTAAAAAATTAAATGGACTATATACGTCGTCTTCTTTTCGTGCAATGAAATTAATAAACTATACATCATCCATTTTTCATGCAAAAATTTTTTTTATGAAAAAAATATAACGGACTATACATCGACTTTTTTTCAATTTTTTATGGAACAATTTTATCGACTATAAATCGTCCGATTCATGTACAAATAATTATATAGACTATATATCGTCTATTTTATATGAAACCAATTAAATGGACTGACTATATATACAAAATTTAATGGACTATACATCGTCCATTTTTAAATTAAAAAAAAATAATTAAATTGACTATAATTCGTCCATTTCGTATCTAAAAAATTAAATGGACTATATACGTCGTCTTCTTTTCGTGCAAAGAATTTAATAAACTATACATCATCCATTTTTCATGCAAAAAATTTTTTTATGAAAAAAATATAATGGACTATACATCGACTTTTTTTCAATTTTTTATGGAACAATTTTATCGACTATAAATCGTCCGATTCATGTACAAATAATTAAATTGACTATACATCGTCTATTTCAGATGCACAAAATTAAATGGACTGACTATATATACAAAATTTAATGGACTATACATCGTCCATTTTTAAATTAAAAAAAAAATTAAATTGACTATAATTCGTCCATTTCGTATCTAAAAAATTAAATGGACTATATACGTCGTCTTCTTTTCGTGTTTTTTTATGAAAAAAATATAATGGACTATATATACATCATCCATTTTTCATGCAAAAAAATTTTTTATGAACAAAATATAATGGACTATACATCGTCTTTTTTTCAATTTTTTATGAAAAAATTTTATCGACTATAAATCGTCCGATTCATGTGCAAATAATTAAATAGACTATACATCGTCTATTTCAGATGCACAAAATTAAATGGACTGACTATATATACAAAATTTAATGGACTATACATCGTCCATTTTTAAATTAAAAAAAAAATTAAATTTACTATAATTCGTCCATTTCGTATCTAAAAAATTAAATGGACTATATACGTCGTCTTCTTTTCGTGCAAAGAATTTAATAAACTATACATCATCCATTTTTCATGCAAAAAAATTTTTTATGAAAAAAATATAATGGACTATACATCGTCTTTTTTCAATTTTTTATGAAAAAATTTTATCGACCATAAATCGTCCGATTCATGTGCAAATAATTAAATAGACTATATATCGTCTATTTTATATGCAAACAATTAAATGGACTGACTATATATACAAAATTTAATAGACTATACATCGTCCATTTTTAAATAAAAAAAAGAATTAAATTGACTATAATTCGTCCATTTCGTATCTAAAAAATTAAATGGACTATATACGTCATCTTCTTTTCGTGCAAAGATTTTAATAAACTATACATCATCCATTTTTCATGCAAAAAATTTTTTTATGAAAAAAATATAATGGACTACATCGTCTTTTTTCAATTTTTTATGAAAAAATTTTATCGACTATAAATTGTCCGATTCATGTGCAAATAATTAAATAGATTATACATCGTCTATTTCAGATGCACAAAATTAAATGGACTGACTATATATACAAAATTTGATGGACTATACATCGTCCATTTTTAAATTAAGAAAAAAATTAAATTGACTATAATTCGTCCATTTCGTATCTAAAAAATTAAATGGACTATATACGTCGTCTTCTTTTCGTGCAAAGAATTTAATAAACTATACATCATCCATTTTTCATGCAAAAAAATTTTTTATGAAAAAAATATAATGGACTATACATCGTCTTTTTTTCAATTTTTTATGAAAAAATTTTATCGACTATAAATCGTCCGATTCATGTGCAAATAATTATATAGACTATATATCGTCTATTTTACATGCAAACAATTAAATGGACTGACTGTATATAAAAAATTTAATGGACTATACATCGTCCATTTTTAAATTAAAAAAAATTAATTTGACTATCATTCATCCATTTCGTATCTAAAAAATTAAATGGACTATATACGTCGTCTTCTTTCGTGCAAAGAATTTAATAAACTATACATTATCCATTTTTCATGCAAAAAATTTTTTTATGAAAAAAATATAATGGACTATACATCGTCTTTTTTTCAAATTTTTATGGAAAAATTTTATCGACTATAAATCGTCCGATTCATGTACAAATAATTAAATAGACTATACATCGTCTATTTCAGATGCACAAAATTAAATGGACTGACTATATATACAAAATTTAATAGACTATACATCGTCCATTTTGAAATAAAAAAAGAATTAAATTGACTATAATTCGTCCATTTCGTATCTAAAAAATTAAATGGACTATATACTTCGTCTTCTTTTCGTGCAAAGAATTTAATAAACTATACATCATCCATTTTTCATGCAAAAAAATTTTTTATGAAACAAATATAATGGACTATACATCGTCTTTTTTTAAATTTTTTATGAAAAAATTTTATCGACTATAAATCGTCCGATTCATGTGCAAATAATTAAATAGACTATACATCGTCTATTAAAGATGCACAAAATTAAATGGACTTACTATATATACAAAATTTAATAGACTATACATCGTCCATTTTTAAATTTAAAAAAAAAATTAAATTGACTATAATTCGTTCATTTCGTATCTAAAAAATTAAATAGACTATATACGTCGTTTTGTTTTCGTGCAAAGAATTTAATAAACTATACATCATCCATTTTTCATGCAAAAAATTTTTTTATGAAAAAAATATAATGGACTATACATCGTCTTTTTTTAAATTTTTTATGAAAAAATTTTATCGACTATAAATCGTCCGATTCATGTGCAAATAATTAAATAGACTATACATCGTCTATTTCAGATGCACAAAATTAAATGGACTGACTATATATACAAAATTTAATGGACTATACATCGTCCATTTTTATATTAAAAAAAAATTAAATTGACTATAATTCGTCCATTTCGTATCTAAAAAATTAAATGGACTATATACGTCGTCTTCTTTTCGTGCAATGAATTTAATAAACTATACATCATCCATTTTTCATGCAAAAATTTTTTTTATGAAAAAAATATAATGGACTATATACATCGTCTTTTTTTCAATTTTTTATGAAAAAATTTTATCGACTATAAATCGTCCGATTTATGTGCAAATAATTATATAGACTATATATCGTCTATTTTATGTGAAACCAATTAAATGGACTGACTATATATACAAAATTTAATGGACTATACATCGTCCATTTTTAAATTAAAAAAAAAAAAATAAATTGACTATAATTCGTCCATTTCGTATCTAAAAAATTCAATGGACTATATACGTCGTCTTCTTTTCGTGCAAAGAATTTAATAAACTATACATCATCCATTTTTCATGCAAAAAATTTTTTTATGAAAAAAATATAATGGACTATACATCGTCTTTTTTTCAATTTTTTATGGAACAATTTTATCGACTATAAATCGTCCGATTCATGTGCAAATAATTAAATAGACTATATATCGTCTATTTTATATGCAAACAATTAAATGGACTGACTATATATACAAAATTTAATAGACTATACATCGTCCATTTTTAAATAAAAAAAAGAATTAAATTGACTATAATTCGTCCATTTCGTATCTAAAAAATTAAATGGACTATATACGTCAACTTCTTTTCGTGCAAAGATTTTAATAAACTATACATCATCCATTTTTCATGCAAAAAATTTTTTTATGAAAAAAATATAATGGACTACATCGTCTTTTTTAAATTTTTTATGAAAAAATTTTATCGACTATAAATCGTCCGATTCATGTGCAAATAATTATATAGACTATATATCGTCTATTTTATATGCAAACAATTAAATGGACTGACTATATATACAAAATTTAATAGACTATACATCGTCCATTTTTAAATAAAAAAAAGAATTAAATTGACTATAATTCGTCCATTTCGTATCTAAAAAATTAAATGGACTATATACGTCATCTTCTTTTCGTGCAAAGATTTTAATAAACTATACATCATCCATTTTTCATGCAAAAAATTTTTTTATGAAAAAAATATAATGGACTATACATCGTCTTTTTTCAATTTTTTATGAAAAAATTTTATCGACTATAAATCGTCCGATTCATGTGCAAATTATTAAATAGATTATACATCGTCTATTTCAGATGCACAAAATTAAATGGACTGACTATATATACAAAATTTAATGGACTATACATCGTCCATTTTTAAATAAAAAAAAAAATTAAATTGACTATAATTCGTCCATTTCGTATCTAAAAAATTAAATGGACTATATACGTCGTCTTCTTTTCGTGCAAAGAATTTAATAAACTATACATCATCCATTTTTCATGCAAAAAAATTTCTTATGAAAAAAATATTATGGACTATACATCGTCTTTTTTAAATTTTTTATGAAAAAATTTTATCGACTACAAATCGTCCGATTCATGTGCAAATAATTATATAGACTATATATCGTCTATTTTATATGCAAACAATTAAATGGACTGACTATATATACAAAATTTAATGGACTATACATCGTCCATTTTTAAATAAAAAAAAATTAAATTGACTATAATTCGTCCATTTCGTATCTAAAAAATTAAATGGACTATATACGTCGTCTTCTTTTTGTGCAAAGAATTTAATAAACTATACATCATCCATTTTTCATGCAAAAAATTTTTTTATGAAAAAAATATAATGGACTATACATCGTCTTTTTTTAAATTTTTTATGAAAAAATTTTATCGACTATAAATCGTCCGATTCATGTGCAAAAAATTATATAGACTATACATCGTCTATTTAAGATGCACAAAATTAAATGGACTGACTATATATACAAAATTTAATAGACTATACATCGTCCATTTTTAAATTAAAAAAAAAAATTTAATTGACTATAATTCGTCCATATCGTATCTAAAAAATTAAATGGACTATATACGTCATCTTCTTTTCGTGCAAAGATTTTAATAAACTTTACATCATCCATTTTTCATGCAAGGAAATTTTTTATGAAAAAAATATAATGGACTATACATCGTCTTTTTTTCAATTTTTTATGAAAAAATTTTATCGACTATAAATCGTCCGATTCATGTGCAAATAATTAAATAGACTATACATCGTCTATTTCAGATGCACAAAATTAAATGGACTGACTATATATACAAAATTTAATAGACTATACATCGTCCATTTTTAAATAAAAAAAATTAAATTGACTATAATTCGTCTATTTCGTATCTAAAAAATTAAATGGATTATATACGTCATCTTCTTTTCGTGCAAAGATTTTAATAAACTATACATCATCCATTTTTCATGCAAAAAAATTTTTTATGAAAAAAATATAATGGACTATACGTCGTCTTTTTTTCAATTTTTTATGGAAAAATTTTATCGACTATAAATCGTCCGATTCATGTACAAATAATTAAATAGACTATACATCGTCTATTTCAGATGCACAAACTTAAATGGACTGACTATATATACAAAATTTAATGGACTATATATCGTCCATTTTTAAATTAAAAAAAAAATTAAATTGACTATAATTCGTCCATTTCGTATCTAAAAAATTAAATGGACTATATACGTCGTCTTCTTTTCGTGCAAAGAATTTAATAAACTATACATCATCCATTTTTCATGCAAAAAAATTTTTTATGAAAAAAATATAATGGACTATAATACATCGTCTTTTTTCAATTTTTTATGAAAAAATTTTATCGACTATAAATCGTCCGATTCATGTGCAAATAATTAAATATACTATACATCGCCTATTTTATATGCAAACAATTAAATGGACTGACTATATATACAAAATTTAATGGACTATACATTGTCCATTTTTAAATTAAATTGACTATAATTCGTCCATTTCGTATCTAAAAAATTAAATGGACTATATACGTCATCTTCTTTTCGTGCAAAGATTTTAATAAACTATACATCATCCATTTTTCATGCAAAAAAATTTTTTATGAAACAAATATAATGGACTATACATCGTCTTTTTTTAAATTTTTTATGAAAAAATTTTATCGACTATAAATCGTCCGATTCATGTGCAAATAATTATATAGACTATATATCGTCTATTTTACATGCAAACAATTAAATGGACTGACTGTATATAAAAAATTTAATGGACTATACATCGTCCATTTTTAAATTAAAAAAAATTAATTTGACTATCATTCATCCATTTCGTATCTAAAAAATTAAATGGACTATATACGTCGTCTTCTTTCGTGCAAAGAATTTAATAAACTATACATTATCCATTTTTCATGCAAAAAATTTTTTTATGAAAAAAATATAATGGACTATACATCGTCTTTTTTTCAAATTTTTATGGAAAAATTTTATCGACTATAAATCGTCCGATTCATGTACAAATAATTAAATAGACTATACATCGTCTATTTCAGATGCACAAAATTAAATGGACTGACTATATATACAAAATTTAATAGACTATACATCGTCCATTTTGAAATAAAAAAAGAATTAAATTGACTATAATTCGTCCATTTCGTATCTAAAAAATTAAATGGACTATATACTTCGTCTTCTTTTCGTGCAAAGAATTTAATAAACTATACATCATCCATTTTTCATGCAAAAAAATTTTTTATGAAACAAATATAATGGACTATACATCGTCTTTTTTTAAATTTTTTATGAAAAAATTTTATCGACTATAAATCGTCCGATTCATGTGCAAATAATTAAATAGACTATACATCGTCTATTAAAGATGCACAAAATTAAATGGACTTACTATATATACAAAATTTAATAGACTATACATCGTCCATTTTTAAATTTAAAAAAAAAATTAAATTGACTATAATTCGTTCATTTCGTATCTAAAAAATTAAATAGACTATATACGTCGTTTTGTTTTCGTGCAAAGAATTTAATAAACTATACATCATCCATTTTTCATGCAAAAAATTTTTTTATGAAAAAAATATAATGGACTATACATCGTCTTTTTTTAAATTTTTTATGAAAAAATTTTATCGACTATAAATCGTCCGATTCATGTGCAAATAATTAAATAGACTATACATCGTCTATTTCAGATGCACAAAATTAAATGGACTGACTATATATACAAAATTTAATGGACTATACATCGTCCATTTTTATATTAAAAAAAAATTAAATTGACTATAATTCGTCCATTTCGTATCTAAAAAATTAAATGGACTATATACGTCGTCTTCTTTTCGTGCAATGAATTTAATAAACTATACATCATCCATTTTTCATGCAAAAATTTTTTTTATGAAAAAAATATAATGGACTATATACATCGTCTTTTTTTCAATTTTTTATGAAAAAATTTTATCGACTATAAATCGTCCGATTTATGTGCAAATAATTATATAGACTATATATCGTCTATTTTATGTGAAACCAATTAAATGGACTGACTATATATACAAAATTTAATGGACTATACATCGTCCATTTTTAAATTAAAAAAAAAAAAATAAATTGACTATAATTCGTCCATTTCGTATCTAAAAAATTCAATGGACTATATACGTCGTCTTCTTTTCGTGCAAAGAATTTAATAAACTATACATCATCCATTTTTCATGCAAAAAATTTTTTTATGAAAAAAATATAATGGACTATACATCGTCTTTTTTTCAATTTTTTATGGAACAATTTTATCGACTATAAATCGTCCGATTCATGTGCAAATAATTAAATAGACTATATATCGTCTATTTTATATGCAAACAATTAAATGGACTGACTATATATACAAAATTTAATAGACTATACATCGTCCATTTTTAAATAAAAAAAAGAATTAAATTGACTATAATTCGTCCATTTCGTATCTAAAAAATTAAATGGACTATATACGTCAACTTCTTTTCGTGCAAAGATTTTAATAAACTATACATCATCCATTTTTCATGCAAAAAATTTTTTTATGAAAAAAATATAATGGACTACATCGTCTTTTTTAAATTTTTTATGAAAAAATTTTATCGACTATAAATCGTCCGATTCATGTGCAAATAATTATATAGACTATATATCGTCTATTTTATATGCAAACAATTAAATGGACTGACTATATATACAAAATTTAATAGACTATACATCGTCCATTTTTAAATAAAAAAAAGAATTAAATTGACTATAATTCGTCCATTTCGTATCTAAAAAATTAAATGGACTATATACGTCATCTTCTTTTCGTGCAAAGATTTTAATAAACTATACATCATCCATTTTTCATGCAAAAAATTTTTTTATGAAAAAAATATAATGGACTATACATCGTCTTTTTTTAAATTTTTTATGAAAAAATTTTATCGACTATAAATCGTCCGATTCATGTGCAAAAAATTATATAGACTATACATCGTCTATTTAAGATGCACAAAATTAAATGGACTGACTATATATACAAAATTTAATAGACTATACATCGTCCATTTTTAAATTAAAAAAAAAAATTTAATTGACTATAATTCGTCCATATCGTATCTAAAAAATTAAATGGACTATATACGTCATCTTCTTTTCGTGCAAAGATTTTAATAAACTTTACATCATCCATTTTTCATGCAAGGAAATTTTTTATGAAAAAAATATAATGGACTATACATCGTCTTTTTTTCAATTTTTTATGAAAAAATTTTATCGACTATAAATCGTCCGATTCATGTGCAAATAATTAAATAGACTATACATCGTCTATTTCAGATGCACAAAATTAAATGGACTGACTATATATACAAAATTTAATAGACTATACATCGTCCATTTTTAAATAAAAAAAATTAAATTGACTATAATTCGTCTATTTCGTATCTAAAAAATTAAATGGATTATATACGTCATCTTCTTTTCGTGCAAAGATTTTAATAAACTATACATCATCCATTTTTCATGCAAAAAAATTTTTTATGAAAAAAATATAATGGACTATACGTCGTCTTTTTTTCAATTTTTTATGGAAAAATTTTATCGACTATAAATCGTCCGATTCATGTACAAATAATTAAATAGACTATACATCGTCTATTTCAGATGCACAAACTTAAATGGACTGACTATATATACAAAATTTAATGGACTATATATCGTCCATTTTTAAATTAAAAAAAAAATTAAATTGACTATAATTCGTCCATTTCGTATCTAAAAAATTAAATGGACTATATACGTCGTCTTCTTTTCGTGCAAAGAATTTAATAAACTATACATCATCCATTTTTCATGCAAAAAAATTTTTTATGAAAAAAATATAATGGACTATAATACATCGTCTTTTTTCAATTTTTTATGAAAAAATTTTATCGACTATAAATCGTCCGATTCATGTGCAAATAATTAAATATACTATACATCGCCTATTTTATATGCAAACAATTAAATGGACTGACTATATATACAAAATTTAATGGACTATACATTGTCCATTTTTAAATTAAATTGACTATAATTCGTCCATTTCGTATCTAAAAAATTAAATGGACTATATACGTCATCTTCTTTTCGTGCAAAGATTTTAATAAACTATACATCATCCATTTTTCATGCAAAAAAATTTTTTATGTCAAAAATATAATGGACTATACATCGTCTTTTTTCAATTTTTTTTATGAAAAAATTTTATCGACTATAAATCGTCCGATTCATGTGCAAATAATTATATAGACTATATATCGTCTATTTTATATGCAAACAATTAAATGGACTGACTATATATACAAAATTTAATGGACTTTATATCGTCCATTTTTAAATAAAAAAAAAATTAAATTGACTATCATTCATCCATTTCGTATCTAAAATATTAAATGGACTATATACGTCGTCTTGTTTTCAAGCAAAGAATTTAATAAACTATACATCATCCATTTTTCATGCAAAATTTTTTTTTATGAAAAAAATATAATGGACTATACATCGTCTTTTTTTAAATTTTTTATGAAAAAATTTTATCGACTATAAATCGTCCGATTCATGTGCAAATAATTAAATATACTATACATCGTCTATTTCAGATGCACAAAATTAAATGGACTGACTATATATACAAAATTTAATGGACTATACATCGTCCATTTTTAAATAAAAAAAAATTAAATTGACTATAATTCGTCCATTTCGTATCTAAAAAATTAAATGGACTATATACGTCGTCTTCTTTTCGTGCAAAGAATTTAATAAACTATACATCATCCATTTTTCATGCAAAAATTTTTTTTATGAAAAATATATAATGGTATACATCGTCTTTTTTTCAATTTTTTATGAAAAAATTTTATCGACTATAAATCGTCCGATTAATGTGCAAATAATTAAATAGACTATACATCGTCTATTTCAGATGCACAAAATTAAATGGACTGACTATATATACAAAATTTAATGGACTATACATCGTCCATTTTTAAATAAAAAAAGAATTAAATTGACTATAATTCGTCCATTTCGTATCTAAAAAATTAAATGGACTATATACGTCGTCTTCTTTTCGTGCAAAGAATTTAATAAACTATACATCATCCATTTTTCACGCAAAAAAATTTTTTATGAAAAAAATATAATGGACTATACATCGTCTTTTTTTCAGTTTTTTATGAAAAAGTTTTATCGACTATAAATCGTCCGATTCATGTGCAAATAATTAAATATACTATACATCGTCTATTTCAGATGCACAAAATTAAATGGACTGACTATATATACAAAATTTAATGGACTATACGTCGTCCATTTTTAAATTAAAAAAAAATTAAATTGACTATAATTCGTCCATTTCGTATCTTAAAAATTAAATGGACTATATACGTCGTCTTCTTTTCGTGCAAAGAATTTAATAAACTATACATCATTTATTTTTCATGCAAAAATTTTTTTTATGAAAAATATATAATGGTATACGTCGTCTTTTTTTCAATTTTTTATGAAAAAATTTTATCGACTATAAATCGCCCGATTCATGTGCAAATAATTATATAGACTATATATCGTCTATTTTATATGCAAACAATTAAATGGACTGACTATATATACAAAATTTAATGGACTATACATCGTCCATTTTTAAATAAAAAAAAAAATTAAATTGACTATAATTCGTCCATTTCGTATCTAAAAAATTAAATGGACTATATACGTCGTCTTATTTTTGTGCAAAGAATTTAATAAACTATACATCATCCATTTTTCATGCAAAAATTTTTTTTATGAAAAATATATAATGGACTATACATCGTCTTTTTTTCAATTTTTTATGAAAAAATTTTATCGACTATAAATCGTCCGATTCATGTGCAAATAATTAAATAGACTATACATCGTCTATTTCAGATGCACAAAATTAAATGGACTGACTATATATACAAAATTTAATGGACTATACATCGTCCATTTTTAAATTAAAAAAAAATTAAATTGACTATAATTCGTCCATTTCGTATCTAAAAAATTAAATGGACTATATATGTACGTCGTCTTCTTTTCGTGCAAAGAATTTAATAAACTATACATCATCCATTTTTCATGCAAAAATTTTTTTTATGAAAAAAATATAATGGACTATACATCTTTTTTTTCAATTTTTTATGAAAAAATTTTATTGACTATAAATCATCCGATTCATGTGCAAATAATTAAATAGACTATACATCGTCTATTTAAGATGCACAAAATTAAATGGACTTACTATATATACAAAATTTAATAGACTATACATCGTCGATTTTTAAATTTAAAAAAAAAATTAAATTGACTATAATTCTTCCATTTCGTATCTAAAAAATTAAATGGACTATATACGTCGTCTTCTTTTCGTGCAAAGAATTTAATAAACTATACATCATCCATTTTTCATGCAAAAATTTTTTTTTGAAAAAAATATAATGGACTATACATCGTCTTTTTTTCAATTTTTTATGAAAAAATTTTATCGACTATAAATCGTCCGATTCATGTGCAAATAATTATATAGACTATACATCGTCTATTTAAGATGCACAAAATTAAATGGACTGACTATATATACAAAATTTAATGGACTATACATTGTCCATTTTTAAATTAAAAAAAAAATTAAATTGACTATAATTCGTCCATTTCGTATCTAAAAAATTAAATGGACTATATACGTCATCTTCTTTTCGTGCAAAGATTTTAATAAACTATACATCATCCATTTTTCATGCAAAAAATTTTTTTATGAAAAAAATTTAATAAACTATATATACATCGTCTTTTTTTCAATTTTTTATGAAAAAATTTTATCGACTATAAATCGTCCGATTCATGTGCAAATAATTAAATAGACTATACATCGTCTATTTCAGATGCACAAAATTAAATGGTCTTACTATATATACAAAATTTAATAGACTATACATCGTCGATTTTTAAATTTAAAAAAAAAATTAAATTGACTATAATTCGTCCATTTCGTATCTAAAAAATTAAATGGACTATATACGTCGTCTTGTTTTCGTGCAAAGAATTTAATAAACTATACATCATCCATTTTTCATGCAAAAATTTTTTTTATGAAAAAAATATAATGGACTATATATACATCGTCTTTTTTTAAATTTTTTATGAAAAAGTTTTATCGACTATAAATCGTCCGATTCATATGCAAATAATTAAATATACTATACATCGTCTATTTCAGATGCACCAAATTAAATGGACTGACTATATATACAAAATTTAATGGACTATACATCGTCCATTTTTAAATAAAAAAAAAAAATTAAATTGACTATAATTCGTCTATTTCGTATCTAAAAAATTAAATGGATTATATACGTCATCTTCTTTTCGTGCAAAGATTTTAATAAACTATACATCATCCATTTTTCATGCAAAAAAATTTTTTATGAAAAAAATATAATGGACATCGTCTTTTTTTAAATTTTTTATGGAAAAATTTTATCGACTATAAATCGTCCGATTCATCTACAAATAATTAAATATACTATACATCGTCTATTTCAGATGCACAAAATTAAATGGACTGACTATATATACAAAATTTAATGGACTATACATTGTCCATTTTTAAATTAAAAAAAAAATTAATTGACTATAATTCGTCCACTTCGTATCTAAAAAATTAAATGGACTATATACGTCATCTTCTTTTCGTGCAAAGATTTTAATAAACTATACATCATCCATTTTTCATGCAAAAAAATTTTTTATGAAAAAAATATAATGGACTATACATCGTCTTTTTTTCAATTTTGTATGAAAAAATTTTATCGACTATAAATCGTCCGATTCATGTGTAAATAATTAAATATACTATACATCGTCTATTTCAGATGCACAAAATTAAATGGACTGACTATATATACAAAATTTAATGGACTATACATCGTCCATTTTTAAATTTAAAAAAAAATTAATTGACTATAATTCGTCCATTTCGTATCTAAAAAATTAAATAGACTATATACGTCGTCTTCTTTTCGTGCAAGGAATTTAATAAACTATACATCATCCATTTTTCATGCACAAAATTTTTTTATGAAAAAAATATAATGGACTAAACATCGTCTTTTTTTAAATTTTTTATGAAAAAATTTTATCGACTATATATCGTCCGATTCGTGTGCAAATAATTATATAGACTATACATCGTCTATTTTAGATGCAAAAAATTAAATAGACTGACTATATATACAAAATTTAATGGACTATACATCGTCCATTTTAAAATTTAAAAAAAAAATTAATTGACTATAATTCGTCCATTTCGTATCTAAAAAATTAAATGGACTATATACGTCGTCTTCTTTTCGTGCAAAGAATTTAATAAACTATACATCATCCATTTTTCATGCAAAAAATTATTTTATCGTCTTTTTTTCAATTTTTTATGAAAAAATTGTATCGACTATAAATCGTCCGATTCATGTGCAAATAATTATATAGACTATACATCGTCTATTTTAGATGCAAAAACTTAAATAGACTGACTATATATACAAAATTTAATGGACTATACATCGTCCATTTTTAAATTAAAAAAAAAATTAAATTGACTATAATTCGTCCATTTCGTATCTAAAAAATTAAATAGACTATATACGCCGTCTTCTTTTCGTGCAAGGAATTTAATAAAATATACATCATCCATTTTTCATGCACAAAACTTTTTTATGAAAAAAAAATATAATGGACTATACATCGTCTTTTTTTAAATTTTTTATGAAAAAATTTTATCGACTATAAATCGTCCGATTCGTGTGCAAATAATTATATAGACTATACATCGTCTATTTTAGATGCACAAACTTAAATAGACTGACTATATATACAAAATTTAATGGACTATACATCGTCCTTTTTTAAATTTAAAAAAAAAAATTAATTGACTATAATTCGTCCATTTCGTATCTAAAAAATTAAATGGACTATATACGTCGTCTTCTTTTCGTGCAAAGAATTTAATAAACTATACATCATCCATTTTTCATGAAAAAAATTTTTTTATCGTCTTTATTTCAATTTTTTATGAAAAAATTGTATCGACTATAAATCGTCCGATTCATGTACAAATAATTATATAGACTATACATCGTCTATTTTAGATGCAAAAACTTAAATAGACTGACTATATATACAAAATTTAATGGACTATACATCGTCCATTTTTAAATTAAAAAAAAAATTAATTGACTATAATTCGTCCATTTCGTATCTAAAAAATTAAATAGACTATATACGTCGTCTTCTTTTCGTGCAAAGAATTTAATAAACTATACATCATCCATTTTTCATGCACAAAATTTTTTTATGAAAAAAATATAATGGACATACATCGTCTTTTTTTCAATTTTTTATGAAAAATTTTTATCGACTATAAATCGTCCGATTCGTGTGAAAATAATTATATAGACTATACATCGTCTATTTTAGATGCAAAAAATTAATTAGACTGACTATATATACAAAATTTAATGGACTATACATCGTCCATTTTTAAATTAAAAAAAAATTAATTGACTATAATTCGTCCATTTCGTATCTAAAAAATTAAATGGACTATATACGTCGTCTTCTTTTCGTGCAAAGAATTTAATAAACTATACATCATCCATTTTTCATGCAAAAAAATTTTTTATGAAAAAAATATAATGGACTATACATCATCTTTTTTTCAATTTTTTATGAAAAAATTTAATCGACTATAAAACATCCGATTCATGTGCAAATATATAAATAGACTATACATCGTCTATTTCAGATGCACAAAATTAAATAGACTGACTATATATACAAAATTTAATGGACTATACATCATCCATTTTTCATGCAAAAAATTTTTTTATGAAAAAAATATAATGGACTATATATACATCGTCTTTTTTCAATTTCTTATGAAAAAATTTAATCGACTATAAATCGTCCGATTCATGTGCAAATAATTATATAGACTATACATCGTCTATTTTAGATGCAAAAACTTAAATAGACTGACTATATATACAAAATTTAATGGACTATATATACATCGTCCATTTTTAAATTTAAAAAAAAATTAATTGACTATAATTCGTCCATTTCGTATCTAAAAAATTAAATGGACAATATACGTCGTCTTCTTTTCGTGCAAAGAATTTAATAAACTATACATCATCCATTTTTCATGCAAAAAATTTTTTATGAAAAAAATATAATGGACTATACATCGTCTTTTTTTCAATTTTGTATGAAAAAATTTTATCGACTATAAAACATCCGATTCATGTGCAAATAATTAAATAGACTATACATCGTCTATTTCAGATGCACAAAACTAAATGGACTGACTATATATACAAAATTTAATAGACTATACATCGTCCATTTTTAAATTTAAAAAAAAATTAAATTGACTATAATTCGTCCATTTCGTATCTAAAAAATTAAATGGACTATATACGTCGTCTTCTTTTCATGCAAAGAATTTAATAAACTATACATCGTCTTTTTTTCAATTCTTTATGAAAAAATTTTATCGACTATAAATCGTCCGATTCGTGTGCAAATAATTATATAGGCTATACATCGTCTATTTTAGATGCAAAAAATTAAATAGACTGACTATATATACAAAATTTAATGGACTATACATCGTCCATTTTTAAATTAAAAAAAAAATTAATTGACTATAATTCGTCCATTTCGTATCTAAAAAATTAAATGGACTATATACGTCGTCTTCTTTTCATGCAAAGAATTTAATAAACTATACATCATCCATTTTTCATGCAAAAAATTTTTTTATGAAAAAAATATAATGGACTATACATCGTCTTTTTTTTCAATTTTTTATGAAAAAATTTTATCGACTATAAATCGTCCGATTCATGTGCAAAAAATTATATAGACTATACATCGTCTATTTAAGATGCAAAAAATTAAATGGACTGACTATATATACAAAATTTAATGGACTATACATCGTCCATTTTTAAATTTAAAAAAAAAAATTAATTGACTAGAATTCGTCCATTTCGTATCTAAAAAATTAAATGGACTATATACGTCGTCTTCTTTTCGTGCAAAGAATTTAGTAAACTATACATCATCCATTTTTCATGCAAAAAAATTTTTTATGAAAAAAATATAATGGACTATACATCGTCTTTTTTTCAATTTTGTATGAAAAAATTTTATCGACTATAAAACATCCGATTCATGTGCAAATAATTAAATAGACTATACATCGTCTATTTCAGATGCAGAAAATTAAATGGACTGACTATATATACAAAATTTAATAGACTATACATCGTCCATTTTTAAATTTAAAAAAAAATTAAATTGACTATAATTCGTCCATCTCGTATCTAAAAAATTAAATGAACTATATACGTCGTCTTCTTTTCGTGCAAAGAATTTAATAAACTATACATCATTTTTCATTGCAAAAAATTTTTTTATGAAAAAAATATAATGGACTATACATCGTCTTTTTTTCATTTTTTTATGAAAAAATTTTATCGACTATAAATCGTCCGATTCGTGTGCAAATAATTATATAGACTATACATCGTCTATTTTAGATGCAAAAAATTAAATAGACTGACTATATATACAAAATTTAATGGACTATACATCGTCCATTTTTAAATTTAAAAAAAAAATTAATTGACTATAATTCGTCCATTTCGTATCTAAAAAATTAAATGGACTATATACGTCGTCTTCTTTTCGTGCAAAGAATTTAATAAACTATACATCATCCATTTTTCATGCAAAAAATTTTTTTATCGTCTTTTTTTCAATTTTTTATGAAAAAATTGTATCGACTATAAATCGTCCGATTCATGTACAAATAATTATATAGACTATACATCGTCTATTTTAGATGCAAAAACCTAAATAGACTGACTATATATACAAAATTTAATGGACTATACATCGTCCATTTTTAAATAAAAAAAAAATTAATTGACTATAATTCGTCCATTTCGTATCTAAAAAATTAAATGGACTATATACGTCGTCTTCTTTTCATGCAAAGAATTTAATAAACTATACATCATCCATTTTTCATGCAAAAAATTTTTTTATGAAAAAAATATAATGGACTATACATCGTTTTTTTTTCATTTTTTTATGAAAAAATTTTATCGACTATAAATCGTCCGATTCATGTGCAAAAAATTATATAGACTACATATCGTCTATTTAAGATGCAAAAAATTAAATGGACTGACTATATATACAAAATTTAATAGACTATACATCGTCCATTTTTAAATTTAAAGAAAAAAATTTAATTGACTATAATTCGTCCATTTCGTATCTAAAAAATTAAATGGACTATATACGTCGTCTTCTTTTCATGCAAAGAATTTAATTAACTATACATCATCCATTTTTCATGCAAAAAATTTTTTTATGAAAAAAATATAATGGACTATACATCGTCTTTTTTTAAATTTTTTATGAAAAAATTTTATCGACTATAAATCGTCCGATTCGTATGTAAATAATTATATAGACTATACATCGTCTATTTTAGATGCAAAAAATTAAATAGACTGATACAAAATTTAATGGACTATACATCGTCCATTTTTAAATTAAAAAAAAATTAAATTGACTATAATTCGTCCATTTCGTATCTAAAAAATAAATGGACTATATACGTCGTCTTCTTTTCATGCAAAGAATTTAATAAACTATACATCATCCATTTTTCATGCAAAAAATTTTTTTATGAAAAAAATATAATGGACTATAATACATCGTCTTTTTTAAATTTTTTATGAAAAAATTTTATCGACTATAAATCATCCGATTCATGTGCAAATAATTATATAGACTATACATCGTCTATTTTAGATGCAAAAAATTAAATAGACTGACTATATATACAAAATTTAATGGACTATAAATCGTCCACTTTTAAATTTAACAAAAAAATTAAATTGACTATAATTCGTCCATTTCGTATCTAAAAAATTAAATGGACTATATACGTCGTCTTCTTTTCGTGCAAAGAATTTAATAAACTATACATCATCCATTTTTCATGCAAAAAATTTTTTTATGAAAAAAATATAATGGACTATACATCGTCCATTTTTAAATTAAAAAAAAAAATTAATTGACTATAATTCGTCCATTTCGTATCTAAAAAATTAAATGGACTATATACGTCGTCTTCTTTTCATGCAAAGAATTTAATTAACTATACATCATCCATTTTTCATGCAAAAAATTTTTTTATGAAAAAAATATAATGGACTATACATCGTCTTTTTTTCAATTTTGTATGAAAAAATTTTATCGACTATAAAACATCCGATTCATGTGCAAATAATTAAATAGACTATACATCGTCTATTTCAGATGCAGAAAATTAAATGGACTGACTATATATACAAAATTTAATAGACTATACATCGTCCATTTTTAAATTTAAAAAAAATTAAATTGACTATAATTCGTCCATCTCGTATCTAAAAAATTAAATGAACTATATACGTCGTCTTCTTTTCGTGCAAAGAATTTAATAAACTATACATCATCCATTTTTCATTGCAAAAAATTTTTTTATGAAAAAAATATAATGGACTATACATCGTCTTTTTTTCAATTTCTTATGAAAAAATTTAATCGACTATAAATCGTCCGATTCATGTGCAAATAATTATATAGACTATACATCGTCTATTTTAGATGCAAAAACTTAAATAGACTGACTATATATACAAAATTTAATGGACTATACATCGTCCATTTTTAAATTTAAAAAAAAAATTAATTGACTATAATTCGTCCATTTCGTATCTAAAAAATTAAATGGACTATATACGTCGTCTTCTTTTCATGCAAAGAATTTAATAAACTATACATCATCCATTTTCCATGCAAAAAATTTTTTTATGAAAAAAATATAATGGACTATACATCGTCTTTTTTTCAATTTTTTATGGAACAATTTTATCGACTATAAATCGTCCGATTCATGTGCAAATAATTAAATAGACTATATATCGTCTATTTTATATGCAAACAATTAAATGGACTGACTATATATACAAAATTTAATAGACTATACATCGTCCATTTTTAAATAAAAAAAAGAATTAAATTGACTATAATTCGTCCATTTCGTATCTAAAAAATTAAATGGACTATATACGTCAACTTCTTTTCGTGCAAAGATTTTAATAAACTATACATCATCCATTTTTCATGCAAAAAATTTTTTTATGAAAAAAATATAATGGACTACATCGTCTTTTTTAAATTTTTTATGAAAAAATTTTATCGACTATAAATCGTCCGATTCATGTGCAAATAATTATATAGACTATATATCGTCTATTTTATATGCAAACAATTAAATGGACTGACTATATATACAAAATTTAATGGACTATACATCGTCCATTTTTAAATTTAAAAAAAAAATTAAATTGACTATAATTCGTTCATTTCGTATCTAAAAAATTAAATAGACTATATACGTCGTTTTGTTTTCGTGCAAAGAATTTAATAAACTATACATCATCCATTTTTCATGCAAAAAATTTTTTTATGAAAAAAATATAATGGACTATACATCGTCTTTTTTTAAATTTTTTATGAAAAAATTTTATCGACTATAAATCGTCCGATTCATGTGCAAATAATTAAATAGACTATACATCGTCTATTTCAGATGCACAAAATTAAATGGACTGACTATATATACAAAATTTAATGGACTATACATCGTCCATTTTTATATTAAAAAAAAATTAAATTGACTATAATTCGTCCATTTCGTATCTAAAAAATTAAATGGACTATATACGTCGTCTTCTTTTCGTGCAATGAATTTAATTAACTATACATCATCCATTTTTCATGCAAAAAATTTTTTTATGAAAAAATATAATGGACTATACATCGTCTTTTTTTCAATTTTTTATGAAAAAATTTTATCGACTATAAATCGTCCGATTCATTTGCAAATAATTATATAGACTATACATCGTCTATTTAAGATGCAAAAAATTAAATGGACTGACTATATATACAAAATTTAATGGACTATACATCGTCCATTTTTAAATTTAAAAAAAAAATTAATTGACTATAATTCGTCCATTTCGTATCTAAAAAATAAATGGAGTATATACGTCGTCTTCTTTTCGTGCAAAGAATTTAATAAACTATACATCATCCATTTTTCATGCAAAAAAATTTTTTTATGAAAAAATATAATGGACTATACATCGTCTTTTTTTCAATTTTTTATGAAAAAATTTTATCGACTATAAATCGTCCGATTCATGTGCAAATAATTAAATAGACTATACATCGTCTATTTCAGATGCACAAAATTAAATGGACTGACTATATATACAAAATTTAATAGACTATACATCGTCCATTTTTAAATAAAAAAAAGAATTAAATTGACTATAATTCGTCCATTTCGTATCTAAAAAATTAAATGGACTATATACGTCAACTTCTTTTCGTGCAAAGATTTTAATAAACTATACATCATCCATTTTTCATGCAAAAAATTTTTTTATGAAAAAAATATAATGGACTACATCGTCTTTTTTAAATTTTTTATGAAAAAATTTTATCGACTATAAATCGTCCGATTCATGTGCAAAAAATTATATAGACTACATATCGTCTATTTAAGATGCAAAAAATTAAATGGACTGACTATATATACAAAATTTAATAGACTATACATCGTCCATTTTTAAATTTAAAGAAAAAAATTTAATTGACTATAATTCGTCCATTTCGTATCTAAAAAATTAAATGGACTATATACGTCGTCTTCTTTTCATGCAAAGAATTTAATTAACTATACATCATCCATTTTTCATGCAAAAAATTTTTTTATGAAAAAAATATAATGGACTATACATCGTCTTTTTTTTAATTTTTTATGAAAAAATTTTATCGACTATAAATCGTCCGATTCGTGTGTAAATAATTATATAGACTATACATCGTCTATTTTAGATGCAAAAAATTAAATAGACCGACTATATATACAAAATTTAATGGACTATACATCGTCCATTTTTAAATTAAAAAAAAAATTAAATTGACTATAATTCGTCCATTTCGTATCTAAAAAATAAATGGACTATATACGTCGTCTTCTTTTCATGCAAAGAATTTAATAAACTATACATCATCCATTTTTCATGCAAAAAATTTTTTTATGAAAAAAATATAATGGACTATAATACATCGTCTTTTTTAAATTTTTTATGAAAAAATTTTATCGACTATAAATCATCCGATTCATGTGCAAATAATTATATAGACTATACATCGTCTATTTTAGATGCAAAAAATTAAATAGACTGACTATATATACAAAATTTAATGGACTATAAATCGTCCACTTTTAAATTTAACAAAAAAAATTAAATTGACTATAATTCGTCCATTTCGTATCTAAAAAATTAAATGGACTATATACGTCGTCTTCTTTTCGTGCAAAGAATTTAATAAACTATACATCATCCATTTTTCATGCAAAAAATTTTTTTATGAAAAAATATAATGGACTATACATCGTCTTTTTTTCAATTTTTTATGAAAAAATTTTATCGACTATAAATCGTCCGATTCATTTGCAAATAATTATATAGACTATACATCGTCTATTTAAGATGCAAAAAATTAAATGGACTGACTATATATACAAAATTTAATGGACTATACATCGTCCATTTTTAAATTTAAAAAAAAAATTAATTGACTATAATTCGTCCATTTCGTATCTAAAAAATAAATGGAGTATATACGTCGTCTTCTTTTCGTGCAAAGAATTTAATAAACTATACATCATCCATTTTTCATGCAAAAAAATTTTTTTATGAAAAAAATATAATGGACTATAATACATCGTCTTTTTTAAATTTTTTATGAAAAAATTTTATCGACTATAAATCATCCGATTCATGTGCAAATAATTATATAGACTATACATCGTCTATTTTAGATGCAAAAAATTAAATAGACTGACTATATATACAAAATTTAATGGACTATACATCGTCCACTTTTAAATTTAACAAAAAAAATTAAATTGACTATAATTCGTCCATTTCGTATCTAAAAAATTAAATGGACTATATACGTCGTCTTCTTTTCGTGCAAAGAATTTAATAAACTATACATCATCCATTTTTCATGCAAAAAATTTTTTTATGAAAAAATATAATGGACTATACATCGTCTTTTTTTCAATTTTTTATGAAAAAATTTTATCGACTATAAATCGTCCGATTCATTTGCAAATAATTATATAGACTATACATCGTCTATTTAAGATGCAAAAAATTAAATGGACTGACTATATATACAAAATTTAATGGACTATACATCGTCCATTTTTAAATTTAAAAAAAAATTAATTGACTATAATTCGTCCATTTCGTATCTAAAAAATTAAATGGACTATATACGTCGTCTTCTTTTCGTGCAAAGAATTTAGTAAACTCTACATCATCCATTTTTCATGCAAAAAAATTTTTTATGAAAAAAATATAATGGACTATACATCGTCTTTTTTTCAATTTTGTATGAAAAAATTTTATCGACTATAAAACATCCGATTCATGTGCAAATAATTAAATAGACTATACATCGTCTATTTCAGATGCAGAAAATTAAATGGACTGACTATATATACAAAATTTAATAGACTATACATCGTCCATTTTTAAATTTAAAAAAAATTAAATTGACTATAATTCGTCCATCTCGTATCTAAAAAATTAAATGAACTATATACGTCGTCTTCTTTTCGTGCAAAGAATTTAATAAACTATACATCATTTTTCATTGCAAAAAATTTTTTTATGAAAAAAATATAATGGACTATACATCGTCTTTTTTTCAATTTATTATGAAAAAATTTAATCGACTATAAATCGTCCGATTCATGTGCAAATAATTATATAGACTATACATCGTCTATTTTAGATGCAAAAACTTAAATAGACTGACTATATATACAAAATTTAATGGACTATACATCGTCCATTTTTAAATTTAAAAAAAAAATTAATTGACTATAATTCGTCCATTTCGTATCTAAAAAATTAAATGGACTATATACGTCGTCTTCTTTTCATGCAAAGAATTTAATAAACTATACATCATCCATTTTTCATGCAAAAAATTTTTTATGAAAAAAATATAATGGACTATACATCTTTTTTTTTCATTTTTTTATGAAAAAATTTTATCGACTATAAATCGTCCGATTCATGTGCAAATAATTATATAGACTATACATCGTCTATTTTAGATGCAAAAAATTAAATAGACTGACTATATATACAAAATTTAATGGACTATACATCGTCCATTTTTAAATTTAAAAAAAAAATTAAATTGACTATAATTCGTACATTTCGTATCTAAAAAATTAAATGGACTATATACGTCGTCTTCTTTTCGCGCAAGGAATTTAATAAACTATACATCATCCATTTTTCATGCAAAAAAATTTTTTATGAAAAAAATATAATGGACTATACATCGTCTTTTTTTCATTTTTTTATGAAAAAATTTTATCGACTATAAATCGTCCGATTCATGTGCAAAAAATTATATAGACTACATATCGTCTATTTAAGATGCAAAAAATTAAATGGACTGACTATATATACAAAATTTAATAGACTATACATCGTCCATTTTTAAATTTAAAGAAAAAAATTTAATTGACTATAATTCGTCCATTTCGTATCTAAAAAATTAAATGGACTATATACGTCGTCTTCTTTTCATGCAAAGAATTTAATTAACTATACATCATCCATTTTTCATGCAAAAAAATTTTTTTATGAAAAAAATATAATGGACTATAATACATCGTCTTTTTTAAATTTTTTATGAAAAAATTTTATCGACTATAAATCATCCGATTCATGTGCAAATAATTATATAGACTATACATCGTCTATTTTAGATGCAAAAAATTAAATAGACTGACTATATATACAAAATTTAATGGACTATACATCGTCCACTTTTAAATTTAACAAAAAAAATTAAATTGACTATAATTCGTCCATTTCGTATCTAAAAAATTAAATGGACTATATACGTCGTCTTCTTTTCGTGCAAAGAATTTAATAAACTATACATCATCCATTTTTCATGCAAAAAATTTTTTTATGAAAAAATATAATGGACTATACATCGTCTTTTTTTCAATTTTGTATGAAAAAATTTTATCGACTATAAAACATCCGATTCATGTGCAAATAATTAAATAGACTATACATCGTCTATTTCAGATGCAGAAAATTAAATGGACTGACTATATATACAAAATTTAATAGACTATACATCGTCCATTTTTAAATTTAAAAAAAATTAAATTGACTATAATTCGTCCATCTCGTATCTAAAAAATTAAATGAACTATATACGTCGTCTTCTTTTCGTGCAAAGAATTTAATAAACTATACATCATTTTTCATTGCAAAAAATTTTTTTATGAAAAAAATATAATGGACTATACATCGTCTTTTTTTCAATTTATTATGAAAAAATTTAATCGACTATAAATCGTCCGATTCATGTGCAAATAATTATATAGACTATACATCGTCTATTTTAGATGCAAAAACTTAAATAGACTGACTATATATACAAAATTTAATGGACTATACATCGTCCATTTTTAAATTTAAAAAAAAATTAATTGACTATAATTCGTCCATTTCGTATCTAAAAAATTAAATGGACTATATACGTCGTCTTCTTTTCGTGCAAAGAATTTAGTAAACTCTACATCATCCATTTTTCATGCAAAAAAATTTTTTATGAAAAAAATATAATGGACTATACATCGTCTTTTTTTCAATTTTGTATGAAAAAATTTTATCGACTATAAAACATCCGATTCATGTGCAAATAATTAAATAGACTATACATCGTCTATTTCAGATGCAGAAAATTAAATGGACTGACTATATATACAAAATTTAATAGACTATACATCGTCCATTTTTAAATTTAAAAAAAATTAAATTGACTATAATTCGTCCATCTCGTATCTAAAAAATTAAATGAACTATATACGTCGTCTTCTTTTCGTGCAAAGAATTTAATAAACTATACATCATTTTTCATTGCAAAAAATTTTTTTATGAAAAAAATATAATGGACTATACATCGTCTTTTTTTCAATTTATTATGAAAAAATTTAATCGACTATAAATCGTCCGATTCATGTGCAAATAATTATATAGACTATACATCGTCTATTTTAGATGCAAAAACTTAAATAGACTGACTATATATACAAAATTTAATGGACTATACATCGTCCATTTTTAAATTTAAAAAAAAATTAATTGACTATAATTCGTCCATTTCGTATCTAAAAAATTAAATGGACTATATACGTCGTCTTCTTTTCGTGCAAAGAATTTAGTAAACTCTACATCATCCATTTTTCATGCAAAAAAATTTTTTATGAAAAAAATATAATGGACTATACATCGTCTTTTTTTCAATTTTGTATGAAAAAATTTTATCGACTATAAAACATCCGATTCATGTGCAAATAATTAAATAGACTATACATCGTCTATTTCAGATGCAGAAAATTAAATGGACTGACTATATATACAAAATTTAATAGACTATACATCGTCCATTTTTAAATTTAAAAAAAATTAAATTGACTATAATTCGTCCATCTCGTATCTAAAAAATTAAATGAACTATATACGTCGTCTTCTTTTCGTGCAAAGAATTTAATAAACTATACATCATTTTTCATTGCAAAAAATTTTTTTATGAAAAAAATATAATGGACTATACATCGTCTTTTTTTCAATTTATTATGAAAAAATTTAATCGACTATAAATCGTCCGATTCATGTGCAAATAATTATATAGACTATACATCGTCTATTTTAGATGCAAAAACTTAAATAGACTGACTATATATACAAAATTTAATGGACTATACATCGTCCATTTTTAAATTTAAAAAAAAAATTAATTGACTATAATTCGTCCATTTCGTATCTAAAAAATTAAATGGACTATATACGTCGTCTTCTTTTCATGCAAAGAATTTAATAAACTATACATCATCCATTTTTCATGCAAAAAATTTTTTATGAAAAAAATATAATGGACTATACATCTTTTTTTTTCATTTTTTTATGAAAAAATTTTATCGACTATAAATCGTCCGATTCATGTGCAAATAATTATATAGACTATACATCGTCTATTTTAGATGCAAAAAATTAAATAGACTGACTATATATACAAAATTTAATGGACTATACATCGTCCATTTTTAAATTTAAAAAAAAAATTAAATTGACTATAATTCGAACATTTCGTATCTAAAAAATTAAATGGACTATATACGTCGTCTTCTTTTCGCGCAAGGAATTTAATAAACTATACATCATCCATTTTTCATGCAAAAAAATTTTTTATGAAAAAAATATAATGGACTATAGATCGTCTTTTTTTCATTTTTTTATGAAAAAATTTTATCGACTATAAATCGTCCGATTCATGTGCAAAAAATTATATAGACTACATATCGTCTATTTAAGATGCAAAAAATTAAATGGACTGACTATATATACAAAATTTAATAGACTATACATCGTCCATTTTTAAATTTAAAGAAAAAAATTTAATTGACTATAATTCGTCCATTTCGTATCTAAAAAATTAAATGGACTATATACGTCGTCTTCTTTTCATGCAAAGAATTTAATTAACTATACATCATCCATTTTTCATGCAAAAAATTTTTTTATGAAAAAAATATAATGGACTATATACATCGTCTTTTTTTAAATTTTTTATGAAAAAATTTTATCGACTATAAATCGTCCGATTCGTGTGTAAATAATTATATAGACTATACATCGTCTATTTTAGATGCAAAAAATTAAATAGACTGACTTTATATACAAAATTTAATGGACTATACATCGTCCATTTTTAAATTTAAAAAAAAAATTAAATTGACTATAATTCGTACATTTCGTATCTAAAAAATTAAATGGACTATATACGTCGTCTTCTTTTCGCGCAAGGAATTTAATAAACTATACATCATCCATTTTTCATGCAAAAAAATTTTTTATGAAAAAAATATAATGGACTATACATCGTCTTTTTTTCATTTTTTTATGAAAAAATTTTATCGACTATAAATCGTCCGATTCATGTGCAAAAAATTATATAGACTACATATCGTCTATTTAAGATGCAAAAAATTAAATGGACTGACTATATATACAAAATTTAATAGACTATACATCGTCCATTTTTAAATTTAAAGAAAAAAATTTAATTGACTATAATTCGTCCATTTCGTATCTAAAAAATTAAATGGACTATATACGTCGTCTTCTTTTCATGCAAAGAATTTAATTAACTATACATCATCCATTTTTCATGCAAAAAATTTTTTTATGAAAAAAATATAATGGACTATATACATCGTCTTTTTTTAAATTTTTTATGAAAAAATTTAATCGACTATAAATCGTCCGATTCATGTGCAAATAATTATATAGACTATACATCGTCTATTTTAGATGCAAAAACTTAAATAGACTGACTATATATACAAAATTTAATGGACTATACATCGTCCATTTTTAAATTTAAAAAAAAAATTAATTGACTATAATTCGTCCATTTCGTATCTAAAAAATTAAATGGACTATATACGTCGTCTTCTTTTCATGCAAAGAATTTAATAAACTATACATCATCCATTTTTCATGCAAAAAATTTTTTATGAAAAAAATATAATGGACTATACATCTTTTTTTTTCATTTTTTTATGAAAAAATTTTATCGACTATAAATCGTCCGATTCATGTGCAAATAATTATATAGACTATACATCGTCTATTTTAGATGCAAAAAATTAAATAGACTGACTATATATACAAAATTTAATGGACTATACATCGTCCATTTTTAAATTTAAAAAAAAAATTAAATTGACTATAATTCGTACATTTCGTATCTAAAAAATTAAATGGACTATATACGTCGTCTTCTTTTCGCGCAAGGAATTTAATAAACTATACATCATCCATTTTTCATGCAAAAAAATTTTTTATGAAAAAAATATAATGGACTATACATCGTCTTTTTTTCATTTTTTTATGAAAAAATTTTATCGACTATAAATCGTCCGATTCATGTGCAAAAAATTATATAGACTACATATCGTCTATTTAAGATGCAAAAAATTAAATGGACTGACTATATATACAAAATTTAATAGACTATACATCGTCCATTTTTAAATTTAAAGAAAAAAATTTAATTGACTATAATTCGTCCATTTCGTATCTAAAAAATTAAATGGACTATATACGTCGTCTTCTTTTCATGCAAAGAATTTAATTAACTATACATCATCCATTTTTCATGCAAAAAATTTTTTTATGAAAAAAATATAATGGACTATATACATCGTCTTTTATTAAATTTTTTATGAAAAAATTTTATCGACTATAAATCGTCCGATTCGTGTGTAAATAATTATATAGACTATACATCGTCTATTTTAGATGCAAAAAATTAAATAGACTGATACAAAATTTAATGGACTATACATCGTCCATTTTTAAATTTAAAGAAAAAAATTTAATTGACTATAATTCGTCCATTTCGTATCTAAAAAATTAAATGGACTATATACGTCGTCTTCTTTTCATGCAAAGAATTTAATTAACTATACATCATCCATTTTTCATGCAAAAAATTTTTTTATGAAAAAAATATAATGGACTATATACATCGTCTTTTATTAAATTTTTTATGAAAAAATTTTATCGACTATAAATCATCCGATTCATGTGCAAATAATTATATAGACTATACATCGTCTATTTTAGATGCAAAAAATTAAATAGACTGACTATATATACAAAATTTAATGGACTATAAATCGTCCACTTTTAAATTTAACAAAAAAATTAAATTGACTATAATTCGTCCATTTCGTATCTAAAAAATTAAATGGACTATATACGTCGTCTTCTTTTCGTGCAAAAAATTTAATAAACTATACATCATCCATTTTTCATGCAAAAAAATTTTTTATGAAAAAAATATAATGGACTATACATCGTCTTTTTTTCAATTTTGTATGAAAAAATTTTATCGACTATAAAACATCCGATTCATGTGCAAATAATTAAATAGACTATACATCGTCTATTTCAGATGCAGAAAATTAAATGGACTGACTATATATACAAAATTTAATAGACTATACATCGTCCATTTTTAAATTTAAAAAAAAATTAAATTGACTATAATTCGTCCATCTCGTATCTAAAAAATTAAATGAACTATATACGTCGTCTTCTTTTCGTGCAAAGAATTTAATAAACTATACATCATTTTTCATTGCAAAAAATTTTTTTATGAAAAAAATATAATGGACTATACATCGTCTTTTTTTCAATTTCTTATGAAAAAATTTAATCGACTATAAATCGTCCGATTCATGTGCAAATAATTATATAGACTATACATCGTCTATTTTAGATGCAAAAACTTAAATAGACTGACTATATATACAAAATTTAATAGACTATACATCGTCCATTTTTAAATTTAAAGAAAAAAATTTAATTGACTATAATTCGTCCATTTCGTATCTAAAAAATTAAATGGACTATATACGTCGTCTTCTTTTCATGCAAAGAATTTAATAAACTATACATCATCCATTTTTCATGCAAAAAATTTTTTTATGAAAAAAATATAATGGACTATACATCGTCTTTTTTTCATTTTTTTATGAAAAAATTTTATCGACTATAAATCGTCCGATTCATGTGCAAAAAATTATATAGACTACATATCGTCTATTTAAGATGCAAAAAATTAAATGGACTGACTATATATACAAAATTTAATAGACTATACATCGTCCATTTTTAAATTTAAAGAAAAAAATTTAATTGACTATAATTCGTCCATTTCGTATCTAAAAAATTAAATGGACTATATACGTCGTCTTCTTTTCATGCAAAGAATTTAATTAACTATACATCATCCATTTTTCATGCAAAAAATTTTTTTATGAAAAAAATATAATGGACTATATACATCGTCTTTTATTAAATTTTTTATGAAAAAATTTTATCGACTATAAATCATCCGATTCATGTGCAAATAATTATATAGACTATACATCGTCTATTTTAGATGCAAAAAATTAAATAGACTGACTATATATACAAAATTTAATGGACTATAAATCGTCCACTTTTAAATTTAACAAAAAAATTAAATTGACTATAATTCGTCCATTTCGTATCTAAAAAATTAAATGGACTATATACGTCGTCTTCTTTTCGTGCAAAAAATTTAATAAACTATACATCATCCATTTTTCATGCAAAAAAATTTTTTATGAAAAAAATATAATGGACTATACATCGTCTTTTTTTCAATTTTGTATGAAAAAATTTTATCGACTATAAAACATCCGATTCATGTGCAAATAATTAAATAGACTATACATCGTCTATTTCAGATGCAGAAAATTAAATGGACTGACTATATATACAAAATTTAATAGACTATACATCGTCCATTTTTAAATTTAAAAAAAAATTAAATTGACTATAATTCGTCCATCTCGTATCTAAAAAATTAAATGAACTATATACGTCGTCTTCTTTTCATGCAAAGAATTTAATAAACTATACATCATTTTTCATTGCAAAAAATTTTTTTATGAAAAAAATATAATGGACTATACATCGTCTTTTTTTCAATTTCTTATGAAAAAATTTAATCGACTATAAATCGTCCGATTCATGTGCAAATAATTATATAGACTATACATCGTCTATTTTAGATGCAAAAACTTAAATAGACTGACTATATATACAAAATTTAATAGACTATACATCGTCCATTTTTAAATTTAAAGAAAAAAATTTAATTGACTATAATTCGTCCATTTCGTATCTAAAAAATTAAATGGACTATATACGTCGTCTTCTTTTCATGCAAAGAATTTAATAAACTATACATCATCCATTTTTCATGCAAAAAATTTTTTTATGAAAAAAATATAATGGACTATACATCTTTTTTTTTCATTTTTTTATGAAAAAATTTTATCGACTATAAATCGTCCGATTCGTGTGCAAATAATTATATAGACTATACATCGTCCATTTTAGATGCAAAAAATTAAATAGACTGACTATATATACAAAATTTAATGGACTATACATCGTCCATTTTTAAATTTAAAAAAAAAATTAAATTGACTATAATTCGTACATTTCGTATCTAAAAAATTAAATGGACTATATACGTCGTCTTCTTTTCGCGCAAGGAATTTAATAAACTATACATCATCCATTTTTCATGCAAAAAAATTTTTTATGAAAAAAATATAATGGACTATAATACATCGTCTTTTTTAAATTTTTTATGAAAAAAGTTTATCGACTATAAATCATCCGATTCATGTGCAAATAATTATATAGACTATACATCGTCTATTTTAGATGCAAAAAATTAAATAGACTGACTATATATACAAAATTTAATGGACTATACATCGTCCACTTTTAAATTTAACAAAAAAAATTAAATTGACTATAATTCGTCCATTTCGTATCTAAAAAATTAAATGGACTATATACGTCGTCTTCTTTTCGTGCAAAGAATTTAATAAACTATACATCATCCATTTTTCATGCAAAAAAATTTTTTATGAATAAAATATAATGGACTATATATACATCGTCTTTTTTCAATTTTTTATGAAAAAATTTTATCGACTATAAATCGTCCGATTCATTTGCAAATAATTATATAGACTATACATCGTCTATTTTAGATGCAAAAAATTAAATAGACTGACTATATATACAAAATTTAATGGACTATACATCGTCCATTTTTAAATTTAAAAAAAAAATTAATTGACTATAATTCGTCCATTTCGTATCTAAAAAATTAAATGGACTATATACGTCGTCTTCGTTTCGTGCAAAGAATTTAATAAACTATACATCATCCATTTTTCATGCAAAAAAAAAATTTTGTATGAAAAAAATATAATGGATTATACATCGTCTTTTTTTAAATTTTTTATGAAAAAATTTTATCGACTATAAATCGTCCGATTCGTGTGCAAATAATTATATAGACTATACATCGTCTATTTTAGATGCAAAAAATTAAATAGACTGACTATATATACAAAATTTAATGGACTATACATCGTCCATTTTTAAATAAAAAAAAAAATTAAATTGACTATAATTCGTCCATTTCGTATGTAAAAACTTAAGTGGACTATATACGTCGTCTTCTTTTCGTGCAAAGAATTTAATAAACTATACATCATCCATTTTTCATGCAAAAAAATTTTTTATGAATAAAATATAATGGACTATATATACATCGTCTTTTTTCAATTTTTTATGAAAAAATTTTATCGACTATAAATCGTCCGATTCATGTGCAAATAATTATATAGACTTTACATCGTCTATTTTAGATGCAAAAAATTAAATAGACTGATACAAAATTTAATGGACTATACATCGTCCATTTTTAAATAAAAAAAAAAAATTAAATTGACTATAATTCGTCCATTTCGTATCTAAAAAGTAAATGGACTATATACGTCGTCTTCTTTTCATGCAAAGAATTTAATAAACTATACATCATCCATTTTTCATGCAAAATATTTTTTTATGAAAAAAATATAATAGACTATAATACATCGTCTTTTTTAATTTTTTTATGAAAAAATTTTATCGACTATAAATCATCCGATTCATGTGCAAATAATTATATAGACTATACATCGTCTATTTTAGATGCAAAAAATTAAATAGACTGACTATATATACAAAATTTAATGGACTATACATCGTCCACTTTTAAATTTAACAAAAAAAATTAAATTGACTATAATTCGTACATTTCGTATCTAAAAAATTAAATGGACTATATACGTCGTCTTCTTTTCGTGCAAAGAATTTAATAAACTATACATCATCCATTTTTCATGCAAAAAATTTTTTTATGAATAAAATATAATGGACTATATATACATCGTCTTTTTTCAATTTTTTATGAAAAAATTTTATCGACTATAAATCGTCCGATTCATGTGCAAATAATTATATAGACTATACATCGTCTATTTTAGATGCAAAAAATTAAATAGACTGACTATATATACAAAATTTAATGGACTATACATCGTCCATTTTTAAATTTAAAAAAAAATTAAATTGACTATAATTCGTACATTTCGTATCTAAAAAATTAAATGGACTATATACGCTTATATAGACTACATATCGTCTATTTAAGATGCAAAAAATTAAATGGACTGACTATATATACAAAATTTAATAGACTATACATCGTCCATTTTTAAATTTAAAGAAAAAAATTTAATTGACTATAATTCGTCCATTTCGTATCTAAAAAATTAAATGGACTATATACGTCGTCTTCTTTTCATGCAAAGAATTTAATAAACTATACATCATCCATTTTTCATGCAAAAAAATTTTTTATGACAAAAATATAATGGACTATACATCGTCTTTTTTTCAATTTCTTATGAAAAAATTTAATCGACTATAAATCGTCCGATTCGTGTGTAAATAATTATATAGACTATACATCGTCTATTTTAGATGCAAAAAATTAAATAGACTGATACAAAATTTAATGGACTATACATCGTCCATTTTTAAATTAAAAAAAAAAAATTAAATTGACTATAATTCGTCCATTTCGTATCTAAAAAATAAATGGACTATATACGTCGTCTTCTTTTCATGCAAAGAATTTAATAAACTATACATCATCCATTTTTCATGCAAAAAATTTTTTTATGAAAAATATATAATGGACTATACATCGTCTTTTTTTTCAATTTCTTATGAAAAAATTTAATCGACTATAAATCATCCGATTCATGTGCAAATAATTATATAGACTATACATCGTCTATTTTAGATGCAAAAAATTAAATAGACTGACTATATATACAAAATTTAATGGACTATACATCGTCCATTTTAAAAAAAAAAATTAAATTGACTATAATTCGTCCATTTCGTATCTAAAAAATTAAATGGACTATATACTTCGTCTTCTTTTCGTACAAAGAATTTAATAAACTATACATCATCCATTTTTCATGCAAAAAATTTTTTTATGAAAAAAATATAATGGACTATACATCGTCTTTTTTTAAATTTTTTATGAAAAAATTTTATCGACTATAAATCGTCCGATTCGTGTGTAAATAATTATATAGACTATACATCGTCTATTTTAGATGCAAAAAATTAAATAGACTGATACAAAATTTAATGGACTATACATCGTCCATTTTTAAATTAAAAAAAAAATTAAATTGACTATAATTCGTCCATTTCGTATCTAAAAAATAAATGGACTATATACGTCGTCTTCTTTTCATGCAAAGAATTTAATAAACTATACATCATCCATTTTTCATGCAAAAAATTTTTTTATGAAAAAAATATAATGGACTATACATCGTCTTTTTTTTCAATTTCTTATGAAAAAATTTAATCGACTATAAATCATCCGATTCATGTGCAAATAATTATATAGACTATACATCGTCTATTTTAGATGCAAAAAATTAAATAGACTGATACAAAATTTAATGGACTATACATCGTCCATTTTTAAATTTAAAAAAAAAATTAAATTGACTATAATTCGTACATTTCGTATCTAAAAAATTAAATGGACTATATACGCTTATATAGACTACATATCGTCTATTTAAGATGCAAAAAATTAAATGGACTGACTATATATACAAAATTTAATAGACTATACATCGTCCATTTTTAAATTTAAAGAAAAAATTTAATTGACTATAATTCGTCCATTTCGTATCTAAAAAATTAAATGGACTATATACGTCGTCTTCTTTTCATGCAAAGAATTTAATAAACTATACATCATCCATTTTTCATGCAAAAAAATTTTTTATGAAAATACATCGTCTTTTTTTCAATTTCTTATGAAAAAATTTAATCGACTATAAATCGTCCGATTCGTGTGTAAATAATTATATAGACTATACATCGTCTATTTTAGATGCAAAAAATTAAATAGACTGATACAAAATTTAATGGACTATACATCGTCCATTTTTAAATTTAAAAAAAAAAATTAAATTGACTATAATTCGTCCATTTCGTATCTAAAAAATAAATGGACTATATACGTCGTCTTCTTTTCATGCAAAGAATTTAATAAACTATACATCATCCATTTTTCATGCAAAAAATTTTTTTATGAAAAATATATAATGGACTATACATCGTCTTTTTTTTCAATTTCTTATGAAAAAATTTAATCGACTATAAATCATCCGATTCATGTGCAAATAATTATATAGACTATACATCGTCTATTTTAGATGCAAAAAATTAAATAGACTGACTATATATACAAAATTTAATGGACTATACATCGTCCATTTAAAAAAAAAAAATTAAATTGACTATAATTCGTCCATTTCGTATCTAAAAAATTAAATGGACTATATACGTCGTCTTCTTTTCGTGCAAAGAATTTAATAAATTATACATCATCCATTTTTCATGCAAAAAATTTTTTTAAGAAAAAAATATAATGGACTATACATCGTCTTTTTTTAAATTTTTTATGAAAAAATTTTATCGACTATAAATCGTCCGATTCGTGTGTAAATAATTATATAGACTATACATCGTCTATTTTAGATGCAAAAAATTAAATAGACTGATACAAAATTTAATGGACTATACATCGTCCATTTTTAAATTAAAAAAAAAAATTAAATTGACTATAATTCGTCCATTTCGTATCTAAAAAATAAATGGACTATATACGTCGTCTTCTTTTCATGCAAAGAATTTAATAAACTATACATCATCCATTTTTCATGCAAAAAATTTTTTTATGAAAAAAATATAATGGACTATATATACATCGTCTTTTTTTAAATTTTTTATGAAAAAATTTAATCGACTATAAATCATCCGATTCATGTGCAAATAATTATATAGACTATACATCGTCTATTTTAGATGCAAAAAATTAAATAGACTGACTATATATACAAAATTTAATGGACTATACATCGTCCATTTTTAAATTTAACAAAAAAAATTAAATTGACTATAATTCGTCCATTTCGTATCTAAAAAATTAAATGGACTATATACGTCGTCTTCTTTTCGTGCAAAGAATTTAATAAACTATACATCATCCATTTTTCATGCAAAAAATTTTTTTATGAATAAAATATAATGGACTATATATACATCGTCTTTTTTTCAATTTTTTATGAAAAAATTTTATCGACTATAAATCGTCCGATTCATGTGCAAATAACTATATAGACTATACATCGTCTATTTTAGATGCAAAAAATTAAATAGACTGACTATATATACAAAATTTAATGGACTATACATCGTCCATTTTTAAATTTAAAGAAAAAAATTTAATTGACTATAATTCGTCCATTTCGTATCTAAAAAATTAAATGGACTATATACGTCGTCTTCTTTTCGCGCAAGGAATTTAATAAACTATACATCATCCATTTTTCATGCAAAAAATTTTTTTATGAAAAAAATATAATCGTCTTTTTTTAAATTTTTTATGAAAAAATTTTATCGACTATAAATCGTCCGATTCGTGTGTAAATAATTATATAGACTATACATTGTCTATTTTAGATGCAAAAAATTAAATAGACTGATACAAAATTTAATGGACTATACATCGTCCATTTTTAAATTAAAAAAAAAAATTAAATTGACTATAATTCGTCCATTTCGTATCTAAAAAATAAATGGACTATATACGTCGTCTTCTTTTCATGCAAAGAATTTAATAAACTATACATCATCCATTTTTCATGCAAAAAATTTTTTTATGAAAAAAATATAATGGACTATACATCGTCTTTTTTTTAATTTTTTATGAAAAAATTTTATCGACTATAAATCATCCGATTCATGTGCAAATAATTATATAGACTATACATCGTCTATTTTAGATGCAAAAAATTAAATAGACTGACTATATATACAAAATTTAATGGACTATACATCGTCCATTTTTAAATTTAACAAAAAAAATTAAATTGACTATAATTCGTCCATTTCGTATCTAAAAAATTAAATGGACTATATACGTCGTCTTCTTTTCGTGCAAAGAATTTAATAAACTATACATCATCCATTTTTCATGAAAAAAATTTTTTTATGAATAAAATATAATGGACTATATATACATCGTCTTTTTTTCAATTTTTTATGAAAAAATTTAATCGACTATAAATCGTCCGATTCATGTGCAAATAATTATATAGACTATACATCGTCTATTTTAGATGCAAAAACTTAAATAGACTGACTATATATACAAAATTTAATGCACTATACATCGTCCATTTTTAAATTTAAAAAAAAATTAAATTGACTATAATTCGTACATTTCGTAACTAAAAAATTAAATGGACTATATACGTCGTCTTCTTTTCGTGCAAAGAATTTAATAAACTATACATCATCCATTTTTCATGCAAAAAAATTTTTTATGAAAAAAATATAATGGATTATACATCGTCTTTTTTTAAATTTTTTATGAAAAAATTTTATCGACTATAAATCGTCCGATTCGTGTGCAAATAATTATATAGGCTATACATCGTCTATTTTAGATGCAAAAAATTAAATAGACTGACTATATATACAAAATTTAATGGACTATACATCGTCCATTTTTAAATTAAAAAAAAATTAAATTGACTATAATTCGTCCATTTCGCATCTAAAAAATTAAATGGACTATATACGTCGTCTTCTTTTCGTGCAAAGAATTTAATAAACTATACATCATCCATTTTTCATGCAAAAAAATTTTTTATGAATAAAATATAATGGACTATATATACATCGTCTTTTTTCAAATTTTTATGAAAAAATTTTATCGACTATAAATCGTCCGATTCATGTGCAAATAATTATATAGACTTTACATCGTCTATTTTAGATGCAAAAAATTAAATAGACTGATACAAAATTTAATGGACTATACATCGTCCATTTTTAAATTAAAAAAAAAATTAAATTGACTATAATTCGTCCATTTCGTATCTAAAAAGTAAATGGACTATATACGTCGTCTTCTTTTCATGCAAAGAATTTAATAAACTATACATCATCCATTTTTCATGCAAAAAATTTTTTTATGAAAAAAATATAATGGACTATAATACATCGTCTTTTTTAAATTTTTTATCAAAAAATTTTATCGACTATAAATCATCCGATTCATGTGCAAATAATTATATAGACTATACATCGTCTATTTTAGATGCAAAAAATTAAATAGACTGACTATATATACAAAATTTAATGGACTATACATCGTCCATTTTTAAATTTAAAAAAAAAATTAAATTGACTATAATTCGTACATTTCGTATCTAAAAAATTAAATGGACTATATACGTCGTCTTCTTTTCGTGCAAAGAATTTAATAAACTATACATCATCCATTTTTCATGCAAAAAAATTTTTTATGAAAAAAATATAATGGATTATACATCGTCTTTTTTTAAATTTTTTATGAAAAAATTTTATCGACTATAAATCGTCCGATTCGTGTGCAAATAATTATATAGACTATACATCGTCTATTTTAGATGCAAAAAATTAAATAGACTGACTATATATACAAAATTTAATGGACTATACATCGTCCATTTTTAAATTAAAAAAAAAATTAAATTGACTATAATTCGTCCATTTCGTATCTAAAAAATTAAATGGACTATATACGTCGTCTTCTTTTCGTGCAAAGAATTTAATAAACTATACATCATCCATTTTTCATGCAAAAAAATTTTTTATGAAAAAAATATAATGGACTATACATCGTCTTTTTTTAAATTTTTTATGAAAAAATTTAATCGACTATAAATCATCCGATTCATGTGCAAATAATTATATAGACTATACATCGTCTATTTTAGATGCAAAAAATTAAATAGACTGACTATATATACAAAATTTAATGGACTATACATCGTCCATTTTTAAATTTAACAAAAAAAATTTAATTGACTATAATTCGTCCATTTCGTATCTAAAAAATTAAATGGACTATATACGTCGTCTTCTTTTCGTGCAAAGAATTTAATAAACTATACATCATCCATTTTTCATGCAAAAAATTTTTTTATGAATAAAATATAATGGACTATATATACATCGTCTTTTTTTAAATTTTTTATGAAAAAATTTTATCGACTATAAATCGTCCGATTCATGTGCAAATAATTATATAGACTATACATCGTCTATTTTAGATGCAAAAAATTAAATAGACTGACTATATATACAAAATTTAATGGAATATACATCGTCCATTTTTAAATTTAAAGAAAAAAATTTAATTGACTATAATTCGTACATTTCGTATCTAAAAAATTAAATGGACTATATACGCTTATATAGACTACATATCGTCTATTTAAGATGCAAAAAATTAAATGGACTGACTATATATACAAAATTTAATAGACTATACATCGTCCATTTTTAAATTTAAAGAAAAAATTTAATTGACTATAATTCGTCCATTTCGTATCTAAAAAATTAAATGGACTATATACGTCGTCTTCTTTTCATGCAAAGAATTTAATAAACTATACATCATCCATTTTTCATGCAAAAAAATTTTTTATGAAAATACATCGTCTTTTTTTCAATTTCTTATGAAAAAATTTAATCGACTATAAATCGTCCGATTCGTGTGTAAATAATTATATAGACTATACATCGTCTATTTTAGATGCAAAAAATTAAATAGACTGATACAAAATTTAATGGACTATACATCGTCCATTTTTAAATTTAAAAAAAAAAATTAAATTGACTATAATTCGTCCATTTCGTATCTAAAAAATAAATGGACTATATACGTCGTCTTCTTTTCATGCAAAGAATTTAATAAACTATACATCATCCATTTTTCATGCAAAAAATTTTTTTATGAAAAATATATAATGGACTATACATCGTCTTTTTTTTCAATTTCTTATGAAAAAATTTAATCGACTATAAATCATCCGATTCATGTGCAAATAATTATATAGACTATACATCGTCTATTTTAGATGCAAAAAATTAAATAGACTGACTATATATACAAAATTTAATGGACTATACATCGTCCATTTAAAAAAAAAAAATTAAATTGACTATAATTCGTCCATTTCGTATCTAAAAAATTAAATGGACTATATACGTCGTCTTCTTTTCGTGCAAAGAATTTAATAAATTATACATCATCCATTTTTCATGCAAAAAATTTTTTTAAGAAAAAAATATAATGGACTATACATCGTCTTTTTTTAAATTTTTTATGAAAAAATTTTATCGACTATAAATCGTCCGATTCGTGTGTAAATAATTATATAGACTATACATCGTCTATTTTAGATGCAAAAAATTAAATAGACTGATACAAAATTTAATGGACTATACATCGTCCATTTTTAAATTAAAAAAAAAAATTAAATTGACTATAATTCGTCCATTTCGTATCTAAAAAATAAATGGACTATATACGTCGTCTTCTTTTCATGCAAAGAATTTAATAAACTATACATCATCCATTTTTCATGCAAAAAATTTTTTTATGAAAAAAATATAATGGACTATATATACATCGTCTTTTTTTAAATTTTTTATGAAAAAATTTAATCGACTATAAATCATCCGATTCATGTGCAAATAATTATATAGACTATACATCGTCTATTTTAGATGCAAAAAATTAAATAGACTGACTATATATACAAAATTTAATGGACTATACATCGTCCATTTTTAAATTTAACAAAAAAAATTAAATTGACTATAATTCGTCCATTTCGTATCTAAAAAATTAAATGGACTATATACGTCGTCTTCTTTTCGTGCAAAGAATTTAATAAACTATACATCATCCATTTTTCATGCAAAAAATTTTTTTATGAATAAAATATAATGGACTATATATACATCGTCTTTTTTTCAATTTTTTATGAAAAAATTTTATCGACTATAAATCGTCCGATTCATGTGCAAATAACTATATAGACTATACATCGTCTATTTTAGATGCAAAAAATTAAATAGACTGACTATATATACAAAATTTAATGGACTATACATCGTCCATTTTTAAATTTAAAGAAAAAAATTTAATTGACTATAATTCGTCCATTTCGTATCTAAAAAATTAAATGGACTATATACGTCGTCTTCTTTTCGCGCAAGGAATTTAATAAACTATACATCATCCATTTTTCATGCAAAAAATTTTTTTATGAAAAAAATATAATCGTCTTTTTTTAAATTTTTTATGAAAAAATTTTATCGACTATAAATCGTCCGATTCGTGTGTAAATAATTATATAGACTATACATTGTCTATTTTAGATGCAAAAAATTAAATAGACTGATACAAAATTTAATGGACTATACATCGTCCATTTTTAAATTAAAAAAAAAAATTAAATTGACTATAATTCGTCCATTTCGTATCTAAAAAATAAATGGACTATATACGTCGTCTTCTTTTCATGCAAAGAATTTAATAAACTATACATCATCCATTTTTCATGCAAAAAATTTTTTTATGAAAAAAATATAATGGACTATACATCGTCTTTTTTTTAATTTTTTATGAAAAAATTTTATCGACTATAAATCATCCGATTCATGTGCAAATAATTATATAGACTATACATCGTCTATTTTAGATGCAAAAAATTAAATAGACTGACTATATATACAAAATTTAATGGACTATACATCGTCCATTTTTAAATTTAACAAAAAAAATTAAATTGACTATAATTCGTCCATTTCGTATCTAAAAAATTAAATGGACTATATACGTCGTCTTCTTTTCGTGCAAAGAATTTAATAAACTATACATCATCCATTTTTCATGAAAAAAATTTTTTTATGAATAAAATATAATGGACTATATATACATCGTCTTTTTTTCAATTTTTTATGAAAAAATTTAATCGACTATAAATCGTCCGATTCATGTGCAAATAATTATATAGACTATACATCGTCTATTTTAGATGCAAAAACTTAAATAGACTGACTATATATACAAAATTTAATGCACTATACATCGTCCATTTTTAAATTTAAAAAAAAATTAAATTGACTATAATTCGTACATTTCGTAACTAAAAAATTAAATGGACTATATACGTCGTCTTCTTTTCGTGCAAAGAATTTAATAAACTATACATCATCCATTTTTCATGCAAAAAAATTTTTTATGAAAAAAATATAATGGATTATACATCGTCTTTTTTTAAATTTTTTATGAAAAAATTTTATCGACTATAAATCGTCCGATTCGTGTGCAAATAATTATATAGGCTATACATCGTCTATTTTAGATGCAAAAAATTAAATAGACTGACTATATATACAAAATTTAATGGACTATACATCGTCCATTTTTAAATTAAAAAAAAATTAAATTGACTATAATTCGTCCATTTCGCATCTAAAAAATTAAATGGACTATATACGTCGTCTTCTTTTCGTGCAAAGAATTTAATAAACTATACATCATCCATTTTTCATGCAAAAAAATTTTTTATGAATAAAATATAATGGACTATATATACATCGTCTTTTTTCAAATTTTTATGAAAAAATTTTATCGACTATAAATCGTCCGATTCATGTGCAAATAATTATATAGACTTTACATCGTCTATTTTAGATGCAAAAAATTAAATAGACTGATACAAAATTTAATGGACTATACATCGTCCATTTTTAAATTAAAAAAAAAATTAAATTGACTATAATTCGTCCATTTCGTATCTAAAAAGTAAATGGACTATATACGTCGTCTTCTTTTCATGCAAAGAATTTAATAAACTATACATCATCCATTTTTCATGCAAAAAATTTTTTTATGAAAAAAATATAATGGACTATAATACATCGTCTTTTTTAAATTTTTTATCAAAAAATTTTATCGACTATAAATCATCCGATTCATGTGCAAATAATTATATAGACTATACATCGTCTATTTTAGATGCAAAAAATTAAATAGACTGACTATATATACAAAATTTAATGGACTATACATCGTCCATTTTTAAATTTAAAAAAAAAATTAAATTGACTATAATTCGTACATTTCGTATCTAAAAAATTAAATGGACTATATACGTCGTCTTCTTTTCGTGCAAAGAATTTAATAAACTATACATCATCCATTTTTCATGCAAAAAAATTTTTTATGAAAAAAATATAATGGATTATACATCGTCTTTTTTTAAATTTTTTATGAAAAAATTTTATCGACTATAAATCGTCCGATTCGTGTGCAAATAATTATATAGACTATACATCGTCTATTTTAGATGCAAAAAATTAAATAGACTGACTATATATACAAAATTTAATGGACTATACATCGTCCATTTTTAAATTAAAAAAAAAATTAAATTGACTATAATTCGTCCATTTCGTATCTAAAAAATTAAATGGACTATATACGTCGTCTTCTTTTCGTGCAAAGAATTTAATAAACTATACATCATCCATTTTTCATGCAAAAAAATTTTTTATGAAAAAAATATAATGGACTATACATCGTCTTTTTTTAAATTTTTTATGAAAAAATTTAATCGACTATAAATCATCCGATTCATGTGCAAATAATTATATAGACTATACATCGTCTATTTTAGATGCAAAAAATTAAATAGACTGACTATATATACAAAATTTAATGGACTATACATCGTCCATTTTTAAATTTAACAAAAAAAATTTAATTGACTATAATTCGTCCATTTCGTATCTAAAAAATTAAATGGACTATATACGTCGTCTTCTTTTCGTGCAAAGAATTTAATAAACTATACATCATCCATTTTTCATGCAAAAAATTTTTTTATGAATAAAATATAATGGACTATATATACATCGTCTTTTTTTAAATTTTTTATGAAAAAATTTTATCGACTATAAATCGTCCGATTCATGTGCAAATAATTATATAGACTATACATCGTCTATTTTAGATGCAAAAAATTAAATAGACTGACTATATATACAAAATTTAATGGAATATACATCGTCCATTTTTAAATTTAAAGAAAAAAATTTAATTGACTATAATTCGTACATTTCGTATCTAAAAAATTAAATGGACTATATACGTCGTCTTCTTTTCGCGCAAGGAATTTAATAAACTATACATCATCCATTTTTCATGCAAAAAATTTTTTTATGAAAAAAATATAATGGACTATACATCGTCTTTTTTTAAATTTTTTATGAAAAAAATGTTATCGACTATAAATCGTCCGATTCGTGTGTAAATAATTATATAGACTATACATCGTCTATTTTAGATGCAAAAAATTAAATAGACTGATACAAAATTTAATGGACTATACATCGTCCATTTTTAAATTAAAAAAAAAAATTAAATTGACTATAATTCGTCCATTTCGTATCTAAAAAATAAATGGACTATATACGTCGTCTTCTTTTCATGCAAAAAATTTAATAAACTATACATCATCCATTTTTCATGCAAAAAATTTTTTTATGAAAAAAATATAATGGACTATACATCGTCTTTTTTTTAATTTTTTATGAAAAAATTTTATCGACTATAAATCATCCGATTCATGTGCAAATAATTATATAGACTATACATCGTCTATTTTAGATGCAAAAAATTAAATAGACTGACTATATATACAAAATTTAATGGACTATACATCGTCCATTTTTAAATTTAACAAAAAAAATTAAATTGACTATAATTCGTCCATTTCGTATCTAAAAAATTAAATGGACTATATACGTCGTCTTCTTTTCGCGCAAGGAATTTAATAAACTATACATCATCCATTTTTCATGCAAAAAATTTTTTTATGAAAAAAATATAATGGACTATACATCGTCTTTTTTTCAATTTCTTATGAAAAAATTTAATCGACTATAAATCGTCCGATTCATGTGCAAATAATTATATAGACTATACATCGTCTATTTTAGATGCAAAAACTTAAATAGACTGACTATATATACAAAATTTAATGCACTATACATCGTCCATTTTTAAATTTAAAAAAAAAATTAAATTGACTATAATTCGTACATTTCGTAACTAAAAAATTAAATGGACTATATACGTCATCTTCTTTTCGTGCAAAGATTTTAATAAACTTTACATCATCCATTTTTCATGCAAGGAAATTTTTTATGAAAAAAATATAATGGACTATACATCGTCTTTTTTTCAATTTTTTATGAAAAAATTTTATCGACTATAAATCGTCCGATTCATGTGCAAATAATTAAATAGACTATACATCGTCTATTTCAGATGCACAAAATTAAATGGACTGACTATATATACAAAATTTAATAGACTATACATCGTCCATTTTTAAATAAAAAAAATTAAATTGACTATAATTCGTCTATTTCGTATCTAAAAAATTAAATGGATTATATACGTCATCTTCTTTTCGTGCAAAGATTTTAATAAACTATACATCATCCATTTTTCATGCAAAAAAATTTTTTATGAAAAAAATATAATGGACTATACGTCGTCTTTTTTTCAATTTTTTATGGAAAAATTTTATCGACTATAAATCGTCCGATTCATGTACAAATAATTAAATAGACTATACATCGTCTATTTCAGATGCACAAACTTAAATGGACTGACTATATATACAAAATTTAATGGACTATATATCGTCCATTTTTAAATTAAAAAAAAAATTAAATTGACTATAATTCGTCCATTTCGTATCTAAAAAATTAAATGGACTATATACGTCGTCTTCTTTTCGTGCAAAGAATTTAATAAACTATACATCATCCATTTTTCATGCAAAAAAATTTTTTATGAAAAAAATATAATGGACTATAATACATCGTCTTTTTTCAATTTTTTATGAAAAAATTTTATCGACTATAAATCGTCCGATTCATGTGCAAATAATTAAATATACTATACATCGCCTATTTTATATGCAAACAATTAAATGGACTGACTATATATACAAAATTTAATGGACTATACATTGTCCATTTTTAAATTAAATTGACTATAATTCGTCCATTTCGTATCTAAAAAATTAAATGGACTATATACGTCATCTTCTTTTCGTGCAAAGATTTTAATAAACTATACATCATCCATTTTTCATGCAAAAAAATTTTTTATGTCAAAAATATAATGGACTATACATCGTCTTTTTTCAATTTTTTTTATGAAAAAATTTTATCGACTATAAATCGTCCGATTCATGTGCAAATAATTATATAGACTATATATCGTCTATTTTATATGCAAACAATTAAATGGACTGACTATATATACAAAATTTAATGGACTTTATATCGTCCATTTTTAAATAAAAAAAAAATTAAATTGACTATCATTCATCCATTTCGTATCTAAAATATTAAATGGACTATATACGTCGTCTTGTTTTCAAGCAAAGAATTTAATAAACTATACATCATCCATTTTTCATGCAAAATTTTTTTTTATGAAAAAAATATAATGGACTATACATCGTCTTTTTTTAAATTTTTTATGAAAAAATTTTATCGACTATAAATCGTCCGATTCATGTGCAAATAATTAAATATACTATACATCGTCTATTTCAGATGCACAAAATTAAATGGACTGACTATATATACAAAATTTAATGGACTATACATCGTCCATTTTTAAATAAAAAAAAATTAAATTGACTATAATTCGTCCATTTCGTATCTAAAAAATTAAATGGACTATATACGTCGTCTTCTTTTCGTGCAAAGAATTTAATAAACTATACATCATCCATTTTTCATGCAAAAAATTTTTTTATGAAAAAATATAATGGACTATACATCGTCTTTTTTTCAATTTTTATGAAAAAATTTTATCGACTATAAATCGTCCGATTCGTGTGCAAATAATTATATAGACTATACATCGTCTATTTTAGATGCAAAAAATTAAATAGACTGACTATATATACAAAATTTAATGGACTATACATCGTCCATTTTTAAATTAAAAAAAAATTAAATTGACTATAATTCGTCCATTTCGTATCTAAAAAATTAAATGGACTATATACGTCATCTTCTTTTCGTGCAAAGAATTTAATAAACTATACATCATCAATTTTTCATGCAAAAAAATTTTTTATGAAAAAAATATAATGGACTATACATCGCTTTTTTTAATTTTTTTATGAAAAAATTTTATCGACTATAAATCGTCCGATTCATGTGCGAAAAATTATATAGACTACATATCGTCTATTTAAGATGCAAAAAATTAAATGGACTGACTATATACACAAAATTTAATAGACTATATATCGTCCATTTTTAAATTTAAAGAAAAAAATTTAATTGACTATAATTCGTCCATTTCGTATCTAAAAAATTAAATGGACTATATACGTCGTCTTCTTTTCATGCAAAGAATTTAATAAACTATACATCATCCATTTTTCATGCAAAAAATTTTTTTATGAAAAATATATTGGATACATCGTCTTTTTTTCATTTTTTTATGAAAAAATTTTATCGACTATAAATCGTCCGATTCATGTGCAAATAATTATATAGACTATACATCGTCTATTTTAGATGCAAAAAATTAAATAGACTGACTATATATACAAAATTTAATGGACTATACATCGTCCATTTTTAAATTAAAAAAAAAAATTAAATTGACTATAATTCGTACATTTCGTATCTAAAAAATTAAATGGACTATATACGTCGTCTTCTTTTCATGCAAAGAATTTAATAAACTATACATCATCCATTTTTCATGCATACATCGTCTTTTTTTAAATTTTTTATGAAAAAATTTTATCGACTATAAATCGTCCGATTCGTGTGTAAATAATTATATAGACTATACATCGTCTATTTTAGATGCAAAAAATTAAATAGACTGACTATATATACAAAATTTAATGGACATCGTCCATTTTTAAATTTAAAAAAAAAAATTAAATTGCCTATAATTCGTCCATTTCGTATCTAAAAAATTAAATGGACTATATACGTCGTCTTCTTTTCATGCAAAGAATTTAATAAACTATACATCATCCATTTTTCATGCAAAAAATTTTTTTATGAAAAATATATATTGGATACATCGTCTTTTTTTCATTTTTTTATGAAAAAATTTTATCGACTATAAATCGTCCGATTCATGTGCAAATAATTATATAGACTATACATCGTCTATTTTAGATGCAAAAAATTAAATAGACTGACTATATATACAAAATTTAATGGACTATACATCGTCCATTTTTAAATTTAAAAAAAAAATTAATTGACTATAATTCGTCCATTTCGTATCTAAAAAATTAAATGGACTATATACGTCGTCTTCTTTTAATGCAAAGAATTTAATAAACTATACATCATCCATTTTTCATGCAAAAAATTTTTTTATGAAAAAAATATAATGAATTATACATCGTCTTTTTTTTTAAATTTTTTATGAAAAAATTTTATCGACTATAAATCGTCCGATTCGTGTGCAAATAATTATATAGACTATACATCGTCTATTTTAGATGCAAAAAATTAAATAGACTGACTATATATACAAAATTTAATGGACTATACATCGTCCATTTTTAAATTTAAAAAAAAAATTAAATTGACTATAATTCGTACATTTCGTATCTAAAAAATTAAATGGACTATATACGTCGTCTTCTTTTCATGCAAAGAATTTAATAAACTATACATCATCCATTTTTCATGCATACATCGTCTTTTTTTAAATTTTTTATGAAAAAATTTTATCGACTATAAATCGTCCGATTCGTGTGTAAATAATTATATAGACTATACATCGTCTATTTTAGATCCAAAAAATTAAATAGACTGATACAAAATTTAATGGACTATACATCGTCCATTTTTAAATTTAAAAAAAAAAATTAAATTGCCTATAATTCGTCCATTTCGTATCTAAAAAATAAATGGACTATATACGTCGTCTTCTTTTCATGCAAAGAATTTAATGAACTATACATCATCCATTTTTCATGCAAAAAATTTTTTTATGAAAAAAATATAATGGACTATAATACATCGTCTTTTTTTAAATTTTTTATGAAAAAATTTTATCGACTATAAATCGTCCGATTCATGTACAAATAATTATATAGACTATACATCGTCTATTTTAGATGCAAAAAATTAAATAGACTGACTATATATACAAAATTTAATGGACTATACATCGTCCATTTTTAAATTTAAAAAAAAAATTAAATTGACTATAATTCGTACATTTCGTATCTAAAAAATTAAATGGACTATATACGTCGTCTTCTTTTCGCGCAAGGAATTTAATAAACTATACATCATCCATTTTTCATGCCAAAAAGTTTTTTATGAAAAAAATATAATGGACTACACATTGTCTTTTTTTTCAATTTCTTATGAAAAAATTTAATCGACTATAAATCGTCCGATTCATGTGCAAATAATTATATAGACTATACATCGTCTATTTTAGATGCAAAAACTTAAATAGACTGACTATATATACAAAATTTAATGGACTATACATCGTCCATTTTTAAATTTAAAAAAAAAATTAATTGACTATAATTCGTCCATTTCGTATCTAAAAAATTAAATGGACTATATACGTCGTCTTCTTTTCATGCAAGGAATTTAATAAACTATACATCATCCATTTTTCATGCAAAAAAATTTTTTATGAAAAAAATATAATGGACTATACATCGTCTTTTTTCAATTTTTTATGAAAAAATTTTATCGACTATAAATCGTCCGATTCGTGTGCAAATAATTATATAGACTATACATCGTCTATTTTAGATGCAAAAAATTAAATAGACTGACTATATATACAAAATTTAATAGACTATACATCGTCCATTTTTAAATAAAAAAAAAAAATTAAATTGACTATAATTCGTCCATTTTGTATCTAAAAAATTAAATGGGCTATATACGTCGTCTTCTTTTAATGCAAAGAATTTAATAGACTATACATCATCCATTTTTCATGCAAAAAATTTTTTTATGAAAAAAATATAATGGACTATCGTCTTTTTTTTTAAATTTTTAATGAAAAAATTTTATCGACTATAAATCGTCCGATTCGTGTGCAAATAATTATATAGACTATACATCGTCTATTTTAGATGCAAAACCTTAAATAGATTGACTATATATACAAAATTTAATAGACTATACATCGTCCATTTTTAAATTTAAAGAAAAAAATTTAATTGACTATAATTCGTCCATTTCGTATCTAAAAAATTAAATGGACTATATACGTCGTCTTCTTTTCATGCAAAGAATTTAATAAACTATACATCATCCATTATTCATACAAAAAAATTTTTTATGAAAAAAATATAATGGACTATACATCGTCTTTTTTTAAATTTTTTATGAAAAAATTTAATCGACTATAAATCGTCCGATTCATATGCAAATAATTATATAGACTATACATCGTCTATTTTAGATGCAAAAACTTAAATAGACTGACTATATATACAAAATTTAATGGACTATACATCGTCCATTTTTAAAAAAAAAATTAAATTGACTATAATTCGTACATTTCGTATCTAAAAAATTAAATGGACTATATACGTCGTCTTCTTTTCGCGCAAGGAATTTAATAAACTATACATCATCCATTTTTCATGCAAAAAATTTTTTTATGAAAAAAAAATATAATGGACTATACATCGTCTTTTTTTCAATTTCTTATGAAAAAATTTAATCGACTATAAATCGTCCGATTCATGTGCAAATAATTATATAGACTATACATCGTCTATTTTAGATGCTAAAACTAAAATAGACTGACTATATATACAAAATTTAATGGACTATACATCGTCCATTTTTAAATTTAAAAAAAAAATTAATTGACTATAATTCGTCCATTTCGTATCTAAAAAATTAAATGGACTATATACGTCGTCTTCTTTTCATGCAAAGAATTTAATAAACTATACATCATCCATTTTTCATGCAAAAAATTTTTTTATGAAAAAAATATAATGGACTATACATCGTCTTTTTTTTCAATTTTTTATGAAAAAATTTTATCGACTATAAATCGTCCGATTCGTGTGCAAATAATTATATAGACTATACATCGTCTATTTTAGATGCAAAAACTTAAATAGACTGACTATATATACAAAATTTAATGGACTATACATCGTCCACTTTTAAATTAAAAAAAAAAATTAAATTGACTATAAGTCGTCCATTTCGTATCTAAAAAATTAAATGGACTATATACGTCGTCTTCTTTTCGTGCAAAGAATTTAATAAACTATACATCATCCATTTTTCATGCAAAAAAATTGTTTATGAAAAAAATATAATGGACAATCATCGTCTTTTTTTCATTTTTTTATGAAAAAATTTTATCGACTATAAATCGTCCGATTCATGTGGAAAAAATTTTTTTATGAATAAAATATAATGGACTATATATACATCGTCTTTTTTTCAATTTTTTATGAAAAAATTTTATCGACTATAAATCGTCCGATTCATGTGCAAATAATTATATAGACTATACATCGTCTATTTTAGATGCAAAAAATAAAATAGACTGACTATATATACAAAATTTAATGGACTATACATCGTCCATTTTTAAATTTAAAAAAAAATGAAATTGACTATAATTCGTCCATTTCGTATCTAAAAAATTAAATGGACTATATACGTCGTCTTCTTTTCATGCAAAGAATTTAATAAACTACACATCATCCATTTTTCATGCAAAAAATTTTTTTATGAAAAAAATATAATGAACTATATATACATCGTCTTTTTTTCAATTTTTTATGAAAAAATTTTATCGACTCTAAATCGTCCGATTCGTGTGCAAATAATTATATAGACTTTATATCGTCTATTTTAGATGCAAAAAATTAAATAGACTGACTATATATACAAAATTTAATGGACTATACATCGTCCATTTTTAAATTTAAAAAAAAATTTAATTGACTATAATTCGTCCATTTCGTATCTAAAAAATTAAATGGACTATATACGTCGTCTTCTTTTCGTGCAAGGAATTTAATAAACTATACATCATCCATTTTTCATGCAAAAAATTTTTTTATGAAAAAAATATCATGTACTACCGTCTTTTTTTAAATTTTTTATGAAAAAATTTTATCGACTATAAATCGTCCGATTCGTGTGCAAATAATTATATAGACTATACGTCGTCTATTTTAGATGCAAACAATTAAATGGACTGACTATATATACAAAATTTAATGGACTATACATCGTCCACTTTTAAATTTAAAAAAAAATTTAATTGACTATAATTCGTCCATTTCGTATCTAAAAAATTAAATGGACTATATACGTCGTCTTCTTTTCGTACAAGGAATTTAATAAAATATACATCATCCATTTTTCATGCAAAAAATTTTTTTATGAAAAAAAAATATAATGGTCTTTTTTTCAATTTTTTATGAAAAAATTTTATCGACTATAAATCGTCCGATGCGTGTGCAAATAATTATATAGACTATACATCGTCTATTTTAGATGCAAAAAATTAAATAGACTGATACAAAATTTAATGGACTATACATCGTCCATTTTTAAATTAAAAAAAAAATTAAATTGACTATAATTCGTCCATTTCGTATCTAAAAAATAAATGGACTATATACGTCGTCTTCTTTTCATGCAAAGAATTTAATAAACTATACATCATCCATTTTTCATGCAAAAAATTTTTTTATGAAAAAAATATAATGGACTATAATACATCGTCTTTTTTTAAATTTTTTATGAAAAAATTTTATCGACTATAAATCGTCCGATTCATGTGCAAATAATTATATAGACTATACATCGTCTATTTTAGATGCAAAAAATAAAATAGACTGACTATATATACAAAATTTAATGGACTATACATCGTCCATTTTTAAATTTAAAAAAAAAATTAAATTGACTATAATTCGTACATTTCGTATCAAAAAAATTAAATGGACTATATACGTCGTCTTCTTTTCGCGCAAGGAATTTAATAAACTATACATCATCCATTTTTCATGCAAAAAATTTTTTTATGAAAAAAATATAATGGACTATACATCGTCTTTTTTTTCAATTTCTTATGAAAAAATTTAATCGACTATAAATCGTCCGATTCATGTGCAAATAATTATATAGACTATACATCGTCTATTTTAGATGCAAAAACTTAAATAGACTGACTATATATACAAAATTTAATGGACTATACATCGTCCATTTTTAAATTTAAAAAAAAAATTAATTGACTATCATTCGTCCATTTCGTAACTAAAAAATTAAATGGACTATATACGTCGTCTTCTTTTTGTGCAAAGAATTTAATAAACTATACATCATCCATTTTTCATGCAAAAAAATTTTTTATGAAAAAAATATAATGGACTATACATCGTCTTTTTTTTCAATTTCTTATGAAAAAATTTAATCGACTATAAATCGTCCGATTCATGTGCAAATAATTATATAGACTATACATCGTCTATTTTAGATGCAAAAAATTAAATAGACTGACTATATATAAAAAATTTAATGGACTATACATCGTCCATTTTTAAATTAAAAAAAAAAATTAAATTGACTATAATTCGTCCATTTCGTATCTAAAAAATTAAATGGACTATATACGTCGTCTTCTTTTCATGCAAAGAATTTAATAAACTATACATCATCCATTTTTCATGGAAAAAATTTTTTTATGAAAAAAATATAATGGACTATACATCGTCTTTTTTTTAATTTTTTATGAAAAAATTTTATCGACTATAAATCGTCCGATTCGTGTGTAAATAATTATATAGACTATACATCGTCTATTTTAGATGCAAAAAATTAAATAGACTGACTATATATACAAAATTTAATGGACTATACATCGTCCATTTTTAAATTAAAAAAAAAAAATTAAATTGACTATAATTCGTCCATTTCGTATCTAAAAAATAAATGGACTATATACGTCGTCTTCTTTTCATGCAAAGAATTTAATAAACTATACATCATCCATTTTTCATGCAAAAAATTTTTTTATGAAAAAAATATAATGGACTAAATATACATCGTCTTTTTTTAAATTTTTTATGAAAAAATTTTATCGACTATAAATCGTCCGATTCGTGTGTAAATAATTATATAGAATATACATCGTCTATTTTAGATGCAAAAAATTAAATAGACTGATACAAAATTTAATGGACTATACATCGTCCATTTTTAAATTTAAAATAAAAATTAAATTGACTATAATTCGTCCATTTCGTATCTAAAAAATAAATAGACTATATACGTCGTCTTCTTTTCATGCAAAGAATTTAATAAACTATACATCATCCATTTTTCATGCAAAAAATTTTTTTATGAAAAAAATATAATGGACTATAATACATCGTCTTTTTTTAAATTTTTTATGAAAAAATTTTATCGACTATAAATCGTCCGATTCATGTGCAAATAATTATATGGACTATACATCGTCTATTTTAGATGCAAAAAATTAAATACACTGACTATATATACAAAATTTAATGGACTATACATCGTCCATTTTTAAATTTAAAAAAAAATTAAATTGACTATAATTCGTACATTTCGTATCTAAAAAATTAAATGGACTATATACGTCGTCTTCTTTTCGCGCAAGGAATTTAATAAACTATACATCATCCATTTTTCATGCAAAAAATTTTTTTATGAAAAAAATATAATGGACTATACATCGTCTTTTTTTAATTTTTTTATGAAAAAATTTTATCGACTATAAATCGTCCGATTCATGTGCAAAAAATTATATAGACTATACATCGTCTATTTAAGATGCAAAAAATTAAATGGACTGACTATATATACAAAATTTAATAGACTATACATCGTCCATTTTTAAATTTAAAGAAAAAAATTTAATTGACTATAATTCGTCCATTTCGTATCTAAAAAATTAAATGGACTATATACGTCGTCTTCTTTTCATGCAAAGAATTTAATAAACTATACATCATCCATTTTTCATGCAAAAAATTTTTTTATGAAAAAAATATAATGGACTATACATCGTCTTTTTTTAAATTTTTTATGAAAAAATTTTATCGACTATAAATCGTCCGATTCGTGTGTAAATAATTATATAGACTATACATCGTCTATTTTAGATGCAAAAAATTAAATAGACTGACTATATATACAAAATTTAATGGACTATACATCGTCCATTTTTAAATTTAAAAAAAAATTAAATTGACTATAATTCGTCCATTTCGTATCTAAAAAATTAAATGGACTATATACGTCGTCTTCTTTTCATGCAAAGAATTTAATAAACTATACATCATCCATTTTTCATGCAAAAAATTTTTTTATGAAAAAAATATAATGGACTATACATCGTCTTTTTTTAATTTTTTTATGAAAAAATTTTATCGACTATAAATCGTCCGATTCATGTGCAAAAAATTATATAGACTATACATCGTCTATTTAAGATGCAAAAAATTAAATGGACTGACTATATATACAAATATTTAATAGACTATACATCGTCCATTTTTAAATTAAAAAAAAAAATTAAATTGACTATAATTCGTCCATTTCGTATCTAAAAAATTAAATGGACTATATACGTCGTCTTCTTTTCGCGCAAAGAATTTAATAAACTATACATCATCCATTTTTCATGAAAAAAAATTTTTTATGAAAAAAATATAATGGACTATACATCGTCTTTTTTTCAATTTTTTATGAAAAATTGTATCGACTATAAATCGTCCGATTCGTGTGCAAATAATTGTATAGACTGACTATATATACAAAATTTAATGGACTATACATCGTCCATTTTTAAATTTAAAAAAAAATTAAATTGACTATAAGTCGTCCATCTCGTATCTAAAAAATTAAATGGACTATATACGTCGTCTTCTTTTCGTGCAAAGAATTTAATAAACTATACATCATCCATTTTTCATGCAAAAAATTTTTTTATGAAAAAAAAATATAATGGACTATACATCGTCTTTTTTCCATTTTCTTATGAAAAAATTTTATCGACTATAAATCGTCCAATTAATGTGCAAAAAATTATATAGACTATACATCGTCTATTTAAGATACAAAAAATTAAGTGGACAGACTATATATACAAAATTTAATGGACTATACATCGTCCATTTTTAAATTTAAAAAAAAAATTAATTGACTATAATTGGTCCATTTCGTATCTAAAAAATTAAATGGACTATATACGTCGTCTTCTTTTCATGCAAAGAATTTAATAAACTATACATCATCCATTTTTCATGCAAAAACTTTTTTTATGAAAAAAATATAATGGACTATACATCGTCTTTTTTTAATTTTTTTATGAAAAAATTTTATCGACTATAAATCGTCCGATTCATCTGCAAAAAATTATATAGACTATACATCGTCTATTTAAGATGCAAAAAATTAAATGGACTGACTATATATACAAATATTTAATAGACTATACATCGTCCATTTTTAAATTAAAAAAAAAATTAAATTGACTATAATTCGTCCATTTCGTATCTAAAAAATTAAATGGACTATATACGTCGTCTTCTTTTCGCGCAAAGAATTTAATAAACTATACATCATCCATTTTCCATGCAAAAAAATTTTTTATGAAAAAAATATAATGGACTATACATCGTCTTTTTTTCAATTTTTTATGAAAAATTGTATCGACTATAAATCGTCCGATTCGTGTGCAAATAATTGTATAGACTGACTATATATACAAAATTTAATGGACTATACATCGTCCATTTTTAAATTTAAAAAAAAATTAAATTGACTATAAGTCGTCCATCTCGTATCTAAAAAATTAAAAGGACTATATACGTCGTCTTCTTTTCGTGCAAAGAATTTAATAAACTATACATCATCCATTTTTCATGCAAAAAATTTTTTTATGAAAAAAATATAATGGACTATACATCGTCTTTTTCCATTTTTTTTATGAAAAAATTTTATCGACTATAAATCGTCCAATTAATGTGCAAAAAATTATATAGACTATACATCGTCTATTTAAGATACAAAAAATTAAGTGGACTGACTATATATACAAAATTTAATGGACTATACATCGTCCATTTTTAAATTTAAAAAAAAATTAATTGACTATAATTGGTCCATTTCGTATCTAAAAAATTAAATGGACTATATACGTCGTCTTCTTTTCATGCAAAGAATTTAATAAACTATACATCATCCATTTTTCATGCAAAACATTTTGTTATGAAAAAAATATAATGGACTATACATCGTCTTTTTTTAATTTTTTTATGAAAAAATTTTATCGACTATAAATCGTCCGATTCGTGTGTAAATAATTATATAGACTATACATCGTCTATTTTAGATGCAAAAAATTAAATAGACTGACTATATATACAAAATTTAATGGACTATACATCGTCCATTTTTAAATTTAAAAAAAAATTAAATTGACTATAATTCGTCCATTTCGTATCTAAAAAATTAAATGGACTATATACGTCGTCTTCTTTTCGTGCAAAGAATTTAATAAACTATACATCATCCATTTTTCATGCAAAAAATTTTTTTATGAAAAAAATATAATGGACTATACATCGTCTTTTTTCCATTTTTTTATGAAAAAATTTTATCGACTATAAATCGTCCAATTAATGTGCAAAAAATTATATAGACTATACATCGTCTATTTAAGATACAAAAAATTAAGTGGACTGACTATATATACAAAATTTAATGGACTATACATCGTCCATTTTTAAATTTAAAAAAAAATTAATTGACTATAATTGGTCCATTTCGTATCTAAAAAATTAAATGGACTATATACGTCGTCTTCTTTTCATGCAAAGAATTTAATAAACTATACATCATCCATTTTCCATGCAAAAAATTTTTTTATGAAAAAAATATAATGGACTATACATCGTCTTTTTTTAATTTTTTTATGAAAAAATTTTATCGACTATAAATCGTCCGATTCATGTGCAAAAAATTATATAGACTATACATCGTCTATTTAAGATGCAAAAAATTAAATGGACTGACTATATATACAAATATTTAATAGACTATACATCGTCCATTTTTAAATTAAAAAAAAAAAATTAAATTGACTATAATTCGTCCATTTCGTATCTAAAAAATTAAATGGACTATATACGTCGTCTTCTTTTCGCGCAAAGAATTTAATAAACTATACATCATCCATTTTTCATGCAAAAAAATTTTTTATGGAAAAAATATAATGGACTATACATCGTCTTTTTTTCAATTTTTTATGAAAAATTGTATCGACTATAAATCGTCCGATTCGTGTGCAAATAATTGTATAGACTGACTATATATACAAAATTTAATGGACTATACATCGTCCATTTTTAAATTTAAAAAAAATTAAATTGACTATAAGTCGTCCATCTCGTATCTAAAAAATTAAATGGACTATATACGTCGTCTTCTTTTCGTGCAAAGAATTTAATAAACTATACATCATCCATTTTTCATGCAAAAAATTTTTTTATGAAAAAAATATATAAAAATACATCGTCTTTTTTCCATTTTTTTATGAAAAAATTTTATCGACTATAAATCGTCCAATTAATGTGCAAAAAATTATATAGACTATACATCGTCTATTTAAGATACAAAAAATTAAGTGGACTGACTATATATACAAAATTTAATGGACTATACATCGTCCATTTTTAAATTTAAAAAAAAATTAATTGACTATAATTGGTCCATTTCGTATCTAAAAAATTAAATGGACTATATACGTCGTCTTCTTTTCATGCAAAGAATTTAATAAACTATACATCATCCATTTTTCATGCAAAAAATTTTGTTATGAAAAAAATATAATGGACTATACATCGTCTTTTTTTAATTTTTTTATGAAAAAATTTTATCGACTATAAATTGTCCGATTCATGTGCAAATAATTATATAGACTATACATCGTCTATTTTAGATGCAAAAAATTAAATAGACTGACTATATATACAAAATTTAATGGACTATACATCGTCCATTTTTAAATTTAAAAAAAAATTAAATTGACTATAATTCGTCCATTTCGTATCTAAAAAATTAAATGGACTATATACGTCGTCTTCTTTTCATGCAAAGAATTTAATAAACTATACATCATCCATTTTTCATGCAAAAAATTTTTTTATGAAAAAAATATAACGGACTATATATACATCGTCTTTTTTCAATTTTTTATGAAAAAATTTTATCGACTATAAATCGTCCCATTCGTGTGCAAATAATTATATAGACTATACATCGTCTATTTTAGATGCAAAAAATTAAATAGACTAACTATATATACAAAATTTAATGGATTATACATCGTCCATTTTTAAATTTAAAAAAAAATTAATTGACTATAATTCGTCCATTTCGTATCTAAAAAATTAAATGGACTATATACGTCGTCTTCTTTTCATCCAAAGAATTTAATAAACTATACATCATCCATATTTCATGCAAACATTTTTTTTTTGAAAAAAATATAATGGACTATACATCGTCTTTTTTTCAATTTTTTATGAAAAAATTGTATCGACTATAAATCGTCCGATTCATATGCAAATAATTATATAGACTATACATCGTCTATTTTAGATGCAAAAAATTAAATAGACTGACTATATATACAAAATTTAATGGACTATACATCGTCCATTTTTAAATTTAAAAAAAAATTAAATTGACTAAATAGAAAATGGAAAAACAGAAAATGAATAGTGATACTTACAAATGTGTTTGCCAAAGGCAAATCAATAATTGTATACACAATCAATTCTCATATTCCATTTCATAGAAATTTAAGTTTAATAGCTGATGTTAATAATAACCTCTACCCCAGTAGATAGACATGGGTGCTGATGAAGTGCGTGGCTGCACAGAAAAATATCGGTATTTCCCCCAGCTAATAGTGTCTAGTTTAATTTTTCTTCTATTCTTTAGATACTCACATTAATTAATAAAAAAAATATTTCATTCATAAGAATTGAAATTACTGAACTCAAGCCTGATTAAGAAATTATTTCTGATTAAAAAAAATTCACTATAGTTCAATTAAATCTAATAATGTCTCATTTAATTCATCATGGGCACGTGACAAAAATATGTTCACTTGGCGATCACTGTTCACTTGTCCAGAACTGCTTCAAAATGCTGGAAAGCTAAGTCAACTGTAGAAAGCAAAAACAAAGTAACATAAAGCCACTACAATAATACTTATATGTATGTACCGATGGTGCATCGAATAAGTAAAAATAATTAATGTGATGATCGTAAAAGATAAGTAAGAATAGTTAAACATACATAGGTAGAGTGATATAACTTCGTGCTAACCTAAATAGAAAATGGAAAAACAGAAAATGAATAGTGATACTTACAAATGTGTTTGCCAAAGGCAAATCAATAATTGTATACACAATCAATTCTCATATTCCATTTCATAGAAATTTAAGTTTAATAGCTGATGTTAATAATAACCTCTACCCCAGTAGATAGACATGGGTGCTGATGAAGTGCGTGGCTGCACAGAAAAATATCGGTATCTCCCCCAGCTAATAGTGTCTAGTTTAATTTTTCTTCTATTCTTTAGATACTCACATTAATTAATAAAAAAAAAAAAAATATTTCATTCATAAGAATTGAAATTACTGAACTCAAGCCTGATTAAGAAATTATTTCTGATTAAAAAAAATTCACTATAGTTCAATTAAATCTAATAATGTCTCATTAAATTGACTATAATTCGTCCATTTCGTATCTAAAAAATTAAATGGACTATATACGTCGTCTTCTTTTCGTGCAAAGAATTTAATAAACTATACATCATCCATTTTTCATGCAAAAAATTTTTTTATGAAAAAAATATAATGGATATACATACATCGTCTTTTTTTCAATTTTTTATGAAAAAATTTTATCGACTATAAATCGTCCGATTCGTGTGCAAATAATTATATAGACTATACATCGTCTATTTTAGATGCAAAAAATTAAATAGACTGACTATATATAAAAAATTTAATGGACTATACATCGTCCATTTTTAAATTAAAAAAAAATTAATTGACTATAATTTGTCCATTTCGTATCTAAAAAATTAAATGGACTATATACGTCGTCTTCTTTTCATGCAAAGAATTTAATAAACTATACATCATCCATTTTTTATGCAAAAAATTTTTTTATGAAATAAATATAATGGACTATATATACATCGTCTTTTTTTCAATTTTTTATGAAAAAATTTTATCGACTATAAATCGTCCGATTCGTGTGCAAATAATTATATAGACTATTTTAGATGCAAAAAATTAAATAGACTGACTATATATACAAAATTTAATGGACTATACATCGCCAATTTTTAAATTAAAAAAAAATTAATTGACTATAATTCGTCCATTTCGTATCTAAAAAATTAAATGGACTATATACGTCGTCTTCTTTTCATGCAAAGAATTTAATAAACTATACATCATCCATTTTTCATGCAAAAAATTTTTTTATGAAAAAAATATAATGGACTATACATCGTCTTTTTTTCAATTTTTTATGAAAAAATTTTATCGACTATAAATCGTCCGATTCGTGTGCAAATAATTATATAGACTATACATCGTCTATTTTAGATGCAAAAAATTAAATAGACTGACTATATATACAAAATTTAATGGACTATACATCGTCCATTTTTAAAAAAAAATTAAATTGACTATAATTCGTCCATTTCGTATCTAAAAAATTAAATGGACTATATACGTCGTCTTCTTTTCATGCAAAGAATTTAATAAACTATACATCATCCATTTTTCATGCAAAAAATTTTTTTATGAAAAAAATATAATGGACTATATATACATCGTCTTTCTTTCAATTTTTTATGAAAAAATTTTATCGACTATAAATCGTCCGATTCGTGTGCAAATAATTATATAGACTATACATCGGCTATTTTAGATGCAAAAAATTAAATAGACTGACTATATATACAAAATTTAATGGACTATACATTTTTAAATTTAAAGAAAAAAATTAAATTGACTATAATTCTTCCATTTCGTATCTAAAAAATTAAATGGACTATAGACGTCGTCTTCTTTTCATGCAAAGAATTAAATAAACTATACATCATCCATTTTTCATGCAAAAAAATTTTTTATGAAAAAAATATAATGGACTATACATCGTCTTTTTTTCAATATTTTATGATAAAATTTTATCGACTATAAATCGTCCGATTCGAAAAAATTAAATAGACTGACTATATATACAAAATTTAATGGACTATACATCGTCCATTTTTAAATTTAAAAAAAAAATTAATTGACTATAATTCGTCCATTTCGTATCTAAACAATTAAGTGGACTATATACGTCGTCTTTTTTTCAATTTTTTATGAAAAAATTTTATCGACTATAAATCGTCCTATTTGTGTGCAAAAAATTATATAGACTATACATCGTCTATTTAAGATGCAAAAAATTAAATGGATTGACTATATATACAAAATTTAATGGAATATACATCGTCCATTTTTAAATTTAAAAAAAATGAAATTGACTATAATTCGTCCATTTCGTATCTAAAAAATTAAATGGACTATATACGTCGTCTTCTTTTCATGCAAAGAATTTAATAAACTACACATCATCCATTTTTCATGCAAAAAATTTTTTTATGAAAAAAATATCATGTACTACCGTCTTTTTTTAAATTTTTTATGAAAAAATTTTATCGACTATAAATCGTCCGATTCGTGTGCAAATAATTATATAGACTATACGTCGTCTATTTTAGATGCAAACAATTAAATGGACTGACTATATATACAAAATTTAATGGACTATACATCGTCCACTTTTAAATTTAAAAAAAAATTTAATTGACTATAATTCGTCCATTTCGTATCTAAAAAATTAAATGGACTATATACGTCGTCTTCTTTTCGTACAAGGAATTTAATAAAATATACATCATCCATTTTTCATGCAAAAAATTTTTTTATGAAAAAAATATAATGGTCTTTTTTTCAATTTTTTATGAAAAAATTTTATCGACTATAAATCGTCCGATGCGTGTGCAAATAATTATATAGACTATACATCGTCTATTTTAGATGCAAAAAATTAAATAGACTGACTATATATACAAAATTTAATGGACTATACATCGTCCATTTTTAAATTAAAAAAAAAAATTTAATTGACTATAATTCGTCCATTTCGTATCTTTTTTTTCATATATATATTTATTTATTGTATCTTCAAAAATTAACTAACAATAAGTAATCAAATCTTAAATCTAAATATAATTATTAGGCCCGACCAGTATCGGACATAAACTTAGTGATAATTATAAATAATACATAAGTAGTGATAATCAAAAAGGAAAAAAAGAAGTATTTTTAAGTAGTCCCATCTGGAGTGTTGAGTATAAGAGCCCTTGTGTCCCTCTTTTTTAGGCGGATGTGTCCAGTAAAGCTCAAAATATTACGGGCAAGCGGATTAGGATGTGACTCGAGTTTTGTTAAATATTTGCCTGCGTATTTTGCAACTTCTTCACTCACTAGTGGCATATTTAAATCACGATGAATATTTGAATTTTTAATGTACCATGGAGCAGATGTTATCAAACGTAAAATTTTGTTTTGCCTTCGTTGGATTTTCTCATTATTTGAAGCTCCCCATAGCTGAATTCCATAGCACCATATTGGCTTCAAAAGCGACTTGTATATCAAAAGTTTCCAGTCTATATGATGATGTTTCCTTGTAAGCCTTCGATCAAGGTGTATTCCAAGGTATTTCACTTGAGAATGTTGAGGAATATTTTGATTGTTGATTCGAATGGGGGAACAGGTATCTTTTCTTACGGTAAACGTTATATGAACACACTTTTGTTCATTTACTTTTATTCTCCATACATTCAACCATATTTCAAGGTGGGTAATGTGTGCTTGGAGATTGCGGGATGCCTCATCAGGGTTTTTGTGAATATTCAAACAGACTGTATCATCGGCAAATGTAGAAGTGTGTATGTTATTACTCACAGGCATATCACAAGAATATATTAGATACAAGACTGGCCCCAGAATACTACCCTGTGGCACACCAGAAGATATAGACTCGGGTACACTCATGAAGTCTCCTTCCACAACGGTAAATTTCCTATCAACAATATAACTTTCCAAAAGCTTTTGTATGTTTATTGGTAGGTATGTCTTCAATTTTAAAACTAGGCCTTCGTGCCATACTTTATCAAATGTCTGAGAAACATCAATAAAAAGGGCAGAACAATACTTTTTTTCTTCAAATGTCCTCCTTACAACTTGAACCAATCTATGCGTTTGCTCAATAGTGCTATGCTGACTTCTAAAGCCAAATTGATGGTCCGGGATGCACCCACTATCAGCTAAAATTTTAGACAATTTAGTCATGAGCAGCTTTTCGAAAAGCTTTGAAATTGTTGAAAGTAAGCTTATAGGCCTATATGACTCAGCCTTGATAAGATCTTTGCCTGGCTTTGGAATCATTTTAATCTTGGCAAGTTTCCAGTTATGTGGAAAATACTGCATTCGTAAAATGGCATTAAAAATAAATAGCAAAATTCTTATTGCAATATGAGGCAAGTTCATCAGCATCTTGTTACTAATGCCATCAATACCTGGAGCTTTCTTAGGGTCGAGTTCAGCAACTATCTTTTGTAGTTCACGCATCTTAAACCTTAAGGGACGAGGGGGTAAAGAGACTACACTCGGTAAATCGGCAGCACCCGTACATGAATTGGGAGTGAATACAGATTTTAAATGCTCAGAAAATAAGTTACCTTTCTCACTATCGCTTCTTGCCCAGCCTCCAGTCGAAGTACGCAATGGTGATTTGAGATCAACGGGTCTTTTAAGATTTCTAGTAGCGCGCCATAAAGAGTAATTAGATGTTGACGTTACATCAAGACCTTCTAAATACTTTTCCAGTAATGCAGTCTTTTCCGACGATAGCAGCTCTTTGAGTCGTTTAGTACATTCTTTAAGTCTGATTTTATTTAGGGGTGATCGGTGTTGTTGCCATTCTCTTCTAGCTCTCCTTTTTTCATATACAAGACGTTCAATTTCCGTAGAATAAATTCTATTAAAGCCAGTCTGCGGATAGGAAGTAGTGGCATGTTCAGCAGCCTGTTTAATATATTCGTTAAGATTGGCAATATTAAATTCAATATCATCAGGTGATCTTAGCTGAATGTTTTCTACGCAGTGACTACTAATATATTTTTTGAATCCTAGCCAGTGGACCCTATTAATCGTTTTCGCATATGAGTTAGTTAAATCACTCCTTAGTGGGTTGAAAATTGTAACTATTGTGGGAGAGTGATCGGAGGACAGATCTACAGAGCCCTCTACGTGAATTAAGTCCCTATGGATATTTTTCGTGACGCCAAAATCTATAACATCTGGAATTTTTCTTACGTCAGTAGGCCAGTAAGTAGGCTCCCCACTCGAAATGACATCTAAGCCCATTTTTGAAATTGTATTAAACAACGCTCTACCTATAGGTGTAACAAGACGCGAGCCCCAGTACGTATGTTTTGCATTGTAGTCACCAGCTGCCACGAAACAAGATCCAAGCGATTTGTAGAACTTCTCATACTGATCTTCGGTAACTGAAAATCTGGGAGGTGAGTAAATTGAAGATATCACGAAATTCGCACAAAAATTTTCTACGAAAATATTCGTAGCTTGCATATATTCTTCACTAACGTTCTCAAGGATATAGTGCTTGAGTCTTGACTTAATTAGAATTGCTGATCCACCGTATGCTCTCCCTCTCGGGTCCTTTGAATCATATAGAGTGTAACCATTTATTTTAAAGCAGCTTCTCGAAGTCAAGTGAGTCCCAGAGACCAACATTATATCAATATTTTTTTCCGTGAGGAAGTGCTCAAGTTCATTTTTATGTTGGCGAATGCCGTTTGCGTTCCAGAAACATATTGTTAACGTGTTCATGGCTTATTAAGTATTGCTTGAAGCAGAGTATTCTGCATTCTCAGCAGTTTGCACTCGTTGAATTACTTGGCGGTGGAACATTTTGTGTGGGAATAGTACTAGTCTTAGCAGCATCGGCATACGATACACGTGAAGTAACTAGTTGGCTAGTTTGAGGAAGAGTGGCGGAGTAAGCATTTGCTGATTGAACTGGAGCTAATTTAGGTTTTTGACCCATAGCCTGTCTAACGATAGAATATACAGGGCATCCTCTGTAGTTAGCGGTGTGGTTACCTCCACAATTACTGCATTTTTTTCTGCTTGATCTTTTGGCTTCGTGCAGCTAGCAGTACCGTGCAATTTACCGCAGATAACACAAACTGTATGTAATTTGCAGTAAGTTTTTGTGTGGCCATATTCTTGGCAATTATGGCACTGTACGGGACCTGAACGCTTACGTGACTCTTCAACTGTGATTTTTCGGTGTAAAAGGTATTTTAGACTATAAATTGGGTGCGTCTCGTTTTATTTTTAACTATATATCATTCGGCTCCAGTTCAACACGAAATAGAGGCTGGGGAATCTTCTCTCTATTGATTATATTGGTAACATTTTTTACCTTAAATCCTTGTTCGATAAGTGCACATTTTACTTCTTCGGGCTCAACATATGAATCTATGCCCTTTAATACTATTTGTAGGCCTTTAGCACTCTTAAGTTGATATGTGTAAAAATTTGTTTTATTTTTTTCAAACTCACTAACAATTTTTCGGAAATCTTTTTCATCATATATTTGGATTTTAGTTTCATCAATATTACCTCGTTTAATTGGAATGATGTGAAAAGTATTTTCACCAATGGTCGACAGTAGATAAATAGGTGGTGGCTTAAAAGACTTTTGCGATGATGCAGCTGGCTTGTCGTTTTTGTCTTGCAATAATGAAAAACGATTTTGACGATTGATAGAAGATGTGCTGTTATCCCTAGACATCTTTGGGGCGTATCCAATTTTAGTAGAATTTGGGCTTCGCCCGCGCTTTAAAATAGTTATATATCTGTCCATTCCTACTTGTACCTTTGGTTTTGAACTACTGTTATCTTCAGTGACAACTTGTTTAATTGATGACCACGAGCCCGAAGCGGATGATATCGCTGAGTTAAATGTAGAAGTACTAGGCAATAATGTCAACGATTCACTAGTTGGCATTGGACAAAGCGAACTTGATCGCTGACGAAACTGTGGTTTTGCCGTTAGAAAAAGTCTATCAGATTTTTGATTTTTATTAAGAGCTTCAGAACTCACAGCAAGTCTATTTATTATCAGATTTTTTATTTTTATTGTTATCATTATGAGCATCAAAACTCACAGTAAAATAGGCATTTCTGCCGTTAGAACTCACTTCACTATTTTTTTCCTTTGGGGTACTCATATAGAGTATTCCTCAAGGGTATGTTTGTATGTTTTTTTGTTTACGGTTTTTTTTTGTTTTTGTTATTTCAATATGTAAAAATATTAGCAAAGCAAAAAAAAAGGCTTATTTATCAAAGTTAATATGTACTACGAATATTTTTTGTATAATTTTTTTTTTTGTTTAGTTTGTATGTAAGAAAAATTCCGCTATTACCTCTGTTCACTTTAAGAAATTAAAACCAGTATTTTGTATGGCAATACTGGTTTTAACTTCTTAAAGTGTACTTTGTTTTGACTATGACTATACGCCATTATCTTTTAATTATTTGTTTAAAATAGTTAGTATATTAATATTTGGTTTTACAGAAGCTTGGCAAATTCTAGCGTTGCTCTAATGGTGATTTTGACAATTTAGTGCGTTAGTTCATATTTTCCAAAACAATTCTATTTCTTTTACGGTAAAAACAAATTTTTTTTTCAAAAAAAAAATTGCTCTTCTAGTAGTTGCAATTACGTAAGCATAGGTTAATTCTCAGATGAACGCAGTATATTGAAATTGAGGTTATGTTAAGCAGCTCTTTCATTTCATGGAAATCGGAATATTTATTCTGCGCGTATGAGTTCCCAACCCTTTTTACATGTAGAAGAAATATATTCCTTATAACCACAGGGTGTTTGAAAGACGTTTTCAAGGAGGATAAAATGAGCATAAGTTGGGTGAAAATGAAACGTCACCGTGATTTTCTTCCTGGCAAATGAAAATATCCTTTAAAAGGCAGTCCAGAGCTTAAATTGCTGAAATGTTTTCATCTTTATTATTACCTTTTAGATGTAAGTTATTATTGTAGAATTCCGAGAAGGTTTACTTTCAAATTTACTATACTTTATACTTTCATAAAAATCTAGAGAAAAAGAGAAAAAAAGACGAAAATATTATCATAAAAAAAGTAATAAAATAACTCAAGAATATCAAAACAAAATTATTGCCTTATTTGGTCATAAGTTGTTGATCGAATTGAGAGTATAATTATACAATCTCTCAATTTCCCGAAGATATTGTATTTTTGTAAACTTATCACAGATTGATAAATCGACCAGAAAAAAATATCTACATAACATGCTACTTATTTTTTTTTTTTTTTTTTTTTTAAGTTCGTTTATTTATTTACATCTTATAATATATTTACACCATAATAAACAATAGTATACATATTTACATATTTACATAAATACATTGGACGGAGAACGGGCACTCGAGTATTTTTTATATACATAGGTAGTTTTTTATTTTGAAATAAAATATATTCAGATCGCATTTAACGTGGGATTTTATAAATTTGTAATGAAAAAATATAAAAAAAACATTACATATATATTACGTTAGGATAAAAAGTTATAGTCCAAGCTTAAAAATAAAACCTAAATATAAAGAAGAAAAAGTTCTATAGAACACTATTAATCCAATCACCAGAATTTTCTGATATTTTTGATTCGTGATGAGAGTCAGACGTATTGCGGAGAAACAATCGAATGCTAAACTTTCAATAAGTGCACAATTTATTAAAATCTTAACAAAAACATTATTACTTTTTGCTACTGCATTACTGCGAAAAAACATAAAACAAAAACAACTAAAGCTCTTGTAAAATGAGTGAGCGCAATGCTCAAACCTCATTAAACAATAAAAATATAATTCTAAAAAACAATACCAATGACACAGATAATGCGAGAAAAAGAAAAAACGATATTATGGATCAGTCAACATCCAAACAACACAGAAATAATTATTATTCAATACTTGACACTGATAATGATAATCAATGTGATGAAGAATTGCTTAAAAAATTTGAAGATCATGTAAAAAACAAGAAAAAGAAAACGCAACAACTAAATTCTGCTATCTCGGCAATGAACGAAATGCAGGAAAGAAATGAAAAGAATAATTCTGAATCAATAAATAATAAAAACACAATAACAAGTAATGAAAAAAACCAAAATAAAAAAATTCCACCTATAAACGTAAGAGATATAGACACAAAGGAATTAATAGATTTTATTAAAAATGCTCTTAAAATAAAAGACTTCAGAATAAAAGAATTTAGAAATAAAAACACTTTATTTATGAACTCTCTTGAAGATTATTCTAAAGTAAAAACTTATTTAGTGAAAACAAATACGAGCTTTGTAACTTTCACACCAAAAGCAACAAAAACAAAAACACTCCTATTGAAAGGTCTTGATTCGTACATCAAAACAGAAGATATACTAAATGAACTAAATACTTATGAAACTGAAGATTTAAAATTTGTAAAAGTCAGTAATTTTATAACAACAAAGTCCCAAAAGGGTGGTTATAACTTACCTTTCTTTTTGGTACAAATTACCCCAGAAAGTAACATCAACAAGCTTAGGAGCATAAAAACTCTTTTTTTATAGAATAATCAAATGGGAGCAATTACGACGACCGGAGATTCCCCAATGCCGTAACTGCCAAGGATTTTTCCATAGCGCAGCTAATTGTTATTTACCTACCAGATGTGTTAAATGTAGCAATAACCACAAAAGAGGAGAATGCGAACTAACCAACATTACAGAAGAAGAGAGGGATAAATTATTCTGCGTTCTATGCAACAGATATGGGCATCCAGCCTCATACAAAGGTTGCGAAAAATATAAAGAGTTACAGCAAAAAATTAGAAATAAGAAGAATTTAATACAAGAAAATAAGTATACTCAAAATAATATTAATAGGAATTATAATCAAACAACAAGTTTTGCAAACGTAGTTAAAGAAAATACTAATAATTCAGGTATAAATTATGATAATAATACTTTCTTATTAGAATTAAAAAATATGATGATAAATCTAAATAGCCAAATGGCAAGCCTCCAAAAACAATTGAATCTACAGGCATCACGCATTGATGCAATATTTTCTATGGTAGGAGTATAAAAATGGCTACTAACCAGAGAATATTATTGACAAAAAATCTCAAAATTATTCATATAAACGTTAATTCACTAATATTTATAAGTAGAAGATTAGACCTTCAACTTTTTTTGGAAAAACACAATCCCGACATTGTTCTTCTTAACGAAACAAAACTAAATGCAAGACATAAAATTAGCTTTGACAATTATAATATGATAAGAAAGGATAGAACAGGAGCAACAAGAGGGGGTGGAACTGCAGTTTTAATTAAAAATAATATCAAGTATCACACATATTCTAACAGTGTCATCAATGCCTTTCAGTTTTTAGAAACATGTATAGTGCGTATACCTATGGCAGAAAATAAAAACATGTTTATTATTTCTGTTTATTACCCTTCAGGCAACAATGATGGTAACTTTAGTAATGAACTGAGTAACCTATTTCTATCCTTAGGTATACAAAATATAAACAATTACTATATCCTAGCAGGAGACTTAAACGGACGTCACAGAGATTGGAATAACACCACTGACAATACAAAGGGAAGGAAACTAAAAGACTGGTTAACTGATAACGAAATAACTTTCAGATGTAAATTTTACGCCTCTTGTTTACCATCATTGCCTAGGTCTAGGTCATACATTGATGTATGTATTGCTGACTGTAGACTACACATTGACACAGAAAATAACACACTAAATTGCTTGGAAACTTTGGATTACGACAGTGATCACCAAGCCTTAAAAATTTTCGCTTACATGAATACCGAACGTGAACTTTTTTCTTTTATGGAAGAAAGTCTTAAGGTAGTATATGACTATAAAAGAACAAATTGGAAAAAATTTAAAAATAATATTAAAAGACAATTGAATAATACCGAACCTATACCATCAGAAAGAAATCTTTCCAACTCAGAAATAGACTTCCATATCGACAAACTCAATGAAATAATTTTAAAAGCTGTAGAAAAAATTACACCCACGTTTCGAAAACAAGACAACTTTAATAAACTGAAAAGACCAATTATAGAAAAGCTGCATAAAGAAAAAAGTAAGATATTAACAATAATTAAAAAGCACAACAGACTTGAACATACAATACCTGAAAACGAAATAAATTTATGTAAAGCAAAACTGAAACTAATCAAAAAACTCTTGAATGAAAACATTGTGAGACTTTTAAATGAAAATATACCCTAAAGATTCCAAAAAAATGTTCGAAGAGATGAAAAAAAAATTTAGAAAACTAAAACCGTCAAAACTAGAAGAGATAAAAATACAACAACAGATGAGGCATTTACTTCATAACGTTGCAATTGATATAGATACTTTAGAAAGAGACAATTTAAATAATTTTATCTTAAGGGAAAAGGGTCAAATGTTGGATGCCGTAGGCGCTTTTTTGGAATCCGTTCACTCTGAGAAAGAAATAAACAGAAACAACACGACGCAGGTACAGGTTGTAAACACTATCAATAATTTTTTTGGATACAAAAACAGTCAGTTTGAAAGTCACCAAACCACACTAACTAATTTTAGTCCGCATAAAAAATCAAATAATTTAACTGATTTGCAGGCAGATAATTTTTTCATTACAAAAAGAAAAATACTGTATATCTTTGCCAAACTGAGGGCTAAACTGTCGACAGGAATTGACGGAATTCCGAATATAGTTTTGAAAAACATTCCTGAAACTTTAGTTTTCGACTACTGTGGTCTGTTTAATAATATGCTGAATAATTCATATTTTCCTGTTAAATGGAAAAGGGCAAAAGTAATCCTATTACCAAAAAGGGACAAAGAAGTAAGTGACCCAAATAATCTTCGAGCCATAAGCTTACTACCTAATATAAGTAAAGTCTTTGAAATATGTATTAATAATAATATTATAAAATTTTGTAAAGATAGGAAACTGGAAAGTGAAAAACAATTCGGGTTTAAATACAAGCACTCGACCACTAACGCAGTACATTGTTTCACATCAAACATTTACTGGAATTGGAATAGAAAGTTATATACAGGAGAATGTTTCATAGATATGGAGAAAGCTTTTGATAATATATGGATACCGGGTCTAATTTACCGACTTATTACACTTGAATTTCCAGTCAATATGATAGTTCTTATATATAATATGATTAGCGACAAATCCTTTAGAACATATTACCAAAACCACGAAAGCAATATTGCATTTAAAATAATTAATGGGTTACAACAAGGCACTGTTAACTCTCCAATTCTGTTTAACATTTTTATTTTAGACTTACTTAAAAAAGTTGAAAATATGATCGCTTTTGCTGATGATATCGTTATATATCACGCCGACAAAACAATTGAAAAAATAAATACAAAGCTTCAAGAATCATTTGATATTGTAGAACAGTTTGCTGTTGATTGGCTTATGAAATTAAATATAAACAAATGTGAATCAATGTTATTTAGACAACCTGTAAACAAATGTAATAGCAACATAAAAAAGAATTGGAAATCCTTTAGAATAAGATCAAGTTTGACTCAAAGAACAATTTCGAACAAACAATGTGTCCGATACTTGGGCATACATGTAGATAAATTTTTATACTATAATGAACATGTTAAAGAAGTCATTAGAAAAGCACAAAAAGCGTTTTTCATGTACAAATCTCTGTTTTATTCAAAATACATAAAATCATCGGTAAAAATAATTATGTATCAATCGCTCATGAGGCCGATTCTTACATATGGATGTCCTATATGGTTCAACATCTCACCGTCTTATATGGAAAAACTGCGGGTATTTGAAAGAAAATGTTTAAGAGCTTGCATGTTGTTATTTAGATCATCACATAGCAACTATTTAAAATATGTTTCAAACAAAAATTTATATAATAAATCAAATATTATAAGAATTGATAACTTCATCGTGAACCTAATTAGAAATTACATTTTGAGGAGCTCAAAATGTACTGAAAATAATTTAATAATGGCACCATACTACACAAGTTTTGCTTACATATCAAATGCTATTGAAAAGGGACTAGGTCCACCAGAGTCATTCTTGTACCTAGATACAATAAACATAATACAAGATGAAAATAATGTTCCGATAATTTATCACAAATGTAGACGGGCTAATGATAAAGCTATCAACTCTAATTTTTTGTATAACATGCTACTTATAAAAATTATTAACTGGAGATCCAATATACATATGTACATGCGTGTGTACATATTTGTTTTGATTGCACTTGCAATCTACAACGCCTTCCCCGAAACCGCTCATTACCTGTGATATTGGCTGTTGAGTCACGTTTGTTGGAACAAATGATTTGCCGATAAGTGTAAATTTGCTTCCAATATCTGCAAATGCTGAGAACGGCTGACCATTTATCGTCAGCTGCTTCAAAACTGGAGGGCTCACCTTTGTTCCTCTCCCGCTATGCACAATAGCAACTGTCGTCTTAAACCTGCACTGATCTTCGTTATGACCAGCCTTTGAACATCTTCTGCAGCGTTGTTTTCTTTGAGGTTGTGGACATTTTGCAGCGATATGCCCCCATTTGTTACAGGTAAAACACTTTGGCCCCTTGCGCTCATTGTTCATGTCATTTACAGGACCTTTATAGTCATCCAATATTCTGTTCATTAAACCTTTTTGATGGTGTTGTCGTACCAATATTCTCAAATGAGTTTAATAATTCATTACACATTTTTAAATTCATAGCAAGCAGAGTGTGTGTCAAATTAGCATCGTTTACTCCATTAGTAATACATTGAAAAATCGTCAACCCTACCTTTTCGTCCGATGGCTAACATGGAGTAATAATATTCCAGCAGCGTTTCGTTATGCTTTCGTCTACGTTCCATCAGTTCTCGGTGTACATCAGAATACTCACTTTACAAGGGAAATCATTTAAAACTTTAATTTTGAGTTCTTCGAATGTTTCAATAATCGGTAAAGCGTCTATCCAATTCTTGGCAAGACCTTTCATTTTGTGGTGTACCGCAAATAAAATGGTTTCATCTGACCAATTACGTAGTTGTTGAAGCCTCTCAATTTTGTCGACAAATTGTGATGGTTTTCTTTATCGGGTCGAAATCTGGAATCACTATTAAATGATCGTTTAGAGCACCTGCTAATGCTGACGACTCTACTGCGCGATCATCATTTCGGTCGCCGTGCCCTGGCTCTTGTCTATTAATCTGCTCCTGAGGTCGTGACTGCACTGCTTGTGCCGTGTTTGCAGCATTCAAAGTCAATTGAGTTACATTTTGCGCCACTCAGTACCATGCCTTTCAGATCAGCCATCTCGCGCCGCCATTCATATGATTGTTCATCAAAACCCTGCAAATCATCTTGGAAAACATCATCGTCGATGTCCACTTCTTCGGCACCATACGCTTCAAGGAGTTTTAAAATCTTCTCGAACTTGTTACCAGACATCGCAATTTTTTATCCTTCAGCAATTTATTTAGGTTAGGTTAGCAGGCTGCTAGTGAAGAATGAAAATTTTAGGGGTCTAGCTCACTTGGGTCCAATACGATGATCCCTTTGTGCTGCCTGTAAGTTGAAAGGAGACTGGGAGTATAAGGAGGATAGAGATGGAGAGGATATAGATGGAGAGTTTCTGTAGAATAAGAGAGAGTAAAGGAGAGAAGTGGGACAAGAGAGGCTCTAGTACATTCACATGCCATAGAGGAAGGCTAGTGGCCATACCAGCCGCTGCTCCTAATGTATAGACTTAGGTTTCTAAGTCCTATTTCCGATAGGTCGGACAGGCTATTGAAGGATATTCTGCCAAGGAAGTGCAGACGGAGATCCTCCAAAGCAGGGCAGAAGCAGAGAAGTTGCGATATGCTTTCCTCCTCTTCCTCATTATTGCAGCTGTAACAGTAATCATTATACGGGAGACCCATACTGTGCGGCATTCTTGGACAAGGAATGATGTAGAATACACACCTGCAAGGGTTTTGATCGCGAGTTAGCTGTCCGTTATTATCTGGATATTACTATTATGTACCCGATAATAACTCAACCAGTGTGTTGCTCTTTTTATGGCGGATATTTCTGCCTGTAGTATGTTACATTCGTCCGGGAGTCTGAAGGACATTTCAATTCCTAAATCTGGAATATATACCCCCCTCCAACTCATCTCCCTCGTCTAGAGCCGTCCGTGGAAACATGCACGGCTTTGTCCATTGGAGAGAACGCTTCTGTCAAAGAAATATTAAATTTCCTATTGAAGTAGGGTTTGGGAGTGCCGTAGTCAATGAGTTCAGGTATATTGTTTGCTGTATTTGCTGGCGTGACCCCATCGTCTGTAGTTCCATACGCCTATTGCGTTCAGTCTAACGGCCGTATGTAGGGCCAGTTTACTAGCCATTAAGTCCACAGGAAGCCAACAAAGCATAGCGAAGAGTGCCTTTGTCGGGGTGGATCTAAGGGCACCTGTTACCATAAGTGCCATTTTGCGGAAAATACCTTTTATCCGGGACTGGTTTCCCGCTGATTCTAGTGCTTTCCACCAGACCGAGACCCCATAAAATAGGATAGGTTTTATGACCATCTCTAGTATCCAACCGGCTCCTTTGAGGTTAATTCCCCAAGTAGATCCAATTGCTTTCCTACAGATGTACATTGCCATAGCGGCTTTCTCTATCCTCGCCTGAAGATTTTCCCTCCAGGAAAGCTTACTATCTAGAACAACGCCTAGATATTTGGCACTTTTCGACAGGGTAAGTACAGTCCCATTAAATTTTTGGGGGAATGAATTTGAGGACTGGTGAAGAGTACAAGTTCCGTTTTGGTCGGGCTGACACTCTGGCTGCTTCTAAAGCACCAAGCATTAACCTCATTTAGCCTTTGTGATATCGTATCTAAGTGAAATCCTGATATTGCTATCGCTACATCAGCTGCGTATGCAACGGTTTTAATATTCAAGGATTCCAATTTTCTGAGCAGATAGTTGATCGTCACATTCTACAACAGTGGTGACAGCACACCACCCTGAAGTGTACCTCTGTGTGCTTGCCTTGTGATAGTGGCTGCTCCCATGGTGGAAGTGATGGTTCTGCGTAGTAGCAGATTTTCAATGAGCTGATAAATCCCTCGGTCAACCCCCAGCTCTCTGAGAGACTGAATGATTACCGTTGGATCAATGTTATTAAAGTCTAGACTTGTATCGAACTCTTTCAGTAGCTCGTTTTTGATACAAACCAATGATCAAACTCATTTAAATTACATGGGTTTGACCATTGGTTTGTGTCAAAAACGAGCTACTGAAAGAGTTCGATACAAGTCTATTAAAGTCACCTTCAATGTCCATGAAGGCTGCCAAGGTATAGTTTTTATGCTCGAGTGACTTCTCTATATAACCTACAAGCGAATGTATAAGAGTATTGAGAGACTGAGAGTAGAGAGCTGTTTATGGTAATTCTAATGTGAACATCCATCACTCTCTCAAGGGGTTTTAGAAGGGAGGAAGTTAAGCTTATGGGTCTAAAATCCTTCGCTTTGGTATGTGATGTTTTTCCTCCTTTAGGGATACAGATCACATTACTTTTATTCCATGCAATTGGAATATATGACCACACGAAGCAGGCCTTATATATGGTAAGTAACCATGTAATTACCAAGTCTACGTTATGTTGCAGACCCGCTGGAATAATACCATCCGGTCCTGGAGATTTGAACGGATGGAAGCTTTTGATTGCCCATTTAACTTTCTCGACAGTAAAGTCGATGGATACATGTGATTGAGCATGCGCGTGGCATATCGCTACAAGGTTGACATCATGGAATATGGGTGTCCATTAGAATCTTTAGAGAATCTATACTGTTAGTGCTCCAGTTTCCATCATTATTTTGGATGTAGCTGGGTATCGGTGGCTTTTTCGCAAGGATTTTACGCAGTCTGCTAGTCTCGGAGTAAGTTTCTACATTACTGCAGAATTCTCTCCAAGTTTTGCGTTTTGCGTTCCCGACTTCATTCTTGAATGTATTTAATGAAGCTTTGTAGAGTGACCAGTTTCATGTCCTTTTTGCTTCATTGAAAAGTCTCCTGCAGTTTTTCCGAGTTTCTGCTATGTCTTCAGACCATCAAGGTAGCCTTCTTGTCGGGCTTTGTACAGATGCCTACCGGATGAGCCTGTGGCTGCTTTGGACGCATTTGTTGGCATGTCCACAGCCAAGTCAATATCTGCAGCTCTATATTCGGAGGGCGTGCAATTAAGTCGGTTAGGATTTGATTTTGCATCACCCAATCCGTTTTTCGTCTATTAACATATAATGTCGAATACCTATTTGATATGCTGACTGTGAATAACAAATAGCGATGGTCAGAGAATGAGAAGTCTGAAGGGACCCTCCATTCACGTATCAAATGAGCGTGTCTCGCTCTGACCAGAGTTATGTCTAACTCCTCCTGTCTATTGGAGACTACGAAAGTGGGTTCTGAACCCTGATTCAATACTACTAGGTTGTTTTCCATTGTTACCTGAGCTTCCACAGATTCGATTATGTGCATTGGTGTCGGCACCCATTATTACAGGCGTGCCGCGTCTATTGGCCTCTTTGGCTAAATCCCGGACCATTGAATTAGGAGGTGGGTCCGTGTCATCGTGAACCATGTAGCAGGAAAGAATCCATACTGTGGATTCCCCTATCCGACGGTAGCCGACGCTACCGTATCTTCATCGCTAAAATTAGATAGAATGAAGATATTTAAGTTGGGTTTAACCATAATATAGGATCTAATGTTTTTGTCATTGTTACCTGAACAGTTTACATACAATAATTTGTACCCTTTTGCGCCAACTCCAAGTATTTTGCCGTTGACAATCCACGGTTCTTGGATAAGCGCCATATCCACTCCTCCTTCGACAAGCCGGTTGTTTAATGCCGCTGAGGCTGCTTTCGAGTGATGAAAATTAATTTGTATTATCTTCGCCATTCTCAGATATCTGGGTCATAATTGACGATGTCTGCGTCTTCTGGGTTTGGGTCCTCCACGAAGTCGAGTCTATCCAGGAGGTCCTCAATCAGACAAGAGTCTGTTTAGGAACACCCCGAAGCGACTGAGTTCGCCGGTTCAACTATGGCCTCCGATTTGGCATTGGCTTCTTTACCAATCTCTACCCCTTGCGACCTCTCTGCTGCAGCAGGGTTTACGGGATCGGATTTGTCGTCACCCCGGTAGATGCGTAGTCTGATGCCCATAAAACCATAATACACCAGACCTTGCCTCTCCAGGAGTAGGGACGTCTCCTTATTGAGGACCACGATCGCCTTCCTACGGGCACCAACCAGTGCGTAAACATTTACTACCTTCCAGTTATTGGTTGGTAGGTCCGGGTTTCCCTTCCGGAAGATGTCCAGGATCTTCGCTGGGTCATGTGGTTTCGCCGGAATGATAGCAATTGCTCTCGGCCAGCAAGATATATCACTGACCGCGACCAATTCCAGTCTTGCGCCGGTTCACACTTCCCCTAGGGATAGGATGATATCCTTTAACTTGGACGCTGATAGCTCGTCCATGCAGGAGACCAGTTTCACGTATCCTTGAAACCAGCCTGAGTCCATGAATAGTGGCGAATGCCCTTTACTCATGTCAGTATCTTGCAGGTAAATATCCAGTAGCTTTTGGCAGATCAATCCCCATTTTTCATTGTCGATTGCTCCGTCGCAGTTACTATGGTCAAGAACAGCCCTTACCAGTGGGTTTCTTACAACCTCAATGTAAGGTTTGTTTATAACCTCGGAATCTACCTGCTTTTGACGCTTGCTGGATGGCTGTGCCCTTGGCTGCGATGATGGTTCCTCCCCTGAGCGTTGCCTTTTAGGCGCAGTGGCTGCAGGTGTTTTTGCAGCTGCTTCAGGGTTGGAGCCGTCATGTGCGGCCAAGTGAGCCTTTGCCTATGCCAGCTAGGATTTCTCCTTACTATTTAAATCCTTAGACGGCTTTTTGCCCAACTGCTCGATGTAACGTCGAGCAGCCCGTAATTCACCGGTGGCTTTGCGCGTCAGGAAGCTACGTTGTTGCGTATTCCGTGCATTCGATCCAGATGCAGTAGGCAGTGTCGGCTTTACGCTGACTAGCGCATCCTTCACGAGCTCAGTATTTATGGGTGCAATTGGAACGGCTGGTTTTACTCCAGCTGGCGCACCTTTCAGTTGTTTTTTGGGTGCAGCTGGCACTACCCCTCGGTACACCCGGCTGGCATACCTAGAGTTTTCATGGCTGATTTCTCAGCTCTAATTTTGGCTGTAGCAGATGTGCTTGGACTACAGTCCAAGGACACGCTGAGTTAACCTTGCTGGTTTGGTTTTTGTTTTTTTGGATTTTTTATTATAAGTTTTGTTCCCACGAGTATGCGCGTAAGGGGTTGGACTACCCATGCAAGGACGGCGTACATGGGCTAGGCAATCACGTTTTAACCGACCCGTGCCCTGGCGTCAGCGTGGAACTGTTATCGACTAGTCTTCTTTAACCACTAACTAGCCATTCAGGTTATCGGCACTGCTACCATCCACCTTAATCTTAAAATTGGTTTAGTTTTGATCCGCGGGCTCCATGCATAGAGAAACTACACCATAAAGAGGAGCCACAACCTGAATACTAAGCTGGACTCATGATGGGAGTATCATGTGACCATCTTAGATTTCATTTGAAGTAACTATCCAACACGATCCTCTTCAAAGTTGGAAGGTCAATTTATGTTGGATAGCATCTAGTGGGTACATCTCCCATGGTTCACCCAACCCTGGCGCCTCTTTTCCAGGGTACGCCATTGTCGGTGAGATACAAGAGGCGCATTTCGCCAGCACACAGCCTGGCCATGACAACGATCCTACGCATTCCTAAAAAGGAAATCCCGCAGATTCGTGCCAGACCCGAGACATGACAGCAACACAAATGACCACTTGTGCAGTGTATCAGGAGGGTTGCTGATAATGTCCCTCCCCTATCACTACTGACTGTCCTTATTTTTCCTTTCTTTTCTATTTTCGTTTTTTTGCTTTTACTTTATTTCCAGAAAGTTTTATACGTTACTCTCTGCGTTTTCCTTATTCTTTCTTCTTAGTAACCAACGATTACTCGCATACATATAATCGTCTCAATACAAACATATACATATACTTATACATAATGTACTGCACTACATAACACATTGATCCATGTACATATATGTCTTTTGCACTGTTTCTTTACAACCGTTTTGTGTTTGCTTGTGTTAAGCACGTTGAGTTGTGTCCTTTCGTTCTCTTTAATGTGTGTGTGCGTGTGTTTTTCTTTTTTGATCTTTCGAATTGTACAAGTAATTATTTAAAATGTTTAATTAATTGTCGTATCCCACTTCTGATTTGTCAAAATATCGAATTGTTCTGATTAAGTTATTTATTAAGCAACATTAAAAGACAAGTTTATGATCAATTACTACAATTATTAGTTTTAAACACCGACTGCACATCACACATGTGTACTTGTTTGAACTTCTCGACATCAACTAAAACTGACTAGACATTTATTATTATAAATAATTTGAAATTTATTTGCTGGTGGTTCAGCGTTGTCTATACGCATTTCATTGTTGCTGTAACAAATCATCAGTAGACTTCAACCACACATTTTAAATAGTCACAAACCTCTTATCTTATGCACAGACTTTCAAAAACTATTTGAGAATTCACAAACTATATTATTTTTGAAAATCACAAATAAATTTCTTAAATTATAATAAATAATTTAAGCCTGAGAATAATTATAATAAATGTAAAGGACAGGACTAAAAATAATTCGTGTTAACCAGTTCGAGTATTTAGTCTTCCTCGATCATCTCTAGTATTTTTATGACTCCTTTGGTGTCGTCGTCTTCTTCTGCCTCTTTTTCATCTTCTTCATCACCGTTAACCTTTAAAATAAGAATAAAAAGTAGATTTGTTTTTATTTAACAGAAATAAAAACTTACTTCAAAGCCAAAATAGTCGGCAACTCGCTCTTGTGAATTTTTCTGCGATTCTAAAATAAATAAATGAATGTAGTAAGAGAATAAGTTACGAAAATAATATTATATATAAAACGTACTTTTAACAGTAGATTTATAAGCATTTTTATTAATTATTTTGGGCTTAACTTCTTGTGTTTGTATTCGCTGCATTTGTTCTTGTTCCTGAAAGTCTTCATCATCATTCTCCAAAACTTCAATAACCATAAAATCTTGATCATCGTTTCCTTCTAAAACCATTATTTCGGATTCATTTTTGTCTTCAGCTTTTAAGGTTGTGAATTTTTTAAATGAGGTTTGTGCTAGATCGAATTCACCGATTTTTTCCGATTTTACATCTATTATAAGAGTTTTATCATCGGTTTCCGGTTTTAGATCTATTATAAGGGTTTTCTGATCGGTTTCTTGCTCTATCTGTTCGTATTGTTCGTCTTCTTGTTGTTCTTCATACTCATCAGCTTCATATTCATCATATACATATTGTATATTTTCCTCGTTGTATTCTTCTTCTCCGTCTTCATATTCGTCTTCCAATTCAATAACATCGGCTTCCTGTTGTTGTTGTTCTTCAGTTTCTTGATGATAAATTTCCTCATTGTCATTTAGTAGATCTGAAAACGAGTTTGCAGGCGCTTCCATTACAACTGTGCCATCCGGTTTAACACGTTTCATGCGTCCAATTTTTAACTGGATTTTCTCTTCAAATTGCCGAGATGTTGGATCATGAATTTCCATGTGTCGTATAAGATTTCCATTAAATGCAAACAATTTGTCGCAATGTGGACATTTGTGATCCTTTTTACGAACTTTTGGTGGCTCAAAATTATCGGAATGGTAAATTTTTATATGGCGGTTAAGAAGTTGTTTTTGTCGAAATTTAGTTTGACAGATTTCACAAACAAATGGTTTGGCATCTAAATGAATAAAGACATGCGATTCAAGATGACGCTCTGAAATCGAGGAATATGGGCAGTATTCGCAACTTGTGGAAACAGTGAAAAAACCAAATAAAATAAATTAACTTTGAATATTCCGAATATATCGAGCCTCGTTTTCGATTTAATCATATGCTTTAAATTTTATGGTCAAAATTGCTAATAACAGGCTGTAAAATTTTATCGCAAGCGACAATTTGCGCATACAAAACATATTTGAATATTACTTTCTCCTGAAAATCTTAATTTTTGTCGCTTACAATTAAATAGAAAAACGGGCTCGATATGCACATATGTATGTATCTATGTATGTAGAATTCACATCATTTAAATAAATTTCAAAGAACACAAACTTACCGATAGCACTTTTCACCCTCGTGCGTCTTTATATGCATTTTGTATGAATAACGATCCGGTAATTCTTTGCCACATCGTTTGCACGGTAACGGTTGATCCGAACTGTGTAAGTTCTTTATGTGGAGACGTAAATCTGTTTTGCGTCCGCAAGTAGTGGGACATAGTTGACATTGGAAAACCGGCTTATCATTAACTGAGTGTATGAGGCGATGATGTTTCAAAGAATTTGATTGTGTAAAACGAGAATGACAAATATCGCATTCATATGGCTTCTCGCCCGTGTGTGTACGCAAATGACGCTTCAGTTTAAAAGTATCTGGTGACGCATAAGTGCAGTGGGGGCATTGATATGGACGTTCGCCGGTGTGGCATCGCATATGCCGCCGTAATTTACTCAACTCCACGCTGCTGTAATCACACTCAGTACACTTGTGAGGTTTTATGTGCGTATGACGATATCGCACATGCCGTACTAACTCTCCAGATGTAGTAAAAGCCATATCACAGCTCGAACATCCGAAGGGCTTATGTCCTAAATGCGTATTTCGATGATTTATCAGTGAACTTTTTGTCTTAAAACCTCTTTCGCATACGGTACATATGTAAGGACGTTCATCGCAGTGTGTTATTAAATGCCTTGAAAGTAAATACTTTTTATTTGTCTTATACGGACACACCATACATGTAAATAATGCTGTCTCTTTGGCTTTAGTATCTTTTGAATCTTTTATTATGGCTTTACATTCATAACCGGGATCATCTGCATCCGGAGTGTCACCTGGAACTTGTTCGTTTTCATCGAACTCGTACACTTCTTCTTGATTACCAATTTCTGAGGTAATTGTTGTGTCGACGTTCTTAACATCATTTTTTTCATCTTTTGATTCTTTACTATTGCTTACTTCCACTTTAGGATTTTTTACAGATGCGGGAGTTGCACTAGCTAAAATTTTATAATACTACCTCAATATATAACTTGTTTGTATTTATTTATAAATTCATTCTATATAGTTTGTAAATTTTAATCGTAAAATTTATTGATAAAGAAAAATTATTTATTATTCCATAATTTTCAATAAAACTAATATTTCCTTTTAACAGGTTATGGGCCTTGTCACCATATAAAGATAGTGAATAATTTTGAGAGTGTTTGTGAAAGTGAATTCAATTCAAAAATGTCACACAACCATCAAATTGAGAAGCTTCGCGGAAGCGAAAACTATGAAGATTGGAAATTTGCTGTTGAGGCTTATTTTCAAATGAAAGGTCTGTGGAATGCTATCCTGGGTACTGAGCGAGTGGCGGACAAAAAGTCTCAAGCAAAAACCGAATTGAACCTTTTGGTAGATAAAACTATTTATTCCCATATTCGTAATTGCACTACCGCGCAAGAAATCTGGGATATTCTAAAAACAATTCTCGCAGATAGTGGACTGGTAAGAAGAGTAGTATTAATACAAAAATTTTGTTCAACAAAATTACAAAATTGTGCAAATGTGGAAGAATACGTAAATGAAATCCTAACAACATCTCATAAGCTAAGAGCAGCTGGTCTTAATGTCGACGAAGAATGGGTAGGCAGGCTTACCAGAAGACTACAATCCAATGATAATGGGGATTCAAAGTTCCGGAATCAATATAACGGGTGACGCTATAAAATTAAAATTGTTACAGGACGTTAAAAAGAAATCATCAGATGTTGATGTAGCATTAGCTGGTCAGAAAAATTTTTCAAGAATAAAGGACCTAAATGTTACTATTACAATCAGTATGGACACATTGCTGCAAAATGTCCTCAAAAACCCAGGAAAATTAAATATACAAAAAATGTGAATGCAATGCTTGGATGTTTCTCTGCACGAGATCTTAATAAGAGTGAATGGTTCTTTGACTCTGGAGCAACGGCACACATGTGCTCAAATTCACAATTTTATAGCAATTTCGAAGAAAAGAATGCTGAAGTCACAATTGCTAATAACGAAACAATGCAAGTGAAGGGTGTAGGTGAGGTTAATATGATTACGATGGATGAAAATTCTAAAGAAGAACATATTTCTTTCCGAGATGCACTTTATATTCTCAATCTGTATCTAAACCTATTATCAGTTTCAAAAATCGTTCAAAGCGGTTTTAAAGTCATATTCAATAATAAAGGCTGTAAGGTTTTAAACAAAAAGGGGCATACTATAGCTACTGGTGACTTAGTTAACGGAATGTTTAAATTGAATATAACGAGCAGCAAAGTTCTTATTTCGGAAGTGAAGAATGTAAGATACAGTTTATGGCATAAGCGGATTGGTCATGCAAACAATGAAATTTTGAAGAATATGAATTCTGGTGCAGTTACTGGTGTTAAATGTGAGGTGAACGAACTGCATTGCTTGCTTAAAAGGTAAGGTATCAAAATCTCCGTTCAAAGTCTCAGGCACACGAGCGACGGAATCAGTAAGTCTAATACATTCAGATCTTTGTGGACCCATGGAAGTACCGTCGACAAATGGTTCAAAGTATATGCTTACTTTCATTAACGATTTTAGCAGAAAAGTGTTTGTTTATTTCATTAAAAAGAAATCTGAAGTAATAGATAAGTTTATAGAATTTAAACAGTTAATCGAAAATCAAACAGGAAAACAAATTAAGGCTTTGAGAAGCGATAATGGATCCGAATACTGTAGTAGCAGAATGAAAACCCTATTCAATAAATGCGGAATTTTTCATCAAACTACAGCGCCATATAACCCTCAACAAAACGGAATGGCGGAAAGAATGAACAGGACAATTATAGAAAACACAAGATGTCTTTTAATTGAATCCGGTTTACAAAAGAATTTCTGGGCTGAAGCTGCAAATACGGATGTTTATTTAATAAATCGCACTCCCTGCAAAACGTTAAATTACGTTACTCCTGAAGAATGTTATTCTGGAAAGAAGCCAAATTTAAAACATCTTAAGGTATTCGGATGTAAAGCCATAATACATATACCGAAACAGAAAAGGAAAAAGCTTGATGCAAAGGCAAAAGAGTATATTTTCGTAGGTTACTGCACAACCACGAGAACTTATCGTTTTTATGATCCCAATAGAAAAGAAATCGAATTGAGTAGAGATGCAAAGTTCTTAGAAGATCAATTTTATAATGAAATGCCTAGTGATGATTTGAAATTCTTTATATTTCCAGGATGTGATTCAGTAGGGGATATGGATGATCCAGTAGATGCTATTGAAGTATGCTCTGAGGAAACTGCAAGTAGTTCAGAAATTTCAAATACTTTAGAACAAAGTGAATCTGGAGATGAGGAATATTTCTCCGAAACTGATGAAACACTACAAGTACACAACGATGACCAAAGCAGTGACTGGGTTCCTGAATCATCAAAGGCGAGAATCACATCACCTGAAAATATAAGAAAGACTTCAAGAGTTCCAAAACCAGTGCAAAGATATGGGTTTGACTGTAATATTGTTCAAGTTCAAGATGAAATACCGAAAACAATGAAGCAAGCCTTAGAAAGTAGCAATAAAGAACAATGGCAACAGGCAATAAATGATGAACTGAATGCTTTAAAGCAAAATGGAACATGGGAAATTGTAAAAATACCAAAATGCAAGAAACCTATTAATAGTAAATGGTGTTTTAAAATCAAGAAAAACTATGAAGGTGATGTAGAACGTTATAAGGCAAGACTTGTTGTGAAAGGATATTCTTAACGGTATGGAATCGACTACGAGGAAACGTTTTCTCTTGTGGTTCGATATTCATCAATTCGTCTACTTGTATTTACTAGACGGAACCTTGAATTTATTACAAGCTATGTAATGATGAAATAACCTATGTTGCAATTTACGTGGATGATATTTTGATATTTACCAACAATATAGAAAGTAAATTAAATATAAAGAAAAGTATTGCAAAGAATTTTGAAATGAAAGACATCGAAGAAGCTAATCACATTTTAGGAATGAGAATCACCAGAGATCGAGTAAATGGAAAACTATGGTTTGATCAAAAGCAGTACATAACTGAAATTTTGAAAAAATTCAACATGGCTGATTGCAAATCAGTATCAACTCCACAAGATGTCAATCAAAAGCGTTCCAAGGAATTGTGTCCGCAAAGTAAGGAAGAAAGTGACGGAATGAAAAATATACCTTACCAAGAAGCAATTTGGAGTATTATGTATGCAGCGCAAGTTAATCGTCCAGATATATCATTTGTAGTGGAAGCTTTAGCAAGATTTAATAATAAATATAATAAAAGGTAATATAGACTATAAGCTCCAATTTTCAAAATATGAAAAGGAATACATTGAAGGATTCTCAGACGCCGATTGGGCAGGTGATTTCGATGACAGGAAATCAACTTCTGGATATGTATTTAAATTTTAAGGGGATTGTATTTCTCGGAATTCTAAGAAACAACAAACATCAGCATTATCAACAACGGAAGCGGAATATATGGCTTTAGCAGCAGAAGGTCAAGAGGCGTTGTGGTTACAATCTTTGTTTAATGAACTCGGAAGACCGTCATCTATCATTATTAAATGTGATAACAAAAGTGCCATAAATTTGTCTCATAATAATACCTATCACGCCCGTTCAAAGCACATAGATATCAGACATCACTTTATAAGAGGTCTAGTAAACGATAAAAAGATTATTATAGAATATTTAAATACCGAAGATATGGCGGCAGATGTTTTAACGAAATCCCTAACAAATTCTAAGCATTTACATTATTGCAAGATATTGAGCACTGGCAGTCATTCTAGTGGGGGTGTTGAATAATGAGAATGAACTACCTCAATATATATAACTTGTTTGTATTTATTTATAAATTCAATCTACATAGTTTGTAAATTTTAATCGTAAAATTTATTGATAAGGAAAAATTATTTATTATTCCATAATTTTCAATAAAACTCAAGCCACATTCTGCCTTGAGTCACCTTTTAACAATAATGTGGTCTACATTCATAATTAAGTGTACACATATGCATATTGGTCCAAATGTAATGGATCAGATCTTAAATTATAAAATAATGAAAACGGATTTTGTATATATTAATTACACTGTGATACAAAAGTTGAGGAAAAAAATATTCAGGGATTCTAATGTACCAATTCTATTTTGTTGGAGTCCATGGATGACGAAACTACAGTTGGTTTTTTTAGGTCACTTCATAAAGTGATTTTATAACGGTAAATGTAGTGAAAAACGGGGTTTCTTCGATTTTCAGTTTAAAACAGTTGTAACTTCTTTGTTTCCCAACGGATTCCTTTTAACTTTTCGTTGGTTAAAAGGATGGAATATTATCTTTCAACCAAGGTATATTTTTTGTAAATCGACTAACAAATGGCTAAGTTACAGTCGTTGAAGTGTACACATTTCGATATTGTACTAAAAAATACTTCACACAAGATGCTTTCAAATAACATTAAACGAAAACATCAGAATTTAAAAAACTAACGTTATATTAAAAAAAAGGGGTGTTATAAGTTTGTAGTGTGTGTCTGTGTATCTGTGTGTCTGTGCATCTGTGTGTCTGTCCGTGTCCACGTACAGCCAAAACGGCTGGACCGATTTTGATTAAGTTTTTTCTGTTTGAAAGGTGACATGATCGACAAGGTTCTTAACCATATTTGAATAAAATCGGTCCAGCCGTTTAGAAGATATCACATCTTTTCTAGATATAACGAGGGATTTTAAAATTTTTAACTTTTGTTATTAGTAACGTTTTTTACGTTACGTGTTTTATTACATATTTGTTCGTTAAACTGAGTACAAAATTAAATTTTTGTTCGTTAAGGTACTTAGTGGATAAAATTTGAGTGTGTTTATTTTTATTTATAAATATTTTTGGTTGTTTAAAATCGTTTCTTTTGAGTTCACTTAAAATACAACTGCAACAATTTGCAAAAGAAATTTTTATATTTGTTCTTTTATTAAAAGTAAAAAAAAAGAATCGTCTACAACATAAGTTGGATTATTTGCTGTTTTTAAATTATTATTTTAAAAGAAATCATTCAAACTAAACATTTTTAGGTATACGTATATTTTTTAGCTAATTTCGGTTTCGGTTTTTAATAATATTTTTAAGTTTGTTATTAAGATTATTTGCTTTTCATGTGTAATGAATAGTTAAAAAAAATAAACTAATAAACTGGCGTGGCGTTTTTTGCAAAATTTTTTAAAATTCTAATATATTTTTTCTTTGTTCCCAATAAGCACTCAAAACATTAAAATTCAAGCACTTGAAATTTAACTGGAAAAAAAGTTGAATTCAAGCGCTTTTTCAAGTAATATTCAAGTTGGAAAATATTTTGAAATAAAAAATAAAACAACATACATATGGGCAAATCCTGCGTGACGAACGCTACATTCGTACGCGTTTTCGGATTAAGATATAAAAATTTTTTGGTCTTACTAGAGAGATACCTTTAAGTTACACATGATGTTTAGTGGGATTTGAGTGTACTTTAGAATGCCATAAAAAAATTTTAACAGGTATAAGTTGCGAAAAAATTGATCACATATTGTTGTGACGCACGCTACAAAAAATGGAAGTAGCTTCGAACGTTGTGGTCTGTTTTCGTAATTTTTAGCAAATTTTCCATAATAAAACACACAAAATGAAAAGCCTAAAAGAAAGATGAATATAAGTGAATTCTAAAATAAGTTATTTTCAGGCAACAAATTTTGTAGTTTTTTCTTAAAAGCCGTAACCCTATGTGACGCACGCTACGTGACGCATGCTACATTTTTTCCAGTAGTATATAGTAAATAAAAACCTTTGTATTTATTTTAACGAAACAATTTATATTCCTTGTTAATAACATTATTTAATTCATATATTGGAAGGTTATTTGATTTTGATATAAGTGTGGACTTTCTTCCGGCAGTTTCCGTAGAGATGTCATCATTAGTGTAAAAGTCATAAATCATTTTAACATTTTCGTCAACCGCATTTTTTGTTTGATCTTCTTCTTCCTCTTTCAAGTATTATCTTAAGTTTACACTTGCTTTTTTGCGGTAATTTCGAGCACGCTCTGCACATATCTTAATTTTTTCAATATTATACTGTAAGCAAACAATTTTGTGTGGTGCCAATATGCCGATAATCTAAACTGACAGATAATTGCAGATGATGCAAAAGAAACCAAAGGCAAGACAACGTGAAAATTACCGTTTGAGAAAAGGGATCGCCAATCAGTACGAACCATTAGCGGCGCAATAGATTTCCTCGGGAAGTTATGGCGGCAATACCCCTCCCCCACAATAATAGACGAAATTATTGTTATTCATCAATGTATTACAAAAAATCTATAGGTTTGGCGGCGGAGGGACTAAAAAGTTCGTTAGGCCCCCAGCATACCCCTTGCTACGCCTATGATACCAACAAAGTAAACGAAATTGTTGTTGCTCTTCTCATTATAATAGGCGAAAAATAGATTTAAGAAGCGAAGTGATAAGAAAACAGAATAAAAATTGCTAAGGATTTGGTAGAACTCAAGTCGTGACGCACGCTACAATAATTAATAAGATGTAATTTTTTTTTTAATTGTAGAATTTTATTATTTTATTTACTTAAAAGCAGGATATTAATTTAATTTTAATTTATAGAAGAATTGTAAAATTATTTTTTTTCTGCCCATAATATAAAAATACCTAATTTTCGGTGACGCACGCTACAACGCATGAACCTGGCATTTTATATCTAATTTTACTGTTTCCAAAATAGTAAAAGAATTTTTTTTTTGCCAAAATCTAAGAGAATTGAGTGAATAACAATATGGCTTTCGAGTTGACCACCTATGTTAACACTAAAGTAATGATATGAACATGTAAAAAAATTTTAAATTTTTGTATCACATTAAGAGACCTGAGGTAGGGTAGGATTTTGTAATAATTTTTGTATTAATGATCACCGAAATATATTTTTTTTACATATTTATGAAGTTAGATATCGAGTCTAATGTTCGGTAAAAATAAAATTAATTTTGATTTATTTCAAAAATTTTCGGCTGGTAGACTGTTTTGGGGACTTTCCCATATATGTTCAAACCTTGTCAAATACGTAATTTATTTTTTTAATAAAATTGAAATTGTGGTGAAAAATATCAAATAAATAAAAATATCAAATAAATAAAAAATTTAATTTTAAAAAACAAAAGGTGACTAAAAACGAGAAAGCAATAGTGAAGGTAGATATGCAGAAAATTATTATAAGAAAACTTGTTGATTGCATTTTCCTTTTTAAAAAAACATTGTTTTTGAAGCTTGAAATATACTTGAATTCAATTGTAATACAAGGTTGAATTACAATATAATTCAAGGCTTGAATTGAACTGTAATACAATTGGATTGTTCGAATTGAATTCAAGTTCCCATTTAACTGGAGAATGCTATTGAAATAAAGTGTAAATCAAGCATAATTCAACCCTTGACAATTGAATATGTGACTTGCATAACAAGTTTTTTTTACACTTTATTTCAAGCAAAATTGCTTATTGGGTTCTTTCGAATATTCGAGCAAAAGTTTAAAATTATTCGTCTGTCCGAACAAAAGATAAATAGTGAAATTTCATTTCACGAATAATTAACAATACTAGTATGTATACAATCAATACGTACGTACGTCGTTAAAAAGCATTGGCAAATAATTTTTCAGATTGCCAACCGTAACGTTGGCAAACCGTTTGGGTTTCTTGAGTAAAAGTGCTTTTCCAGTGCTAAAAATTTTTGTACGGTTGGCAATTTCTGCCTGGGTGTGTATCTGTGTGTCTGTCCGTGTCCACGTACAGACCAAACGGCTGGACTGATTTCGTTTTAGTTTTTTCTGTTTGAAAGGTGACTTGATCGAGATGGTTCTTAGCTATGTTTCAAGAAAATCGGTCCAGCCGTTTAGAAGATATCACATCTTCTCAAGATATATTCGGGGGTTTTTAAAATTTTTAATTTTGGTTATAATATGATTTATTAATAAATTAATAAATATTTGCTGAATTCAAGACTCAAGTTGATCTGTGTATACAAAAAAACTTCATGTTCTTATACAAATTTATTTTCATGTGATTTTCTTAACGTATTGTAATATTAGCATTCGCTTTCGCAAAAAATAAAATGTATTATTCGTTTTCGCATTCGCTAAACTGGTATTCGTTACATCCCTAGTTTGGAGTGCCACAAAGAAACAAATAGGTATAGTATATAGACTGCTAAACACCTCGTGCAGTCTGTAGTTTTGACGTTGTTTCCTGTGAGTTCGGCTGTTAAAACACATGCTACACCTGCTTAAGTTGAAGTTTAGAAAATACAAATTAATAGTATGTGTTCTAGCATCCAAATTAAGAAAGAAAAAATTGTTAAATAATAGGTCAACCCCATGCCTTTTTATCAAAATATATTGATACAGTCTGGGGTTTAGGCAAATTTATTTCAAATAAATTTGGGCCTTCAAAAATGGGATAGCCATTAACTTTGAACTTGAGAAACGGCCATGTGAGTTAAGCTACGCAGTAAAAACCGTGACTTGGTTTTAATTCTATATATCTTGACAACCAAATGTATTTAGAAATATCTGTGCATGAAAATCCACAAAATATTTGAATCATTGTTCAGACACTCACCCCATGATTAGTTTTAGCTGTTTGCGTTAGCTGGTAGTTTCTATCATTCTTTTGATTTAAATGCAAATTAAAATACTTTAATTTGTATTCGTGAATACACTTTTTACATACCCTGTACAAATATATATGTACATATCGCTCATTTACTTCCAAAGTGTCATAACTCAAAAAATAAGTTTTTTGAGTTAATAATGCAGAATAATGCGGCATTTCGTATTTTATCTAGTGTAAAAATTTCATATAAATAGCTTGTACCATCACCTACTGAGAGAATATTTTTTCATGTCTTCATTGGTTAGGTTAGGTTAGGTAGGGATGGCAGTCAGAAAGCCGGACTCACTTAGACCGTTTTGGTCAATTGTGATACCACGGAGACTCTGCTTGAATTAAACGAGCGATATGTAACTATGTAAACATTTACGCAAGTCAATAAAATTTTTGTTAACTTTACCTCTTCGCTTATTGGCGGACCTCCTTTTCATCGGCTTCTCTGGCTCCTTTGTTAAAGCCTGAACTTTAACCATTTTTCCAGCAGATTGATAATAATAATTACCGTCAGCATCCATAAATATAGTTTTAACATCTCCACCAGTAGTTTCGCTCCCCGGAACTGGATTAGAGGTTAACTCGCGAGACTCGCCAACATAGTCAAGTTCCGATTCTATCTTCTCTACGTAAGGTTTATAATCTCCCTGGTCTTTGGCGGAAGTCAATTCATTCATTTTCTGGGAAAAAAAATTCAAAATCCAATTCAAAATTATTAGGCCAGACAATATAGTACTCCTAGATGTCGTAGTAATTTTTCAGTTTCTCCAAAAGACGACACCAAGCGGTAATTAATACGTATACATACATTTTCAACCAATTGAGGAAACAAAATAAACTACTGTATCGATTTCCACACAAATTTCACATCAATCTTGGCAAACAACAAACTATTTCAAAGGCATTCAGTTCAAAAAATGTTGTAATTAATTTTTGTACGTGAGCGATTTTTGTACATTTATTAATTCACAAATATTGCTTTTTTCACTATACAGGCTCTCCGACAGAGTTATTAAAACGACATAAAAAATTACATTTATACATAAGATTTGATTGCAAGATGGCGCACTAGCAATATACACTTTAATGCAACTGTCGGTCAATAAAGATGCCAGACTGTTTTCAATTGATATATAAAACGGGTCGTCTTTTCCCAAAGATTTTTTTTGCACAAGCCTTTAAAATAAAATTTTTACACAAGATTATGTATATTATAAAAATTTTTTATACATATATCAATCGAAAATCGCATTTTGTTGAGATATGTTGAAATAAAGGAGCCATAAGTCTAATGATTTGGAAATAGTTCCACGCTTAATTGCATATACATTATTTTTCCACTAAACTATTACCAATAGTGCTAATGGTTGAGAACGTACACTTAAAATATAATTTAGTTTAGTAAATAGCGGAAATGCAGCTGATCTATTTTTTTCAAATTAAAGTTCATCCGAAGCTTCAAAAATTGTTTACGAAAGAGAAATAAAAAAAATTTTAAAAATTTCAATATGAAAAATATTTTATTAAAAAATATCTGTGAAAAAAAAATTTAAAAATATGAAAATATTATTAAAAAAATTGTGAAAAGTGCGATTTTTTTGGAGTGTGACAGAGTTTAATACGATTTTCAGTGAATGGATCGTACGACTGTTATGATAGTGTATCACGGCCTTTATAGGTGCCAAACTAGGTGTAGACGTAGGGTTAATGAAATATTGATCAAATGAAATACAAATATAAACAGACCTAAAGCTCAAAAAAATAGTTTAATTAAAAATGTGTTTTCTAGAAAATCGATGATGAATTTTCATTTAATATGTTTATTGTAGAAAAAATATTCATACTGACGTTGCACACAGGAACAGGAATAAATAGTTTGTCACCTCGTTAGCAAACCCTGCTATTAATTATTCCCGGAAGAATGGCAACCATGAACCATAGACTACTCATCTGGCAATATCATCTACGTGCATAAATTGGCAGCTGCATTTTTCTGCACATTTTGTTCAACCTACTGTTTCCCGCGCACTTTTTTATCACAGATATCAGGTACATAGATAGAAAAATTGGCGTAAAAATAAAATTTAAATAATTACGTGTAGATTCTTTATCGTCATTAAGGTATTAATGTGCATATCAAACTCGTTGCATTCTAAGTAATTTGACTTAAAAACACCTCGAAAATTCTCGCGAAAAACAAGTTAAAGAAGACAAAAAAGGAGTATAAATAATTTGGTGAGAACAATATTAAACAAATTAGTGGTAAATTTCAACAGTTTCCGCAATTCTTTTTTAGATTTTTTTATATAAATCATTTTAAAATGTCACGGCTAGCTGTAAGAAGAAAAGCAGATTCCGCAGGAGTCGACAATAATAACAAGGGCGAAGCTGAAGCGCCAATAACAAAGATGCAACGCCTGTCGTTTCAATTGCCATTGCCACAGAGACCACGTGTTGTAGGGAGAGTTTTAGTTTGTGGGCAAGGCGACATGGGCCAACTGGGGTTAGGAGAGGACGATTCGAAGTTTGAACGCAAAAGACCGGCCTTAATAGATAAAGTCGCCAATGCAGTGGATGTCAAAGCGGGTGGCATGCACAATTTGGTATTAACACATGATGGTCGTGTTTTTTCATTTGGTTGCAATGATGAGGGTGCTCTGGGTCGTGACAGTAGCGAAGATGGTTCTGAGTTTGAGCCTTGTGTTATAGATTTACCCGGCAAAGTATTGAAGATTTCCGCCGGTGATTCACATTCTGCATCTTTGTTAGAAGATGGCAGAGTTTTTGCCTGGGGTTCATTTCGCGATTCACACGGCAACATGGGCTTAACTTTGGAAGGCAACAAACGTTTGCCTATAGATGTTTTACCTGGAATGGAATGTTGTGAGATTGCTTCCGGCGCCGATCACTTAGTAATTTTAACTCGTCAAGGTAAAGTGTATACTGTAGGTTGCGGTGAACAAGGACAACTCGGTAGAGTTTCCTTAAGATCAGCTTCTGGTGAGGGACGCAGAGGCAAAACTGAATTGTTGCGTCCCGGTTTGGTGTCTATAAAAGGCCGCAGACCAATAGATGCTATATGGGCGACCAACTACTGTACGTTTATAAGGCAAGCAAAAACCAACACCATATGGGCATTTGGTTTAAATAATTACAAACAATTGGCTTATGCTAAAGACATGTCTGTTGTTATAAATCCTATTGATACTAAATTTGAAAATGTTAAACAAATTGCTGGTGGGCAACATCATACCATGGTACTTAAAAATGATGGTTCGGTATATGCCATTGGTAGGAAAGACTATGGCCGTCTGGGTTTGGGATCATTGCGCGAAGATGTGATCGAGTTGCAGAGTATAATCGATTTGAAAGGCAAAAATGTAATTAGTATTTCTTGTGGTGAAGCGCAATCATTTGCTCTTACTGATGATGGTAAATTGTACTCTTGGGGCATGGGTTGTAATCATCAATTAGGCACAGGTTCGGAAGATGATGCTTTAGAACCAGTTTTAGTTGTAAGTAAACAGACTGAGGGCAAACGTATCATAAGCGCATCGAGTGGAGGTCAGCATAGCATATTTTTAGTACAGGACGATAATCAACCTGCCAACGAAAATCCTAAGAAAACAGAAAAACCTGTCGCAAAAGACAAGAAAAATTCCGCTAAAAAAGTTTCTGCTAAACAAACAGTAGAAACTGAAAAAGAAAACGATCAGACAGCGGTAGAAACTAAAGTCATAATGAATGGCGAAAAAACAGAGGATGATCCAAAGTTAAATATGGCAAATGAAGACAAAAAAATCGAAGAACCAAAAGCTGCAGTACCGCCACCACCAGCCAAAAAATCACGCAAGAAAAAATGAATTTCTTGGAAACAAAAAATCACTTTGTTTCTATTAATAAACCTAGTAGAAGTCGTCGTAAGTTTTGGGTATTTAAGAACTAATCACAAATAACCTTCAATATTTAACTCTTTTTTTTCTTTTATCCTCTAATAGTCATTTAAATTGAAAATTAAATTTGATTACTATTATAATTGACCTTAACTCTTGCATATTTATTTAGCTTTCTTTGTCTTGTTAAAAATACACCCATACATATTATTAATTAAATTTATTTTGAAAACTATAAAAACGAAATAAACTTGAACTCGATTATCTAATAAGAAAACTTCGGTTGCGGCAACACAATTCAAGTTCATTTGGGTTACTTTGTAGTTTAATTCGAAAGTAAAACTGCTGGAAGTCGTCTACTCTAACCCGAAGCGAAATCAAATGCTTTCGAATTTACATATTATTAATATACAATTTCGAAAGCATTTTATTCCATTTGGAATTAAAGACTATACTTTTCGCATGCATGCGTATTACTTTTTACATTGTAATTCGAAAGCAATTTCTTTCGATTCGAATTACATGGTGAACCCTCTGCTTATACATATGTAGCTATTTGTTTTATGCCTTAATTATTTTGTTTTTTTTGTGTTCTACTTTTTGTTTTGCTGCAAGAATGTTTGTTTTTTTTATGAATTTGTTGTTAAATATTTGCATTAAAATATTTTTTCAAAATAATGAAATGTAAATGATTTAAAAATATAAATTTTATGTTCATCTCTTTCTTAATTATTTTTTTTACATGTATCTCGTGTATTAATTTGTGTTTGAATTAAATAATAAAACTATGTAGTATTTGAAAAATACATCTTTGGTCCTTTTTTTGAAGTCTGAATTTAGAAAAGATTTAATAACTATGTTCGAAATTAACGACCACTACAATTGTCTACATTTTATTTGTCTAACGATGGCGCAAATGTATTTTGTACTCTATCGTACTGTTCATTCAACGTATTATATTTAAAAGATTCTGCATATATATTTTTAAAATGCAAAAAATTTAACCTATAAGCCACAATTTTGAACAATCAATAATACTAAAAAACTTGTTTTTAACTTCCCGCTATAAGTTGATGAGTTTACTTAAATTTTTAGAAAACGGAGTTTTCATAATGTTTCGACGTTTTGAGGTCCTGGGAGTCGATTCTGATGTACATATGGATGTGTGTGTGAGAATCGGTCAAGTGATCGGAAACCCATTATTATTTCTTAACTATATAAAAAAGTTAATTTTGTTGCAAATGTATTTATAAAATTTCTGTGCCTATTTTGCAAGCCTGTTAATTTTTTTAGCAATTCCAATTTTATCTTTTCAGTCTACTTTTAAGTTAAGTTGTGCTGAACTTGTTTTAGAAAATTACAATTTTCAAAAAATTTGTTTTATGAGTAGGAGCCTAATAGGTTTTTTTTTATTTTTGTAACTAACACAACCCACGAAGCTATTAGCTTGTCTGCGGAAAACAACCGGGTCTTTGGCGGGAATCGAATCCATGACATCTGGACTGAGAGGCTAGCATCGCTACCACCCAGCCATACGGACACCCTTTGTGCAAAGCTTCATAGTAATCGGAAATGTTATATTAAATTTTAATGGCGTAGCACCTCCCACTTCCAAATGAAAGGTTGTATTATTATAAGAACTCGGGTTATGTTCATAGTTTCCTAGTATTTATATGAAATAAAGTATTAAATTTTAATCTGAAGATCATAAGGTGTGTAGAAAGTTTCGTAGGTATCGATTTTGTGAAACTATATACTATCGCCAGCAAAACTAAGGTCTCGTCATTATATAACTAAAGTTTCGTCGATAAATTTTGTTTTTATGCAACAATACAAATCTTCTATATAATTAATAGGCAAACACGTTTCTTGTAATCCCTTTTACGCCGGAACTACTACACCGATTTTGGAAAGGTTTATATGATTTTAAAGGATTTTCTGCACAGATGTGCACAATCTATATTTTGAAATCGGATCAGTATTTTGGGAGCTATAAGCGTTTAAAATTTGTTTCTCTCTTGTTCTTTATGGTAAGAGTTCAATAAATTGAATTAGCTTAGTTAAAGGGATTTGTTTACTGTTTTCAATTTCATGTATCATTTAATTATGGTTGCATGTGTACATAGTATATCGTCATCTTAAATGCAAACGGACGTAACTACACACAATTCGATATCCAGTTTTTGATTGATTATGGTTAATTTTATCAAACTACATGTTCACGCAAATATTTAGACCACTGCGATCAAAAATTACGAGTTTATTAAAGAAATTCAAACAGATGAAATTACGGATGTATCTATTCTGTATTGCAAAGAACGTAATTAACATAAAAGCTTAAATATATATAAAAAGGAAATAAATGGTTAAAAACATATAAGTATCCATACTGCAAGTAAATTATGAAGTAGAGTTCGACCGATTAATCGGCTTCGACCTTCGGCCAAAAATTGGTAATCGGCCAACATTCGGCCTACGGCAAAAATCGGCCGATTAGCCGAAGCCGAATATTTTTCATTCCAAGCTTGAAAAATAACATTATGTTTGGTCGTTGCTCACCGACAGTTTCTATTGTGTTTAACGTTTTGAAAGGGTTGCTTTGAAATACAACCCAGTTACTTTCTATTTTCTTTTGCTTGGACGTTCTTGTGAGTGATCATATTTTTTTTTTTTTTTTGAATGCATGATTTTTTTTATTTATTGTATCTTCATATATGAACTAACAATAAGTATTCAAATCTTAAATCTAAAAATATAATTAGGCCCGACCAGTGTCGGACATAAGCTTAGTAATAGTTATATATAATACATAAGTAGTGATAGTCAAAAGGAAAAAAATAAAGTATTTTCAAGAAGTCCCATCTGGAGTGCTATGAATAAGAGCCCATGTGTCCCTCTTTTTTAGGCGGATGTGTCCAGTAAAGTTCAAAATATTACGGGCAAGCGGATTAGGATGTGACTCGAGTTTTGTTAAATATTTGCCAGCGTATTTTGCAATTTCTTCAGTCACTAGTGGCATATTTAAATCACGATGTATATTTGAATTTTTTATATACCATGGAGCCAATGTTATTAAGCGTAAAATTTTGTTTTGCCTTCGTTGGATTCTCTCGACATTAGAAGCTGAAGCAGTGCCCCATAACTGTATTCCGTAGCACCATATTGGTTTCAAAATCGTCTTGTATATTAAAAGTTTACAATCTAGACTGAGTGAAGAATTTCTACCAATCAGCCAATGTAGCTGAGTTAATTTCAGTTTCATTTGTGTTAGCTTTGAGTCAATATGGGGCTTCCATGTAAGCCGTCGATCAAGGTGTATACCAAGGTATTTTACGTGTGAATGTTGAAGAACAACTTGATTGTTGATTCGAATAGGGGAACAAGTATCTCTTCGCAGGGTAAATGTTACCTGGACACACTTTTGCTCGTTTACTTTGATTCTCCATAAATTTAACCATAGTTCCAGTTGTGTAATATGTTCTTGTAGATATCGGGAAGCCTCGTGAGGGTTTTCGTGCATACTAAGGCAGGCTGTATCATCGGCAAACGTAGATGTATGAATATTGCTGCTCAAAGGCATATCACAAGTGTAAATCAAATACAAAACTGGCCCCAGTATGCTCCCCTGTGGCACACCGGATGATATAGATTCGGGCACACTCATGAAGTCTCCTTCCACAACCGTAAATTTCCGGGTAGTAATATAACTTTCTAATAGCTTCAGAAAATTTATTGGTAAATATGATTTCAATTTTAAAATAAGACCTTCATGCCACACTTTATCAAATGCCTGATAAACGTCGATAAACAGCGCAGAACAATACTTCTTTTCTTCAAATGTTCTTCTTATAAATTGAACCAATCTATGAGTTTGTTCGATGGTGCTATGCTGACTTCTAAAACCAAATTGATGGTCCGGTATGCACCCATTACTAACTAGAATTGGGGACAATTTTGTCATGAGCAGTTTTTCGAAAAGTTTTGACATTGTTGATAGCAGACTTATTGGCCTGTATGACTCAGCCTTGGTAAGGTCTTTGCCCGGCTTTGGAATCATTTTAACTTTGGCAAGCTTCCAGCTATTTGGAAAATACTCCAGTCGTAAAATGGCGTTAAAAATAAATAATAGGATTCTAATTGCAATACGAGGCAACTTTATTAGCATCTGGTTACTAATTCCATCAATACCCGGAGCTTTCTTCGGGTTAAGTTCAGCAATTACTTTTTGTACATCACACGTTCTAAATTTTATGGGTCGAGGGGGTAGCGCCACTACATTCGGCAAATCAATAACACCAGTACACGAGTTAGGGGTAAATACTGATTTTAAATGCTCAGCAAATAGTTTACCTTTTTCAGTATCGCTTCTTGCCCAACCCCCTGTAGATGTACGCAGAGGTGGTTTAAACGCAACAGGTGTTTTAAGCTTTCTAGCAGCGCGCCACAAGGAGTAATTAGATGCTGGTGTGGCATCAAGACCTTCCAGATAGTTTTTAAAAGATGCAGTTTTTTCAAATGCAAGCAAGTCTTGGAGTCGTTTAGTGCACTCTTTAAATCTGATTTTATGTTGTGGTGATCTGTGCTGTTGCCATTCCCTTCTAGCTCTTCTTTTTTCACTTACAAGACGTTCAATATCCGTAGAATAAATTCTATTAAATCCAGTCTGCGGGTAGGAGGTAGTCGCATGTTCAGCAGCCTGTTTTATATTTTTGATAAGATTGCCAATGTTAAATTCAATATCTTCGGATGTTCTTAGTATAATGTTTTCCGTACAATGAGTACTGAGATATTTTCTGAACCCCAGCCAATTAACACGGTTGATCGTCTTCACATACGGGTGAGGTAAGTCACTACTTAGTGGGCTACAAATTGTAACGATCGTGGGAGAGTGATCGGAGGAAAGATCTTGAGACGCTTCAACATGAACTAATTCCCTAGAAATATTTTTCATGACTCCAAAATCTATAACATCCGGAATTTTTTGTATGTCCGTAGGCCAGTAAGTGGGCTCCCCACTCGAAATGACGTCCAAGCCCATTTTTGAAATTGTGTTGAACAATGCCCGACCTCTAGGTGTAATAAGACGCGAACCCCAGAACGTATGTTTTGCATTGTAGTCGCCAGCTGCTACGAAGCAAGGGCCAAGGGATTTGTAGAAATTCTTGTATTGGTCCTCAGTAATTGCGAACCTAGGAGGGGAGTAAATTGATGATATGACAAAATTAGTGCAAAAATTTTCGATACAAATATTCGTTGCTTGTAAATGTTCTTCGCAAATGTTGTCAATAATATAATGCTTGAGTCTTGACTTTATTAAAATTGCTGATCCACCGCATGCTCTTCCTCTCGGGTCCTTTGAATCATATAAGGTGTAGCCATAAATTTTAAAAAGGCTTCTCGAAGTCAAATGAGTCTCAGAGACCAACATTATATCAATATTTTTTTCCGTGAGGAAGTGCTCAAGTTCATTTTTATGTTGGCGAATGCCGTTTGCGTTCCAGAAACATATTGTTAACGTGTTCATGGCTTATTAAGTATTGCTTGAAGCAGAGTATTCTGCATTCGCAGCATTTCTTGCATCATGCTAGTCATACTTGTTGTAAAATTGTTTATAGTTTGCACCAGATTTTCAATAGTAGCTTCAAGGCGATTAAAATTAAAGCCTGAGTTTGTATTTATTGAAGTATTTGGCCGTGAAACATTTTGTGTGGGAATAGAGCTTGTTTTTGCAGCATCGGCATACGATACACGTGAATTAACTGGTTGGCTCACTTGGGCAAGAGTGGCGGAGTAAGTGTTTGCTGTTTGTGCTGGAGCTACTTTAGGTTTTTGCCCCATTGTCTTTTTAACGAAAGAATATACACGACAACCTCTGTAGTTAGCAGTGTGATTTTCTCCACAATTACTGCATTTTTTGTTACTTTGATCTTTCGGTTTATTGCAACTAGCAGTACCGTGCAATTCACCGCAAATAACACAAACTGTAGGTAATTTGCAGTAAGTTTTTGTGTGGCCATATTCTTGACAATTATGGCACTGTACGGGTCCAGAACGCTTGTGTGGTTCTTCAACTGTTATTTTTCGGTATAAAAGATATTTTAAATTATAAATTGGGTGCGTCTCATTTTTTCTCAATTTTATATCATTCGGCTCAAGTTCAACGCGAAATAGAGGCTGGGGGATCTTCTCCCTATTTATTATATTTGAAACATTTTTTACCTTGAATCCCTGGAGGACGAGTGCGTCTTTTATTTCTTCGGGAACAACATAAGAATCTATGCCCTTCAATACGATCTGCAGGCCTTTAGCACTCTTGAGCTGGTATGTGTAGAAACTTGTTTTATTTTTTTCAAATTCAGAAACCATTTTACGGAAATCTGTTTCGTCATAAATTTGAATTTTCGTTTCATCGATATTGCCACGTTTTATTGGAACAATGTGAAATTTTTTCTCACCAATGACCGAAATTAATTTCTTAATAAGAGCGTTTGAATTTTTTTCTCTCAAATATATTGGTGGCGGCTTGGAGGTTTTTTTCTCAGATATATCAGGTGTGTCGTTGTCATCTTGCAATATTTGAAAACGATTAGTGGAGGATGCGCTGTTATCCCTAGATACCTTTGAGTTATTTTGTTTACGGTTGTTTTTGTTTTATTTTTGTTTTAGTTATTACTGTCTATGTAAAAAAATATTAGCAAAGCAAAAAAAAAGCTTATTTATCAAAGTTAATGTACAACGAATATTATGTACTACAAATATTTTTTTGTATGATTTTTTTTATTATGTATGTAAAAAAAAAAATCCGCTAATACGTCTGTTCACTATGAAGGTACAACGAGAACTGAGTGATCATATGAAAAAGCAATCTAGAAATTGCAAAATAGTTTTATTTTTCTTGTTATGTATCCAATAGATATTACAGCTATTTCAGTGATCTCAAAAAGGAAACTTTTTTCTTAATTCATATAAAACAAGTATAATTTTTAAAATTTAAAACATTCGGCTTCGGCTTCGGTTTTGGCCGAAGTTTAGGATTTTAGCCGAAGTTCGGCTTCGGCCAAAAAAAAACGCCTGCGGTCGATCTCTATTATGAAGAACACTTTGTTATTATTGATTTTTAAACGTTTTTTGTTTCTCCTGTGAAAAATATAAAAGTGTAGTTAAGTACGTTTGCATTTAAGGTGACGATATGTATGTATGTGCATATGTATACTATGTGGCTCTGTTTTAATGCATTTTGTATGACGTTTAGATAATTTTTCATTGAATCTTAATAAAACTATTTACATCTAGAATGCGGACGATTGTGTCGTCCGTTTGTTGTAATCTAGTAAAAATAAAAGAGCAAATCATAATTGAGGAGTTGGCGAACAAAAACTAGACATGTCGTGAGTAAATTATTTTTTTTTCGGTTTTTCCAAGCACACATCTATGAAATCCCGAAATATTTTCATTCAAAACCAGTTCGATTCTACCTTAAAAAATAACGAAAATTGATTTATTCTTGCTAGTCTCTATCTAGGTAGTTCAGTAATTTGCTTGTCCTGTAGAAAACATTTAACGGGTCTACTCTTTGTTTTTTCGCCAGCTGCTAAATTAAAAATACCCCTATTACAAGCAACTTTCTACTGTTCGACTGTAGAACGTATTTTCATTTGCTATTGTGAATATCAGTTCACCTTTTTTGAATCTATGCACCCAATAAGTCAGACATTTTTCTTTTTTAATCATAAATAAATAGCACATTATACGAATTGATTTTATTTTATTTGTTGGACATTTTATTTGAAAATAGGTTAAACAAAACAAAATTTATTAGCGTAACTTATTCAAACATATTTTCTAATTTCTTACTCAATAAGTTTCATTTTTTTTTTTGTGAAATAATATATTTGTTATTAAAATAATTGAGGCGAGTTACCTTTTTTAAATAATTTACTCGCTAAAGGTCCAAGCTCAAATTTCTTACATTTATTTGAACAACATGGTCCATTTTGGTTTTAGGGGACATACAAATTTATTTATATACTATATGTATATGTGTGTTTATATATGTTTCAAAACGGGAATATCTTTTCTTAATACATGCTACATACATATACAACAACAACAAAAAAATATACGAATAATTTTCATTTATAATAATTATTACAGCATAAAAGCTAGTAAAAAAATATATTATTTACAAGATGTGTAGATTTAAATCGAACATTGTGAAGAAAAGATCATTGATTGTAGAAGGAATAGATAATTACAAACTAAACTATCGAACTTCTATGTATGTATGTATGTATGTATATGCATACTTATGTACAGCACAGTGTTTTTAGGTAAATTTTTAACAATGATAAATAAAATGTTCAATTAGCAGCTGAAATTTCAATTCCCAGCTATTAATTGGCATGCAAAATATCGTTTCTAGCAATTGGCAATTTAATTGAGTTTGGTCCTTGCAGTAAAACACACAGTAACAAATTAATGAATGTATGTACGTATATTATTTAACTTAATATCTTGCCCTGTATTGTTATTTCCCCTTTTGTAAGTTGAACTTATATTAAGGCGAATCCCAATTTAATGATGTTATTGTATACTCTGCTTCAGTTACATGTACCAAAGCGCTGGTCGTTGTTATGGCTGATGTTGAGTCGTGGTACATGGAACAAAAATAAAATGTTACGCAAACGATGCCTACAAGCATTGTCAGCGTTAAAATACAACGGGCAAATTTACGTGCGAATGCGATGAGACCAAGCAAATAACCGCCTCCTAAAACGCCACCATCTTTCTTACAATGCATATCGATATTGTAAGTATTTTCCATTAGCATGCCACCGGGTGCGCCACCATCATCCTCCATCATACGAGTAGCAATGAAACCATCCGGACATTGACATTCCTTGATTAGTTTGTGCAAGTTGGCAGTTTTAAAATGACGACATTTTGTTGTGGCAGCAGCAGCGGCATTAAGAAGACGTTGTTTGGTCAAATTGCACTTCGAAAGTAAATATTATAGATCAGCTTTCCCCTTGGCACACGTGCCAAAGTCAACATTGCCAGCAGATTCTTCTCTACTGAAACATCCGTCGTCGTTGCACAACTGTAATTTTAGAAGATAAATAACGGCTGCTGATAGTATTAAAACCATCAATAAGGTTGCAATTTGTAAATTTTGTGTATTCCTTAATTGTTTTTCCAATCGTCTTGTATCGTCAGTCAATAACTACAAAGAAAAAAAATTAAAGCTTTATTTTTTTATGGCATACATATGTACATTTATTTATTTTTTATTATGATGTGCGAAAATTCCGTTTGAGACGTGTTCGATTATTTGCCTAGTCTAGAGCTTTCCACATAAAAAAAACTATACTAAAGAAAAGTACTCATAGCAAAGTACATCCAGACTTGCAATTTTTATTGCAGCAATTCTTGAATGTGTGGGAGAGTGTTGGAATAGAAATATATATAGATTTTGTATTCTTTCCTCGCTCTTTTTCACTAAAAAATTAAAAATTGCCGCAACAAAAACAACAAGTCTGAACCGGGACTTATTCATCCAAATTTTAAAATATTTCCATATTAAATTTATTTAAGTATTTTGAAAGTGTGATGGCTGCTTCTAACAGCCAGTTACTTACTCCTTTAGGGCTTGTGACCCAATTTTGCAAACGCAAATAACCGTTATGGATTTTGTCTTGTATTTCTTTATGAAAAATACAAGCCCAGCTTTGTAGGGGTTTATACTAAGGCCGCTTTGCAAGCACCCGTGCCGTTTCCAGTCTAAGGCCACTGCTACATCATCTGTCTATGACAACAGTTACGATAAGCCAGGATTAAAATTTTTGGAGTAACTTTTTTTTGGCAAAAGCGATACAATTAGTTGGGGTAACCATTAACAATTGCGAGTGAGTTGCAAAACTCTCGAAGGCCAAACAACACACACAATGACGCGAGAGCTGTTCTTTTCGCTCAGAGCAGTGTAGTGTTGTCGTTAAGAATTGAATCCAGTGTTGCCGGAATCTAAATTCAATTTTACACAGACAAACCTTAAAAATTATCCAAAATATTATATATTACACAAAACAAATTTTGTGTTTGATAATAAGTACTGCTTTTTATAAAAGAATATACATATGTAAGTATATCGAGTGATCACAAAAATTTTAGTAAGGTTTGCCATTTCGCCATGAATACACTTACAAGTGAACAACACTTTCAAATCATTGAATTTTATTATAAAAATTCGTGTTGTGTGAGAAATCTGTTTCGTAAATTATGTCCATAATCGTCGTCATAATCATTCGACCTTTTTTGGGAAGAGTTCACCTGATACTGAATTCACCTTATAATCAATGAGATATTTAAAAAAACTTGTATATACTAGAGCTGAGCACAAGATGTTTGTTTGCTTAGTTTTTATGATGTACAGTATTGAATTGTTCTCTCTTTTTAGTGCTCATGATTTTATGAGAACACTAAAAGTGGTATTCAATTTTATCAAAAGCATGCAACAGCATTTGTTTATCTGCCAAGCGAGCACATTAGTTATTGTAGTGTCGAAACATATTTCACTATTGAACACCGATTGACAACTGTAAAATGAGCACACAAGTGTAAAAATATGTGTATGTGTAAAAGAGAAAACAAACAACGCAGCGTAGCATAGGATCCAGCTAAACCCTTCAATAATCAATTTCAATGTATTTTTAATAAACAAATATTTTACTTAATAAGTAAAATAATAATTTGGGATTATTAGTGCGTTTAAAATTTTGAAACTTAAATTTTAACAATTCCCATAAAAAACAAGGTAGGGTGTTATTTCGCATGCGATACTGTTCTAAGTTTTATAACTTATTAATTTAAGACTAAAAAATAAAATAAAAATAATATCTTTCACAATGGATATAATTGCAGCGAACAACACTGTGTGCAAAACATTTGTTTCAGTTATTGTATGTGTAGAAGTAAAGAAGCAAATAGTTCGTGACGAAAGAATTTTGCAAATTGCCACTTTTTTTGGCTGCCTTGCTATTTTTTTTTTGACTGCCTTGCCAATTTTTGTCCCCCTTTTTTTTAGAGTGAATTACAGTCGAACTTCCATAACTCGAACTTCTCTAACTCGAATTTTCTTTAACTCGAACTAGTTTGGTTGGCAGTAGCGTTGAAAGAACAAATCACATACAATTCTGTAACTCGAAGTCTCCGTAAGTCGAAGTTTTTTTGGATAATAGTGATTCGAGTTATGGAAGTTCGACTGTATATAAAAATACATTAAAAATAAAAAGTTTAGTGTAGTTTTCTCGTTTTTTTTTTTAATTTTGCCCCTTTCTTTTGATAAATCTCCTATTTGGTGCCACTTTTTGAAAAATGTCATCGGTCACCCTGACGACAGCATTTATTATTGGTTTAGTATAATACATGCGACGACAATACATTTAAAAAACAATACCTATTTACATTTCAATACTTCTTAGGCAGGCCTCTAGTGTACAATAAAAATATTTTACACTTGACACAACTGTCTATTCAACTGTTGTACAATGAATGGTTTTGTGTGTTTTTTGTTTCCTTGTTCTCTATTTTTGCTTTACACTCACTTACGATCACCACTACACACCATGATATAAATATAGAAGGTACTTCCATTCTCTCAAGGCACATTCACAAGGTAGTAGCGGAAATGCAGCTGAGCTATTTTTTTTTTCAAATTATAGTTCATCCGAAACTTCAAAAATTTTTTACGAAAGAGAAATTAAAAGAAAATGTAAAAATATTTCAATATGAAAAATATTTTATTCAAAAAATTCTGTGAAAACAAATTTAAAAATATGAAAAAACTATTAAAAAATTGTGAGAAGTGCTAAACGTTGCAAATTTTGTTAGTGGTGGCTGCCGTGGAGAAATATTTTCAAATTTATGTGAATAATTTTTATTATTATTATGTTAAAGAAATTTTATATTTGAAGTTTTGGATGAACTAAAACCTATGTTGTTTTTTTCTTTGTTGTATTTTTTTCATTGTTTTTGTAATCCTGATATTGAGTCTGAACATTGTTGTAACAAAAAACATGATTTTTTTTGTCATAAAATGTAAAAGTTGAAAAAATGTATCAAATATATCTATGAATGTATAAAATGTTAATAATTTTTTGTTTTTAGTTACTCCCATTATAAAATATTTAACACAAAGAGTAATTTTTTTTTATAAAAATGTATGCACAAAATAAATTAATAAAAATTTAAACAAACAATGACAAGTACTGCCGTCGCCGTCTTCCGTTGTATTATGTTTATTTTTCTCTCCCGCAACGAGAAATCGCACCGCACCGCAAACATTGTGTTTAGACTCTTATTCTGTTTGATCATTTAAAGAGTCTAAACACAATGTTTGCGGTGCGGTGCGATTTCTCGTTGCGGGAGAGAAAAATAAACACAATACAACGGAAGACGGCTACGGCGATACTTGTCATTGTTTGTTTAAATATTTATTAATTTTTTTTTTGTGAATACATTTTTATAAAAAAAATTTCCATTTGTGTTAAATATTTTGTAATGGCAGTAACTAAAAACAAAAAATGATTAACATTTTATACATTCGCAGACATATTTGATATATTTTTTAAACTTTTATATTTTATGACAAAAAAAAATCATGTTTTTTGTTGTGAACACCGCCAATTATTCAAAAATTGTGGCAACATCAGAAAGAGAAAGAGTGTCGAAAATTGAGAGAATAAGAAAGTCCGCAGAGAACGTTATCGTAATCTTTATTTGGCCGACCAAACTTCTTTGGGTATATTTTCGTAGATAGTCCCATATCTAACCAATCCTGATTTTTATTCTGAAATTTAGAAATTGATTTATTGCATTCACGTATCTTCTTTTCATATAATTAAAAAAAAAATCAAGTTTTTTCCATAAACCGGTGTTTACAGATAAACCATATGTAGTAGATATTGTGTACATCATTTGGTCTACCTTGTCCAACCGAGTACTCCCATCAGTGAGGTTTTCCCACATTAATTTGCAGAGCGATTTATTTTTAATTGTTATCTCCATGATAGCTATAACTGAAATAATGACATTAAATGCATCGCAGCTTAAATATATAGCTATTTTACAAGCTACGAATACAAAACCGATACAAATATCAGGTAAAACCATATCCATATTAGAGATGTGCGCGCAGGAACCTTTGTCCTTGTAGGTATATAAATATACTTATATTTATGTATATAAATTCTTATATTTTATTGTATTTAAGTAAAAAAAAGTATTTAATAACAGCTTCAAGAGTTCATAAAAAATGTGGGTTTGTTTGAGTATCAGATATACACGTAAATTGTTACCTGAGGTGTTATATTTGTGTATACATTTTAAAACTGATATAATGGCAAAGGAATACATATTATATACCGTTGAATAGATAATTATATCTACTATTGTAATAACATAGAAAAAATTAAGAAACATTTGCAGTAAAGAAAATAAGATCAATAATTTAGACAAAAATAAAAAATGTAGAAAATTAAAATTTTTAATCAAAATTGGATTTCGAATATTTCAAAAAGTATTGAAGGTAGGAGAATAATTTTTTTTCAGTTTGCAAAACTAAATGTATGCTATTGATAAAAATTAAAATGATTCCCAATTTATAATTTTATAATACTTTTTTCTTATTGGGAAAAATTGTGTTAGAAAAATTTTAGAATTTTTAGAAAATCTCCTCTCCTGCCTACATTTATGTGTAGGATGTCGAAAGTTTCTTACAGGCTACTAACAACAAATTTATTTATAATAAAAAACCAAAAAATTTACAAAAACGACCGTGCAATTTTTTTGCCACATCCGAAAATCGGATTTTTTGAAAAAAAATTGCTAGTTTTCGACCAATGCTGAATGTAGGGTGCACCAACAACAATCTCCAAAATTTATTTCACAGCCTTTCTCAATGTCTCCTTTCTCAGAAACAATCAAAGTTTTTATCAAATACTTAATAATTTTTTAAAATATTCCAAAAAAATTAAGAATACTTTTTTCACAAAATATACCAAATTTTTTCATAATTTTTAAAAATCCAAATTGCAAAATTATTCCTTGCTACAATTTTTGAGATATCAAAAAAATTTTTTTTTTATATGAATTGTAATGAAGTTTTCTTTCAAAAACATTAAAACATACTGATTTTTGCCAAGTAATAAAGAAGTTATGTACTAACGAATAAAAAAAGTCAGGGCCAAAAATTAAAAAATAAATTTTTCAAGTCAAATAACTTGGAAACTGAAAGAGATGAAATGGTACTCTCAGCATGTTTTATTTTTATTTCTTAACGTAGATTGTCCCGCTGAAAAAATTATTGAAATCGGTCCCTATTTACAAAAGTTACAAGCTCCGAAAGAATTTCGATACCCGCACTTTCCCACTTTGAGGCTGTTTGGAGCTACCCTGTCTTACAACAGGGTGCCTCAAAATATGCTTTCTAAAAATTTCAACACTTCTACTTTCCAAAACAGTTGGTTTCATCGAAATCGGTTAACTAGTTCAAAAGTTGCGGACTTTTTACCACTTTTTTTTTAATTCACGCCACTGTGCGTTGTATTATGTTTATTGTTTTCTCCCGCAACGAGAAATCGCACCGCACCGCAAACATTGTGTTTAGACTCATTACCTGGAAATGAATTTGCCTTGCATTCTCTTTGTTTTTAAAAAATAAGTATTTTTGAAGTTTGTTTTTTGAGAGAAATAAAAAAAAGGTTCCCATATCGTAAAAAATATAAGTCTTCCCCCAAAAATTTTTTACAAAAATGTGTAATTATTGTAACAAAAGGTGCGAATAAATAAAGTGATATACATGACTATACATCTGTGATGTTTAAAAAGTGGTTATGTAATAACTTGACGCATCTTTTTAAATTTTCTGCCTAAAATAAATATTTTAACTATATTTTCATCCAAATTGAGTGATGATTTTGATTAGTTGACAATGAATTTTCATTAAGTTTAACAAATATTGATTGATATTACATCTTTATTTAATCTATATAATTCGATTCTTGTTGATTGTAACATGTTTTTCTAAAAAATCACTTAAATACCCGATCAGATAATTTTGGCAAGTCTATTTCACAGATTTTGCAGGCTCTTAGACACTGTTGGCGGACACCAGATAATGTAGGGAACTCAAAGAATGCTACATTCATATTTTTACAATGATATTTTGTACATCCACAGTTTGTAATATGTAGCTCATTTTCGATTTTTTTAACACCACAATACATTTACAATGCATTTCATTGATTTTCAAGGTAATAAAACATTTATCATCACAATTTTTTTTTTTAATTGTTTGAATTTATAAAAAAAAACTTCTGAAATAATTTTTCAATAAAATTTTCAAACAAACAGGAAACAGAGGGGAAATATTAAATTAATAGGGTAGCACGATTTTACTGGAAACTTCAGAATACCTATCCTTGTCAGAAGGTGAATGTCAATAAAAAATTAGAGAATGGAATGGTACCTTCTATACAAGGCACATTCACAAGGTAGTAGCGGAAATGCAGCTGAGCTATTTTTTTTTCAAATTAAAGTTCATCCGAAACTTCAAAAATTTTTTACGAAAGAGAAATTAAAAGAAAATGTAAAAAATATTTCAATATGAAAAATATTTTATTAAAAAAATTCTGTGAAAACAAATCTAAAAATATGAAATAACTTGAAATTTATTTGCTGGCGGTTCAGCGATGTCTATATGCATTTCATTGTTGCTGTAACAAATCGTCAGTAGACTTCAACCACACATTTTGAACAGCCACAAACCTCTTATCTTATGTACAGACTTTCAAAAACTATTTGAGAATTCACAAATAATAATATTTTTGAAAATCACAAAAGAAAAATAACCATAGTAGGCTTAGAAACTTATACAAAACCCAGCAAATAATTTATATTCGATATGAATCTATTCTATTTTTCTACACCTTTATACAATTAGAAATCCTTTGGATAACAATAAAAGTAATTATAAGGCAAAATGAAAAATAAAATCTAAATATGAAATAACTATTAAAAAATTGTGAAAAGTGCTAAACGTTGCAAATTTTGTTAGTGGTTGGTAGCTGCCGTGGAGAAATATTTTAAAATTTATGTGAATAATTTTTATTATTATTATGTTAAACAAATTATATTTTTGAAGTTTGTTGTTTTTTTCATTGTTGTATTTTTTCATTGTTTTTGTAATCCTGATATTACCTGGAAATGAATTTGCCTTGCTTCTATATTTATATCATGCTACACACACTATTCGCTTTTGAAAAAAATAGAATACTGTGCAGTTTTTCATAGCTTGTGCTCAGTTCTAGTACATACATATCGCTCATTTATTTTGCAACAACAGAAATCTGCGTTTTTGAAGTTAATAATGCTGAATCGTTATATCATAAATAATTTTTTTTGTAAAAATTTCATATGAAAGGCTTGTACGAAAGCAGACAAAATATTTAAATTGAAAGCTTAAAACATATTTTCTGCAAAACTAGATTTTTTTGAATTATGCCTCTTTTGCATCCATTGTTTTCAATAATATTTCTAAAATTTGTTATTAAAATAATTGTTTTTTTTGGTAATAAATTTTTGTTTGTTAATAAAAAAATTAAACAAATACATGAGTGTCGTTTATCGCATTTTTTTAAATGATTCTAATAATTTTTTTATTTTTATTCAGGGATGTCATAGAAAGTAATCTTATCGGAATTGGATTTGTAATGAAATCCAATGTTGTCGGTTTTTTATTCGAACTGGAATTAGTGTCGTTTTTACCAGTGTTTAAAAACTAGACTCCAAGTAGCTGTAGTAAAGAAAAAAAACACCAAATAGTCTAGCAGAAAAAAGTTAAAAACTTGTAGCCGTTCATTTACTATTACTACCGCTACTGTCATAGCAGCTGCTTACGTCCCTTTTCACAATGTATGATTAATATTTAACTGACAGTTTTTCATACAAAACTTGCCGTTAAAGTCCCTGTTAGCTTTTAAAAATTTCATGTGTGAAATAACAATGCAATAAAATTATATTATTTATTCATTTATTTCAGTTGTTTCAATACATAAGAAGCCTGATGATGTCAAATTCTCTCCAAATATTACAAAACGTTTCCATTTATTTCCCATTATTTTATTTTCTAGCGGTGTACGATTAAATTAATGTATTGTTTGTGGCTGGTGACGGTTGTTAGCCGGCTTACAACCGATCAGCTATGTTCTCTGCTCATGTGCAAAACAAAAACAAGTTGAACAATCGTTATCATTGTTTTTGTTTCACTCACTTCAAAGAACGAAACAAAAAAAAAATCACACAATTTGTTTCGTTTATTTTCGTACTATGCTTTTAAGTACAAAGAAATCAAAACAAAATTAAATTTATAACTGTAATAGTGTCGATTATTTTAGTTACGAAAATCACGTCCTAACTCCTGTATCGCCCAATAAATAGCAAAGCTATAAAAATAGAGACGAATTGTTAACCTCCTCCTTTTTTTGAAGTCGGTTAAAAATATTAATTACTTTCATGTTTTTATCCTCAATAGGGGAAGGCATAAAAATAGCTTTTCGTTACGAGTTCATTTAAAGTTGCACCTACTCTGGGAATCAACCTAGACATATGTATGCTAAAATTGTTTGCAATAGCTCATTGCAATTTCTGCGATGTTAGCAATTATTTTATAATTTATGTAATTTTCTAAGATTTTGTTATTCTTTGCATTTAAAAATTTTTCGCAAAATTGCGAATTTCATAATATTTTGCGCTTTTTTCCTCGAGTTAATGACTTTATTTAGGGCCGGTTTCCAATATTGTGGATTTTCAACATTATTACCACTTCTTATTTCTTTAATATAACTTAATTTTTATTAAAAATTGTTAAGGCTTTATAGTCTTAATAAGAAAAATTTTGGTTGAAAATTTTGTTTTAAAAACCCTTTAGTCCTCGTCCAGACTTGCAATTTTTATTGCTGCAATTTTTTATAATTATGATTTGAAATTGCGTAAGTGTGCACATTAGGAAATTTTAGTTTTGCAATTAAAAAAATCTATTTCTTAACAAATTTGCCTGAAAAATTAACAATTATTTTTACTTTTTGCTACATTTTATGTTTATCATACAACTGAATAAATAAAATAAAATAAAACGTCAAATACACCTACAAACTTTAAATTAACAACTGCGAATTTCAAAACAAAAGAGAATTGCCGAGCACAATCTTCTCACCCCTCTCACCAATAAACTCAAGAATTGATGCAACAAAAATTGCAAGTCTGGACGACGACTTATAAAGCCTTAATAATTTTTATAAATAAGGCTGAACATTTTTAAGAATATTTTAGCGCAAACACCATAATTGAAAAAATTTTCAAACAAAAACTTGCATTAAAAGCAGTAAACAAATGAACAAAAACATAAAAAAATCTGATTCGAAGATCGGTTTTATTTGAATTCGAAAACATCAAAACCGACTTGTTTTCATGACCCCAAATGAAACCAATCAATATTGGTTACCAAAATCGACAATCAGAAAAATGACTTGAATTCTATGACACCCCCGGTTATTTAATTTGCGAACAAAGAAAAATTCTTGAAATATAAAACACGAATAATTGACAACACTAATATTTATCATTTATCATATATGTATTTATAACAATTTGGCATATACTCAGATCCTATTATTAGTATTTCTTCATAATCTAGGAATTTGCAACGAAATTTTGTTTAAGGTTATTGTTATTGCGATAATCAATGTTATCACAATTCTTAATTGTTTTTTTTTATTATTTCGCTGTCACTACAGCGAAATTGAAGACTAATATATACAATGAATCATAAATCGCTTAAAAACAGTGCAATTATTAATAACTAATGTTCTTAGCCTAGACTTTACCTTTGTTGAACTTTCCAAGTTCTTATCACCCGAATTGGCTGTGTAACCATTGCTAATCGTTGTAGTTCTTGCAAAGATCTCGCTATCTTTGTAAACGCAACACAGTCTGTGCTGTTCAACGTTTGGCGCATTGTTATCCAATTTTTTCCAAAAATCTACATTTTGATTTGGTTCCACATCAGGAGCTGGTAAGCACATTATTAAAAATTTATCTTTGCCATTTTCCGAGAGGTTATGTTCCGGTTTTAAAAGGATGTTAACAGATACATTATCGCCAGGATGTAAAATGCCAAGACGGGGACGAACGCGAAATTTTTCCGGGGAAGTTGTTTGTATCTGCAGACGAGATATAAAAACTTTACACATATCTTTTCATAAACTTTATAATTTAGAGGAAAAGAAACTTACTTTATATGTAACAGGAAAAATGCTGGTGCTTGTTAATTCTAATACACTTTCCTTGGATTCGCCGCGTGTAAATTTTAAAAAATCTTGTGGCGAAACACGCAGCATATCGTCTTTTTTGATTTGTGAAAAGAGAAATAAACAAACGAAATTTGTTTTAAAAAAATTATAATTTTAAAAATAACGTTGTCAAAATTTATTAAATTTTAATGATATCAAAAGCAAAAGCAAATAGTAAATTAGGGTCCATTCCAAGTATATTTACATACTTTGGGTTCATTAAAAAATTGTTTGTGTTTTATTTGCAGTATATCATTACTTTGGGGTTACTAACCCGTTCAACTTCAATTTAGGTCAGGTTGACAGGATGCTAAGAAATTAAGCGTTCAGCTAAATTGCGTCAATAAACCAATTAAAATCTTTTCGCTACCTAGGAATGTTAAAGTTTTTCACAGGCCAAAAAAATTATTAGCAAAAATTATTTTATTTATTTATTTATTGTAACATACTATACAAAGTAATTTTTGCATTGTATGGTGTTGCACGAATATGGGCGGAGTAACTAAACCATATGCCCAAGATGTTATTAACAGTATTTTCAAAAAAGTTCCGTGACTGACTGTACGACCCATGCCTTCACATAGCAAGTAGCAACGTGGTTTTTTTTAGTTTTTTTGCCACTCCTGTAGAATTATATTTTTGTTAGTCACTCCCTTTTGCAATTTAGCTAACGATATGTCTTATGTTAATTAGTGTGTAGCCTTTTTAACCGATTTCAAAAAAGGAGGAAATGTTGCTCGTTATTTCTACCCATAGATATCTATTAGTGTACGGATATCTATCGTGTGAGTTAAATTTTATAACGCAAACTCATAGGTAAAATTACGGGCATTACTTCATAACTCCGTCCTTTTTATACCGCTTTTAAAAGTTCTTTTTTTGGTTCCACTGCCAAAAAAAAGTGGGCGGGAATACGCCCAACAATTTTTTCCTTTGATTTTATTGTAATTACAGAATTTTAAACTTGAATAATGGGCGGAAAAACGCCCCCTAAAATTGTGTATTATGTTTCTCGGGCTTTTACTAAATCGATTCTTACGAAACGTGTCACACAACTAGGGTGATCGACTAGGTTTTTCAACCGGTTTTAAAAATTTAAATTTTTAAAATGAATAAATAATAAAAAAATAAATTTAATTTTTAAATTAAATTATAAATTAAATTCAATTTTCAATCGGTTAATATTAATTTTAACGCAAAAATTACGCTTTCTACATTTTAAAAATTAAGCAAAAAAAAAAAATTAAAATCAAACAGTAACTGTTATTTTGTGAGGATTAAATAAAATAATAACTCTTATTTTGTGAGGGATAAATAAAAATCAAGAAATAACTGTTATTTTCTGAGGAATAGATCAAAATCAAGAAATAATGATTAAAAAGTGATTTTTAATATAAAAATTATAACCGTAAGGACTCTCGTACTGTAACTAGGGAGAATTTATAAGTTTTTCTTTAATAATTTAATAAAAGCCAATAGAAGTTGGCAACGATTTAATTAAGGATTATATTTAATTAGAGACGAATTGAACTATTTGATACCTACACTCTGAAATATTTTCTTGTAGCAAAAAATACAGTACAAAAACCGAAGCTAAGAAATTCAGAAATGAATTTGTTTGCAGAAGATTCGTCGCTGAGTCAAATGTAGTATGATTCAAATGATGACCTGCTTATAGAAGGAACTATCGATAGTAAAACAAGAAATGTTCTAACAAAATTAACTGAAACAATTAGAAGTGCCAAGAATTTGAAAAAAAAAATAAAATAGTTGATTCATAATAATAATGTCAAAGAAAAGTTGTAAAAGTCAATAGCCCAGTTCACAATCTTGTGCAAATGGTCTTGCATCGTAGCATGTGCAAAATGGTATAGAATATTGATACTCACCACTATGAATTATTAAGTGGTGAATATCAATATACTATACCATTTTGCACATGCTACGATGCAAGACCATTGCTCAGGATTGTGAAAAAAATTACATTTTTCCAAGCAAAAAAAACTGAAATGAATACCTTTAGAGTAATTGTAAAATTGATTTTTTTTTTAAATTTTAAAAAACCAAAAAATAGTAATTATGTAAAAGGGCTATTAGACACGCATACTTGTCTTAAGACATGTACGATGGCATACTTTGGGTTTTGCTATTACACTATCGAACGCTGACAGCATACTTCATATTAATTGTGCGACAGACATCAGAAAATAAAAATTTTTGAAAACCAACATACATGTCTAACATACTCGTATACATGCTATTAGACAGTGAGACTTGGTATGCCATCGTACATATACTAAGACAAGTATGCCTGTTTAATAGCCCGTTAAGGCTTATAAGTTGTTGGGCGGATAGAAGTTTAAAATTGCAAATTTAAAAAAAAATCGATTTAGAATTTTTTCTATCTTAGATGAATAAATGAAATGAAAATGGATAGACACAATTTCAAAAACAACATTTTAAACTAAAAATCAAAAAATCTTAATCAAATACTTTGGAATATTTTTTTCTATTCTTTTTTTTTTGCAAAAACATTAAAATCGAAAATTTCTCAATACAAAAATTCCCATTTGGACTATTATCAAGAAAGTTATGAACAAAGTATCTAAAAATTAATCAGGAAAGCTCTTTTGGTGGTACTAAGAAATACCATAAAATTAGAGAAACCGTCGGATTTGACGTGTAATGTCCCATATATATTAGGGAGTAACGAATGTTCGCATTCGCAAATAATTCGCTTACTTTTACTATTTGCATTCGCTAAAATGTATGCGAATATTTCAAGCGAATACTAAAGACAAAAAAAATTTTGTATTTCTTTTACGAAAATAGTTTACGATTTTAAATTTAAAGATGAAAATTATTTGAAGCCAGCATGAAAAAGATACATATCCTCCAGCGGTGTTTGGAAATATTTTTCAGTTTTGAATTTTCAGTGTTTGATTTGCGCGAAAATATTTTCTGCTTAAACTAGTCTGTTCAAACTTTTGTTCGCCATTCAACATTCGTACAACAAATTTCAAATCCAAACAGTATTAACTAGTCCTTGTTTGTTGTAAATTCCACTCGAAACAAGTGCCACTCATATTATTTCTCATGAAAACTTAAAATGTTGAAGATATATGTCATATGTTTTTTCCAGTACTATTTCTGCAAGATTTTTTCAGGAAAAATTCATTCAAAGTTTTCTTCATATGTATTGGACAGCATTTCACATGAAATGTTGAACAGAGTACCAGGATTTAGAGCTAAAGTACGAATGGGTGGATTGCCTAACATTGTGTAAACTTATTTTTAATTATTATATATACAGTCAAATCCCGATAATTCGTACCCCGATAAATCGTAATTCCCGATAATTCGTAATAAACAGTCAGTCCCTTGAAAAAATCTCGTTATTTCGTAAAATTTCCATACATTTTGGTCCCCTCGCTAATTCGTAATTTTTTTTTTTTTTCAAATACAATCTACCACTACCACTTATAATTCGTAATAAAAACAACAAAAACATGAAAAGAATGATGAAATGAATTTGACAGTTTTATTTTTATTTTATTGATATTTGTTTACTATTAAAATTACACGTATTTTACGCTAAGTAAATGAATTTGCTATTTTACTTTATGTATTTATTTTATTTATTTTGTATTTTATTTTTGATAATTGTTTTTTATGTTCATTTTTTATAGTTTTAGTAAGAACCCCGTTAATTCGTATTTATTTTATTTTAACCCCGCTAAATCGAAAACCCCTATAATTCGTAAGAAATGGCCGGTCCCTTGCGATTACGAATTATCGGGATTTGGCTGTACCTACTTACTCTTATATAAATTTATTTGCATGTGATATTTTAACGAATTGTAATATTTGCATTCGCTTTCGCAAAAATTAAAATGTTTTATTCGCTTTCGCATTCGCTAAACTGGTATTCGATACTGCCTAATATGTATGTATATAATAAATGAAAATACCTATAATAATCAGTCTAGATATCCAGATAGTATTTACGATTCAATTTAACTTGAGATTTCTGAAATCTATTTTATCTTTCCGGGCAGTTGGCATGCCCTGGAAGTTTCAAGACTTTTCTTTTACCATAACATTTAAAAAATAATAATACGTATAACACAACTTACGATCTTGTGGTGTAAAATGGTCTGGTATATCGTGCATCTGTGTTTGTTGTTCTGCAGCTGACGTCTGGTGAGGAGTGCTTTTGGCAAAATGGACCTGTAAAGATTTTTGATAAATCGCAATTTTTAATATTTTCTTGATTAAACCTTTCACAAAGGAAAACAACTATAGACTGATAACAAATAACACACTGAAGAATACTAAATTCCATATAGCATTTAACGACGTTTTGAGTACCTACTAATTCAACTACATCCATCACTTTTGTATTAAGAGCCCACTTAAGGGAAAATATCCATTCATACATATTTATGTACATATTATATTCTTGAAAGGATAATGTAATGTAGTACAAGGTTTCCCTTCAAATTAGTATAGATATGAATGTGTGTATGTACATATACGTGCACATAAAGAAACTGGACTTTAAATGCTTCATTCTTTTGATTTCTTTAAACAAATTACAAATCAATAATAAATTGAATTTATGTCGCTGCCTAATGTATGTATGTATGTATGAAACAATGGGTACATGACCTCCTTTACCATCATACGATTGTGCTACAAAATAGTCACATCAAAGAAAAAAAATTAGGACCACCTTATTGAATGACCACCACCCAACCTACCCTGTATTCGGTGATTGTGCTTCTTATCCAGTGGGATTGTCTTGTTGGAATTTATAAAAACATTAAATATTTATTTGTACACTTTTATAACTTGGGCTCTTTTACTTTGTGAATTACATATAAAATTTACTTGAGTATAAAAAAAACTTTCCAATACATACATTCACACTGCCCTCATAAGTATGTTGCAAAAAGGCAAAAGAACAATAGAGTGAAAATTTTGACATTTTGTTTTGTGTTGCAAAGTGTCTGTTGAGCAGCGTGACCGTTTGACCGACTAAAGTGGCAAATTGCCACTTTTTCGATATATCGGTTCCACTTTTCCACTTTTTCGACAATTTTGCCACTTTTTTCCCTCCTTTTTTATATAAATATACATTAAAAATAAAAATTTTAGTGTATTTTTCTAATTTTTTTTTAATTTTGCCACTTTTTTTTTATAAATCCCCTATTTGGTGCCACTTTTTGAAAAATGTCATCGGCCACCCTGCTGTTGAGTAACTCCCTTGAGTAGAAAAGCTTTTCGGACAAGCAAAGCTTTCCTTTAGGGTTGCCAGTTCAAATTTTATATGTTCTCATAATTTGTGAAAAAGCTGGCAACAAGAAAATGGTAAAATGTAATTTACACACCGTTTACACATGCCAAGAATGATAAACTACAAGATTACGCCAATCGAAGAATTTACCGTTATACGTGACGTCACACGTCTATTGTAAGAGTTGCCATAAAGGCTGGGAAAAAATCGAATGAAAGAAAGCATAAGTATAGGAAACTAAGAAATTTAAACAAAGAAATCGCAACAATCTAATTATATTCAACTTTATTATATTTTCTCTACATAAATGTTTCTTGTTTGTTATTGAGAATTTCTTTTTGAAATTCTACTTGTTTTTATTAATTTTAACAAAGCGCTTAATTTTAAATTTAATTAGTTATTTAATATTTTATGTGTTAATACATAGCACCAAATCGAAACATACCAAAACTAAAGACTCTAACCATGATATACATATTTTTGTTCTTTTTGTTCCTAAGTAGCTGTAAAAAAGAGTGGGATTATTATGTGTTCACTTTTTTTCACCGAACTTAGCAAAACCAGTTGCATTCGCAATGACAGCTCCAATGGCAGCAAATCATCGGTTGGTTATTGGTTTGCGGCACAGTATATTCAAAATAAATTACGTCTACAGCAAACCAATAACCAACCGATGAATTGCATGCCACTAGTGTGTAGCAGGGATCCGAAATCACTTTTACAAATTGTAATAATTTTCTAGAAAAATTTTACTTTTTTCAGTACGATTGTACAAAATTTTTTATTTTAATTTTTTTAATACCTTTGTGTATATGTTAAAAACTTAACAATTAACAAAAACAAAGTTCAATTATTATTAATTAATACTATTAATTAATATTATTCATTAATGGCACAAAAAGGTACAAAAAAAACTATTAATTGCTGAGATCTGAGAAAAAGTAAAAGTTAGGATATACTTTTCTATTTTGATTCTATTGGAAACAGTTGATGCATATAGTCGGTAGATGACATTCCTCTAGCAATTCTTGAAATATCGGAAAACATTGGTTCATTTACTCAATTTTTCATTTCTAATACACTGAAGTAAAAGGTACATATCGCACACTAAATCATAGAGTCACAACTCAAAAAATTTCAGATGCTGAATAGTTGCAAACAACTATTGATACTGTACAAATGACGCAAGTATTTGACATAAACCAAATCATAACGGTATTTTATATTCTTCAAGAAGACTGTATTGCAAAAGAAATTGTTGAGGCCGTTATAGATTTCTTCAATTAACTGATTTATAAAAAAGCAAAAGCACTTTTATAATTTTGAGTTGTGACTCTTTATATTTTAGTGTGCGATATGTATGTTGTCGTTTCTTAAGGCCTTAATAACTTCTATATCAACCAGCGATCGAAACTGGTTATTTATAAATTCAATATTTTGCTATTTTTGGTACGTTATATAACATATATTATATAAAAATATTATATATGAAAAAATATTTCAATAGTGTTAAATTGGTAATTGGGGTGCTGCGGTACTTTTGACATTCAAATAGTGCTAAAAATGGTACAACTTTTCCATCCCTGGTGAGTAGTGTAATGCCACCAGAGATCTGCACCGATCGGCTGAGAGCCGGTTTAGCCGAGCCGCCGAATAACTTTGACCAGCCGCCGCCGATTTTTTTCGGCTAATAAGCGACTTGTCATATGAGGTCTGTTACCAGTGATGCCAATTTAGCGCGTTTCACGCTAGAATTAGCGCGTTTTAATTATGCCAAACGCGATTTTTTCATCTTAGCGCGTTTAATAAAAAAGCGCTAAGTTAGCGCGTTTTAAACAAAGTCAATAACATCATATCAGTTCAATATTTTTTAACTTTTTTTGTATATATGTATTTCAAAATTTTCTAGTATCCAAAACTCTGATAAAATTTTTTGAATTAGTTAATGATGCAGCTGACCGAAACAAATTCCCTGAAATGTGGTTAGAATTAAAAACGTATTTTACAAAGTTTGACAAGTAAAATTAAAAGAAAAACTAAGGATTTCAATTATTTGGAAGACGATCTTTAGTTGTTTAGGATACAATTTCGAAGAAGCCATATTGTAAAATCTGAAAAAGAGCTACTAAAAAAAATTCATTGTATTTACTAATACGAATGTCCAAAAATCAAATTCTTTCAGTAGAGTAAAAAAAAACAAATTTTCAAGGCTGTTTTAAAAAAGGTTGAAGTTGTGTTGTTGTTTGAAGAAAATGGTGTACATGCGTCCATATTTTTAAAAAAATTTCCTAGAACTCTCTAAAAAGCATTAAAAATATAACAATTTGTTATCATAAGTGCGAAATGAGAAATATATAACATACGTTGTCATTAATGAAAATCATAGAATAGGTACATACATCGACTTTCATTAAAATCTAATTTACGCTACCTTTACGCTACATTTACACATGAAAGTACTTTCTTGAAATTTTCGTATACGTATTATGAATAGGGTTTCTAATTTCCCGGACTTTTCCGATTCCCGGGAATCGAGAAAAAATGTGTTCTATTCCCGGGAAATCCCGGGAATTTCAAATACATATGAATTTAATTAAATGGGTTCAATAAAAATATAATTTTATAAAAAAAAACATACAAAGTTTAAATTAAAAACAAAACAATTTCCTTCGTTCGAACGAGGAACAACAATATTTCAAAAACAAAACAAAAACAAATAAATTCATACCGCCGTATTCATAAAAATTATTTTAGATTTATGAAAGTCTTATTTGACATATTTCTATGGGAAATTTGTCAAATAAGCCTGTAAGAAACCTGGGGGCAAATCACGGCATTCGATATGACTCGTAATTTAAAAATATTTCCATATAAACTCTATTGAAATATTTTTAAATTACGACTTGTATCGAATGCCGAGATTTGCCCCCTGAAATATTTTTTATGAATACGGCAGATATGCGTTGAGTTATAGCATGGATGGAAATTCCATCGGCATTTGCCAATCTAGATACTCGTGTGTGTTCTGGCTTTCACATGTTTTCTTGCGAGTTCGGATATTAAAACACATACTACGCCTGTTTAAGTTGATATTTAGAAAATAAAAATTAATAGTGTGTGTTCTATCATCCGAATTTAGAAGAACCCAATTTGAAAATTTACGATTTCAAACTTTTAGATTTTTTCGTTTTCGATTTTGAGCAAAAAACTCGTATTCTTTTCACTTTTTAACAAGCTTGTGAAAAGAATACGAGTTTTTTGCTCAAAAGTGAAAACGAAAAAATCTAAAAGTTTGAAATCGTCCATATCCAAATTGTTTTCTTCTAAATTCGGATGATAGAACACACACTATAAATTTTTATTTTCCAAATTTCAACTTAAACAGGCGTAGCATGTGTTTTAACATCCGAAGTCACAAGAAAACATGTGAAAACGATGTGGAAGCCAGAACATACACGACTATTTCGTAACGCTTGAAGTTGTTGCAGTCTTATATTATGCATCGTTACAAAATTGTATTTTTAAGTAATAAAACAACGAACAGCAATGTAAAAAAAGCAAGTTAAATTCCCGAAAATTCCCGTTGAAATTTTCCCGGGATTTGTAAAAAAATAATACCCGGGAATTCCCGGGATTTTTTTCCCGCGTAGAAACTGTAATTATGAATAAAAATTTTAATGAAAAAAATTACTTTCATGAAAATTTCTTGTTCGTTTTCATAGGAGAGTGAAAGTTCATTTTAAAAATGTCGTCGAAACGAAAAGTTCCATTTCTATTGCTTTGTTTATTACTTAATTAGAGTTACCCAGATTATCGCATAAACACATTTATACGGCAATAAGTTGGGAATAATTATTATTGTTAATATTTTAGTAATATTATTGTTTTAAATAGACACGATTTGTCTTCTTCATGTATATTTGAAGATACGAAATTACAATTATTTAAATATTTATACAAAATAAGAATAATTTATAATAATTATTTGCCACAATCTTATATATTTGTATACATTTTTGATGTGGGTAACAGTGTTCATGTCTTTGTCATTTTAATTTCTGAAAAAATCAAAAATTTACTTTCTTGAAAAAATCGTTGAAAGCTGAGTGGAAATTAAAAACTATGTGAGTGTGGTAGTGAAAAAATGTGATTGTATTGCTACTTTCTTGCAATTAGTTTCATGTGTAAATGGTAGGTTAGCGCGTCGGAAAATAGCTCGTTTTGGCTACAAATAGTTTACAATGCTGTAACTTAGCGCGTTCTAGCGCGTTTTGAGAAGGGGGATAGCGCGTTTGGGTTATAAATAGTTGGCATCGCTGTTATATTCAGCACGTACGTACAAAATTTGGTCAACTTTTAAATTTTAACGCACGTTAAGTAGTTTGACAGCTTACAGTTGTCTTTTTGCTTTCTCTGTGTGTGTGTTGTGTTGCAGCAAAAATTAACAGAAATACAAAAAGAAATAAAATAAATTAAAGAAAAACTTAAGTTTAATAATTAAAATGGAGTACAAACTTATTGAAGCTGTCCTAAATGTTACCTTGCCTGTTTGATATAAGTAAACAAGAGTACCGAAACAACTGTAGCAACTGCAACAGGCGCAACAGGTAATCAGTGTTTTTATGAGTCTATATATTAAATTATTGCTTAAAAATTGTACAAAATTGTAGTTGAACAATCTCAAAGTCGTTGGCGATCCCTCGAACTCCATCTTTATTAATAAATAAAATTCTGTTAAAAAATATGAGATAGAAAACAACTGATTAAAATGCGTCAACAAAGTATTTATTGTGCCAACATTCTCTGCCATTGCGTTAATGTCAGTTGAAAAAGACGAAGTTTAATGCTATAAACACAATCAAAGGCTACCGACAATCGACTACCGACTACAAAAGTAGCTAGCTACCAAAATAGCCAAGTCGCCAGCTACTTAATTCTTTTAACGACTACCGACCACTAACTACAAAAAATAAACATCATTACATTAAACATCATTACATTAAACAATATAATAAATACATATAAACAGTAAAAACGACTATTATATACTTACCAATTTCAATAAAAAAACCAAAAAATAAATATAAATGAAACAAATGAAATGATTATTATTTTTCAATGGTGCCACTATAATAGTTTTTCGCGTTTTTAATAGCGATATTTAATGTATTGAGTTTTTAAAACCACCATTTCATGTATTTATTGTATTGGCAGCACTAATCTGTTTTTCGTAGCCAAGAAAAATAGAAATTAGCCTAAGTTGGCTACGGGCTACAAAAGTAGTCGTGTAGTCGGTAGTCGTGTAGCGGCTAAAAGAATTATTCTCATAAGCACGCATGTATTCTATTTTTGACATCTTGTAGTCGATGGTCGGTGGACATGATTGTGTTTAATGCATAACGTATGACGGATGCATTGTGCCCCGGCATTAAGAGATACATATTACTATCTATGATTTTTTTTTGTTTCTGTTTTATTAATTTCAACTTTGGTTACGATTTCTGAATATGCGCCATATTTTCTAAAAGTAGGTATCTATGAAGTATTTTGAATAATTTTTGATCAAGTTTTGGCGGCAACTGCCAGCGTGTATAAAAATCATAGAGGATATGATACATAAAAATATAACTTATGATCACATACCCGTGGCATCTTTTGAGTTTGTGCAGAATATAAAATGAGCTTCTGTAGAAACTTCCGTATTTGTCAAGTAAACACAAACAAATTATGTTTCGCAGCACTGTTTCAGTTAAAATACATATAAAAAAGAAACCACTATGAACTTGACACTGGAAAGAAAGAAAGAAGCAGCAGCAAGCGGCTTGGATATAAAATTTAACGAAGTTATTTATTAAAATAATTAGGTACAATCAATTTGGAAGTTTGTTTCACAATATGTATGTATGTAATACTAAAATTCACAAATGTTCCATTTAAAAATAGTAAAGCAAATTATTTAGTATGTATGCACATGTAGATATGTATATGTATACATACATATATATGTTTGTATGTATTTATTAATGCACACTACTAGGTGTATTGAGTACGTCCATATGTACATACATATGTGAATACAAATATTTTTAATTTTCTTTTTATTTTCTGTTAAACTTAAAGATGACGCTTTGGCTAACAAAAATAAACTAAACACAATTTTTTTGTTTTGTATTCTGTAGAATTTCTAAATCGTATGGAATGGTTTTTAGAGAAGAGAAAAAAATTAAATAAAAAGCCAAACATTGAAATAATATGTATTTGTTGTATTGGGCTGTGTTAGTGAGGTTGTTGTTCGTATGTGTATATACAACGTTGAAAAGAATAATAGGGAGTCTTAAAATTTGTAATAAATATAGGTAGTAATCTCTTAAACATACAGTGACTCTAATTAATATTCGGTATTTGGTTTTCCTTATGTAATTCCTTAATTTTGAAATAAAATTTATGATATTGATATTTATGATAATACACTTATCCCTCGATTTACACGATTTCACTTTTAGACCATTGTTTTGGTTTTCGTGCAATAGTATGTTTCCACCGCACTGTGGGCGAAATGGTCGATCTAGCGTCGTTTAATTTAATTTTCAAAGTGTTTAATTGCGCCAAAATTGTGTCTCAATCGATTACTAATATACCATTGAACTTATATATCGATTCTTTTTTGATTGCCATGATCTAGTTGCACAGCTGTGAGCTGTCAAACACAAAATATGTTTCTTTGCATTGCCAAATGTTCTCTAAATTTACATTTGTCTCAATTAAGTGGAAGAAAAGTGGTTTTATTTTTAGTTAGAGGTATGTATTAACTAAAAAATTTTTGTTTGTGACCTGTGCTTAACTGTTGTAGAAAAAAATAGAGTTGAAGTTGACTATACCACTAACTGCTTGAAAAAAGCCAAAATAAGACTTCCGTGGACCAGAACTTCTGATATTGGTGGGTATCGGGTCTAGAATATTTTTTTTAATTACTATGTTGTCTTGTGATTGTAAAATATCCAAGTCATCTGCTACTTTATGCTACTTTACATGATATTCCATTTTTTAGGAGCAATGTCGGTGCTCAGACGAGAAGTTTATTTACTATGGCGCAACGAGCCTGTGGCTACTAAAAAATTTTCTGCCGTTGAGTCATATATTTCATAATAAAATTAATATCAACATGTATAATGCTAATGAAATCCTTGTAATAAGCAAAAAAATTTGAAATTTTGTAGCACAATTGGTTCAGAAATGGAAATTCAACGAATTTGAAGAAAACAACACGGAGTGGTTAGACGGACAACTTTTATTAGTTGATCCACTGACTAATCGTGGGAGACCCGATTAGATGTTCGACGAATGTTCCAACAAAACGAAATTAAGTAAAGTTTCCCAAATTGTTAAGGAAACACCTCACAGTGAGCTCGTACTAGCTACTAGGGATGGGCAAAAAATATCGATATATCGAAATATCGATATTTGAAAAAATAAATATCGATATATATCGCCGATATTTCAAAAACCGATATATCGATACATCGATTCTAATTTACGAGTATCGGGTTTCGATATTTTTAAGAGCTCTATAAATTTTAACGCTAGGATGTTGGCATGACTGCTAGTGATGCGAACAAAAAATAGAAAAATTTCATAACAGAAAAGACGCATCTATAAGGTGACCCCACTAATCCAGCTGACGTTTATTTATTAACTAAGCTAAATGTCAAATTTGGTGTGGGTATAAGTCTCAAGGCAGAATTAGTTTTTACTTTCTGTTCTGTTACTAATCAGATGACTATTTTTTGTTTATAGAAATCTTTATACAAGCCGTTAGTTTTTCTCTTTCGTTATATTCTGTTTCGGTTCAACCTGTGAAAATCAAAAAACTATTAAGTAGTGTAATGTATGTAGTAGGTGTCAGCATAAGTAAAATAAAAACCTTTCGAAAGGTTTAGGAATTTAGGAATTTGCAAGAAATTAAATTTTTACCAGAAAAACATAAAACTATATTGAAACATATCAATGGACGATGCAAAACTCATCACTATAGTTCCAAATTTATTACAGAAAAAGTAACAATTAAAATTTAGACACAGAACGGCAACAGAAAGTAAAGACTAATGAACCCTTAAGGAGCTCAATATCAACTTTGGTTTTCTTCACTATTAGAGTTCATTAAAATTTAAGTTAGATAGTTTTTCGCGATTTCTCTAAATATTAAATCATTATTTAATGGATGCCCAGTACATAGTTCTCGTATTCTGCAACGATGAAGTTTGAAGTGTTCAACACTGAGCATTCATAAAACAATTATTAAGAGCCTTATTTATAATAAGGAAAATTTTTTATGGAAATCTGTTTTAAAAAGCTTTGCAAGGCCTCAATAATTTGTATAAATAAGCATGTTAACATTTAAAATCGCTAACAAAATATTAAGTTCTCAAAATGATGTCGTTTAAACTTTTTTGGCGGTTATGGTGCGATATTTTAGTATGTGTATTTATTTTAAACTTAAAAGATTTTTGCAACATTTGTGGGCAAAAAATATCGATATATCGAAATATGGATGTTTTAAAAAAATATATATCGATGCTGTTCAAAAATATCGATACGATATATATCGATACATTTTTTCCATTTGCCCATCCCTACTAGCTACAACGAGCAGTTTATACAAAGAACATTGTGAACCTTGCACTTGTGATTCATCTCGTAGTTCTGAATCGGAATAAAAATCTGTTATTACTATTGCAATTAGTATTGTTATTTTTTGTGAATTATAATTTCATTTTTGTTATGAAAACAACTGAAATATATGAAGACTGAATAAGGCCAAAAATAGTTATTTCAAAATTTTAAACAAAAAAATAAATAAATAAATGTTTAAAAAAAAGTTTTTCATATTAAAAGTTTAATATATTTTTAGCCCAAAAGAATGTGAAACATTAAATATCTTAATTAATTAATTAAATATATTAGCTTTATCATGTTTTCCTGAATGAAATAAACAATGACTAATTTATGAAAAAAAAATTGAAACTTTCACAACAAAAAAAAATATAAATATATTTAAAAAAAAATTTTTTTTTTTATTTTATATTGTAGCTTAATCTATTTTCAACTAAAAAAAATATTACATAAACAAAAAAAATTTTTCCCTAAGCGCTATTAATTAAACGTCGCTAGATGAGCCTTTTCGCCCACTGTGCGGTGTCGGCTGTTTGCCGGCTGAAAGCCGATCGGCTGTTTTCTCTGGTTTGTGCTCATGTGCAAAAACAATACAAAAACAAATTGATCAAACGATCTCATTTTTTTGTTTTACTCACTTCAAAGAACGAAACAAAACAAAATCAAACAATTTGTTTCGTTTATTTTCGTACTCTGCTTTTATGTACAAAGAAATAAAAACAAAAATAAAAAATGCAATAAATAACATAGCTATAGTTACAAAAATTAAAATGATGAAATTTTGCATAAGTGTATGTCTCAATATGCTGATTTGCACGGGCATAATTATGCTGGCATAGCATGGCAATCTGTAGGTGAATTCGCTGAAGAGAATGGTTTTGTGGTTGGTATAATTTTTCAACCAGCTACAACCCCGCATGTTAAATGAATACGAAAAACACAAAGCCACAGAAAGCTGTGTATACGTATACATTTTATGTCAGATGAACTAGTCTCGTAATTTGGAAAAGAACAGAAACTGCGGCTTAAAAATTTAAAAATTGTTCTCGGATAAATTACCTCATTAATTTTGCAAGTGTGCAAAAATGTCTGGTATAACGGAGAAATTCAACTTTATGAAAGTCAAATTAACACGTGGCTAAAAAATGATTGGTTTTGCAACGTTTTTTGTTTGATTTTTTGTGTATTAGAAGCAATGGGTCGTAAATGTAAAAATCTTTTTCTTGGTTATTTTTCATTAAAATAATGGAAAGACGTATACAAATATTGCTGAATTATTAACTATGAAGCCTAATACTGTCGGTGACATTGTTCGAAGATACAAAACCGAAGGCCGTCGAAAAAGCAAACTGGTCCGCTAAAAAAATTAACAGAAGCGGAAGAGCGTTTTATTGTTAGAAAAATTAAGATTAATCCACTCTTAAATGCTTATAAAATAGTAAGTGAGGTTAAAAAGGAATTAAATAAGACTGCAGAAACAATACGTCGACCTATTAAAAGGCTAGGGTATAATGGCCGAGTTGCTTGTAAGAAGCCGTTCCTAGATTTAGAGAATAGAAAATATATACTAAAATTTGTCAAGGAACATATAATAAAGGTTATGAGTTGGTGGGAAGACGTTATTTCGTTAATGAAAGCAAACTCAACATATTTGGTAGCGATGGAAGAACCAATGAAGAATTGAAAGGAAAGAACATTACTCCCACAGTACGACATGTAGATTTACACGTCATGGTTTGGCAAAGGGAGTTGGAAAACTGGTTTTTATTTATGATACGATGAACAATGATAATTAATTTGAAGCAGTCTGTTGAAAAAATGGGAGTTTCTTCGACCTTGAAACTATATCAAGACAATGATCCCAAACATACGGTCCATATTGTCCGTGAATGATTACTTTAAAATTGTTCAAAAGTGATTGATACACCCACCCATTCCCCTGATATTAACCCCATATAAAATTTATGGGGTTATTTGGATCGGAAAGAATGGGATAAGATTAGTGTAGATTTACTTTTTTGGACGATGCACGTTAGATTTAATTTGCTTATATCTGATAAAGACTCATTCGGTATTTTTGATGCGACTTACATAAAAATATCATCAAACTGTGTGACTAGCCACATTTTTGGCCACCATCTTAGACAGTAAACTACTCTGGAAGAAGAACATAAAAGTAAGATCAAAGAAAGCCGTAACGGCTCTTTACGTTTGCAAACAAGCCATAGGCTTAAATTTGGGCAGAAACCGCAAACGAGTATATTGGTATAATGGTTTGGTGGAAGGTTTGAGACTCAGTGACTAATCGTTCACATCTGGAAAGGATTTTTTGCACCATAGCTATAATGATACTGGACAGTATCTCAGTAGATTCATCAGTGAGGAAGCTAGAAACATGCTCTGTTATAGTCTAATGACATGCGAGTGGAACCCGAAGAATTAGTAATATGCTAAGCTGCTGGAGAATACGAATTTCGTTCACATCTAGAAAGGATTTTTTGCACCATAGCAATAATGATACTGGACAGTATCTCAGTAGATTCACCTGCGAGGAAGCTAAAAACACGCTCTGTTATAGTCTAATAACATGTGAGTGGAACCCGAAGAATTAGTAACATGCTAAATTCGAATTTTCCTGCTGGAAAATACGAATTTCCACTCCACTACCTATCGTCGAGAGGCAATTTTATTAGACTCCGGAAGATAATCCTCCCATTTCACCTACAGCTATACTTGTTTTTATGGCTGGCTCGAATAGGGGAAAAGAGTCAGTGGAGGGGTCTATATTGAAGGATTCGGGATAAAATACCCTTTCGGTGCCGAATGATTTTAGAATACTTCAAGCATAAATATCTGTATTCAAGGTTATGGTCGCATAGATTATTTGATAGAGATATTCTATTTATGACTGATAGCAAAGCTGTCATTAGATCCCTAACAAGTGTACCTCGTAAGTGAATGCTGCAAATATCTTGAAAGAATGGCAGATCATTACAAGAACATACACTGGGAGCTAGGATATGGGACCAATGTAGGGAATTTAATAGTAAGCAAACGCTTCAGAACCGAGACACTTAAAAATTTCGCGGCATTAATCGAGATTCCTACTGAAACCGTCTAAATGGTCAATGTGGTCACAGCATGAACATTATGGACATGTATCAAGAAAAAAGAACCTCAATGTTACTTAATTTCCAGCGAACAAAGGTACTGTACGTAGTAGCAGCGGGACATTGTTCTTTTGGCATAGAACATGCGTTACGAACAAACACACACAACGATTTCATATACATAAGCATATACGAGTAGATATTCTTTTTATTTTCTATATACATATGCAAATAGCATACTTTTCATATGATATATTTTTATATATAATTATTATATGAATTTAAAGGTAAATAAAATTTTTAGAAAGCATAACAGATATGAGGTGTCCCTATAAATTTGTTCAACACTGTATATGTACATTTAGTTCTGTGGGTTTCTATTACTGCATGACAGCCAAATGAACTACATAGAATTTGCCGTCGACAGAATCATTGTCTGTCTGACATTTTATGTGTATGTACATGTGTATGTTTTTAAATGTTTACTTATGTACATGTGTATGTACATATCGCTCGTTTACTGCAATAGTGTCACAACTCAAAAAAAACTTGTTTTACAGAAAACACGTTTAAAGTTTTTAATTTACGTACAACTCAATGAAGACATGAAAAAATATTCCTCTCTCACGAGGTGGTAGTACAAGCTATTTACGTATATACAATTTTTACAGAAGATAAGATACGAAATGCCGAATCATTTTGCATTATTAACTAAAAAAAAACCCAATTTTTGAGTTGTGATACTATTGAAGTAAAAGCGATATACATATATGTGTATTAATATACATATCCCCAGCAAACATAATGTGGCGTCTAGTTCAAAATGATATGAAATGATCAGCGTTGCCACTTTCTGTACTACAGTACTAAAACTGAACTACATATTTAAATTTTTTTTGTACATCCCTGTATTTTTGCACTATTTTACTACATTCTTGGCAAAAAATAAAAATCGGCTGATTTTGATTTATAAAATGGCAGAGTTGGTTTGAAAAATGCTAAATTTAATTGGTAAAATAATGAATTGGATTTTGAGAACTCTGAATTTGTATTTAAAAAACTTAAATTTGATTTGGAAAGGGTCAATTTGACCCTATTTAGGTGTTAAACACCTAAATATAAAATACATATGTATATACATACATACATATATGTACATGTACATATGTACTTAGGCTGAGTTTCCATCTGGCATATCTTGTTTGTCATTTGCCCAAAAAAGCGTAACCAACTAATTGCTAATGAAAAACTGTTTGATTCAGACATGTATTTATTGATTTAAACAGTTTGCAATTATGTTGGATTCTATAAAATTGTCTATTAGTTATGTATGGAACTATTTAACTTAATAAATACATGTCTGAATCAAACAGTTTTTCTTTAGTAATTAGTGGTTACGTTTATTTTACGCTTGTATGGCATTTGGCATTTTCTGTTGTTTTTTGTCGATAAAATTAACAGCACATAAATTATTCTCGCTTAAATAACGACACAGCTGACATTAACCTACAGCGAATATCGTTAAAAATTTTAATGAATAGCAAATTCGATACATTTTTGAGTTAATAATGCAGAATAATGCGGAATTTCGTATTTTATCGTGCGAAAAAATTTCACATAAATAGCTTGTACCATCACCTCCTGAGAGAAGCATATGTTTTCATGTCTTCATTGAGTTGTATGCAAATTGAAAACTTAAAACGCGTTTTCTGCAAAACGCCTTTTTTTTGAGTTGTGAGACTATTGAAGTAAATGAGCGATATGTATGTATGTATGTAGGTACCAAGGCAATGTACAAACATTAGCGAGATTACTCATCAGCTGATTTTTTGATAATTACCTTGTGAAAAGTGCAGTCCATTTAATGGAAGTATCTGCATTTAATATGCCTCGGTAGGTACATTTATTCTTTTAACATTCGTTAATGCACTAATTATCCCAAATTATAATATTACTTATGTATGTTGAGCACACGTTTGACATATCTTTTGTTGTCATTTTGAGGTGTAATTTTAAAAATTTTGGTGAAGTAATTTTGAAAAAAATATGCATATTTGTTAGTGTAACATTTCCTGCTGTCATAAAATTTCCAAACATTTTGCTTGATTTGACACCACTGAAACTAGCAGATGATCATCATCTCCTGAAAAGAGATCACCTGGTATGACGTCGTTGTTTGTAACGTAATGCCGCAGAGATTTTTAAAATTATAATCAGATCTTTTATACAATAGAATAGTCTGCACAATTTCTGAAGTTAATTAATAGTACATATATGTTTACAATTGAGCAAAATCTAGTACTCACGAGATTTCGGGCCAAATCTAGTAGATTTTCCATACAAAATAAAAATCTACTTAAAGTCTAATAGAATGTAGTAATGCAACTATGTGTGTTTTTTTTTCAAATGTGTACTAAAAAGACAACATGTCGTCGGTTCGTTATTGGTTTGCGGCACAGTATATTAAAATACATTATGTTTGCAGCAAACCAATAACCAAGCGACGAATGTGTGCGTAAAAAGGTGTGAGGATAGCCTGCATTGCAGTTGTTTGGTTGTAATTTTGGAACATTTTCAGTTAATGGGACAAATCTTCGGGCGGTTACTGGTTTGCCGCACTGTATATTAAAAATACGCTATTACTGCAGCAAACCAATAACCAAGCGACGAAATGTCAGGAAAAAATTTATGTAAACGGTTTAGATCTTCATAAAGATTTTAATTGAAATCTGTTAGGTTTTGTGCAGGTGTATATGCCCTATAACGAGTTTTTTTGTTGTTATATGCTCGAACAATTGCTTTAAATAGTGTATTATAATATATATAGTATGTTTCCACCGATTTTAAATTAAGTAGGCTTAAGTAAATTACTTCGAAGTGGTTCCACCGAGCTTGTGAGTGATTTGTTGTTCGAATTTTCTTATTCAATTTCTGCACGTACTTTATAAGGTGGGCGCAGCAGCTGCAATGTGAATTTTTTTTTCGGGATAATCCCACTTTTTAAAATATTTTTTCACTTTTCCATTGCTTAATAAAAGCGAAATAAATTTTATTGGATGTCTAGCTTATCTTATAAATAAACTGTTGATGAGTGTTGTGATATGTTATTTTAGGACGTAGAATTATTAAGATGTATTTAAAATATAGATGAAGTTGCGTAAAAAGTGCCAAAATAATATAGTACATAGCTTTAAGCGAGAGTTTAGGGGTGTAATTGTTGCTTTCGATAACAAGCTGATTCGATCACGTTTTCTCAATTTGAGATTATGACATTGGATATCGAAACATATTATTACATTGTTCGATAGCGAAGGCCATAATATTTTTTTTTTTTTTTTTTTTTTTTTTTTGCATGAATTTTTATTTATTGTATCTTCATATATGAACTAACAATAAGTATTCAAATCTTAAATCAAAAAAATATAATTAGGCCCGACCAATGTCGGACATAAGCTTAGTAGTAGTTATATATAATACATATGTAAGTAGTGATAATCAAAAGGAAAAAAAAATAAAAGTATTTTCAAGAAGTCCCATCTGGAGTGCTGTGAATAAGAGCCATTGTGTCCCTCTTTTTTAGGCGGATGTGTCCAGTAAAGTTCAAAATATTACGGGCAAGCGGATTAGGATGTGACTCGAGTTTTGTTAAATATTTGCCAGCGTATTTTGCAATTTCTTCAGTCACTAGTGGCATATTCAAATCACGATGTATATTTAAATTTTTGATGTACCATGGAGCCGATGTTATCATGCGTAAAATTTTATTTTGCCTGCGTTGAATTTTCTCTACATTTGAAGCTGAAGCAGTGCCCCATAGTTGAATTCCGTAGCACCATATTGGCTTTAAAAGCGACTTGTATATTAAAAGTTTACAGTCTAGGCTAAGTGTTGAATTTCGACCAATCAGCCAATGTACCTGAGTTAGTTTAAGTTTCATTTGAGTTAACTTAGAATCAATGTGGTGTTTCCATGTAAGTCGTCGATCAAGGTGTATACCAAGATATTTCACATGTGAATGTTGAGAAACAACTTGATTGTTAATCCGAATGGGGGAACAAGTATCTCTTCGTAAAGTAAATGTTACTTGAACACACTTTTGTTCATTTACCTTGATTCTCCATAAGTTTAACCAAAGCTCCATCTGGCTAATGTGTTCCTGGAGTTTGCGGGATGCCTCATCAGGGTTTTCATGCATACTAAGGCAGGCTGTATCGTCGGCAAATGTGGAAGTATGGATACTACTGCTCACAGGCATATCACAAGTATAAATTAAATATAAAACTGGTCCCAGTATACTCCCCTGTGGCACACCAGATGAAATTGTTTCCGGCCTACTTGTAAAGTCTCCTTCCGCAACAGTGAACTTACGGGAAATAATGTAACTTTCCAAAAGATTTAAAATGTTTATTGGTAAGTAAGTCTTCAATTTTAAAATAAGGCCTTCATGCCACACTTTATCAAATGCCTGGGAAACGTCAATAAACAGCGCAGAACAATACTTTTTTCCCTCAAAAGTTCTTCTTATAAATTGAACTAATCTGTGAGTTTGTTCAATGGTGCTATGCCGACTTCTAAAACCAAATTGATGGTCTGGTATGCACCCACTACTAATTAGAATTGGGGACAATTTTGTTTTGAGCAGTTTTTCGAAAAGCTTTGACATTGTAGATAGTAGACTTATTGGCCTATATGACTCAGCCTTTGTTATATCTTTGCCAGGCTTTGGAATCATTTTAACCTTGGCAAGTTTCCAGTTGTGTGGATAATACTCCAGTCGTAAAATAGCATTAAATATGAATAACAGGATTCTCATTGCAATACGAGGCAAGTTCATCAGCATCTGATTACTAATTCCATCAATACCCGGAGCTTTCTTCGGGTTGAGTTCGGCAATTAATTTTTGTAAATCACGCGTCTTAAACTTTATGTGTTGAGGGGGTAGAGCGACTATATTCGGCAAATCAGCAACACCAGTACATATATTTGGCGTAAAAACGGATTTTAAGTGCTCAGCAAATATTTTACCTTTTTCAGTATCGCTTCTTGCCCAACCTCCGGTAGATGTGCGTAGAGGTGGCTTATACTCAACGGGTGTTTTAAGCTTTCTGGCAGCGCGCCACAAGGAGTAATTAGACGCCGGTGTAACATCAAGACCCTCCAGATAATTTTTAAGAGATGCAATTTTTTCAGATGCAAGCAACTCTTGGAGTCGTTTAGTGCACTCTTTAAATCTGATTTTATTTTGTGGTGATCTGTGCTGTTGCCATTCCCTTCTAGCCCTTCTTTTTTCACGTACGAGACGTTCAATGTCTGTAGAATAAATTTTATTAAACCCAATCTGCGGATGGGAGATAGTGGCATGTTCAGCAGCCTGTTTAATATTCTCGCTGAGATTGGCAATGTTCGATTCAATATCATCGGGTGTTCTAAGCGTAATGTTTTCCGTACAATGACTGCTGAGATATTTTTTGAACCCCAGCCAATTTACACGATTGATCATCTTCACATATGGGTCATGTAAGTTACTTCTTAATGGGCTACAAATTGTAATGATCGTCGGGGAGTGATCGGACGAGAGATCAAGAGAAGCTTGAACTTGAATTAAATCCCTAGAGATATTTTTTATGACGCCAAAATCTATAACGTCCGGAATTTTTTGTATGTCAGTAGGCCAATAAGTGGGCTCCCCACTCGAAATGACATCCAAGCCTATTTTTGAAATAGTGTTGAACAATGCTCGACCTCTAGGTGTAACAAGGCGCGAACCCCAGAACGTATGTTTCGCATTGTAGTCTCCAGCTGCTACAAATATCCAACTGAAAAACGTGACCGAATCAGCTCGTTATCGAAAACGACGATTAGAACCCAGGGTTTTTATTTTATGAACAAATAAGACATTTTAACCCAACAATGAAAGTTTATTTAAAGTTGATATCCCTGCCGTTATTTATATTTATTGTGTAATCGGTTGAATTTTGAATAATTTTGGGTTCTCAGTTGGCGAATATCTACGTTTTACCCAACTGTGCAAAGAAGGGTATTGTTTTTATCAGCCTACTAGCTTAACCCGGTGTGCTTCGCTACCCCTCCCCTCCCCGCAAAAAAACAAATATATATACATATAGTATATGGCATTGGTAGTGCAATATGAAAATTGGAGTTTGCTACGCCCCTCCGCCCGCAGACCGAAAATCAGACTTCACAGTATCACCCGCTTGAATATTCTAAGGATTCCCTGAAAATTTCATCAAAATCGGGCCAGCCGTTTTGGAGTCCATACGTTACATACATACACACATCCTGTTTTATATATATATATAGAAGATGTATGTATGTGTGTTCCTCTGCGGCACTATATAAACCGAAAGCGTGGACCAATTTGTATGATTCTTACGTCAATAGATGTTTTTTTAATCCTGGGAGTGTCTCTAAAGGTATGAAACTGAAATGGTGGCAAACAGACGCCATTTTGTAAATACTAAAAAAATATAAAGTGGGCGAACTACATAAGTATATCAAAAATGGGTATTATTCGACAGGTATTTTAAAATAATTTGTAGGTTTCTCTTATGATTTTTCATTTCGAAGGATCATTTAGGATACTTTATGGTTCAAAGTTGGTCGCAGTAGGGTTTTTCAATTTTTTTAATTCTTGTGTTATAAACCTGCCATTTCCAAAACTTCAAATGATATTTGAAGTGCTATTTCTGTGCATTTATGTACATATGTATGCAAATTTTCTCAAATGTGTAAATACGTATGTAGGCACAATTTAATGTAAACATATCGATGGCTTTGGGTAAAATATTCAATATTCTATGTAAAATGTTGCGAGGTTGACCCTTTGTACGCAACACCATCGATTTGTATTTAAGATTTTATTGATAGAAATAGGTGTTATTGGAAACAAAATTAATTTCGTTTTATTATTGAATCCTACTTTTTTAAACAAATGTCCGGGTTTTCGCTCTGCTGTCCTCTCTTTATAAATGATGCTTGTGCCTAGATATAATGGCTCTAAATCGTAAACTTTGAACATGCATAATGTTATCCATATACATACCAAATAATATAATTACTATAGCACCTTCTTTTTCAGAATATTCAACCGAATCTAGTCTTACTTTTGGTACCTTGAGTAAAAGTGCTTTAATTTGACTACAACGACAAAATAGCATGGACAACAACCTGCCGCACTGTTGCCGTGCTGTCGGCAAAATAATTGCCCTCTGGCTCGGAGAACATCTATCGCGTCATCGTAATTATTTCTTAACTGCGGTGAGGCTTGTGTGTGTTGTTTGGCCTTCGAGAGTTTTTTGCCTCGCTCGCACTGGTTGACTGATCTGCCACTGATAACCGCATAATCTTGCGTGTTTTTTGTGGAATTTCTTTAACAACCACGTTGCTACTTCCTATGTGAAAGCATACGTCGTGTACAGTCAGTCACAAAACTTTTTAAACTACTGTTAATAACATTTTGGACATATGGTCTAGTTACTCCGCCCATATTTGTGCAACACCATACTATGCAAGCTTACTTTGTATAGTTTGTTAAATAAATAAATAGACATGTGTAATCAATTTTTGACATACTGATATTAAAGTGATATATGTATATTCATTATGTATGAAACTAAATTCTTATTCAATTCGGTGATCAAACAACTGTTTGGTTTAACGCTTCCACTTATAGGCCTTTCACCCACGAGAACAATTGTGCATGCCAGTTTGTAGGTGAGAAAGGCAAAGATAGTGGTTTTGTGGTTGGCATAATTTTTCAACCAGTCACAACCCCGCACAAGACCAATACACATATAACTTAAAAATAAAAACACCAAATATCAAATGCATACAAAAAACACTAACACACACAAAGCTATGTATGCGTATACATTTTTATGCCGGATGAATTAGTATCGTGTGTTCTTAAAAGAACAAAAATTGTGCGGCAGAGAAATTAGTCTCGTGTTTGAGAGGCCGTACATTTCATAATATAAATATTAGAAAAAAAGTAAATAGACAAGAATGCAATAAAATATACAGACATACATATGTATGTGTGTAATAGGGAAGCCAATCGGGATCGAGTTTTGGAAATCCCTGGATTCGGGATTTTTTAAGTCCCGAGAAAAATTGCTAAGAAATCCCGGGATTGAATTTTACAAATCCCTGGAATCGGGATTTTCCGTTTGGCATCCCTAGTGGGTATATACATACTATATACAAACAAAGGTGGAAATGGGCGACATTTTATCCTATATACGCAAACTATAAATATCCGTTTGGATTTCTTACTTTAATTAGGCCAACAAAGAACAGTTGATTACAGACACGCGTAGAAACGGTTCAAGAAGGTATAATTGATTTGCTTAGATGTTGCCGCACTGAACGAAAATAAATTTTTCTAGGTGTTCATCCTTCTCACATGTGAAATCTTAGGGTTTGGGGCAACCATTACACGTACAATGTATGTATGTATCCCAGTGAACATTTTCTCGGACATATGTGGATGTTAGAAAAATTGAATTTTTTTTAAATTCCCTCAATTATTTAACAAAACATTAAAAAATTTTTTAATATGAAAGTTTATGATTCTAAAGTACCATTAGTCACATTATATAATAAACTAATCACGACAGTTTGTCCTGAATGCCTATTTTAACAATTTTGGAAATAGTTTTTACGCAATTTCGGCCTTTGGACACATAGTGCATTGACGGATAAAGATTAGACAAAGAGGAAATCCTAGATAAATTTGATTAATTTCAATATTTTTTTTGGGAGAAGTAACACTTAGGCAATGAATGCCTACTACTATTACTAGGTGTTACCTGCTTTAGGAAAGGCATAGTGATAGAGAAGACAGGTGGTGAAGGAAGACATTGAAAAAAGCTTCATTCTTTTGCAACTCTGCGATTTGCACGTTTTTAATAATGCAATGTTACAGCACCTCTAGTGTCAATGAGACGTATTAAATTTTTGAAGCTGTGCTTATTAGCCATTTTATTCGTTATTTTACTTCGCCAATGATTCTGCTACACAATACCTACGAAGAAGGCGCTCTGATGTTACATTAGCTTTAGTATCCGCTGAAGCCGGTGTAGTTCAGTGACTAGTGTATATGCCTTCATCACTAGAACTTTTACTATAGCAACTGATACAAAGGGACACTAATGCACTAAATGCGTGGTGTTGTTATTTAATGACTACCGAGGACCTTCGGTCTTGTTTGCAGCGCTATCTGATATTTACACCATTTTTGTATGTGCTTGGTTTTACTGAAATTGGCGACAACCGAGCTGACGATTTTGTTCAGGGATAAGCTAATTTTTGGTTGAATGGACACGTCAATAAGCGAAACTACGGTACGTGGAGTGAAGAAAATCGTCATGGCAAATTTGTTCTTCTATTAACACCTGTCATTAAAAAAATTCAATAAAAAATTTAATTGAGTCAATTAATCTTTTGTTTAAAAATTTAATCAATTAACAAGTTTAATTGACACAATAAAATTTTTAATTGATTATTTGAATTTATTTTTAGTTAAATGTGTTAAAAGGAGAAAACTTTTTTCCGTGTGTATGTGCTTCTGCTTACAATTTTTTAGTACCTATTTTTTGAAGTCAGTTCAAATACTTAAGAAAATGTTTTTGTTTTTTTAGAAAAGTTTTTCCGTCATTGATGTTGTTAATATAGCTAGTAACCCTGATGATACCTCTAAGATCATGCACATGTTACTCTTTTCCGATATAGGTCATTTACACCTGCACAAAATCTATCAGTTTTCAATTAAAATCTTTATCAAAATCTGTATCGTTTATACCAAGTTTTTTTGACATTTATTAAGATTTTATATCCAAAAAAAATTTAATTTTTCCTAAACTACAACCAAAGAACTGCAACATAGCTAATTAGCTAAGTCACACACCGTTTTAGTATATCGGTTAATTTTTAAGTACAATTTTACAAAAAAAAAAAAAAAGAGTTGCATCACTAAGTTCTACTAGATTTATGTAGATTTCGATAAAATCTAGTGTTTTATATCGGATATTTACTCGGAATTTCTAGACTTTGCTAGAAATCTCGTAAGTACTCGTATGTACTAAATTTTGCTCAGAGGTAAACGCACTAACTATTATCCAAAACTTCAATCAGAACCTAAGCCAAGTTTATTAGAATTGGTTGTGTTGAACAAGTATATGAATTCTTAAAATAAATTTTAATAAGCGTGGTCCGCTCACCAAAGGTGAAAAGGAACCATATTTGTTCGCTACGAAGTCCGTCCGTCCGACTGTCTTTCTGTCATAGGCTGTTTTTTCGAGAACAGTCAGAGCTATGGAACTGAAAATTTCACAGAATATGTAAAACCATGATATAAATATAGAAGGTACTTCCCATGATATAAATATACATAGAAGGTACTTCCATTCTCTCTTTGTTTTTAAAAAATAAGTATTTTTGAAGTTTGTTTTTTGAGAGAAATAAAAAAAATCTTCCCATATCGTAAAAAATATAAGTCTTCCCTTATAAATTTTTTACAAAAATGTGTAATTATCTTAACAAAAATTTGAAAATATATAAAGTAATATACATGACTATACATCTGTGAAGTTTAAAAAGTGATTATGTAATATTCTGCCTAAAATAAATATTTTAACTATATTTTCATCCAAATTGATTGATGATTTTGATTAGTTGACAATGAATTTTCATTAAGTTTAGAAAATATTGATTGATATTACATCTTGTTTAATCTATATAATTCGCTTTTTGTTGATTGTAACATGTTTTTCTAAGAAATGGTTTAAATACCCGATCAGATAATTTGGCAAGTCTATTTCACAAATTTTGCAGGCTCTTAGACACTCTTGGCGGACACCAGATAATGTAGGAAACTCAAAGAATGCTACATTCATATTTTTACAATGATATTTTGTACATCCACAGTTTGTAATATGTAGCTAATTTTCGCTTTCTTTAACACAACAATACATTTACAATGCATTTCATTGCTTTTCAAGATAATTAACATTTATAATCACAATTTCTTTTAAATTGTTTGAACTTACAAAAAAAAACTTCTGAAATAATTTTTCAAAAAAATTTTCAAACAGGAAACAGAGGGGAAATATTAAATTAGTACGGTAGCACGATTTTACTGGAAACTTCAGAATACCTATCCTTGTCAGAAGGTGAATGTCAAGAAAAAATTAGAGAATGGAAGTACTTTCTATATTTATATCATGTGTAAAACTTTGGCAGCTGAAACAACAAATATATGACAGTTAAAAATCAAAAGTCTTCGAAACGAAAAAATTACCAAAATTTAAAAAAAGCAACAAGTGTCCTACAGAACCCTTCGTGTGCGAGTCAAAGTCGCTAAGAATCGATTGGGTGAAATTAAAAAAATTATATGAAATTCTGTTTTTCAGACAAACAAAAATAGTGTTCCAAATCGTTTAACAACTCACGAAGTTGTAAAGTGACAAACATAAAAAATACAAAATAATTCAGAATATCTTACTCCTTCTTTTTTAATTTTTTTTTGCTTTTATTAAAAATTCAAGCTAAAATTTTTACCTTTTTATCGTTATTATTCAGATCATCTATTGCTGAGTGAGCGCAGCCGTTTGAAAGCTTTCCATTGGCAGGAGAAGACACTCTCTTTTCTGGCACAAAAGAGAATTGATAATTATCATTACCACCCCAAGAAGCCAAGCAGTTATCTTTATCAATATATTGAGCAATATCTTTTTTCTTAATGACTTTTAAAATTTCCACTGCTTTTTCGGGTAGCAAAGCCCTTACAATCTTAAAAGCAGCTAGAAAATACATATAGTAATTAAAACTTCTTACCAAAATAATTTTATTAACATACCACTCAGTACCCACGCCATCTCATACACAATAATATAATTCAAAGCGTTTGGATAATACATCTTAAAGGTTTCAATTATCATTTTGATAAAGTCCAAGTCCATATTTGACAAACCCGTACCCTCCATATCGAAAAATATTGTACACTTATCCATATGTGTTTCACGATGCATGCGCTCGATCCAGTATACCAAAACCCTAAGCACTTCGCTCATATCTTTGGCACCTTTGACGTGCAATTTGGTTTTAAATATCAATAGCGGCTTGCCATCGATATCTTTGTTGTGTTGGAATATGACACCATCAGTTAAATAGTCCATTCTTACATTTGTTTCGTTCAAATCATTGGCACCATATTCTTGGCGCCATACACAGGTGCTCCACAGTTTTTCAAGTGATATATTTATATCTAGATCGTACATTTCTAAAAAACGCGTGCACCAAACATCTTCATTGCGCACTCGATCAATATCCACAGCATGAAATGGAACTGAAAGAAAGTTAAAGAGACATTTAGTATTCTGTTAATATCCATACAAACTGAATAAATCTAATTGTGGTGATATTTTAATGTTCAAAATGTATAAAAAAAAAACTTAGGGCCATTATTATAACTTGACATTAGTTAAAGGTAGAATTTATTATTACAACTTCACTTTAACCAAAAATGAGCGCCAAGGCGAAAGGCAACTTCACCCTACCTGTAACTTTTTTTCATTACTTTTCCCATAACAATATCGATCAGCTGTTTCCTACTGTTGCAGTTACTTTACACTAAGGCTCAGTTACCCGACTGTAATGTAAAGTAACAGCAACAGTTGGAAACAGCTGATCGATATTGTTATATGAAAAGTAATGTAAGTGGTTATAGAGATGTAATGTAACGTAACCTACTTCTCATATTAAATATCGATCAGCTGTTTCCTACGTTACTTTCACATTACATTACCGTCGGACAACTGAGCCTTTAGTCATTTGAAGTTGCCACGTTTTCATACGTTGCCACACATTCTACTTAATATATTACAGGCAAATTTTATTTTAACAAAATATGACACAAAACAAAAACACTACAATACAAATATAAAATAATACAAAAATAAAATAAAAGGATTGACAAAAATGTTTTAATTTTGTTCGTAATTCGGCAAATAAACAAAAGCTAGTTGCCACTTAGTATTTTTAACAATCAATCAATATTCACAACCAGCGTGACCACATTAGCTTATTTTGAGCTAAATTTAGCTTATTTGTTTCAGATTTAGCCTTAAAATTTTCATTTAGCTCTTAGCTTATTTTTTAGCTTTTTTTATAAACTCATTTAGCTTTTTTAGCCTTTTTTTAGTCTAAATTGCGTGTTCTCTAAAAATATATTAAAAACATAAACAACTCATAAAAATTATAATTTTTTAGCATTGTAAAATAGTTTACAAAATATACAAAATGTAAATTATACGACAATTTTATAACAGAAATGGAAAGAAGAAAAATAGTAGATAATGGCAGAATGATTAGAATTTCAATGGAAAAAGTTAAATTCATATTAGTGGCCAAAACACTTTATGAGTTTTTTGGGTATAAAATTATTTGACTTGAGTTGAGCGTTCATTCAGCGGCATCAATTAACTTAAAACAAAAACCTGAAATAGCCTTAAGCCTGGATAACACTATGTACCGATTTTCGTCGGGCCACCTCAATAAAGTCATAAGTAATAAGCCAAAATGGCATTATTACTCAATTAATTCTGGAATAAGTCTATATGGGCTTATTACCAATGCAGTGTGGCGCAATTATGTCCTTGTATTTCAAGTAGTCGATAAATTAGAGCAAAATCTTTACTTATGACTTTATTTCACTGATCTGACGAAACTCGGTACATTGTGCAGATAGTGTGATCCATGCTTTACCTTAAATAGCATTAATTCACTTAAAAAGCTTTCGTGTTTTAGTAAAAATGTTTTTACATTTTTAAAAACTTTTTGAGATTATTTTGGGGAAGTTTTTGTTTTGTTCTTCATTAAATCTAAAATATAATAATTAATAAATAATTTCATTAAGCAAATATTCTATATGTATAATAAAAAATATGTTTGTGTAATATTTAACGTTAGTTTAGCAATAAGAAGCTATTGAAAAGTGATAAAGAAGTGGAAAAAAGTTTAGCTTTATTTTCTAGCCTAAAATGTAACTTTTTAGCTTATTTTAGCTTTTTTTCAAACGTGATTTAGCTTAATATTATTTTAAAATCTGGTCACACTGTTCACAACATCCACAGAAATATTGCCACCATACAAAAATTTTATTATTTATTTTATCGGACAGTTGTAGTAATGGTAAAATTTTAAAGCTCACTTTATAGATCAGTTTTGCTAAATTTAAGATTAACTATCCGGAACTTTATCGTCAAGTCATAATAATGGTGGACAATAATGGGTGCCCCTGTGGCTGAGTGTTAGTGATACTAGCCTCTCAGTCCAAAGGTCGTGGGTTTGATTCCCACCATATACCCTGGGTGTTTTCCTAAGACAAGCTAATCGCATTGCGTGTTGTGTTTGATTAAAAAAAATAAAAGGATATACATATAATTTATAAAGAAAAAAAAAAAAAATAATTTGACCTAGTTACTTTTATATATTACAAAAAAAAAAAACTTAAATTTTCCAACCTTGGAATCATAGTTTTATATTTTTCTGATTTTTTATATCAATATATTTTTTTATAAAATATTTTTAATTTAAAGAGAAAAGGAAAAAATTAGTTTAGTTACTTGTATACAGTATACGGTATACGGGGTATACTGTATACCCCGTTTAATTACCCATCGGTTAAATACCTTCATCGCTTATTCACCTCAAATATTGAATTACCGTTTTTTTACAATCATTAGGTTTGTTTCTTTACTTTTTGGGTAAAGTTCGGTAAAATGAGAGGAAACTATAATTTCGCTCAATAATACACAAAAATGCACAAAAGTACGGGAACGCGAAAAACCAACATTTTAACACGAAAATAAACGTCAATGCATGTATGCATATACATACATACGTATACACATAACTAAACACATAATTTTGTACATACACACGCACGTATTTACTTACTTGATTCAGCATACTTATATAGGTTTTTTTTATCTTAATTTCATATAAAAACTTATAAAACATTGTTCACCACTAGTTTATAAACATTTTTTCATACATTTGTTCATTTGTATAGTTTTTAGGTAAATGTAATTTTTCTTTGTAATCGTTTATTTTTCAAACAGCTGATTGATTTTGTGTTTGCCCAAACTAGCACGAGGAAAAAGTACGGGCTGTTTCGTGCAAGAACAAGAAGAAGATTACTCTCACAAAACCTCTCTCATTTACCCAATTTTCGAGTACGGGAACGCTTTTCGTGCAAATTGGGATCCCGCGCGATCCCAATGTAGAGAAAAGAAACACACTTATTTTCACACAAAAGTCCACGCTTAATTAAGCTTCGTTTAATTACCCATGTTGGGTAATTACCCATAAATATTTTACACCTAAATGAAATTTCCCCTAAAATCTTCTGGTTTATTTTCCCAAAACTACCTACATAAGTACATATTTATGCAATTCTGCACCTTACGTATTTATTTTTTGTAATATGAATTGTTTTTGTTATATAATAAAATATTACATTTGAAGAAACTAATACATATGTATGTATGTATGTGTATTTTATTTTAAGTAATTACTATATACTACATATAAACACATTTCTAAAGGTATTTTAGCGTATTCTCACAATTAGTACCTATATGAGGTAATTAAACGTCCTTTCCCGGATAATTACCCAAAAAATCATGACATTTTTGATGAGGTAATTAACCGGGGTTTACTGTTTAAAAAAAAAGTTTAAATTTTCCAACCCTGGAATCATCTTTTTAATTTTTAATAATTTGAATAACAGTTTAATTCTTATGCATTAAACACATTCGACACAGCAGGCTACGGGCTACAATCTGTCAAAAATAGAATACACCTTCTTATGGTAACAATTATTTTAACGACAGCAGGCTACACGACTGCACGACCACCGTTGTAGCTGTCGCCAACTTTAAACTAATTTCTATTTCTCTGGCTACAATGAGCAAATGCAGTGTTACCAGTATAATACAAAATGGTGAATAAATGATATCGTACAATTATTTCATACTATTTACTAGAAACAATATCCAAAAATTGATGTAAAGAATAAATTGATTCATTATTGTACTTTTATGTGAAATAAGTACATTTTAAAAGAAAAATTAATTTTTATAAATGCAAAATATATGAAAGTGGCAATACTGAACTATGTATTTGTATTTGAATATCAGCTGCAGATGGTGCTGCTGCCGTCTCCAAACTAATTAAGTATCTGGCTACGAGGCGACAAATGCTGCTAGCGGCATTTGAAGTCGTGTGTTCGTGTAGCCTGCTGCGGTAAATGTGTTTAATGCATTACTGGAACACAAAATAGGCTTATTATAAAAAAACAAAATTTAATTTTAGCTAGTTACTTTTATATACCGTCTTTTCGATTTTACTGACTTTCAATAACAATCTATTTCGGACACACCTGTCCAAGACCAGGTGGGCGAAAGAAAATGCTTTCGAATTTGTATGTATGCTTAACATTTAAATTCGAAAGAATTTAAAGTGGAAAGTAGACCCCCAGATATAGATAGCTTTTCCGGGTGCTTCAGAAAACCGATTTCACCTACAGACAGATGAACGGTCAGACGGATATCGATTATTCGTCATTTTTATTCATAAGGACCCAGAATATACATACATATGTATATGCTTTATGGGTCACATATGAATATTGTGGAAATTACATACGGAATGACAAACCTAAAAATGATAAAGTGTAATTTTTTTTTTGTGTGTCTACATCAGATAATATATTCGATTATATAGGCCAGATCACTTTACTGTTCTCATTGGCTATTCATATTTTTTGAATTATATGTTTTGTGTTATATTTTTTGTTTTGTTTTGTGTCACATTTTGTACAAATAAATAAACTTCAATTTGTCTGTAATTTATAAGTAGTAGTAGTAGTAGTAGGCTACTTCAAATTAGAGATGGGCACGTGTCGAATTTTTCCAACACGACACGACACGAATACGAATACCAATATGCTTAACACTTACGAAACACGCACGCGAAAAATTTTATCAACTGTACAACACCCACGAAATATTATTGGTATGGTATTGAGTCGTTTTTCAAACTATGGCACCGAGTTGGCACTGTCAGCTGCTACTATCTGCCACCACAGCTGATACTATAGGTTTACGTACAGATACTTTAAGCTTCAGAGGCCCATACAATATCAACAAATATGCTGGTATTGTGTGTTTGACGATATAAAATATTAAACTTTTTCTTTACTGGAAATTCATTCATACATATTTTAGATGTAAAATCGTTTCGTGTAAGTTTTTCTCAACTCGAAATGGCCCGAACAGACATGAAATCAGATTTTTTTCACGAACACTTTGTGTTGAGTCGTGCGTGTTTTTGTCACGAAAAAAAAATGACACGCGCCCATCTCTACTTCAAATGACTAAGCATCTCAATAAAAGTTGAAGGTAGGGTGAACTTACCTTTAATTTATCGCTCACTTGTGGTTAAAGTGAAGTTGTAATAAAGAAAAAGTGTTTACATACATATATCCATCCGATAAAATCGTACCTTTAACTAGCATCAAGTTATAATAATGGCCCCAAAGGGTCTTGCTTCTGCTTCTATATCTATAAATAGTATACAGTAAATAGTTCAGTGCTTCTTCCTTTACCTTTCTTAATTTTCCAAGAACTTGCAAGTATTGTACAAAGTCTTTATAAAGACAACAATATTTGTAAAACTATTGTAAAGTCCGACATACTTATAACTCTATAAATTTATAATTTAGTTATTGTTAAATCATCTTATCTAATCGCAATTTTATATAGGAATAATTTTTAAAATTATTATTAAACTACATATTTTGTATTATCAAAATGTTTGATAAGATTATTGCTTCTGTTCAAAATTCATAATTGAAAATTTTTAGACTGATAATTTCAATTATAACGATTTTGCTTCAATACAAACATTGGGCCTGTTCGGTAATGCATCACTGCTCTGCATCATACGAGTTAACTTTAATTTAGTACATATGTACTCGTAGTTTGTAGCTCATATTTGACATTTAAGGCCGGGGCACAATGAATTCGTCATGCGTTAAACTTAGCCTTTTTCAACTGACAGCTAAGTTTAAATACATGGTTTCTTATGAGGTCGGTTACATTCAGTACGTGTCCGTCAACGCAAAGTACAAAATGTGGTCAACTTTTAACTTTTTGCATACGTTGAGTAGTTTGACGGATATTGGTTGGTTTTTTGGTATGATCTGATTTAGATTTTTGGTTTTTGTGGCAGCAAAAATAAAATTAAACAAAAGAAATAAACGAAATAAATACAAAAAGTTGAATTTAATAAATAAAATGAAGAATTGACCTATAGAAGCTGTTCAAATGCTTCCTTCAATAAAGTAATCATTGTGCCAACCTTCTCCGTCGTTGCGTTAATGTCTGTTGAAAAAGGCGAAGTTTAACGTATGACGGATTCATTCTGCCCCGTCCTTTAGTTGTGCGTTTTCTACTTCAGCGAAACACTTTTCGACATTTCGGGTCTGTTCGTAAATGCATCACTGCGCTGCAAATGGAAATTTAACGGCCTGGCCGTTCGATCGACAACTTGTATTGCAAACAACAATAACTTTAGAAAATTTGTTGTTGTTTGCAATACAAGTTGTCGATCGAACGATTTCTCGTGACATCGTGGGCCAGGCCGTAAATGTTCTAAACTATTTCTAAACATTGGGCGTGCTCGGTAATGCATCACTGCTCCGCATCATACGAGTAAACTTTAATTTAGTACATATGTACTCGTAGTTTGTAGCTCATATTTGACATTTAAGGCCGGGGCACAATGAATTCGTCATGCGTTAAACTTAGCCTTTTTCAACTGACAGCTAAGTTTAAATACATGGTTTCTTATGAGGTCGGTTACATTCAGTACGTGTCCGTCAACGCAAAGTACAAAATGTGGTCAACTTTTAACTTTTTGCATACGTTGAGTAGTTTGACGGATATTGGTTGGTTTTTTGGTATGATCTGATTTAGATTTTTGGTTTTTGTGGCAGCAAAAATAAAATTAAACAAAAGAAATAAACGAAATAAATACAAAAAGTTGAATTTAATAAATAAAATGAAGAATTGACCTATAGAAGCTGTTCAAATGCTTCCTTCAATAAAGTAATCATTGTGCCAACCTTCTCCGTCGTTGCGTTAATGTCTGTTGAAAAAGGCGAAGTTTAACGTATGACGGATTCATTCTGCCCCGTCCTTTAGTTGTGCGTTTTCTACTTCAGCGAAACACTTTTCGACATTTCGGGTCTGTTCGTAAATGCATCACTGCGCTGCAAATGGAAATTTAACGGCCTGGCCGTTCGATCGACAACTTGTATTGCAAACAACAATAACTTTAGAAAATTTGTTGTTGTTTGCAATACAAGTTGTCGATCGAACGATTTCTCGTGACATCGTGGGCCAGGCCGTAAATGTTCTAAACTATTTCTAAACATTGGGCGTGCTCGGTAATGCATCACTGCTCCGCATCATACGAGTAAACTTTAATTTAGTACATACTCGTAGTAGCCATGTTTGTACCTCGTATTTGACATTTAGTTTTACGTTTTCTACTTCAGCGAAACACTTTTCGACATTTCGGGTCTGTTCCTAAATGCATCACTGCGCTGGAAATGGAAATTTAAATGTTCTAAACTATTTCATTGAAGTATATGACTCACAAATAAATGTCAAATATTGTGTACAAAGATGATTACTACTAAAACAGATTATTGCATTTTAAATAAAAGTTTGCACGTATGATGCAGAGCAGTGATGCATTTACGAACACACCCTTCAGTTTCCATTTTACCCCTTTTAGACACGGAAAGTATACTTTGTATGAATGACAGAAAGAGATAGTATTGCTCCCTCTGTCTTTCACACAGCTGAATTAAGACTTTGCAAAGTAAACTTTTCGTGTGTAAAAAGGGGTTTTGAAGCGCACTGATGCATTGACGAATAGGCACATGTTCCATACATAAATAAAACAGTTGCTTTAATGCGAGTATCTACATTAGAATGGTTTTTAACTGTATGGGTAACCAGCGGCGGCACGAAATAACTCCCCATGAGATAAGTCCCCAAAAAATAAAATTAAATAAGTCTCCAAAAAAAATGTACGGAAAGCAACGACAACGTTTTTCGGGAACTTATTTGTTTTTTTTTGGGCTTATCTCATTTTATTTTTTGGGTATAAAGTTTACAAGTGAATTTTTAAATTTTTAGTGGTTATAGGAAAAATAGCCAATTTTTATACATATGTAGTAGATCAGAAAAAATCGGTTTATAACAGTGTAACAAAATACATCTGCAGACATACTAAAATCTTGCAAAGCTAGAATTAATGTGGATTCAAATGGTAAATGTGTGCTAGCCTAAACATTATGAACAACATAATCATGGGAATGAAGAAGAGAAATATAAGGAGCTGAAGGCCTTTAATCAAATAAAGAGCGATTGCCAAATCTTGCGGGAACGCTAGGAGGTGACAAGACGGCTATGAGCTATATTACATCTTTGTTCCGTAAGATTTGTGAAAGGTTAGAACACAAATCAAAAAGTTTTAATGCTTACTATTTTATTAATATTTTAGTGCACAAGATGACACTAAACATATTAAATTTCCGAAAATTCAACGAGGCTTACAGTACATCGTAAATAAGACTTTAATAACATCGCCTAAGAATGCGGTTGAAGTAATTGAATCATTTAACTTAGAAAGTGTTTGGACCGAATTGGGCACAAGTAGAGATGAAACGCACCCAAATATTTTTTTACTGCATGTATAATAGAGGATGATTATACGTTTTGTTTATTTTCATTGCTAAAAACTTTTGAATTGGTCAAATAAAATGTTCAGCCATCGCAAAGGAGTTACTTAATGGACGCCACATATAAAATTGTTCCAAACGGCTGTTTTAAGCAGCTTTCAGTTACGAGTATATACATAATATACATTATATACATACATGTGTATATTGAATATATATATATATATGAAGAGATAATTAATAATTAACTTAAGTTATGTACAATACAAACATTTTACTTTCTTTAAATATTATTTATTTGTTAGATTTTACCTACATATGTTTTTGTTCTAACCATATCCATAGAAAACAGCCGTATAAACCAAACTAATGGGCAACACTGTATTTGATTATAGGTGACTCGCCATAACGCCATAACTCTCACCATATAAACCAATTGAATTTTGGTTTGGTTATGGCTATCGCATTATGGCTATGTCACGTCTAATTTAAGCTTAATGAATAAAAAAAAACAGAAAAATTATACTATGTATATTAGACCTGGCGTTAATTTTTTTTTTTGGAAACTTGAATGCGGGTAGCGATGAAAATATGCGGTTTGATGCCAAAATTGATGTTGTAAATTTTCAGGCTGATCGCATGGTGCCTACCCATGCCATAATGGGGTCAAAGGTCAAAATTTTGAAAAATCACCAAAATATTTTTTTTGCATTTGATAATTTTTTTAATAAGAAATACTATAAATATGTTCATCAACGCTTACGCACACTTTTTAGAAGGGAAAACATTTACATCATCACCGATATGATTGTCTTCTTTGGACTCTATTTGCAATGCCAAAACCATCTTTTTCTTTGTTTCTGAGTCTACATGAGGATCAAAAAAGGCAAGTGCGATTGCCTCCTCTGATAAATACCACAGATGATTCCGAATTTTTTCCAATAGCACTGTAGATACTTCTTTATTATAATAGGTAATAATCCCCTTTATCAGCTGCATATCTCTATTTGGCGCTTCAACTGCATTTCCGGTTCTGAACCAGTACGGAATATAGAGACTTACTAAGAAAATGCAGATATTACGAACTCCATTCAACTGATTCGCAGAAATTTTAAAGTGTCCATGAAACAAGTATATTTTTAGACAATAGATAGCCTTGGACATGAATCTTGCATGAGACGTAGCTCCAGGTGTACGAAAAGTGAAATTGGGAATGCTACCACCAAGAAAAATGAATGCAAGTTGTAGGAGTTCTCTATAATCATGACGAATGTGAACTTTAGCTAAATATTCAAGACAAAAGTTCTTGCTTGCTTCGCGTTCTTGGACAGGTATGACTTTCAAAACTTGATCATCCTGCATACAAGTGCTGAATCCCTTTGAATAAAATGTGCTCCATTCTCGTGCAAATCGTTCAAAAATCGCCACCTCTGGGCCACTTGATTTTCCTACATTAATCTCAAATACAGCTTTTAATAGAATTTCTGCAATATGGTGGCGACATGGTAACCACAATAAGCTGCGTTCCAGTTTGCGTTCCAATAAAGTTCCAGCACCACTATGAGAGCCAGTATTTGCAGCAGTTGTGCCAAAACATATCATTTCTAACGAATTCTGCATATTCATTTTTAGCAAATATTCGTAGACTGATTGAGCAACTGCAGCACCTGTTCCATCTTTAATGATCGGGATAGCTATCAATTTTTCAACGTTCTCCGACGTGAGTACAATAGCCAAGCGGTCAACTTTGTCCTTTCCAGCAAGTGCGGGAAGTAGCTTTCCGTCCCAATGCAAAACAAATGTTTCAGGGATCTAAGTAAAAAACTTAAGCTCAAAAAAACTTAAAACTTGGCGAAAATAAAAAATATGTACCTTGAAATTTTCAATAATTTGTTTGCCATGACGTCGACGATATTTCTTACGTTGTTCACGCAAACTTGTGCAATTCAGAACAAGATCCTCAATATTGTGACCCAACGCTTTGGCAGTTGCACTGATGAAGTGTATAGCAAATGGAGTTGACATATTGCCAGCATCCATACAAGCAAGCATTCTATCGTCTATAAAATTCTTCTTTCCACGTCTTTGAATCGGCTTATTGGAGCAACTTGGAATGTTGTCACTCTGTTCATCCATCGCCTGGTTATCTTCTCCAGATTCATCACTTTCAAATTCAACATATTCCATAGTCAAGTCTGTTCATGAAATTAAGTGGTAAAAATAGCCACTGCCTGTCTAAATACTACATAATAATTACCTGAAGTGCCTTTTTTCTTTTCATTATTTTCTTTTCGACGTTTTTCATCTTCCAATCTTTGTGCCTTTCTTTTTTCTTTATTTGTAACATTTCTATCGACACAAGTCATGCTACCAACGCGTCCATTTTCTCGCTACTTCGTTAGAAAGTCTATATCTTCCTGTATACTCATCAGCTTGAGTGCGCCAACGTGTGTAATGTCAAACAAATTATTTAAATTTTCCTTAAAGTCATTTTCTTTTTTGCGATAACTCGGAAAAGGAGAATTGCCCACTTTTTGGACTGTTCTCCACTCTTCATAAAGTTTAATGACTTTTGCAGCACATGTTCTTTGATCTGGAGTTGGTATTCTAGCTTTTTCCCAAAAAGGCAATATTTCAGCCAACACCAATCTTGCACTTTCTTTAACTGTTTTATTTTCACAACGAACATTATACAAAAAACACTGAAGCACTTGTTGTTTTGATGGCAATTTCACACCAACTATTTTGGGTTCACATTTACCGATCAAATACACATTTGTATCAGCAGATCGAAGCCGTTTCTACGATGAAATTTTCTTTTGAGCCATTAATTACGAAAATTAACAAAGTAATTTATTTTACATAAACGAAACCTTTCACAACAATCAATCAAATTTACAATGACAAAACTTTATATATTTATATCAAAAGCATTGCAATGTGTGCAGTAACAGAGCTAGAACAACGGTACTTTTAGACCAGACGTTGCAAAAAATCTCCTTATAGCAAAACAACAAAAAAATAAAAAAAATTCTGCTTGCGCAGAAGTCAAATGAGTTCATCATAGCTGTTAGAGGAATAACAGCAATTCACTTAAGAGAGCAACTATCAAGAAAAAACGTACACAAGAAAAGCATAAGAATTTTGAGGTGAGCAACGAAAAAATAGTTTTACCGTTGTTTCAATAATAGTTGCTGGTATAGATATTGTTGGTATTTTTTAATTTCTATAAATATTTTCGTCTTATTGTTTTAGCAGAAGCACCATAATTTTTTACAACTTAAAGCTGAATTGAAAATTATAATAAACATTTATTTGATTTTTAAAAATTTGGTGATTTGGTGATTTGGTGATTTTTCAAAATTTTGACCTTTGACCCCATTATGGCACGGGTAGGCACCATGCGATCAGCCTGAAAATTTACTACATCAATTTTGGCATTAAATCGCATATTTTCATTGCTACCCGCATTCAAAATTCCAAAAAATAAAAAACCCCATATTAGCTGCGCCAGGTCTAATGTATATTTAACAAAAATAAAACTAAAATTAATTTTAGCTAGTTACTTTTATATGGCAAAATAAAGTTTAAGCTATCCAGCTCTGAAATCGTATGTTCGATTTTCAATACCAATCTATTGCGGACAATTTCTGACACACCAGTTCAATACTGAAGTCTTTAGCTTTTCTGGGAGCTTCGGGAAACCGATTTCACGTACAGACAGACAGACAGATGGATAGACGGACATCGCTTATTCGTCTTCCCTATGCATAAGGAAAGGGTATAAATAAATTGTTTAGTTACCCAGCAAAAAATAAATGAACGCGTTCAAAATGAAATAATGTTTCATGCTTTCTTGAGCATTTGTTTCTTCGAATGCATTCTGAATATCATCGCAAATCGTAAATAATGATATAGTTTTTGAACTCATTAAAATCGCATGCGATATTACTGGGTAATATATTGAAATAAATACCCAGCGAAAAAGGCATGCAAAACAGAATCAAATCATCACATTGCTACATTTTCATAAAACAAGTTTTATCTCCAACAAATAACAAGAGTACAGTAGCTCAGTGGTAAAGAGTGTGCCTTGAGAGTGAGAGCAGCACGGTTCGTATCCTGCGACAAAAGTTTTTAATTATTTTTTTTTGTATTTACGTGAAAAAACATCATCGAATCAGGGAACTTGCATGGGTTAAATTCATTAATTTCATTCATTCATTCAACACATGATCTCCAATGACAAGCTAATGTAAAAATCATTCATGTTTCACTTAAATCTAACCAATGCGTCATCACTTGAACCTATGATTCATGTTTTTTTTTGCTGGGATAACATTCAAAATTTATTCTTGTTTTTCTATTTAGGTTGAATTTCAGAATTCACAACAATTGTAAACAACCGATGTGTGAATAAAGGAGAAGAAGTTGTTTTTTGAATTGCACCCTACAATCGGAATATCTCGAGATCAGTTAGATATAATGGAATAATTTTTTCAGGCTCAATAAAAAGACTAATATGGAAGTCAAAAATGCCAATTTAATAAAATAAAATTATTTTAATATACATACATATGTACATATACTTTTTTATGAACAAAACAATATTTTTCCGAAAATCTTCGCATATTTCCACATTTATGAAAAAGCTCCCTTAGAATTTAATTAAAATTGTTTAAGACTATCTACATAATTAAATGTTATAGTTGAAATTTCCACACAAAAAATATTTTTAAAATTTATGATTTTCGGGCATTGTTAAATGTAGGGTACATGTCGAAAATGCAAGAAATTGGCTCCAAGTACATTTTTAATGGATTGTCTTTAGCGCTATATGGTTAGAAAGTCAATGTGTTAAAGATTTTATTTAGAATTTTGTCAAAAATTTATAGCTGTCTTTTAATTTAAAATTCAACATTAAACTAAACAGTTATAGGCGAAATAAAGTAAAGTTAAGTTAAAGTAGTGACGATGAGCTTTAATAACAAAAATTTAAGTTTAGAAATGAAAAATTTTAATTATAAATTACCTGTGACCTTTGGAAAAGAATTGATTGAAAGCTTTTAGATTTTTGACTTACGAATTTGTTTCACAAACTTAAGAGTATATGCTATTTTAAAGCTTCTTTATGAAATATAAAAACAGAACAACAATAAGTAAATACACTGAAATAAATAAATAAATAAACTAACATGTGCATAGCTACTAAAAAACAAACGACAATGGCAAGACTGTTGTAAAAAAAGCTTTCAGCAAATTTTGATACGATGAATAAAAACAATTCACAGATTCCATTTGCAATAAAAGCTGACTATATAAAACAGAAATCTACATCAACTGACACCACACACAGTGGACCAAACACAAAAGAACGCTGATGATGACGGTGCAGTGACCTTCGGAAACAGCTGGTTGTTACGTTCTACTAAGTGTTTGTCAGAATAATTACAATTAACTTTGGTGTTATTTGTTCATTAATAATTGTCACATGTAATTTGTCTTATAAAGCAATGCGAAACTTTAGCTTAATCAAATCATAAATGTAGTATTTTTATTTTGCCGTGAGTGCGAGCAACAATTTTTTCATGCGTAAGGACGTGCGCAACTGAAACATATTTAACTTAATTGTGCGTAACTATTCCAGAGTAAATATGTTCACATAGAAAATTTGCGTGACAGTCACGCGCACTTGAGTGATTACATATGTATGTATATTCTCATCGTGGGTGTGCGTGACAGTGAAATTACCACTTCCGGTTTCACATTGCAACACGCACGTGCAATAATTTAGTTATCGTTTAAAGCAGCTATGTCCAAGCCATATGCACAATGTGCAAACTTTTATAAAGGGCTTTTTGTGCTTTTACAGCTATTTGCCTCAAATGTAAATATGTATGTATCACAGTATGTGTGTTTGGACGTAGCTGGTTTAAAGTAACGCATATCCTACGTCAAACTACATATTATTTAATATTTAGTTGTGGTCGTGTCTCCAAAAATTAGAGCTTTTCGTTTAAGACTTGATATATTTTGGTGAAGTGTATATACGGTTCGACACTATTTAATATACTTTTTTAAATGTCTTGTTTTATTAGCATTGATTGCAATACACAGGTTAAAGTCTATATTAAATTTTTTGCATAATTTTTTTTTGCATTCACAGTTTATTGTTATTTTTAAGCTAGACGCATTAAAAATAATCAACGACTATACTCAAATTAAGAGAACAAATGTAATCTGTTGTACAACAAAACTACACATTCGTTGTTATAAATAAAGCAATTTTCCATTGAACTTGAACTTGAACTTGAAATGCAACAAAACCAGTTTCTTTATTTTTTACAATTCGTCGATTAATAATTTAATTGTCGTATGTGGATTTTGATAGTTTCGAGTAAATTGAGATTTAAGTTAGAAAATTGTATCAGGAAGTGCTACATACGACAAACTCAACACTCCATATCTGGAAAACAGTATGAGGTTTGGAAAAACTGATTACGCCAAATGAAAGATCAGGTCGGAAACCCTAAGGAATCGATCTTAACTCAAAACCGCAAAAAATCCACATACGAAATTTAAATTATCAACCGACGAATTGTTGCCAATGAAGCAGATTTATTCTGTAAAATGGGGATAAGAAAATTGGTACGGTGGGTTAGAGAAATTGTTGAGAATATTTATTTTAAATTTTTGGGGAGTTTTATTGTGCATTTTATTTTGTCATTTGCATTAGGTAATTATAAAATAAGTAACCATTATATGTAAATTATCATTATTCGAATTGTTCTTCCTCTTGCATGTAAAATTTTGTGATAATACAATAAAAATATGGTCTATACATAACGGGCAATTTCGTTTTCCAAAGAGGAATGCGTGCATAAAACGAGTTTGTTTTTAAACAAAGAAGCTTGCATAATAATAAGTAAATTAATCAAAATCTCGTAAAGATTTTTCAAAATACACCTATTCCCTACAACAATACAACTACACAAAAAACAATATGTAGTTTGCTGAGCTACAAAACCAATCTGTCAGAAGATGTCTAAGCAAATTTTGACATTTTGATTCAAATTGGTCCATTTGGCATCAACAGCTGATAATATAATTATATATAATTATAATAATCAGCAGGGTGGAAAAGGTCACCTGTTACTAAATTAGCTTTGTATCAAAAAGTTCATTTAAAGAGCTTATCGTTACCTTAATGTAAAAAGGCCCTAACTCATTATTGTTCTGATATAGAGTTTTTTGTATATTTCGATAGAAGACATCCCATGTATCGAAAAATGCAAAAATCTCGATTTAAAAATAATAATGAGTTAGGACCTTTCTATGCTAAGGTAACGTTATGTTGGCTTAATCTAATGTCTAAAATCAACGAAAAGCCAGTTAAAGACGCTTTGGCTTCTTTGTGTAACAAATTTCAGCTCTCTAGCTATATCGGAACAGCTTCATAATTTTGATGAGTGGGTCAGTCAGTGAGTCACTTTTTGAATCTCCATATTTCAGGAAGCTTTCAAACTTCGCATATGAGGTTACCTCAATGATGTGCCCTTATGTTTTAAGGTTCACCACTTTAAGATTGAGGGGAACAAAGTTATGAGCGGGATGAGAATGGGATGAATGGTTTCATACAAATACACACTATGTGTTTCGGCCGGAACCACAGAATATATACAGAAGTGTAAAAAATTACAGGTAAAAAAAGCTAAAATAGAAAAATATAGTGTATTTGTTTTTATGGTCACATGTAGCTTTCCATTGATGAAATAACTTTCTAAATTATTTCATAAATGGCCAAAGTGGCACCGGATTGCCGAACTTCAATCGGCTTCTTATACAAATGAATACACATACACGAATACATTACTAGCGGTGGCCAGCACTGATGTACTCGTATACAGTAAACAGCAAAACTAAGGACACACCACCATATAATTAAAGTTTCTTTGATTTTTCTTTTTATTTCAAGCAACAAAAAACGACTAAACACACAAAAGCAAAGCATAATTAATAAATTAACTCGAAAAATCATGAGCTTAATTTTATATACATATGTAGAATAATAAAAAATATTAGACAAACATCATAAGCTCCAGACGAAAAAGTAAGGACTCACCTGATATATTATGCTGATTTACTTTAACAAATTACAAAATTTATGCAAAATATTACTTTTTAAATACTTATCGGGTGCTATTTTATTGCGTAAAACACTCATTTGGTCACTCATTCAATAGTTTTTGTCGTTTGCCTCCTAATTTTACTCCCATATATCCAAGAAAATCGGTTTTACGTAGGTTAGGTTTAGGTTTAGGTTTAGGTTTATCTGTTTGGTCCAAAAACCTTAAGGATTGCTCCTTAGCGATACCAGCAGATGAAAAGAGAACCTGTTAGTACGGCAGCCTAGTTCGTGGTGCCTGTATCGAATGACTCCCACACAGATTTAAAAAATTTTAGCAACCTACACATTTCTACTCTCGATACAAGCTCAAGACTACGAAAAGTGTAAGCACCAAGAAAGCTATATCTAGTGCGGCTTAAAGCCGGGCAGTGACACAGTAGATGTTCCATTGTTTCCATTTCTCCGGGTTCCTTACATTTCCTGCAGGTACCCTCGGGTATTCGTCCTATTTTGACAGCGTACGAAGCCGTACAGCAGTGCCCATTTAATATTCCCACTAGAAGTTTACAGTTGCTTCTAGTTAATGATAAAAGGAACTTATTCAATTTGGGATAATAGGAGCTCCACATGCTTTTATAAGTTTTGCAAGTTTTCGTCGCGCGCCAACATTTCTCCGCTTCTTCCCTCATATTAGAGTCTATGATCTCTTTAAGGTATTGAATTGGTTTTCGGATATATACCGTTACCTCAGCCGGTAATTGCATTCCCCTTTTGGCCAGTGTATCGGCCATTTCATTTCCCTCAATCCCCATGTGTCCCCGGATACAGAATATAACTATGTACTTGTCTACCAGTACATAACATATTCAGGGCCTTTCTACACAGGAGCACAACCGAGGAGTAGTTGCAGTCAGCTGAAATTGCTTTTATAGCCGCTTGACTGTCTATATACAGATTTACACGCGCATTCAAAGTTAGAGAGGTGAACTCTGCTGCCATTTTGACAGCATAGATTTCCGTCTGGAAGATGCTACAATGTTCAGGAAGTTTATAAGATTCCTATATACCGAGCTCCTGACAGTAAACCGCAGCTCCCACCCCTCTATCCATCTTTGAACCATCAGTGAAAAAGTTAAAACCAGAACCACTATGATTAAGACTTTCCAGATAGCCTTCTTCACTTATAGTGATCTGTGGTTTGGTAAAAAAGTTCGTCACTGGAATGATGTAGTCCGAGCTACACTCCATGTTTTCTAGTAATTTGCTGTGCCCAAATGATCTGTACGACATCTGACCTGTTGTCCTGAGTCGCTTAGCTGATTTGCATGCCATGTTCACTGCAATTAGTTTTGTTGGTTTAAGGTCCAATATAACGTCTAAAGATGCAGTAGGTGTACTCTTTAAAGCTCCAGTGATGCAGAGCACTGCTAGCCTCTGGATACCTTCCAACTTTTTCAGGTATGATTTTGTCGGTTTTACGCAAGATTTGCTTCCGATTAAGCGCTTTCCAGTGTTTTTTGTCAAACTAGTTCAGGTGGTCGATTGGATTGAAATCCGGGGACAAATCAATTTAAAAATATTACCATATAAACTCTATTGAAATATTTTTAAATTACGAGTCGTATCGAATGCCGTGATTTACCCCATGTACTTTGAGGAGTTGTTATTTACTATACAGTGTTTTAAAACAGAAATTTTTTTTTGCAATATGGGCTGTGGTCGTTGAGGAAGGCATTCTCCTGTGGAAAGTAGTAATCGCTAGGTAAACAGTCTTTTGTCCTGGGATCTAATCGACGCTTTCGATAATGAGCTCATTCGATGACGTTTTTTAGTTTGAGATTATGGAATTCGCTATCGAATAATGTAATAATATGGTTTGGGAATTTTTGGGGGACGAAAATGTCCAATTTAGGGAAATTATTTAGAAAAATCTGCAAACTCTGCTTTAAATACTAATCACACTTGTAATTACATAATTGAGATGCAAAGTAATGAACAGAGGGCTGATTCGAAAAAATTATTATAAATCATATTTGGAGGACTGTGTCATAATATAATAAACAAGGTGAAACCATTACATGTATGTATGTATGTATGTATAGGGTGTTTTTTATTGAGGTATAGAACTTTAAGTTGGCATCACTTTTTTAACTGGCGGCCATTTTGTCAGCTGTCAAGTGATTAATATTTAGTTTGGTTTGCCATTTCATCATGAACAGGTTGACAAAAGAACAACGCTTGCAAATCGTGCAAATTTGCTTTATTCGAGCCAGCCGAATTGGCTTTAAAAAAGCCGAATTGGCTTTATTCGAGCCAGCAGCGGCGGCCACATGCCCGAAATCATATTTAAACATTAATGGCATAAAATTATCCTTCCAATAAAGCCAAATTGATGGACATTAAAACGATTTTCTTGTGTTTTATTTCAATTCGAAGTTCTATACCTCTTAAAAAAACACCCTATACATATATTCGAATACATGTGTTTTGTTTTCAAAATGTTTATATTCTGTTTTATATCCCTGCAGGAAATCGAACTGACACGAACTCACTAGTCACGTGGCCCCTCCCCAAGTGATAGGGACCAGTTTGAGTTCTAACACATCCTATGAAGCGGACCAGTCACTTTTACATGGCGATGTCCTTGGATGGGTTTAATTGATACTTTGTATGCACCTTGTGATTTGTCACTGAACTGAATCCCATAATTAAGTCAAACGGGGAGCACAGGACACTGCGACCAAAATAGATCTATTGTATCCCCGAACTATCCCATAAGGACAGATTTGGTGTAAAATAATACAAATTAGATATAAATGTCATTCCGACATTTAAATGTAACAATGAACACTTGTAAATTTTTTTATTGTTACAAATGCAATGACATTTTATTTTTAATCTGAATATTTTTTGAGATTCGAACTGACAACGTAGTGCATGATAGGCTTGCGCCTTACCCGCTCTACAACAGAGCCACTCATATTTCAAAAGTTTAAATACCATTTCAGGTCAATATCTAAGGGCTAATAAATTAGTTCAAGTTAATCTCTATTTTTGGTTTAAAATGTGTTTAACCTATAAATCAATAAAGTATTTAAATCATCTCTAAACGCATAAAATTGGTCGTTTAAACTACCAATACATGCCATATGGTTTTGTTACTTACAGATCATATGTTTTGCATTAATTGACTGCTCCATCAAAGTTTTTCTTCAGATCTTGTTCGACTTGTTTTCTTACACTTTTTTTATTCTTTTATACTATACTACTTCGCCACGCATAAATATAATTCCTTTCTCAGTAAAATTTGGTGACCTTTAATTAAATTTTCTTAACTTTTTTGTCCTTTTGATTGTGCAGAGAATTGATAGTCTCCTGCAAAACAGATGTTTTTTGATATTTAATTGAATTTGAACTACATATAAATTTGAGTTTAGTTTAACTTAACCAGCGATTAAACTTTGACTGATTTATTAGCCTTAAGTATAATTGCGTGACTAGTTCCAGAGTCGCATTAGAGGGAGCAATTAACATTATATTTACACTATTTGATAGGTCCTGTATTCAACCACATCGAACATATTCAGTGCCTTTTTCTATAATACTAGACCGAGTCCCAATTAAATTTGCTCAATATCATGAAAATGATGAATATGTAACCATTTACACGATATGTCCTTTTTTCACCATGCACTACTCCGTACTTTTGACAACAATCACATTTTCTCAAACCAAAGGACGATTTTGTTTGAATCAATTTTCACCAAATTTTCTGCAAGGATCCTATTTATGTTAAAATTTTTTAATGTTACAATTGTTGTTTTGACGGTGTAATCTTGCCTTATCTTACGAGCATCTTACTATGATGTAGAGAATTGTGATATTTTTAAATTCAAAAGAAAATTTTTTGTATCGTATGTAAAAGGAACTATGTTCATACAGACTTATCGTCATTAAAAATTCAAAAATCCGTAAATACTAGGGATGTAACGAATACCAGTTTAGCGAATGCGAATGCGAAAACGAATAATACATTTTAATTTTTGCGAAAGCGAATGCGAATGCGAATGCAAATATTACAATACGTTATAAAAATCACATGAAAATAAATTCATCTAAGAACATGAAGTTGTGTTGTACTTGAGTCTTGAATTCAGCAAATATTTATTAATTTATTAGAAATAAAAATTGTTAAACTGAAATATATATGAAATCATATTAAAATAAGTATAGATAATAATTAAAAATACATTTACAAAATGTTAGGCAATCAACCCATTCGTACTTTGGCCCTAAGACCTTGTACTAAGTTCAACATTTCCTGTAAAATGCTACCAAAATATATATTAAGAAAAATTGGAATGAATTGTTCATGAAAATTTTTTCCAGAAGTAGTACTCTGTTCATCTTGGGAAAAACATATGAAATATATCTTCAATATTTTAAGTTTACATGCGAAATAATATGAGTGGCACTTGTTTCGCAGAAAATTTACAACAAAGAAGGAATAGTTAATATTTTTGCATTTAAAATTTTTTGAACGAAGTAATGATGTGCTTACCATTTTTCAAAAGTTCTAACAGACTAGTCTTAAGTAGAAAATATTTTCGCGCAATTCAAACACTGCCTTTTCTTTTTCAAAAACTGGAAAATATTTCCAATATTTTTGTCTTTAGTATTCGCTTTAAATATTCGCATACATTTTAGCGAATGCAAAAGCGAATGCAAATAGCAAAAGTAAGCGAATTATTTGCGAATGCGAAAGCGAATGCGAACATTCGTTACATCCCTAGTAAATACACTTTTTGGTTTTTTTTTCAAGAGAAACAAATAGTTTTAATTTTGCAATCAATCTTAAAGACTGAATAAAAGAGCAGTAAAACAAGAATCTATTTTTCGTAATGCAGTCGTTTTTTTCTGGAACCAAAAAACCGTAAGTACCTTAATCAGGTGTTTGGTCAATCTATGGTTTTTAGCCGACTGAAGAAGGGTGTTCTTAAATAGGTTTAAAAAAAACAAAATGGCAAATTTTTCTTGCGAAATTTTTTTTACCAAACCTATCAAAATAAAGGAAATTAAATTAAATTAACTAACATGTGCATAATTAGTAAAATAACAAACGACAATGGCAAGCCTTTTGTAAATTTAGAGATGGTAAACTTGAGCTTTCATTACAAAAAAGCTTTCAGCAAATTGAGTACGATGAATCAAAACAATTCACATATGGGCATTTCCATGAAAATGACAACCACGACTGAAAAATTAAAAAACCTTGAATTTTTTTTTTAAATATGTCAAAGAGGAAAAAATCACTCAAATTTTACTATGCAGAGGTATTAATAACTTATAAAAAATTTTCAAGAGCAAAAATAGCAGTTTAAACTGACCATCTCTTTGATTAATGTTAAGAAATTGCAATCACCTATTTTTTCTTAACTAGCGACTCGATTCAGGTATTTGTAACATTACAATTATACTTTAAAATTAATGTTACAACAACAATGAACAAGATCCATGAGGAAAGAGAAAATTTAGAGTTCGATAAGAGGTATTTTTTTGGTTTGCTTTGGATGCTATTCTAATGTCACGTACGCGGTGCAAAAACCGTATTTGTCTATAACATTTGAATTTGACCGGTCGCAACTGTTTCAAAATAAAAGTTCAAAGCAGGATAATTGTCGCAAATAAATATTGTTCGAAATTTTTTCTCAATTTAGTGTAATAAAAATTTTATAAGCATTTAAAGTTCGTCACGTACGCTATTGTAAGTATTAAAATTGCAATTAAATGTACGTATCAGCGTTAACGTGATAGATAATCATCAGGCATGTTCTGAAAATCACTTTTTGTGAAAGTGAATTGAAAATACAAGGTAGTTGTTCTGCACACATACCTTTTTGAATTTTTGTGATTTTAAACCGGTCAGCTAAATGACTCCCGATTTGAAATCACTTGGTTATTTTTTCAATCACTTTATTTTGAAATTCTCAATAGATTTATTAAATGAATAACTTAATATCTTCTTTATTGATTTTTATAGTAAAATGAGCAATTTTCTACGAAAGAATTTATGAAGTTATGAAAAAATTTTAAACTCTTAATTTTGCAAAAATGTTGTTATTTGCTTTGTGATTTACATTTGTGATATTGCAGTTACAAAACAAAACGTCAGCTGTTTTCTTCTATTTTTTAAAGGGTAAAATCACACAGAAAATTTAAAACTTTTGTGATATTCAGAACGCCATCAAATCACAATTGTGATTTTAAAATCACAGGTAAACAGTATGTAGTAAGAAATGAAGTTGACTCTTTATTGTTTTTATTGATATTTTCACTGAATACATATGTATTTTTGTTTTGTTTTTAAAATTTTTGTATGCATATATATAATAATGGCTTAAGTTGACATAAGTGTTTTGAATTTTATTACATATTCTTATTCTCTTCTTCAAGATCTATCATTTAAACTATACCCATTTATATTTTAACTTAAGTCTTCTTGGAAAATAATACATAAGCCATAACATCTTAACTCAAGTTAATTTTTTTAAGGTAGCTACATCAATATTAAAATATTTGAGCATCTAAACTTGTATACAGTTAAGTTCAATAACTAACAGCCCATTCAAATTATTCCTCATTAAAAAAAACTTATGTGCAGTTTCTACAAGTCAGGCAGACGACTCGTCTAGAAAATTTGTATGAAAGTCACTCAAGAAAATGAGTGCTTTCCATGTAAATTTTATACTCAAGTCGGCCGTCTGGGTTGTAGAAACAGGGATTTATATTTAAGCTCTCATCTTTTTGAATGATTTTCATACAAATTTTCTAGACGAGTCGCCTGCCTGACTTGTGGAAACAGCACATAAGCTTTTAAAAAACTATCTTATTTCAGGTTTTCCGCATTTTTCAATTTAACCTAAAGCACTTATGTATCTCGACTTACTATCAATAAAAATTATTTTGCCTTTCAATATAATAGCTTAAGTTCACTTTAGGTTTTATTTTTCTGCCAATGGATTTTTTCATAACATCTTAACTAAAAATCAACGAATAATAACTAATAAAATCGTTTTTTTTATAAAATTAACAGTTTTGTTCTAAATAAATATGCATTTGTTTCGGTATCTAAAAATTTTATATAAAAACCAAACAATTTATTTTAGACAAAACCCATAATATCTCAAAACACGACATTTCGACTCAAGCCATTATTATTTATTGCCACAGATTAAAAAAAAAAATTTTTCCGTCACGTACACTATGTCACGTACGCTATTAAACTTCATTCATTATAAAATCAGCCAAAAGTCTTTTTTATTTCAAAATTACTGATAATAAAGGAAAAATAGTTGGCTTCGTATAAGAAATTTAAAACAAGAAAAAAAACTTCACAATTCACAGATTTTCGTATACTTTTACATGCACCTTGATACAAGTTCCGTTTTATGTCACGTACGCTATGCCCTTATTTCCCTCGATATTTTGGACAACAGGGTTCCAAATTTAATAATTTTTTTTTCGCATATAGTACGACCTGAATGGAACATAACAACAAAATGTTTTTGAGTTACTTCTATTTTTTCAGAATCTATTCCACTTTGTAGGCGTACAAATGTCACGTACGCTGATATGGAAATGCCCATATTCCATTTGCAATAACGACAGAGTCCGCACACAGTGGACCAAACACACAGAACGCTGATGATGAAGGTTTAGCGGCCTTCGAAAACAGCTAGTTGTTCCGTTCTACTACGTGTTTGTCAGAATATTTACAATTAACTTTGGTGTTATTTGTTCATTAATAATTATTACATGTAATTTGGCTTACAAAGCGATACGAAGTTTAGTTTATATATAAAGGAAATTAAATTGAGAGTACAAAAATTTATAAACTTTATTACCCGACTGCCAAGAAGGATTATACTCGTATTTTACGAGCTTGTATTTATATATATTTATATGCAAAGTTCTTTATTACATCGTCCATTTCTTTATTATCCATTACTTAAGTCTCAAAATCTGGAAAACTGTAAAGAATTGCTTCAATTGGCATTAATCTTTCTTGGTGCGAAAGGCTGGTCCCACTAGCCATGCATTAAAAATATTTCTGTTCCGTGTTCTCACTAACGAAAAATTAATCAAATGAATTACTCGATATTTGCATTTTTATAGTTAAGTTTTATATTAAAGTCTGGTTCAAATTTATTAATGCCATAGATGAGCCGCTTCAAGATTTGACTTTTATTCAGGATGCCTTAAAATATTCTGAAACTAGCCCAGAAATCTCAGCAGTAATTCTTAAAAAAATTAGCCATCATCTATGGTATATTTCTGAGAAAATAGTAGCTCTAGCCTTTTTTTTTTTACTCAAATATAAGTTTTGAAGAAAAGCGTAAAATGGCTAAAAAACTTAAAGATAGATCCTTTACTTTAAGTTTTTTAAAGTTTCTATAAAGTTAAAAACTTTAAAAACTACTCCTTATGTGATTTTGTGTCAGAGAAAACAAAGTATTTCTTCAATCGATTTAATTTATCCCTGGAATTTCTAGAGCTTGATCCGTCAACTTGGGAAACATCATTCGAATTTCAAGTAGGTTTGACATTTTATAAAGACTTATTTGCTGTAAATAATACTGCTAAGGGAGAGGCGTTAAGTTCATTCAAGACTTCAACAGAATATTAACGAATGATGAGGAGGAAAAACAATTGTTGCTTCAAGTTGTTGATTCTTATAGACAGAAATATCAATCGTATAAAAAATCTAATAAAATAACCATTTTAGACACTCAAATTTTACTTTGCAAAATCTTAATTCAGCTGTGTGAAAGACAGAGGGAGGAATACTATCTCTTTCTGTCTTTTTCCCAGCTGAATTAAGACTTTGCAAAGTAAACTTTCCGTGTCTAAATGGGGTATTACACACATAATTTTAAGAAATTTAAGTAAAGGAACCAATGCACTATTCCGATATAATTTTTGGAAATGGAGGCTACATACCGTTACCTTAATATAGAAAGGCCCTAACTCATTACTTTTTTAATTATTATTATTTCCGCATTTTTCTTCACATTAGATGTTCTTCTATCGAAATATACAAAAAAACACGATTTCAAAAAAATAATGAGTTAGGGCCTTTCTGTATTAAGGTAACGATATGCATTAAAAAACCAAAAAAAGCATTTTTATACTCTAACGTGATATATGTAAGTATTTTTTAAAAGAGTAATTTTATTTTTATAAATGTAAAATATTTGAAGGTACGAGTATTTATAATAATATTTAAGTGGCTGGCTACAAGGCGACAAATGCAGCTAGCGGCGCACAGTGGGACCTTTTGACTTTTTTCATTGCAAAAATCATATATTTTAAAGTAATAAAGATATTTAAAAAATTTAAAAATCATTTGAAAGAAGACTCCTCAAGCTTCAGTTTACATGATCTGCACGGTAATAGTTTAGTCGCGGCACTGCGCACAGTGTCGGCTTTTGTCTGTTTTCATTACAAACAGCATAACTTTTAAAGTCGTGTTAGCATTGACTTTTAGTAAATAATGCCCCAAATTTTAAAAATACCGCTTATAACTTGAAAAGGTAACTAAATTGTTTAAAAAATTAAAGTCATAATGATATTTAGATAATTAAAATCCAAACATTATAAAAAGTAGTTAGATAGATTGCAGATAAGATAAGTTGTAAAAAATGGTATACAAATGATCTTAGATCTTAAAAATTTACGACACATGTATTTGAGTTTGTGTTGGGGTGAAGTTCGTATACAGTTTGGCTGAATTCAATGTTTCACTCTTAATATACATATTTTTTTAGTTTGAAGGTCTTTCAGAATCTCTGGCGAAAGAAGTGAGAAAGACATGAGTATGGATTGGAGCGAGCACGCCTTGTACATCCAAAAGAAGTAGTATATATCTGTATCTACATTGTACATACACACTTCCGTATGAATTTGCATATTATTTCCTATATACTCTATCCAAATTTCAGGTCCGTAGCTCGTTCGGCTCTCGAGAAAATAGCCTGTGGCGGACAGACAGACAGACAGACGGACATTGTAGCGAAAACAATAGGGTTCCGTACACCAAAGGTGGAATTTGGACAGAGTATATAGAACTTTGGCCGCTATAACAAAAAAAAATAAAAAATGAGAGTTAAAATTTAAAGGGTGCTCCAAAACGAGCAACACAAAATGTTAAAATGCCATGTAATGACACTTGATTTGTAAAATTTGTAAAGTTAGTATATATTTGCACAGACTACAACAATTAAAACGAAAATTTAAAAAATCTAAATTAAAGGGTGTTATATCAGTTAGTGTAATTTTTACTATGTAATTTTGACAACTTTCTGTATCTCGGAAACCGTAAGAGGCAAAATCTTGAAATTTTTGATAACGATAAAACTAAAAAATCCCAAAATTATAAAATCACCAAACCGAAAAAAATCGCCAAAAATGAAAAAAATCGCCAAAATTAATAAAAGTGCCAAATTAAAAAAATTCTACAACAAAAAAAATCTTCTAAAACAAAAAAAATCGCCAAAAATTAAAAAAATCGCCAAAATAAAAAAAACCGCAGAAATTAAAAAATCGCCAAAAACCGAAAAAATTTCTGGAACGAGAAAAAAGCACCAAATTAAAAAAACTCGCCAAAACCGAAAAAACGCCAAAAACTAAAAAAAAACCTCAAAACAAAAAAAAAACGCCATATGAAAGAAAAAACGTTCAAAACCGAAAAAACCCCAAAAACGAAAAAAATTTCAAATTTTTATACAGGGTGGGCCAAAAGTAAAATTTTAAACTTAAAATTCTACCATTTTGGTTCGTTGCTCGGTCGTTAAATTTTGCATGGTGGTGTAACACGGTTCCATGGTGGTGCAACACTTCTTTCCAATGGGCATTCAATTTTACTGATGCATGCATGACTCTTTCACGCAGGCGTGACTTTTGGCCCACCCTGTATAATATAGGCTAAAGTTCGTATACCTATAGTATTGCATACCTTCGTGAGCGAGTCAAGCTCGCAGTTTACTGAATTTTTAATAACATAAATTAATTTAATTAACAATAAATAATAAATATTTGAACGAGTCAAGGTCGCAGTTTACTGAATTTTTAATAATATAAATTAATTTAATTAACAATAAATAATAAATATTATTAAAAATGAAGTCGAAAAAGTTTGTTAATCCCGAATTCCACTATCTAATCTTTTGTTAAAAAATTTTCAATATTAGGTTTCCCTATTAAAAATTTTTAGTTACACTTACCTGCTGGGGGACTTTTTTCATATTTTTCAATAAACTTGTTCCGGAGTTCATCAATTTGCTGTTTAGTAGGTGAAAACGTTTTAACAGGCATTTTTACTCTTCTTTTTATACAAATTGTATTTTATGCAACTTCACTTTCAATTTGTTGCCTTTTTTTTGTACTTAAGAAAATAAAAACTGTTTTAATTGATTGTTTCTTTCACTATTAAGCGACAACGAATAATGAACAATAATTTCGAACGCGAATTTAAACAATTGCTCGATTAATAAATACATATGTATATTAACAATATCAAATCAGAATCAACTTGTTAAACTTTGACTACCGCCAACTAGCGTTCAATTGACTTGAAATATTTGTTTTCCTTTAATATGTAAAAAACAATGATAACGCTTCTACTTAGTTAAAATATCCGATAACGTTCGCTTAGTATTAGAACCAGCTACCCGACCCTACTAAACTGAACTTTGTGAAATAAAAAGTAAAATTAAATTTGAGTGTTGCCACTAAAAAATAAAAAAATTTATTTATTTTATAAAGATTTTATACGAGTAGCAACAAAAACGTTGAGCGAATGCACCTTAACAAAGAGCAGAAGTGAGTTTGTATACGATAAGACCCACTATTTTGAGGTTCTCTACTCTATTCTAAAGGGAAAATGTGAGTAAAAAAATTTCGTTTCTATTTAAAATGCAATACGTCAGCCTGACCATAACTTTCGGTCAAAAGTAGATCATACGTAGTCCATCGCCGTTGTACGTGGGGTTTGTTGTTATGCTTCGTTCGTGTTTTGGATTCTAATAAATGTCCCACTTTGCAAGCCACTAACAATTACTGCAATATTTATTATAATCAGGGAAACCGCAAATATGCAATTGCATGTTTTTTCTTGTACGACGTATTCGTGCGAGGACAAGATATTTATCCGTTTCAGATCTTTTTATTAATTTTGGCATCGATTTGTTAGTGCATACATATTTTTGCATATTTTGCCCTTTAAAGCATATTTTACAATTGAAAGCATGTTTTTGCATTTATCACTCTTACACGCATATTTTTAGCATATTTTCTAAGTTTAAGAGCATAATTTACGCTTTTAGGGCATATTTTGAAATTAAATAAATAAAATAAATAAATAAAATTTTTTATTTTAATTTGCTTACAAGCTTAAGTGTTGCACAAAATTTGTATTTATATTTTTTGCCATCTAAATCTCATTTCCAATGTTCCATGTGGTATATAAATTTTCGTATTTATTACGGACGTTAGTTTCAATAAAAAATTCGGTTTTTTTATTTATGATGGACTCTAACCCGAGTAGACGTTGCAGGAACATTTTCAATATATAAAAGTTTATTTAGATGTGGCATGCAACGATTTTATTTGAAAATCTATATTGACCTAGATTGTTGTTTATTGAAATGAATATTATACATAAAAATCTTGTCTTATTTATCGAAAATACATTTCCAAAGTTTTAATTGTGATATCGTGATCTCTTTTAAACTTGAAGTTAAATTTTTACGAGATTATCAAAAAAAAAAATTAATTTGTATTATTTGCTTTAGTCAAAATTTGTATGGCAATTTTGTTTGAACGCCCACTTCAAACCCAGATTATTGTTTTTAATACGGCTGTTATTCTTTGTTAATTTTTTATTGTTTCCTTTTTTGCTTATTTTATATGCAAATGTTGTTGAATTTTTGAATTAAAAATATATTTTCATTTCAAATAAACCAATTTATTTTATTTTAAAAGCATATTTTTTGAGTTTTTTGTGCATATTTTGAAGTTTTTAGTGCATATTGAATGCGCATAAAACACATTTTTGAGAGCATATTTCTGGTTTCCCTGATTATAATAAATCGTATTTATAATGTATACACTTGTATTTATAGTGAGTTATTAATAGGGCTGCCGGCATTTGCAATTTATCCACCAAATTGTGGGATTTCTCTTATTGTGTGGGGACTCTTGTGTTAGTTGGAATACAGAAGCTTGCGGGGTAGAAAAACGTTCACGAATTTTATCGTAGTTTAAAAAGATCTTTTAAAAAACTTAAGTTTATATGGTTTCATTAAAATTTTTTGCATAAACATTTATTCAATTCAGAAGCTCAGTCGTATGGTTTATCAGTCGTATGTTTATGCGCTTGTGAACAGGCAAATTTGTTGTGTAGTTATTTTATTTTATTTTTAAATGTCAGAAATTAAAGCCTGATGATACGATAACGCAAATATTCTCTACGCAGATGGGTAATTTTGTGCCTCTGTGGGTGAGTGGTAGCAATGCTAGCCTGTCAGTCCAGAGGTCGTGGGTTCGATTCCCGCCATAGACACTGGGTGTTTTCCGCAAAAAAGCTAATCGCTTTACGGAGTTGTGTTTGTTAAAAAAATGCTTGTACATGCTCTACACTGTGGAGTGGGTGCGTTTGTTCAGTAATGAAAATAATTAATAAAAATTTGATTGAGTTTTAATCTTTGCGAGGAACTAATACAGCTTTTTTTTTAAGATTCAGCAATTTGCTGCAACATTTCTAATCCATCCAAGAATGTACACGGTAAGAAATTTTGGGGATTTCATTTCGCAAAAGTATGGCAGTTCTCAAACAGAATAAAACAACAATAAAAGAGTCTTTTTTATTATAATACAATTGAGCTTTTATGTTTATACTTTCGTTCTATGCTGTCAGATCAGGTGATTTGTTGCAAAGCGTGATATAAAATAATTTATGATGGCAAAAAGATATGAATTTGAATTGTTAAAATATTTTATGCTCTCTTGTTGTTTATAAGTTTGGACTTGAAAAAAAGAACAATTTGGTGGCATTTTGTTTTATTTAATTCATCTATGTTACTTTTTTCAATGATTAATAATTTAGAGTAACGTTATTTGTTCTATTTTTTCGTTATGTTAGGTCGTATAGCTGCGGCTTGGTAAAAATGTGGGCGGGTTACATCCATTAAAATTTAATATTGAGTTTCATGTGCCTCTACACAACTGTTTTCTAAGGGCCGATAAGTAAATAAATAAATAAAAGTAAATATATCGTCATCTTAAATGCAAACAGACGTAACTACACAAAAATTCGAAATCGAGTTTTTGATTGATCATGGTTCATTTTATCAAACTACATGTTCACGCAAATATATAGACCTCTGCATTCAAAAATGACGACTTAATTAAGGACATTCAAGCGGACTTAGTTATGAATTCAACTATTTTTTATTTCAAGGAACGTAACTAACATAAAAGCTTAAATATCCCTGCAGAAAATTTGGTGACAATTGATCCAAGCGTACTCGTCGTAGGACTTGAGAAAATGGGAGTGTTAAAAAAGTAGGACGTAGTGTATGGCGAAAAGAAGATATATCGTGTAAATGGTTACATATTCACAGTGATGGTACAAGTGTAAATACCCAAATGGTAAATTGGGTATTTAAATGTAAATACCCAAGTATATACCCAAGCAGCTGGGTATTTACCCAAAATAAAGAATAAAGAAAAATTTAAATAAATTAAAAGAATTTAATTTTTTATTATGAATTAGATTTTTTAATAACAAATGAAATAATTTTTAAATTTAAGCGTAATGGCTGTCGCTGTCCGTATCCGATAAAAACTCAAATTGAGTGGAGTGCGTGCTTTCTGCTGAGGATGGTAAACTATTTTTAAAAAGCAAGTTCCAATTGCAGTCAAAACTGCCCGATCTGAGCAAAACGCATCAAGAAATGTATAAACAAAATGCACTTAAACAAAATATGTTCAAAATAAATTCGAAAAGTTTCACATTTCTCTTACTCTACGTAACAACGAGTATTTGTTATTCAAATGAGTATTTACCTGAAATTAGATAAATACCCGGGTATGAAACTGGGTACAAATGGGTAAATACCCAGCGTTGGGTAAATACCCAGGTCTAAACCCATCTCTACATATTCATCATTTTCGTGATGTATCTAATATATTGAAAAATGCAAAATTCTCGATTTAAAAAAAAATAATGAGTTAGGTGGTTTCTATATTAAGGTAACTATGTTGTTTAATATTTTCTATACGCTGCATTACGTTAATGCTAATGCAAATTTATCAGAAAATGTCCAATCAAATTCTTGTAAAAAAAAATTGGAATTATATAAAATCTACCATAAAGTAATTGAGAATTACTAAACATCTTAAAGGCTAAAAAGCTTCAACAGACTTGTTCTAGTTATTGGGATTCGTTCTAGTATTGTAGCTGAGTCCAGGACCTATCAAATAATGTAAATATATGTTGTTTTTCTTTAGATTTTCTCTAAATTGGAAGCTGACATGAGCGGGACATGATCCATCAAAAACTGGGATAAAAAAATAAATATATTTTAGAATGCGGCATGTGTAATATGCACATACACAGTTTCGTATGTACTTAAGATACACAGTTTCTAACATTAGAAAATGTTAATACAAGCAGGTAGGGCAAATTTAAAGTTTTTTGAAGAACTCTTGAAAAGTCGAACTTCAAGAAATTCTGAGTATGCACGTTTTTGGAGGACCAGAAATAGATTCATTGGCAATAATAAAATAGGAGCATTACTTTTTTCCGTCTGGGTGGCCGCATTTACTGGAAAAGTCCTTTAGAAATACATTATAGCTTAACAAAACTCTGTTAAGATACTAAGGTAAATGTTACCTGAACACATTTTTGTTCGTTTACTTTTATTCTTCATTAGTTCATCCACAGTTCAATAGGGCACTATTACGAATATTATATATTATATGTACTACGAATATTTTTTTTTTGTTCAGTATGTCTATATAAGAAAGACTCCACTAGGGCATGTATTATGTATTACGATTTTTTTTGTTTTTTGATTTAGTATATACATATATAAGAAAGACTTGGTTGGGAAAGACAATGAATCGATATAAATGGACCGTCAAGTCACTCTGGAAGAAGTCCCGTAACTATACTTAGATATTAACCTAAGCTTAACAGGTGTTTATACTTTTGAAGTGTGAGTGGTCGAGTGGGTAGTGTGCAAGCCTGTCATGCGCGAGGTTTTCAGTTCGAGTCGCAAAAAATATCTGCTCAAAAATAAATTATAATTGAATTTGTAACAATAAAAACAAAAATTATAAGTTTTCATTGTTATAGTTAAGTGTCGGAATGACATTTTTAAATAATTATATTATTCTACACCGAACAGGTCACTATGGGATAGTTCAGTGACAAGTCAAAAGGCCTATATAAAGTATCAATTAACCCCATCCTAGGCCATCCCCATGTAAAAGTGACTGGTACGCTTCATAGGAAGTGTTACAACTCGGACTCGTCCCTATCACTTAAAGACCGACCACGTGACTAGTCTTGTGTCAGTTCCATTTCGTGCAGGGATATATAAAAAGGAAATAAAGGATACAAGTAAATATCGAAGAACATTTTCAAGAATACTTTATTATTATTGATTTTGTAACGTTTTTTGTTTCTCCTGTCAAAAATATAAAAGTGAAGTTACGCCCGTTTGCATTTAAGGAGACGACATGTAAAATGTGTTTCAATAAGCCTTTCGAATTGCTTATCTTTGCAATGTTTTCATAATATAAAATTTGCTGTGCGATCAGAACTTGCAGTGTGTCCAAAAACATATCGTTCATTTACTTCAATAGTGTCACAACTAAAAAAACTAGTATTGCAGAAATTGGGTTTAAAGTTTTCAATCACGATATGCAAAAATATTCTTCTTTGACGAGGTGGTAGTACAAGCTATTTATATGGAATTTTTATACAAGATAAAACACGAAATGCTGAATTATTTTGCATCATTAACTCAGAAAACTAATTTTTTGAGTTGTGACACTATAAAAGTAAATGAGCGATGTGTGGCACGGAAAGTTAAGTTAAGTTAAGTTAGAAAATAAGGTTTGGAGAAAAACGACTTTGAAGTTAACAAGTTGATTTTGATGTAGCTGAAAGCTTTTATAGCTTAAAGCTTGTTATTTGGGGGTTTTCATGGTCGCTGATTACGAATCTGTGCCTCGTTTCTGTAAGGAATGTGAGAACTTTTCAAGTCGAAAAAATTGTTATCATCCTGTGAAACACAGGGTGAGTAAGAAAAAAACTGTATTTGTTGATATGTTTTGTAAGTTTATATAAGTTTTTATGTGAGTAACCCTGTGTAAAATAGGACATCCAATATAATTATATAATTTTTCTCGATGCGAGAACTTTCCACAAGTTACAGAAATGGGTTACTGGTATTAGATTTTGGAAATTCATAATGGCTGATCCAATAATGCAGGATATTTTTTGTAATATTGGATTTGCTTTAACTCGTTCGCCAAATTGGATACGCCTTTTTGAATGCAGCTTTAAATTCATAATCAGCTGCAGCAAAAACCTTTGACTAATGATTTCAAAACAAATCTTATAAATTACAAAATAAAAAAAAGAGAGGTGTCTTAGGACACCAGGTTATAGCTATGCTGCTTAGTTATATAAAGCAAATTTAATGTGTGATATAACAATGCAATAAAATTATATTATATGATGATGTCAAAATTTTCTGCAAATATTTCAAAACTTTTCCATTTATTTCCCATTATTTTCTTTTCTAGCGGCGTACGATTAAATGAGTGTATTGTCTGTGGCCGGCTGTGTTCTCTGGCTTGTGCTCATGTGCAAAAACAATACAAAAACATTGTTTTTGTTTTGTTTTTGTTTCACTCACTTCAAAGAATGAAATAATACAAATCAAACAATTTGATGCGTTTATTTTCGTACTCTGGTTTTAAGTACACTTAAATCAAAACAAAAATAAGTTTATAACTGTAATAGTGTAGATTATTTTTGTTACGAAAATCACGTTCTAGCTCCTGTCTCATGACAAAAATAGCATAGCTATAAAGAGCTTTACGTTTTCCAACTCTGAAAACACGTTTTTTATTTTACTAATTTTTAATAGCAATCTATTTCGGACAAAAGTCTCTAGCTTTTGTGGGAGCTTCGGAAAACCGATTTCACGTGCAGACAGACAGACAGACAGACGGACATCGCTTATTGGTCTTCCCTATTCATAGAGACCTAGAATATTTATGCTACCTAGGTAGCACAATTGACACAACTAGTGGCTCAGCAGTAAATATATGTAATCGCATAAATAGGTCGCGGACTGCATTTGCACAGTTAAGCCTGGTTTGGAAATCTTCCAATATTTCGAAACAAACCAAAATCAAATTTTAATTCTTAATCAGAAATAATTTCTTAATCAGGCTTAAGTTCAGTATTTTCAATTCTTGTAGAATGAAATATTTTTCTAATAAAATAATATCCACTCTGTTATATTAATGCGAGACTTGGAATATGGCACCACGTGATATACAATGCCTTCAGGTATTTCTCAACAAATGCATCCGCAAAATCTTACGGATTTTCTGGAGTGCAACAATATCCAAATCAGCAGCCTATTAGAATGGAATTAAGTAAACGGAAATGGAGTTGGATAGGTCACACCCTCCGTAAACCATACCATGATATTGCTAAGAAATGCCTAGATTGGAATCCGCAGGGAAGCAGACGAGTCGGGAGACCAGCGCATACCTGGAAGCGGCAACTGACATTAGAACTTTCGAGTTGCGTATGAAGTGGAACGAAGTCAAGCATCGAGCAGAAGATCGGGATTATTGGAATCACCTTATTATGGCCATATGCTCCCTCGAGGTGTGAAAGGAACATATATATATATATATGTATATATAATATAGTAGAGATTATTTTTGTTACGAAAATCACGTCCTAACTCGTTTATCGCACCGTAAATAGCATAGCTATAAAATATCATCCACCATATTGGATTTGCCATTTTGGATTTTTAGAACCTAGTATCAGCTTCGTAATCAGCGACTCCAAAAACTACTGAGGGACGAGTTTCCAGCAAATTTGAACAAATGCAGAAAAGTTTTTCACATCGGATTCTTTTTACTCCTTTTTTATACCAAAAGTGTATTTTGAAGCTAGTTAATGACAAAATTAATGCAGATAGAAAGCTGCGGTTTGTTGCATTCGAAATAAAGCGTTGTTTACTACAATAATAAAAAAAAGAAATCGATTTTTTTACCCATAGGTCTGGTCCCTTTTAACTTTCTCTGTCACATATATCGCTCATTTACTACAAATATCAAGTATTAAATGCATTTTTTGAGCTAGTAATGCAAATTAATTCAGCATTTGGCTCTTACTATCACCTCCTGACAGTGCTGCACTTTGGCCTAGGACCGTAAGGCCCGGACTTTGAAGTGGTCAAAAGATTTTGATAATTATATGTGAATGGAAAGTGCGTCTATATGTACATATAGCGTCACCTAAAATCCAAGGAGCAGTAACTGCACTTTTTATTGATTTTTTATACAGGAGAAGCCAAAAAAACTTTATAAGTTTAAGACTTTTAATTTCTTGATAGCCAAATTTTAGACTTAGGTTTAGAAAAACGAATGAATGTGAATGATTAGGTATTTTGGAACCGTTTTTTCTGAAATCAAAAAGAATTGATTTTTTAATAAAATTAAAAAAAATAAGATGCATATTTAGTCAAACTTAACCAACTTTGTACAATTGTTTTTTTTATAAAAATGTAGTTACTGTTTTTAGGCTTAGACACTTGTTGGTAACTAATGTAGTGATGGCTTATGTTCTTTTTTTTTTTGTACAGTCACTTCTATGTATATAATCAAAAAGGGCGGCATGTAAAATAGTGCCTCAACACATATTTAGTTCTTGCTATGTAACAAATTTGTGATAAGAGTAAAGGGCTGGCTGTACGTGACCTCAGCAATATTATCAACGCTTCCAGATTTTGTTTTTCATCTAGTTTTAAAAGTTGAATTGAAATAAAACATTTCTAAAACTAAAATAGCTGACTCAAAAATAAGAACTAAAACTTTGTGGCAATAAGGAAAAAGTGCTTAAGTCATATTTTACTGTTTTACAGGAGAGCACTTTTAAGCATTCAAGTCGATTTTCAGAAATTTATTTCTTTTACAGTTAAATTGGAAAATTCTCTGTTAACCTTTATTTTTTTAACCAATCATCGTTTTACACACTATAAGTAACACATTTGAGTTCAAATATACCAAATTATAACCTTAATTAAGCTATTATTCCAAATGAGATTAGAAGTCAAAAAAAAAAAAAAAAGTCGGAAGTCATAGTGCTATGACTTCATGAAAAATCACACTAATAAATTGAGAGTTTGACCAGGAATACTTTCAAATATGCAGATTAACTCAAAATTTGCTTATCTCGACTTAAGCACTTTTTCCTTTTTGCCACAGAATATATGTATATATTTGGTCGAGGTATTTCGTAGATTACATTTGAACAAATCAAAAAATATTTCTATATTATGCAATATTTCAATTTAGAGTTATTGTAGTCCCGATTAATATAAATTTATTAAATATTTGGGGCCTAATTCATAAAAAATACTTTGATTTTATAAAAGGTTTATTAATCAAATTTCCATAGAAAATTTGTTTAATAAACCTTTTATAAAACCGAAATACTTTTTTATGAATAAGGCATTTAATAAATATTAATTGAAGTTTTTTCAAGATTTATTTGATATTTCGAAGCCAAAGTGCATATGACATAATTAAGGCACATAATTGGTTTTCGTTAATAACAACGTATGTTATGTATTTCTCATGTCAAGTTTATGAATCAAATTGTTATATTTTAAATGCTTTTTAGAAAGTTCCAAGAAATCTTTGAAGAATATGGACGCATGTACATCAGTTTTTTGAAACAACAACACAACGCCGTCTACCTTATTTTAAACCAGCTTCAAAATTCACTTTTTTTGGCTCTACTGAAAAAGTTTAATTCTTGAACATACGCTGTTGTTAATGAAAACCACAGTTATTGTATATACAATTTAATTATTTTATTTTAAGTATAAACAGCCTTATTTATAAAAATTATTAAGGCTTTATAAAGGTTTTATAAAGCCTTAATAATTTTTATAAATAGAGCTGTTAGTAAAGAAGGGTGAAATTAATTCTTGGCAAGAATTTATGTTTGTTGCTTGTTTATCAGCAGACCTTCAACAAAGTTCTCAAAAACATAATTGAGAAATACCAACAATACAAACAAACAAGATAAAAATCTTCTGCTTAGTTTTGAATATTCGTTCTGTACTAAAAAAAATGTTCGTTGTTTTATACACTCTTACTCAATTGATAATACCCACATAAAATCTGTGGCAAGGCCTATTTATTTGGTCTATGCAGCTCTACAAAAATACAGCAATACAAAAAACAACCCAGCGGCGAACGCTGCATACCACATTACATCTCTTTAATGATGTTTGTCATACTTTGTGTTCAATGAATGCTAGCTTACAAAGTGTACAAAAGTAAGCTAGATTGTAATCGAACTGCCCACTGCCAACTTACAATGTATGTTAGGCAATATTGAGCTTTTATGTTGATTGGATGAACACTTCCGTATCTCGCTTACTTTGTGTGCAAGTGAAAGGCATTCACTCCACAAATGCGGCAATGCATTTGAAAATGTATATTAGGTACGTATATGAGGTGGTGTGCATTACTGTCTTACATGTTTGCATCGAATCGTCGCTTCTGTACTCGACATTTTCGCCGCTGGGAACTTTATGTTTAAGTTGTCAGAAACATACACAAACATGAACAAAAGTGTATAGTCCAAACAGCTTTTGTCAGTTTATACTATACGAATGCAATTTCGATCACGAGTGCAGAAATTAGGCCGGGCCTAAGCTTTTAACACAGAATATCATCAGGATGATTGCATTGACCTGCTAATAAGGAAAAAGTGCTTAAGTCATATTTGACTATTTTTCAGGAGAGCACTTTTAAGCGTTCAAGTCGATTTTCGGAAATTTATTTCTTTTACAATTAAATTCGAAAATTCTCCTTTAACCTTTATTTTTTACAGTAAATATCATTCTACACTGTAAATAATACATTCAAGTTCAAATATACCAAAGTATAGCCTAAATTAAAGGATAACGCAGACCGTATACGCTTTTTTTGTAGTGTGTGTCTGTTTGCCTGTACAAGTCCTCGTACAGACCAAACGGCTGGATTGATTTTAATTTAGTTTTTTCTGTTTGAAAGGTGACTTGATCGAGAGTTTTCTTAGCTGTACTTGAAAAAATTGGGTAGTTTAGAAGATTATATCCTTTTTATATATACATATTCTGTTGAATCTGTGTGTCTTTGACGCAGTAACTCCCAAACGGATAGACCGATTTTAATTTGGTTTGAAAGGTGACTTGATCGTATATCTTCTAGTCTATACTTGAAGAAAATACGTCCAGCCGATTGGAAGTTATCAAAAATTTTCTATATATTTATTTACTATTTAGAGTCCAACTCACTTGGGTTCAATACAATGATCCCTTTGTGCCACCTGTGAGTTGAAGAGTAGATTGGCAGAGAGGGTGATAGAGAAGGAATAGTGATAGAGGAGACAGGTGGTTAAGGAAGAGATAAATGAAAGCTTCATTCTTTTACAACTCTGATCTTTTTGCACGTTTTTAATAATGCACTGTTGCAGCGCCTCTGGTGTCAATGAGGCGTATTAAATTTTGAACATGTGGAGTACACATCCATTATTGTTTTTAAAATATTATATATAACAAAAATTGTTAAAAATTTTTTTTTGTTAAATACATACTAATAAAGCTTTTTTCCTCAAAATTTTCCGAAAAATTATGCTAAAATACCTTTACAGTTTGTTTTAAAAATATTTTCGATATACTTTTGAGTATATCGAATGGTAGTAAACTTTTTTTCCCACAAAATATCTGAATAAAGGGTGTCCAAAATTGCTGGCATTTTTTTCTACTAATAATTTTTATTCCAAATTTTTATTTTCAGATTCTAAATTCATTCCGGTTAGTTAATATGGAACGTTACTCAAATGAACAGCATGTTTTTATTATTAAAACGTTTTTTGAAAATAGCAAAAGCTTTCAAGATGTAATTAGGAAATTTAGAACAAAATTCAGTAGAGAAAATGCTCCAACTGGATCCGCTCATGATAACAGAAACATAATTTATCAATGTATTGATCGATCAACCGAGAATATAGCAGCTGTGAGCAGAAGCTTTATGGCCAATGGAAATCGCTACAGAGAGATGACCCGAAAGTTTTTGCGCTGGAAAATTTATGATTTAGACGTAGAGAATATGTGGTTTCAAAAAGATAGTGCCAGTTGTTACACAACAAAAGAAATAATGGAAAGATCCCCTCGTAGAGGGGCCACCAAGATCGTGCAATTTGAAAGCTTTAGATTTTTTTTGGTTTTTTTGAAATCAAAATTATCCCACGACAAATTAAGAGCTCAAAACCAACATTATCGAGCAGTTATCAACCATTGACTACAGTTTATTGAAAAATGTGATTGATAGCACTGTGTGACAAATTTTAATGAAATCGAAATACCTGGGACGTGGTACTGTTGTTCTGGTAGGAATAACATAATCATAATCTCTATTTGAAACAATAACAATAAATCGTATTTGAAATTTTCCAAGCACCTCCAAAATCTTGAGTTACGAGTAAAAATCGGTTTTTCGTACTCGTATGCACTTACCAACATCTAACTAAGTTAAATATCAACCAATTTTAAAATTATAAATGGATATAGAAAGAAGAGACTTAAACCTTTTGAACCATATATATTTTGTTTCAGTAAATTTTCGATATATGTCTGTATTTTTTCACCAAATATAATTTCTTCGGTTTTTTTCAACACTTTTCTACTTTTGATTTGTTCTTAGTCAGTATTTTTGTACTGAAACTATACTGTTTATGACTTTATTTATATAAAATAATTTATTAAGAGTAATTTGCAGGTTTGTGTTAAATTTTTTTTTCAGAAACTGTCTGAGTTATTAAATATTTTGTTAAAAGACTTTTTATTAAAAAACTTCCTGTGTCTTTAGGGTTCTAGGATGATGAAACTACAATTTAATTTTAAATAAAGTTATAAACAGTATGGTTCCTCTATAAAAATACTGACTGAGAACGAATCCAAAGTAGAAAAGTGTCGAAAAAACCCAAAAAATTATGTTTGGTAAAAAAATACACACATATATCTGAAAGTAGCTGAAACATATATGGTTCGAAAGGCCTTAGTCTCTTCTTTCTATATTCATTTATAAATTGAAAATCTGTTGATATTTAAGTTAGTTAGAGGTTGATAAGTGCAAAAGGGTACGAAAAACCGGATTTAACCCATAACTCAAGATTTTGGAGGTGTTTGGAAAATTTCAAATACCGGAGGCAAATCACGGCATTCGATACGACTCGTAATTTAAAAATATTTCCATATAAACTCTATTGAAATATTTTTAAATTACGAGTCGTATCGGATTTGTCGTGATTTGCCCCCAGATTGTTGTTATATACGACAATACCTACCAGAAAAATAGTAACACGTCGCAGGTATTTTTTGTCTTGGGATCGATATAATTTTACTTCTTCAACCGGAACCTAATTGTAATAAGCTGGAATAAAAATATTTTTTATATTCCAAAAATTCAAAAATCCGTAAATACTAGGGATGTAACGAATACCAGTTTAGCGAATGCGAATGCGAAAACGAATAATACATTTTAATTTTTGCGAAAGCGAATGCGAATGCGAATGCAAATATTACAATACGTTATAAAAATCACATGAAAATAAATTCATCTAAGAACATGAAGTTGTGTTGTACTTGAGTCTTGAATTCAGCAAATATTTATTAATTTATTAGAAATAAAAATTGTTAAACTGAAATATATATGAAATCATATTAAAATAAGTATAGATAATAATTAAAAATACATTTACAAAATGTTAGGCAATCAACCCATTCGTACTTTGGCCCTAAGACCTTGTACTAAGTTCAACATTTCCTGTAAAATGCTACCAAAATATATATTAAGAAAAATTGGAATGAATTGTTCATGAAAATTTTTTCCAGAAGTAGTACTCTGTTCATCTTGGGAAAAACATATGAAATATATCTTCAATATTTTAAGTTTACATGCGAAATAATATGAGTGGCACTTGTTTCGCAGAAAATTTACAACAAAGAAGGAATAGTTAATATTTTTGCATTTAAAATTTTTTGAACGAAGTAATGATGTGCTTACCATTTTTCAAAAGTTCTAACAGACTAGTCTTAAGTAGAAAATATTTTCGCGCAATTCAAACACTGCCTTTTCTTTTTCAAAAACTGGAAAATATTTCCAATATTTTTGTCTTTAGTATTCGCTTTAAATATTCGCATACATTTTAGCGAATGCAAAAGCGAATGCAAATAGCAAAAGTAAGCGAATTATTTGCGAATGCGAAAGCGAATGCGAACATTCGTTACATCCCTAGTAAATACACTTTTTGGTTTTTTTTTCAAGAGAAACAAATAGTTTTAATTTTGCAATCAATCTTAAAGACTGAATAAAAGAGCAGTAAAACAAGAATCTATTTTTCGTAATGCAGTCGTTTTTTTCTGGAACCAAAAAACCGTAAGTACCTTAATCAGGTGTTTGGTCAATCTATGGTTTTTAGCCGACTGAAGAAGGGTGTTCTTAAATAGGTTTAAAAAAAACAAAATGGCAAATTTTTCTTGCGAAATTTTTTTTACCAAACCTATCAAAATAAAGGAAATTAAATTAAATTAACTAACATGTGCATAATTAGTAAAATAACAAACGACAATGGCAAGCCTTTTGTAAATTTAGAGATGGTAAACTTGAGCTTTCATTACAAAAAAGCTTTCAGCAAATTGAGTACGATGAATCAAAACAATTCACATATGGGCATTTCCATGAAAATGACAACCACGACTGAAAAATTAAAAAACCTTGAATTTTTTTTTTAAATATGTCAAAGAGGAAAAAATCACTCAAATTTTACTATGCAGAGGTATTAATAACTTATAAAAAATTTTCAAGAGCAAAAATAGCAGTTTAAACTGACCATCTCTTTGATTAATGTTAAGAAATTGCAATCACCTATTTTTTCTTAACTAGCGACTCGATTCAGGTATTTGTAACATTACAATTATACTTTAAAATTAATGTTACAACAACAATGAACAAGATCCATGAGGAAAGAGAAAATTTAGAGTTCGATAAGAGGTATTTTTTTGGTTTGCTTTGGATGCTATTCTAATGTCACGTACGCGGTGCAAAAACCGTATTTGTCTATAACATTTGAATTTGACCGGTCGCAACTGTTTCAAAATAAAAGTTCAAAGCAGGATAATTGTCGCAAATAAATATTGTTCGAAATTTTTTCTCAATTTAGTGTAATAAAAATTTTATAAGCATTTAAAGTTCGTCACGTACGCTATTGTAAGTATTAAAATTGCAATTAAATGTACGTATCAGCGTTAACGTGATAGATAATCATCAGGCATGTTCTGAAAATCACTTTTTGTGAAAGTGAATTGAAAATACAAGGTAGTTGTTCTGCACACATACCTTTTTGAATTTTTGTGATTTTAAACCGGTCAGCTAAATGACTCCCGATTTGAAATCACTTGGTTATTTTTTCAATCACTTTATTTTGAAATTCTCAATAGATTTATTAAATGAATAACTTAATATCTTCTTTATTGATTTTTATAGTAAAATGAGCAATTTTCTACGAAAGAATTTATGAAGTTATGAAAAAATTTTAAACTCTTAATTTTGCAAAAATGTTGTTATTTGCTTTGTGATTTACATTTGTGATATTGCAGTTACAAAACAAAACGTCAGCTGTTTTCTTCTATTTTTTAAAGGGTAAAATCACACAGAAAATTTAAAACTTTTGTGATATTCAGAACGCCATCAAATCACAATTGTGATTTTAAAATCACAGGTAAACAGTATGTAGTAAGAAATGAAGTTGACTCTTTATTGTTTTTATTGATATTTTCACTGAATACATATGTATTTTTGTTTTGTTTTTAAAATTTTTGTATGCATATATATAATAATGGCTTAAGTTGACATAAGTGTTTTGAATTTTATTACATATTCTTATTCTCTTCTTCAAGATCTATCATTTAAACTATACCCATTTATATTTTAACTTAAGTCTTCTTGGAAAATAATACATAAGCCATAACATCTTAACTCAAGTTAATTTTTTTAATGTAGCTACATCAATATTAAAATATTTGAGCATCTAAACTTGTATACAGTTAAGTTCAATAACTAACAGCCCATTCAAATTATTCCTCATTAAAAAAACTTATGTGCAGTTTCTACAAGTCAGGCAGACGACTCGTCTAGAAAATTTGTATGAAAGTCACTCAAGAAAATGAGTGCTTTCCATGTAAATTTTATACTCAAGTCGGCCGTCTGGGTTGTAGAAACAGGGATTTATATTTAAGCACTCATCTTTTTGAATGATTTTCATACAAATTTTCTAGACGAGTCGCCTGCCTGACTTGTGGAAACAGCACATAAGCTTTTAAAAAACTATCTTATTTCAGGTTTTCCGCATTTTTCAATTTAACCTAAAGCACTTATCTCGGCTTACTATCAATAAAAATTATTTTGCCTTTCAATATAATAGCTTAAGTTCACTTTAGTTTTTATTTTTCTGCCAATGGATTTTTTCATAACATCTTAACTAAAAATCAACGAATAATAACTAATAAAATCGTTTCTTTTTTTTATAAAATTAACAGTTTTGTTCTAAATAAATATGCATTTGTTTCGGTATCTAAAAATTTTATATAAAAACCAAACAATTTATTTTAGACAAAACCCATAATATCTCAAAACACGACATTTCGACTCAAGCCATTATTATTTATTGCCACAGATTAAAAAAAAAATTTTTTCCGTCACGTACACTATGTCACGTACGCTATTAAACTTCATTCATTATAAAATCAGCCAAAAGTCTTTTTTATTTCAAAATTACTGATAATAAAGGAAAAATAGTTGGCTTCGTATAAGAAATTTAAAACAAGAAAAAAAACTTCACAATTCACAGATTTTCGTATACTTTTACATGCACCTTGATACAAGTTCCGTTTTATGTCACGTACGCTATGCCCTTATTTCCCTCGATATTTTGGACAACAGGGTTCCAAATTTAATAATTTTTTTTTCGCATATAGTACGACCTGAATGGAACATAACAACAAAATGTTTTTGAGTTACTTCTATTTTTTCAGAATCTATTCCACTTTGTAGGCGTACAAATGTCACGTACGCTGATATGGAAATGCCCATATTCCATTTGCAATAACGACAGAGTCCGCACACAGTGGACCAAACACACAGAACGCTGATGATGAAGGTTTAGCGGCCTTCGAAAACAGCTAGTTGTTCCGTTCTACTACGTGTTTGTCAGAATATTTACAATTAACTTTGGTGTTATTTGTTCATTAATAATTATTACATGTAATTTGGCTTACAAAGCGATACGAAGTTTAGTTTATATATAAAGGAAATTAAATTGAGAGTACAAAAATTTATAAACTTTATTACCCGACTGCCAAGAAGGATTATACTCGTATTTTACGAGCTTGTATTTATATATATTTATATGCAAAGTTCTTTATTACATCGTCCATTTCTTTATTATCCATTACTTAAGTCTCAAAATCTGGAAAACTGTAAAGAATTGCTTCAATTGGCATTAATCTTTCTTGGTGCGAAAGGCTGGTCCCACTAGCCATGCATTAAAAATATTTCTGTTCCGTGTTCTCACTAACGAAAAATTAATCAAATGAATTACTCGATATTTGCATTTTTATAGTTAAGTTTTATATTAAAGTCTGGTTCAAATTTATTAATGCCATAGATGAGCCGCTTCAAGATTTGACTTTTATTCAGGATGCCTTAAAATATTCTGAAACTAGCCCAGAAATCTCAGCAGTAATTCTTAAAAAAATTAGCCATCATCTATGGTATATTTCTGAGAAAATAGTAGCTCTAGCCTTTTTTTTTTTACTCAAATATAAGTTTTGAAGAAAAGCGTAAAATGGCTAAAAAACTTAAAGATAGATCCTTTACTTTAAGTTTTTTAAAGTTTCTATAAAGTTAAAAACTTTAAAAACTACTCCTTATGTGATTTTGTGTCAGAGAAAACAAAGTATTTCTTCAATCGATTTAATTTATCCCTGGAATTTCTAGAGCTTGATCCGTCAACTTGGGAAACATCATTCGAATTTCAAGTAGGTTTGACATTTTATAAAGACTTATTTGCTGTAAATAATACTGCTAAGGGAGAGGCGTTAAGTTCATTCAAGACTTCAACAGAATATTAACGAATGATGAGGAGGAAAAACAATTGTTGCTTCAAGTTGTTGATTCTTATAGACAGAAATATCAATCGTATAAAAAATCTAATAAAATAACCATTTTAGACACTCAAATTTTACTTTGCAAAATCTTAATTCAGCTGTGTGAAAGACAGAGGGAGGAATACTATCTCTTTCTGTCTTTTTCCCAGCTGAATTAAGACTTTGCAAAGTAAACTTTCCGTGTCTAAATGGGGTATTACACACATAATTTTAAGAAATTTAAGTAAAGGAACCAATGCACTATTCCGATATAATTTTTGGAAATGGAGGCTACATACCGTTACCTTAATATAGAAAGGCCCTAACTCATTACTTTTTTAATTATTATTATTTCCGCATTTTTCTTCACATTAGATGTTCTTCTATCGAAATATACAAAAAAACACGATTTCAAAAAATAATGAGTTAGGGCCTTTCTGTATTAAGGTAACGATATGCATTAAAAAACCAAAAAAAGCATTTTTATACTCTAACGTGATATATGTAAGTATTTTTTAAAAGAGTAATTTTATTTTTATAAATGTAAAATATTTGAAGGTACGAGTATTTATAATAATATTTAAGTGGCTGGCTACAAGGCGACAAATGCAGCTAGCGGCGCACAGTGGGACCTTTTGACTTTTTTCATTGCAAAAATCATATATTTTAAAGTAATAAAGATATTTAAAAAATTTAAAAATCATTTGAAAGAAGACTCCTCAAGCTTCAGTTTACATGATCTGCACGGTAATAGTTTAGTCGCGGCACTGCGCACAGTGTCGGCTTTTGTCTGTTTTCATTACAAACAGCATAACTTTTAAAGTCGTGTTAGCATTGACTTTTAGTAAATAATGCCCCAAATTTTAAAAATACCGCTTATAACTTGAAAAGGTAACTAAATTGTTTAAAAAATTAAAGTCATAATGATATTTAGATAATTAAAATCCAAACATTATAAAAAGTAGTTAGATAGATTGCAGATAAGATAAGTTGTAAAAAATGGTATACAAATGATCTTAGATCTTAAAAATTTACGACACATGTATTTGAGTTTGTGTTGGGGTGAAGTTCGTATACAGTTTGGCTGAATTCAATGTTTCACTCTTAATATACATATTTTTTTAGTTTGAAGGTCTTTCAGAATCTCTGGCGAAAGAAGTGAGAAAGACATGAGTATGGATTGGAGCGAGCACGCCTTGTACATCCAAAAGAAGTAGTATATATCTGTATCTACATTGTACATACACACTTCCGTATGAATTTGCATATTATTTCCTATATACTCTATCCAAATTTCAGGTCCGTAGCTCGTTCGGCTCTCGAGAAAATAGCCTGTGGCGGACAGACAGACAGACAGACGGACATTGTAGCGAAAACAATAGGGTTCCGTACACCAAAGGTGGAATTTGGACAGAGTATATAGAACTTTGGCCGCTATAACAAAAAAAAATAAAAAATGAGAGTTAAAATTTAAAGGGTGCTCCAAAACGAGCAACACAAAATGTTAAAATGCCATGTAATGACACTTGATTTGTAAAATTTGTAAAGTTAGTATATATTTGCACAGACTACAACAATTAAAACGAAAATTTAAAAAATCTAAATTAAAGGGTGTTATATCAGTTAGTGTAATTTTTACTATGTAATTTTGACAACTTTCTGTATCTCGGAAACCGTAAGAGGCAAAATCTTGAAATTTTTGATAACGATAAAACTAAAAAATCCCAAAATTATAAAATCACCAAACCGAAAAAAATCGCCAAAAATGAAAAAAATCGCCAAAATTAATAAAAGTGCCAAATTAAAAAAATTCTACAACAAAAAAAATCTTCTAAAACAAAAAAAATCGCCAAAAATTAAAAAAATCGCCAAAATAAAAAAAACCGCAGAAATTAAAAAATCGCCAAAAACCGAAAAAATTTCTGGAACGAGAAAAAAGCACCAAATTAAAAAAACTCGCCAAAACCGAAAAAACGACAAAAACTAAAAAAAAACGTCAAAACAAAAAAAAAACGCCATATGAAAGAAAAAACGTTCAAAACCGAAAAAACCCCAAAAACGAAAAAAATTTCAAATTTTTATACAGGGTGGGCCAAAAGTAAAATTTTAAACTTAAAATTCTACCATTTTGGTTCGTTGCTCGGTCGTTAAATTTTGCATGGTGGTGTAACACGGTTCCATGGTGGTGCAACACTTCTTTCCAATGGGCATTCAATTTTACTGATGCATGCATGACTCTTTCACGCAGGCGTGACTTTTGGCCCACCCTGTATAATATAGGCTAAAGTTCGTATACCTATAGTATTGCATACCTTCGTGAGCGAGTCAAGCTCGCAGTTTACTGAATTTTTAATAACATAAATTAATTTAATTAACAATAAATAATAAATATTTGAACGAGTCAAGGTCGCAGTTTACTGAATTTTTAATAATATAAATTAATTTAATTAACAATAAATAATAAATATTATTAAAAATGAAGTCGAAAAAGTTTGTTAATCCCGAATTCCACTATCTAATCTTTTGTTAAAAAATTTTCAATATTAGGTTTCCCTATTAAAAATTTTTAGTTACACTTACCTGCTGGGGGACTTTTTTCATATTTTTCAATAAACTTGTTCCGGAGTTCATCAATTTGCTGTTTAGTAGGTGAAAACGTTTTAACAGGCATTTTTACTCTTCTTTTTATACAAATTGTATTTTATGCAACTTCACTTTCAATTTGTTGCCTTTTTTTTGTACTTAAGAAAATAAAAACTGTTTTAATTGATTGTTTCTTTCACTATTAAGCGACAACGAATAATGAACAATAATTTCGAACGCGAATTTAAACAATTGCTCGATTAATAAATACATATGTATATTAACAATATCAAATCAGAATCAACTTGTTAAACTTTGACTACCGCCAACTAGCGTTCAATTGACTTGAAATATTTGTTTTCCTTTAATATGTAAAAAACAATGATAACGCTTCTACTTAGTTAAAATATCCGATAACGTTCGCTTAGTATTAGAACCAGCTACCCGACCCTACTAAACTGAACTTTGTGAAATAAAAAGTAAAATTAAATTTGAGTGTTGCCACTAAAAAATAAAAAAATTTATTTATTTTATAAAGATTTTATACGAGTAGCAACAAAAACGTTGAGCGAATGCACCTTAACAAAGAGCAGAAGTGAGTTTGTATACGATAAGACCCACTATTTTGAGGTTCTCTACTCTATTCTAAAGGGAAAATGTGAGTAAAAAAATTTCGTTTCTATTTAAAATGCAATACGTCAGCCTGACCATAACTTTCGGTCAAAAGTAGATCATACGTAGTCCATCGCCGTTGTACGTGGGGTTTGTTGTTATGCTTCGTTCGTGTTTTGGATTCTAATAAATGTCCCACTTTGCAAGCCACTAACAATTACTGCAATATTTATTATAATCAGGGAAACCGCAAATATGCAATTGCATGTTTTTTCTTGTACGACGTATTCGTGTGAGGACAAGATATTTATCCGTTTCAGACCTTTTTATTAATTTTGGCATCGATTTGTTAGTGCATACATATTTTTGCATATTTTGCCCTTTAAAGCATATTTTACAATTGAAAGCATGTTTTTGCATTTATCACTCTTACACGCATATTTTTAGCATATTTTCTAAGTTTAAGAGCATAATTTACGCTTTTAGGGCATATTTTGAAATTAAATAAATAAAATAAATAAATAAAATTTTTTATTTTAATTTGCTTACAAGCTTAAGTGTTGCACAAAATTTGTATTTATATTTTTTGCCATCTAAATCTCATTTCCAATGTTCCATGTGGTATATAAATTTTCGTATTTATTACGGACGTTAGTTTCAATAAAAAATTCGGTTTTTTTATTTATGATGGACTCTAACCCGAGTAGACGTTGCAGGAACATTTTCAATATATAAAAGTTTATTTAGATGTGGCATGCAACGATTTTATTTGAAAATCTATATTGACCTAGATTGTTGTTTATTGAAATGAATATTATACATAAAAATCTTGTCTTATTTATCGAAAATACATTTCCAAAGTTTTAATTGTGATATCGTGATCTCTTTTAAACTTGAAGTTAAATTTTTACGAGATTATCAAAAAAAAAAATTAATTTGTATTATTTGCTTTAGTCAAAATTTGTATGGCAATTTTGTTTGAACGCCCACTTCAAACCCAGATTATTGTTTTTAATACGGCTGTTATTCTTTGTTAATTTTTTATTGTTTCCTTTTTTGCTTATTTTATATGCAAATGTTGTTGAATTTTTGAATTAAAAATATATTTTCATTTCAAATAAACCAATTTATTTTATTTTAAAAGCATATTTTTTGAGTTTTTTGTGCATATTTTGAAGTTTTTAGTGCATATTGAATGCGCATAAAACACATTTTTGAGAGCATATTTCTGGTTTCCCTGATTATAATAAATCGTATTTATAATGTATACACTTGTATTTATAGTGAGTTATTAATAGGGCTGCCGGCATTTGCAATTTATCCACCAAATTGTGGGATTTCTCTTATTGTGTGGGGACTCTTGTGTTAGTTGGAATACAGAAGCTTGCGGGGTAGAAAAACGTTCACGAATTTTATCGTAGTTTAAAAAGATCTTTTAAAAAACTTAAGTTTATATGGTTTCATTAAAATTTTTTGCATAAACATTTATTCAATTCAGAAGCTCAGTCGTATGGTTTATCAGTCGTATGTTTATGCGCTTGTGAACAGGCAAATTTGTTGTGTAGTTATTTTATTTTATTTTTAAATGTCAGAAATTAAAGCCTGATGATACGATAACGCAAATATTCTCTACGCAGATGGGTAATTTTGTGCCTCTGTGGGTGAGTGGTAGCAATGCTAGCCTGTCAGTCCAGAGGTCGTGGGTTCGATTCCCGCCATAGACACTGGGTGTTTTCCGCAAAAAAGCTAATCGCTTTACGGAGTTGTGTTTGTTAAAAAAATGCTTGTACATGCTCTACACTGTGGAGTGGGTGCGTTTGTTCAGTAATGAAAATAATTAATAAAAATTTGATTGAGTTTTAATCTTTGCGAGGAACTAATACAGCTTTTTTTTTAAGATTCAGCAATTTGCTGCAACATTTCTAATCCATCCAAGAATGTACACGGTAAGAAATTTTGGGGATTTCATTTCGCAAAAGTATGGCAGTTCTCAAACAGAATAAAACAACAATAAAAGAGTCTTTTTTATTATAATACAATTGAGCTTTTATGTTTATACTTTCGTTCTATGCTGTCAGATCAGGTGATTTGTTGCAAAGCGTGATATAAAATAATTTATGATGGCAAAAAGATATGAATTTGAATTGTTAAAATATTTTATGCTCTCTTGTTGTTTATAAGTTTGGACTTGAAAAAAAGAACAATTTGGTGGCATTTTGTTTTATTTAATTCATCTATGTTACTTTTTTCAATGATTAATAATTTAGAGTAACGTTATTTGTTCTATTTTTTCGTTATGTTAGGTCGTATAGCTGCGGCTTGGTAAAAATGTGGGCGGGTTACATCCATTAAAATTTAATATTGAGTTTCATGTGCCTCTACACAACTGTTTTCTAAGGGCCGATAAGTAAATAAATAAATAAAAGTAAATATATCGTCATCTTAAATGCAAACAGACGTAACTACACAAAAATTCGAAATCGAGTTTTTGATTGATCATGGTTCATTTTATCAAACTACATGTTCACGCAAATATATAGACCTCTGCATTCAAAAATGACGACTTAATTAAGGACATTCAAGCGGACTTAGTTATGAATTCAACTATTTTTTATTTCAAGGAACGTAACTAACATAAAAGCTTAAATATCCCTGCAGAAAATTTGGTGACAATTGATCCAAGCGTACTCGTCGTAGGACTTGAGAAAATGGGAGTGTTAAAAAAGTAGGACGTAGTGTATGGCGAAAAGAAGATATATCGTGTAAATGGTTACATATTCACAGTGATGGTACAAGTGTAAATACCCAAATGGTAAATTGGGTATTTAAATGTAAATACCCAAGTATATACCCAAGCAGCTGGGTATTTACCCAAAATAAAGAATAAAGAAAAATTTAAATAAATTAAAAGAATTTAATTTTTTATTATGAATTAGATTTTTTAATAACAAATGAAATAATTTTTAAATTTAAGCGTAATGGCTGTCGCTGTCCGTATCCGATAAAAACTCAAATTGAGTGGAGTGCGTGCTTTCTGCTGAGGATGGTAAACTATTTTTAAAAAGCAAGTTCCAATTGCAGTCAAAACTGCCCGATCTGAGCAAAACGCATCAAGAAATGTATAAACAAAATGCACTTAAACAAAATATGTTCAAAATAAATTCGAAAAGTTTCACATTTCTCTTACTCTACGTAACAACGAGTATTTGTTATTCAAATGAGTATTTACCTGAAATTAGATAAATACCCGGGTATGAAACTGGGTACAAATGGGTAAATACCCAGCGTTGGGTAAATACCCAGGTCTAAACCCATCTCTACATATTCATCATTTTCGTGATGTATCTAATATATTGAAAAATGCAAAATTCTCGATTTAAAAAAAAATAATGAGTTAGGTGGTTTCTATATTAAGGTAACTATGTTGTTTAATATTTTCTATACGCTGCATTACGTTAATGCTAATGCAAATTTATCAGAAAATGTCCAATCAAATTCTTGTAAAAAAAAATTGGAATTATATAAAATCTACCATAAAGTAATTGAGAATTACTAAACATCTTAAAGGCTAAAAAGCTTCAACAGACTTGTTCTAGTTATTGGGATTCGTTCTAGTATTGTAGCTGAGTCCAGGACCTATCAAATAATGTAAATATATGTTGTTTTTCTTTAGATTTTCTCTAAATTGGAAGCTGACATGAGCGGGACATGATCCATCAAAAACTGGGATAAAAAAATAAATATATTTTAGAATGCGGCATGTGTAATATGCACATACACAGTTTCGTATGTACTTAAGATACACAGTTTCTAACATTAGAAAATGTTAATACAAGCAGGTAGGGCAAATTTAAAGTTTTTTGAAGAACTCTTGAAAAGTCGAACTTCAAGAAATTCTGAGTATGCACGTTTTTGGAGGACCAGAAATAGATTCATTGGCAATAATAAAATAGGAGCATTACTTTTTTCCGTCTGGGTGGCCGCATTTACTGGAAAAGTCCTTTAGAAATACATTATAGCTTAACAAAACTCTGTTAAGATACTAAGGTAAATGTTACCTGAACACATTTTTGTTCGTTTACTTTTATTCTTCATTAGTTCATCCACAGTTCAATAGGGCACTATTACGAATATTATATATTATATGTACTACGAATATTTTTTTTTTGTTCAGTATGTCTATATAAGAAAGACTCCACTAGGGCATGTATTATGTATTACGATTTTTTTTGTTTTTTGATTTAGTATATACATATATAAGAAAGACTTGGTTGGGAAAGACAATGAATCGATATAAATGGACCGTCAAGTCACTCTGGAAGAAGTCCCGTAACTATACTTAGATATTAACCTAAGCTTAACAGGTGTTTATACTTTTGAAGTGTGAGTGGTCGAGTGGGTAGTGTGCAAGCCTGTCATGCGCGAGGTTTTCAGTTCGAGTCGCAAAAAATATCTGCTCAAAAATAAATTATAATTGAATTTGTAACAATAAAAACAAAAATTATAAGTTTTCATTGTTATAGTTAAGTGTCGGAATGACATTTTTAAATAATTATATTATTCTACACCGAACAGGTCACTATGGGATAGTTCAGTGACAAGTCAAAAGGCCTATATAAAGTATCAATTAACCCCATCCTAGGCCATCCCCATGTAAAAGTGACTGGTACGCTTCATAGGAAGTGTTACAACTCGGACTCGTCCCTATCACTTAAAGACCGACCACGTGACTAGTCTTGTGTCAGTTCCATTTCGTGCAGGGATATATAAAAAGGAAATAAAGGATACAAGTAAATATCGAAGAACATTTTCAAGAATACTTTATTATTATTGATTTTGTAACGTTTTTTGTTTCTCCTGTCAAAAATATAAAAGTGAAGTTACGCCCGTTTGCATTTAAGGAGACGACATGTAAAATGTGTTTCAATAAGCCTTTCGAATTGCTTATCTTTGCAATGTTTTCATAATATAAAATTTGCTGTGCGATCAGAACTTGCAGTGTGTCCAAAAACATATCGTTCATTTACTTCAATAGTGTCACAACTAAAAAAACTAGTATTGCAGAAATTGGGTTTAAAGTTTTCAATCACGATATGCAAAAATATTCTTCTTTGACGAGGTGGTAGTACAAGCTATTTATATGGAATTTTTATACAAGATAAAACACGAAATGCTGAATTATTTTGCATCATTAACTCAGAAAACTAATTTTTTGAGTTGTGACACTATAAAAGTAAATGAGCGATGTGTGGCACGGAAAGTTAAGTTAAGTTAAGTTAGAAAATAAGGTTTGGAGAAAAACGACTTTGAAGTTAACAAGTTGATTTTGATGTAGCTGAAAGCTTTTATAGCTTAAAGCTTGTTATTTGGGGGTTTTCATGGTCGCTGATTACGAATCTGTGCCTCGTTTCTGTAAGGAATGTGAGAACTTTTCAAGTCGAAAAAATTGTTATCATCCTGTGAAACACAGGGTGAGTAAGAAAAAAACTGTATTTGTTGATATGTTTTGTAAGTTTATATAAGTTTTTATGTGAGTAACCCTGTGTAAAATAGGACATCCAATATAATTATATAATTTTTCTCGATGCGAGAACTTTCCACAAGTTACAGAAATGGGTTACTGGTATTAGATTTTGGAAATTCATAATGGCTGATCCAATAATGCAGGATATTTTTTGTAATATTGGATTTGCTTTAACTCGTTCGCCAAATTGGATACGCCTTTTTGAATGCAGCTTTAAATTCATAATCAGCTGCAGCAAAAACCTTTGACTAATGATTTCAAAACAAATCTTATAAATTACAAAATAAAAAAAAGAGAGGTGTCTTAGGACACCAGGTTATAGCTATGCTGCTTAGTTATATAAAGCAAATTTAATGTGTGATATAACAATGCAATAAAATTATATTATATGATGATGTCAAAATTTTCTGCAAATATTTCAAAACTTTTCCATTTATTTCCCATTATTTTCTTTTCTAGCGGCGTACGATTAAATGAGTGTATTGTCTGTGGCCGGCTGTGTTCTCTGGCTTGTGCTCATGTGCAAAAACAATACAAAAACATTGTTTTTGTTTTGTTTTTGTTTCACTCACTTCAAAGAATGAAATAATACAAATCAAACAATTTGATGCGTTTATTTTCGTACTCTGGTTTTAAGTACACTTAAATCAAAACAAAAATAAGTTTATAACTGTAATAGTGTAGATTATTTTTGTTACGAAAATCACGTTCTAGCTCCTGTCTCATGACAAAAATAGCATAGCTATAAAGAGCTTTACGTTTTCCAACTCTGAAAACACGTTTTTTATTTTACTAATTTTTAATAGCAATCTATTTCGGACAAAAGTCTCTAGCTTTTGTGGGAGCTTCGGAAAACCGATTTCACGTGCAGACAGACAGACAGACAGACGGACATCGCTTATTGGTCTTCCCTATTCATAGAGACCTAGAATATTTATGCTACCTAGGTAGCACAATTGACACAACTAGTGGCTCAGCAGTAAATATATGTAATCGCATAAATAGGTCGCGGACTGCATTTGCACAGTTAAGCCTGGTTTGGAAATCTTCCAATATTTCGAAACAAACCAAAATCAAATTTTAATTCTTAATCAGAAATAATTTCTTAATCAGGCTTAAGTTCAGTATTTTCAATTCTTGTAGAATGAAATATTTTTCTAATAAAATAATATCCACTCTGTTATATTAATGCGAGACTTGGAATATGGCACCACGTGATATACAATGCCTTCAGGTATTTCTCAACAAATGCATCCGCAAAATCTTACGGATTTTCTGGAGTGCAACAATATCCAAATCAGCAGCCTATTAGAATGGAATTAAGTAAACGGAAATGGAGTTGGATAGGTCACACCCTCCGTAAACCATACCATGATATTGCTAAGAAATGCCTAGATTGGAATCCGCAGGGAAGCAGACGAGTCGGGAGACCAGCGCATACCTGGAAGCGGCAACTGACATTAGAACTTTCGAGTTGCGTATGAAGTGGAACGAAGTCAAGCATCGAGCAGAAGATCGGGATTATTGGAATCACCTTATTATGGCCATATGCTCCCTCGAGGTGTGAAAGGAACATATATATATATATATGTATATATAATATAGTAGAGATTATTTTTGTTACGAAAATCACGTCCTAACTCGTTTATCGCACCGTAAATAGCATAGCTATAAAATATCATCCACCATATTGGATTTGCCATTTTGGATTTTTAGAACCTAGTATCAGCTTCGTAATCAGCGACTCCAAAAACTACTGAGGGACGAGTTTCCAGCAAATTTGAACAAATGCAGAAAAGTTTTTCACATCGGATTCTTTTTACTCCTTTTTTATACCAAAAGTGTATTTTGAAGCTAGTTAATGACAAAATTAATGCAGATAGAAAGCTGCGGTTTGTTGCATTCGAAATAAAGCGTTGTTTACTACAATAATAAAAAAAAGAAATCGATTTTTTTACCCATAGGTCTGGTCCCTTTTAACTTTCTCTGTCACATATATCGCTCATTTACTACAAATATCAAGTATTAAATGCATTTTTTGAGCTAGTAATGCAAATTAATTCAGCATTTGGCTCTTACTATCACCTCCTGACAGTGCTGCACTTTGGCCTAGGACCGTAAGGCCCGGACTTTGAAGTGGTCAAAAGATTTTGATAATTATATGTGAATGGAAAGTGCGTCTATATGTACATATAGCGTCACCTAAAATCCAAGGAGCAGTAACTGCACTTTTTATTGATTTTTTATACAGGAGAAGCCAAAAAAACTTTATAAGTTTAAGACTTTTAATTTCTTGATAGCCAAATTTTAGACTTAGGTTTAGAAAAACGAATGAATGTGAATGATTAGGTATTTTGGAACCGTTTTTTCTGAAATCAAAAAGAATTGATTTTTTAATAAAATTAAAAAAAATAAGATGCATATTTAGTCAAACTTAACCAACTTTGTACAATTGTTTTTTTTATAAAAATGTAGTTACTGTTTTTAGGCTTAGACACTTGTTGGTAACTAATGTAGTGATGGCTTATGTTCTTTTTTTTTTTGTACAGTCACTTCTATGTATATAATCAAAAAGGGCGGCATGTAAAATAGTGCCTCAACACATATTTAGTTCTTGCTATGTAACAAATTTGTGATAAGAGTAAAGGGCTGGCTGTACGTGACCTCAGCAATATTATCAACGCTTCCAGATTTTGTTTTTCATCTAGTTTTAAAAGTTGAATTGAAATAAAACATTTCTAAAACTAAAATAGCTGACTCAAAAATAAGAACTAAAACTTTGTGGCAATAAGGAAAAAGTGCTTAAGTCATATTTTACTGTTTTACAGGAGAGCACTTTTAAGCATTCAAGTCGATTTTCAGAAATTTATTTCTTTTACAGTTAAATTGGAAAATTCTCTGTTAACCTTTATTTTTTTAACCAATCATCGTTTTACACACTATAAGTAACACATTTGAGTTCAAATATACCAAATTATAACCTTAATTAAGCTATTATTCCAAATGAGATTAGAAGTCAAAAAAAAAAAAAAAAGTCGGAAGTCATAGTGCTATGACTTCATGAAAAATCACACTAATAAATTGAGAGTTTGACCAGGAATACTTTCAAATATGCAGATTAACTCAAAATTTGCTTATCTCGACTTAAGCACTTTTTCCTTTTTGCCACAGAATATATGTATATATTTGGTCGAGGTATTTCGTAGATTACATTTGAACAAATCAAAAAATATTTCTATATTATGCAATATTTCAATTTAGAGTTATTGTAGTCCCGATTAATATAAATTTATTAAATATTTGGGGCCTAATTCATAAAAAATACTTTGATTTTATAAAAGGTTTATTAATCAAATTTCCATAGAAAATTTGTTTAATAAACCTTTTATAAAACCGAAATACTTTTTTATGAATAAGGCATTTAATAAATATTAATTGAAGTTTTTTCAAGATTTATTTGATATTTCGAAGCCAAAGTGCATATGACATAATTAAGGCACATAATTGGTTTTCGTTAATAACAACGTATGTTATGTATTTCTCATGTCAAGTTTATGAATCAAATTGTTATATTTTAAATGCTTTTTAGAAAGTTCCAAGAAATCTTTGAAGAATATGGACGCATGTACATCAGTTTTTTGAAACAACAACACAACGCCGTCTACCTTATTTTAAACCAGCTTCAAAATTCACTTTTTTTGGCTCTACTGAAAAAGTTTAATTCTTGAACATACGCTGTTGTTAATGAAAACCACAGTTATTGTATATACAATTTAATTATTTTATTTTAAGTATAAACAGCCTTATTTATAAAAATTATTAAGGCTTTATAAAGGTTTTATAAAGCCTTAATAATTTTTATAAATAGAGCTGTTAGTAAAGAAGGGTGAAATTAATTCTTGGCAAGAATTTATGTTTGTTGCTTGTTTATCAGCAGACCTTCAACAAAGTTCTCAAAAACATAATTGAGAAATACCAACAATACAAACAAACAAGATAAAAATCTTCTGCTTAGTTTTGAATATTCGTTCTGTACTAAAAAAAATGTTCGTTGTTTTATACACTCTTACTCAATTGATAATACCCACATAAAATCTGTGGCAAGGCCTATTTATTTGGTCTATGCAGCTCTACAAAAATACAGCAATACAAAAAACAACCCAGCGGCGAACGCTGCATACCACATTACATCTCTTTAATGATGTTTGTCATACTTTGTGTTCAATGAATGCTAGCTTACAAAGTGTACAAAAGTAAGCTAGATTGTAATCGAACTGCCCACTGCCAACTTACAATGTATGTTAGGCAATATTGAGCTTTTATGTTGATTGGATGAACACTTCCGTATCTCGCTTACTTTGTGTGCAAGTGAAAGGCATTCACTCCACAAATGCGGCAATGCATTTGAAAATGTATATTAGGTACGTATATGAGGTGGTGTGCATTACTGTCTTACATGTTTGCATCGAATCGTCGCTTCTGTACTCGACATTTTCGCCGCTGGGAACTTTATGTTTAAGTTGTCAGAAACATACACAAACATGAACAAAAGTGTATAGTCCAAACAGCTTTTGTCAGTTTATACTATACGAATGCAATTTCGATCACGAGTGCAGAAATTAGGCCGGGCCTAAGCTTTTAACACAGAATATCATCAGGATGATTGCATTGACCTGCTAATAAGGAAAAAGTGCTTAAGTCATATTTGACTATTTTTCAGGAGAGCACTTTTAAGCGTTCAAGTCGATTTTCGGAAATTTATTTCTTTTACAATTAAATTCGAAAATTCTCCTTTAACCTTTATTTTTTACAGTAAATATCATTCTACACTGTAAATAATACATTCAAGTTCAAATATACCAAAGTATAGCCTAAATTAAAGGATAACGCAGACCGTATACGCTTTTTTTGTAGTGTGTGTCTGTTTGCCTGTACAAGTCCTCGTACAGACCAAACGGCTGGATTGATTTTAATTTAGTTTTTTCTGTTTGAAAGGTGACTTGATCGAGAGTTTTCTTAGCTGTACTTGAAAAAATTGGGTAGTTTAGAAGATTATATCCTTTTTATATATACATATTCTGTTGAATCTGTGTGTCTTTGACGCAGTAACTCCCAAACGGATAGACCGATTTTAATTTGGTTTGAAAGGTGACTTGATCGTATATCTTCTAGTCTATACTTGAAGAAAATACGTCCAGCCGATTGGAAGTTATCAAAAATTTTCTATATATTTATTTACTATTTAGAGTCCAACTCACTTGGGTTCAATACAATGATCCCTTTGTGCCACCTGTGAGTTGAAGAGTAGATTGGCAGAGAGGGTGATAGAGAAGGAATAGTGATAGAGGAGACAGGTGGTTAAGGAAGAGATAAATGAAAGCTTCATTCTTTTACAACTCTGATCTTTTTGCACGTTTTTAATAATGCACTGTTGCAGCGCCTCTGGTGTCAATGAGGCGTATTAAATTTTGAACATGTGGAGTACACATCCATTATTGTTTTTAAAATATTATATATAACAAAAATTGTTAAAAATTTTTTTTTGTTAAATACATACTAATAAAGCTTTTTTCCTCAAAATTTTCCGAAAAATTATGCTAAAATACCTTTACAGTTTGTTTTAAAAATATTTTCGATATACTTTTGAGTATATCGAATGGTAGTAAACTTTTTTTCCCACAAAATATCTGAATAAAGGGTGTCCAAAATTGCTGGCATTTTTTTCTACTAATAATTTTTATTCCAAATTTTTATTTTCAGATTCTAAATTCATTCCGGTTAGTTAATATGGAACGTTACTCAAATGAACAGCATGTTTTTATTATTAAAACGTTTATTGAAAATAGCAGAAGCTTTCAAGATGTAATTAGGAAATTTAGAACAAAATTCAGTAGAGAAAATGCTCCAACTGGATCCGCTCATGATAACAGAAACATAATTTATCAATGTATTGATCGATCAACCGAGAATATAGCAGCTGTGAGCAGAAGCTTTATGGCCAATGGAAATCGCTACAGAGAGATGACCCGAAAGTTTTTGCGCTGGAAAATTTATGATTTAGACGTAGAGAATATGTGGTTTCAAAAAGATAGTGCCAGTTGTTACACAACAAAAGAAATAATGGAAAGATCCCCTCGTAGAGGGGCCACCAAGATCGTGCAATTTGAAAGCTTTAGATTTTTTTTGGTTTTTTTGAAATCAAAATTATCCCACGACAAATTAAGAGCTCAAAACCAACATTATCGAGCAGTTATCAACCATTGACTACAGTTTATTGAAAAATGTGATTGATAGCACTGTGTGACAAATTTTAATGAAATCGAAATACCTGGGACGTGGTACTGTTGTTCTGGTAGGAATAACATAATCATAATCTCTATTTGAAACAATAACAATAAATCGTATTTGAAATTTTCCAAGCACCTCCAAAATCTTGAGTTACGAGTAAAAATCGGTTTTTCGTACTCGTATGCACTTACCAACATCTAACTAAGTTAAATATCAACCAATTTTAAAATTATAAATGGATATAGAAAGAAGAGACTTAAACCTTTTGAACCATATATATTTTGTTTCAGTAAATTTTCGATATATGTCTGTATTTTTTCACCAAATATAATTTCTTCGGTTTTTTTCAACACTTTTCTACTTTTGATTTGTTCTTAGTCAGTATTTTTGTACTGAAACTATACTGTTTATGACTTTATTTATATAAAATAATTTATTAAGAGTAATTTGCAGGTTTGTGTTAAATTTTTTTTTCAGAAACTGTCTGAGTTATTAAATATTTTGTTAAAAGACTTTTTATTAAAAAACTTCCTGTGTCTTTAGGGTTCTAGGATGATGAAACTACAATTTAATTTTAAATAAAGTTATAAACAGTATGGTTCCTCTATAAAAATACTGACTGAGAACGAATCCAAAGTAGAAAAGTGTCGAAAAAACCCAAAAAATTATGTTTGGTAAAAAAATACACACATATATCTGAAAGTAGCTGAAACATATATGGTTCGAAAGGCCTTAGTCTCTTCTTTCTATATTCATTTATAAATTGAAAATCTGTTGATATTTAAGTTAGTTAGAGGTTGATAAGTGCAAAAGGGTACGAAAAACCGGATTTAACCCATAACTCAAGATTTTGGAGGTGTTTGGAAAATTTCAAATACCGGAGGCAAATCACGGCATTCGATACGACTCGTAATTTAAAAATATTTCCATATAAACTCTATTGAAATATTTTTAAATTACGAGTCGTATCGGATTTGTCGTGATTTGCCCCCAGATTGTTGTTATATACGACAATACCTACCAGAAAAATAGTAACACGTCGCAGGTATTTTTTGTCTTGGGATCGATATAATTTTACTTCTTCAACCGGAACCTAATTGTAATAAGCTGGAATAAAAATATTTTTTATATTTGAAAAATAAGTTTTTTTTCTTAACATTAAAATGATACCTCAGTTTTGGACACCCTGTATATGTCCTGCGGAGTAACAAACATCATTTGAGTGAAGTCAATGGAACAGGAGTGAATGTATGTATGTGTGTACATATGTATGCATGTATTTGTTTAGGACTTTTGTGTGTTTGTGTTTCAATTTAACTCCTATGACATTTATGATTGATTTCTGTTAGTCTAAGACATTTTTGATTAATGGTCTGCTTTTAAATTTTTCTATAAAAAATTTACATAAAAAAAACACAAACATTTGTTTCTGTTTTGCAATACAAGTTAACGAAAGAAAATTCTTTTTCGTTTTTTAACCACACAGTATATCAAAATACTCGTAACGCATCCCAGCAAAAAATAAAAGGAGTTCTTCCTTACGAACCACTTTTAAATTACTTCGAAAGTAACGAATGCATATTTTTAGATGGTAAAGAAGTTATTTTTAACCACATATCAAATGTAATTTTAATCACTACTTTGTTTTCAACAAGTGATTTTATTACATTAAAGACTTTTCAAATAAAAAAAAATTGCTACTATTAAAAATAACAATGGAATAAAATAACAAACAATTAAATTATTTAACCTTTTTCTTTTCAAACCATATACATACAAGTGATTTTAGTCACTGAATAAAAAGCACTTTTTAACTATTTTTGTGAAGTGAATTATACAAAAAACATGATTTTTATTGAGTTAAAAAAATGTCAAAAGCAAACCACTTCCTTCCAATGACACGTCAATTTCAATTTCATGGGGTTTTTACCTAAATTTGAATTGGTTTGATTCAGTATATTTTGCTGTGACATGTTCAAAATTTTAAAATTTTTACTTCTTCCAAGTAACCGATCGGTATCTACCCAGTGTAAAAATATTACATAATTTTCTCTGCACTTTCACAAAAAAATACAAGTTTATCCATCTTTGTGATATAAGAGCCGCTAATGAAAATTATAAAGTTTTGAGTTCATTCCCTTCAGAGGAACAAGTGCAATATGGATTTAATATAACGAAATATGAAATATGAAACATAATAAGCATATTTTAATAATCCACTTTTTACCGTTAACTTTAGATTCAAACTATTTGCCGTTATTTTTATTTAAAGAGAAAGCTGCGAGCCCAACAGCTATTTGCCCATAAAGCTTAATTAAAGCTTTAAAAAAATTACATACATACTATGTATTTTTGCATTTTATTTTACTTCTGATGAAGGTGTCTGTTTTAGTCTATTGAAAACTCTCATTGTTTTGGGAAATATATGTTTCTTATCGCGAGTGAAAGTAACGCGTTGGTATCTATCAACAACAGAAAATAATTCTTAAAATTTATAAATATTTTATAAACAAATGTGTTAAATTTTTATAAATTTCGTTAAAATCATGAAATTTGCTGAACATTTATCGGCTCATATAACTCCGGAATGGAGAAAACAGTATATAAATTATGAGGTAAAAAGAAAAGAATTGTGTGAATATTAAAATCTAAGCAATGAAAGTGAAAATAATATAGATACTAAAAATATTTAAAAGAAAATGTGTGATGTCACAGAAAAAAAAACACATGTTGAAAAAGCTTTAAAGGGAAATTTTCCGCGTGTTCAATGCGCAGGTTTATGTTTATTTTTGTTGCTTTTGTGCTTCCTCTTTTTAATGTAAACAAAACAAAGCCAACACGCGTTTGATTTGTTTACAAAAAAAATTTTACAGGTGTTTCTTTTCGCGAAAGTGTTTAAAATAAATAAAAGAGGAAAACATTTTATTTCAAAGGAAGTGATGCCATTGATGCGATTTATTGAAAAAAAACTAATGTATACAAAAAATGTATGTAATGTACAAAAAATAAAAGTGGACAACATGTGAAAAATTTTACAATGCAAATATTTTGTACAATTGAAAACGAAATACATACGACTATGTATAAGGCCTTATTTAGATACCAGTTTGACAGAAAACGAGCTTGAAGTTTTCTATTTACGCACAACTTAATGGAAAAAGAAAATTAAATTGTATCCTCAAGAGTTGAGTAAACAAGATATTTGTATGAAATTTTTACACGATGTGAAAAACGATGTGAGGGTTAATTCTGCATCACTGACTCAAAAATTCAGTTTTTTGAGTTATGAAGTTCTTTCAGTAAATGAGCGATATGTACTGAAGCAGTGTTGTCAACAAAATCTATTCACTTGCGGTTTTTAGTTTATATGTGGAGATTCCAAGTTTAAATAGCCCAACACTTCGGAAAATGTTTACACAATAACAGGACATACAGAGTTAAGGAATCACCTGGCTCGCATAAGTATTGTTGATGATACTTGTATAACATGTGGAGCTTACCAGGATGATGATGAAACTCGCTAGCTCTACTTGTGTCATTGTGCAGAAGCTTTTCAAAGGATTTATTTTGAGGCGATGGTGAAATTTTGTTTTTGGAAGTTCTTGAATCCTCATTGGAATATCTTTAAAATTTTCGGCTCACTCTAATGTACATAAACATAAAATAATTTCAACAAGATATTACACCTGGAACTAAAAAATCTCTTAAAAGAATTGTACAAGTAAGCACTAAAGGCCCAGGCACATATAATCCGACATACGTACTGTCATTAGCGCAACACGATGGAGAAGATTGACACAATGACGTCCAACCTTAGTGACGAAAGCATTTAAAATGCGTCCATAGGTTGATTCTCCATTTTATTTATTAAACTGAATCAATTTTTATTTATTTCGTTTAATTCTTTTGTTTTATTTTAATTTTGCTGCAACAAAACACAAAACCTTAAATCAAAACATACCAAAAACACCAACCAATATCTGTCAAAGTACTAAATGTACGCTAAAAGTTAAAAGTTTACCTATTTTTGTACCTTGCATTGATGGACACGTACTGAATGTAACAGACCTAATAAGAAACCATGTATTTCAACTTGTATATGAAAATCAATATCGCTAGTTTACACAAAGAACATCATAACTCAAAAAATGGAATATGCGCAGAATTAACCCTCATATCGTTCTTCGTATTGTGTAAAAATTTCATCCAAATATCGTGTTTACTCAAGTCTGGAAGGTTAGGTTAGGTTAGCAGGTTGCTGGTAAGGAAGGGTGAAATTAAGAGTCCAGCTCACTTGGGTCCAATACAATACAACACTTTGTCCTACCTCTGAATTGAAGAGAAGATAGAGATAGAGGGTGATGGGGAAGGGATAGTGATAGAGAAGATAGGTGGTGAAGAAAGAGACATAGGAAAGCTTCATTCTTTTGCACGATTTTTTTATAATGCAGTGTTGCGGCGCCTCTGGTGTCAAATGAGGCGTATTAAATTTTGAATCTGTGTTAGCAGCCATTTATTTTTTGGTTATTTTACTTCGCCGATGATTCTGCTACACAACGAAGGAGTGCGCTCTGATGTTACACTAAGATTAGTATCTGCTGAAGTCGGTATATTTCAGTGACCAGTGAACTATACCGAAAGTTCATCACATGAACTTTCCCACAACAACTGATACAAAGGACAGTAATGCACATCAGAAAAATGCGTGGTGTTGTTATTTAATGATTGTCAGAGACCGGGCTCAAACCCAGGACCTTCGGTTTTATAGTCAACGTGCTAACTACTTCAGCCAACGCCACCTTCAAAATAAAATAAATAAATTTTTCTTTTTCAATTAAGTTATGTGTGAATTTGAAACTTTAAACTCGTGTTTTTTTTGCAAATTATTTTTTTGAGTTGTTTGAGTAAATGTGTTAGATAACTATAAAAACAATATCAAGTATTGGTCAATAAAAAACTAAAAGCCTGGCCCACGATGTCAACAAAACAAGAAATTTTCGATCGGCAACTTGTATTAGAAACAACAATAAGATACGAAAATTAGGTTTTGCTCTCAATATTAGATTAATGCCAGGACATTAATCTAATAGTAGAAAAAATTACACATACAGGCTGCGCCTAAAGTTACCATGTGGTTTAAAAGTTTAATAACTTTTTCGTTTATTAATTTTAATTTTTTTTACTTTTTTTCATATTATATAATATACAAAATGGAATTTTTTTTACACGGAGTATGAAAAATAACCCTGCAGAAAATTTGGTGACAATTGAACCAAGCGTACTTGTCGTAGGACTTGAGAAAATGGGAGTGTTAAAAAAATCTCGATTTCAAAAAATAAAAAATAAAAAATAATGAGTTAGGCGGTTTCTATATTAAGGTAACTATGTTGTTTAATATTTTCTATACGCTGCATTATGTTAATGCTAGTGCCAATTTATCAGAAAATGTCCAACCAAATTCTTGAAAAAAAATTGGAATTATATAAAATCTACTATAAAGTAATTGAGAATTACTAAACATCTTAAAAGCTAAAAAGCTTCAACAGACATCGCAACATGCTTCGCTATAGCTCGATCTAGTATTGTAGATGAGTCCATGACCTATAAAATAATATAAATATCTGTATTTTTTCTTTGGATTTTCCTACATTGGAAGCTGAAAGCGGGACATGATTCATCAAAAACTGGGATTTCAAAATAAATATCTTTTAGAAAGCCTCTAATATGCACATATACAGTTTCGTATGTTCTTAAGATACACAGTTTTCACAGTTTCTAACATTAGAAAATGTTAATACACGTAGGGCAAATTTAAAGTTTTTTGAAGAACTCCTGAAAACTCGAACTTCAAGAAATTCTGAGTATGCACGTTTTTAGATAACCACTTGGATATTAATCTATGACCAATATTATCCGCCAGCATTTTCCTTCAGAAAATGCCAAGCTGAAAACTTGGCAATACGAGTATCTAGTTCAAATTCATGCTTTTCAGAAATAGATTCATAATAAAGGAGTAGCATTAATTTTTTCCGTCTGGGTTGCCTCATTTACTGGAAATGTCCTTTAGAAATGTATTATAGCTTAACAGAGCTCTGCTAAAGCACAAGGTTCGTGTCAAGGCTTATAAATCTATACAAGCACAAACTTCAAATTACGCCGACTGCGACAGAAAATAATGCAGTGATCATTTTAAAACTCTTCATGACTTGAATGAATGTATCAGTTACATTTTAATAAAAATCGAATAAGAGATTGAAAATTTCAATAGCGGGATGTGTGGTCAGGTTACCCGTAGCTGAATTTCGTAGCACCATAAATGTTTCAAAAGTATATTAAAAGTTTACAATTTAGACTGAGAATTGAATTTTTGCTAGGGGAACAAGTATCTCTTTCTTCATAGGGTAAATTTTACCTCAACATATTTTTGTTCGTTTACTTTTATTTTCCATTAGTTCATCCATAGTTGAATAGGGCACTATTACGAATATTATATACTATATGTATTACGAATATTTTTTTTGTTTAGTTTGTCTATATAAAAAAGACTCCGCTGGGGCATGTATTATGTACTACGAATATTTTTTTTATTTAGTATATATAAGAAAGACTTGGCTAGGAAAGACAATGAATCGATATAAAAGGACCGCCAAGTCACTCTGGAACAAGTCCCGTAACTATACTTAGATATTAATCTAAGTTTAACAGGTGTTTATACTTTTGAAATATGGGTGCCTCTGCGGTCGAGTGGGTCGTGTGCAAGCTTGTCATGCACGGGGTTGACAGTTCGAATGCCAAAAAATATCTGCTCAAAAGTAAATTATAATTGAATTCGTAACAATAAAAATAAAAATTATAAGTTTTCATTGTTACAGTTAAGTGTCGGAATGACATTTTTAAATAATTTATATTATTCTACACCAAATAGATTCCTGTGGGATAGTACAGTGACAAATCAAAAGACGTATACAAAGTATCAATTAACCCCATCCTAGGACATCCCCATGTAAAAGTGACTGGTTTGCTTCATAGGAAGTGTTAGAACTCGGACTGGTCCCTATCACTTAAAGATCGATCACGTGACTAGTCTTGTGTCAGTTCCATTTCCTGCAGGGAATGTCTCTTAAGTGACCACCGTTTTCAACTTCGCACTGATGGGCTCGTTTTAGAGTATTTTCCATAACATCTTTCAAAATTTGTGGCTGTAGCGTTCGAATTTCTGCAACAATATTTGCCTTGAGTTCGGGGATTGTCTCTGGCTTGTTCACATATACTCGCTCCTTCAAAAAACCCCAAAGAAAATAGTCGGGTGCTGTAAAATCTGCTGGCCAAATAATTTCCGAATTTCTTGAAATTATTTGCTCTCCAAAAATTTGACTTTAAAGTGCCATTGTGTCTCGGGCAGTGGCTCCGTCCTGCTGAAACCACATACCAGGTCTGTTTTCAAGAGCGGGACGCAAAGAATTTTCTATCATAAATCGATACCGTTCTCCATTTACGGTTACAGCACTTCCATCTTCATTCTCGAAGAAGTAGGGCCTAATGATATTTTCAGATGTGATCCCACACCATATTGTACACCTAATGGTGAATGGCTCTTGGATTTTCAGAAACCCAGAACATACAGTTCTGCTAATCAACAAAGCCATTCAAATGCAAATAAGCTTCATCACTCATAATCAAAATTTCAAATAATAAAATTCTATTGTTCTGGATCTTTGTTCAGTTGAGAATCTCTCCATTATCTATTCTCCAAGTGTTATTTATATAACCTGAAAAATAAAAAAAATAAAAAAATATATAAACGAAAAAGTTATTAAATTTTTAAGCCCCATTGTAACTTTTGGCCCACCCTGTATAAAAATATATGATATGAATTTAATGCATTTAGGATGTAAATATGTTCATACCAAGTGGGACATCACGAGCAAAAATCATGAGTTATCGAAAATGGTTGGTAAGTCCAACTCGGACTATGACTCCATTACCATTATTGGATATACATACATATTTATTATAGTATATCATGCATTCTTTTAATTCTTTAATTTCTATGACTGCTTTTAATTTTAGGAAATGAAAGCCATGCTTTATGCCGCCGTAGAGCAGGCGCCCTCTGCAGAACTCGTCGATCCCGAAGTATTAAGTCGCTATTTTGCCAAATTCGATGAACAATTCTTTCACTACTGCGACAAAGAATTGGCCAAAATCAATACCTTCTATTCGGAAAAAATGGCAGAGGCCACTAGAAAATATGGTAATCTACGTAGTGAATTGGCGGAGACCCTAGAAATGGGCCATGTAAAGAAACAACCTGCTTGGAAGTCTAAAACTCCTCTAGGCAGAAAGAATGTACCTGCTCGAAAGCTACAAGATCTCAAGTTAGCATTTAGTGAATTTTATCTGGGCTTAATATTGCTGCAAAATTATCAGAATCTCAATTTTACTGGCTTTCGCAAAATTCTAAAAAAGCACGATAAACTATTGAGTGTGGACTTTGGGGCCACTTGGCGCAAAGAGCATGTTGAGATGGCACACTTTTACACCAACAAAGACATCGATCGACTAATACAAGAAACAGAGACAGCATTTACGCACGATATTGAGGGAGGTGATCGTCAGAAGGCCATGAAGAGGCTGAGAGTACCGCCGTTGGGTGAACAGCAGAGTCCCTGGACCACCTTCAAAGTTGGCTTGTTCTCGGGAGCATTTGTGGTCCTGCTAACAACTGTAATATTGTCGGCCATATTTTATGGTTTTGGCGATGATTGGCGTGTAGGCATACACATGTTTCGCGGACCTTTCTTAATCATAGAGTGTCTCTTCTTGTGGGGTGTCAATGTCTATGGTTGGCGTTCGTCGGGTGTTAATCATGTCTTAATTTTTGAATTGGATCCCAGAAATCATTTATCAGAACAAAATATCATGGAAATTGCTTCTGTTTTTGGAGTTCTCTGGGCTATTGCAGTACTTTTCTATATTTACTCTGATCCCTTGGGCATACCGCAATATGCTGCACCCATTCTACTGCATACGTTAATGATATTATTTCTACTAAATCCCACGAAGACATTTTACCACGAGGCCCGCTACTGGTCCATCAAAGTGTTGAGTAGAGTGTTTATGGCACCGTTGTGCTTTGTAAATTTTGCTGATTTTTGGCTGGCTGATCAGTTGAACAGTATAGTGCCCGCCTTCTTGGACATACCATTTGTCATGTGTTACTTTGGCCAAAATCCCTCGTGGCACAAAATGGGTGTAGGTAAGTAAGCAAAACATTTAATAGCAAGCAAATCTATTGCTCAACATTCATTCACCAATGCTTTTAGTACGAGTATTTATAAGTTTTAATTCCATGCTGTTTGATTTCTTTTCTTCTTTTTTTTTGCCATTTCGTACGCTTGTAGAAGGAGGCCACTTTTGTATTGAGGATGTATCAATTGTGCGTCCCATAGTCGCCATTTTACCCGCCTATTTTCGTTTCGCTCAATGTATGCGACGTTTCCGTGACACAAGAGAATCGTTTCCTCATTTGGTAAATGCCGCTAAATATGCTACATCATTCTTTGTTGTGATTTTCTCCTACAAATATCAAACCACAAACTGTAAGTATCTGACGCCCATTATTATCATTTCAATGTTGTTAGTAGAACCAACTTAACTCTATATATATTATATATACATACGTATGTATATGCATCTAGATATGTAAACAAATATTATTTATGTGCGTTAATTTGGGGAGGGCTAATGGAAATGATTGCTAAAATATTATAACGTACTTTCGTTCTTATTGTGTCAATTGTGGAAATAAATGTGTACGTATGTGTTTATACTGAATTCTTTTACTACATCAAATATAATTATAATGGGCTTATTTGTAACTTAATTAACTAATTACATTGTACTACAAAGAAACAAAAAAAGTAACCAGAACAAGAATCAAGAGTCATGCATTTTGGCAGTGCAGAATCCTACAGATATCAGCTGTGGAGTTAGGAAATGTTTTAATTTAAATTTTGATGAGGTACCCTTGCATACATTTGTTATATTATTCATATTAACAATTCAGTATTCTTTATAATTTACAAAGATTTTTATGAGTTTGAAAATATTAGCGTGAGAGGCAGTAAGGAGAACATTCGTAAAAATTTAGTACCTTTTTACCTTTTATATATTAAACATTGAATTGGACACACACAAAGTAATTATATACCAAATATAAATTGGTGAAATAATTTTCAAAATCGGTTCAGCGGTTTGCGCATGAATTGCGTATTAAACAAACAAACTCACTTTCACATATGTATATAATAAAGGGTGTTTTTTTTATAGAGTGACACAAGTTTAAATCATAATAAAATAAGAAAATATATTTCTAATATCATTGAAACGGGCTTTATTCCAAAGAAAATTTTATGAAATTAATGTTTAAATATGATTTCCGTCATGTTGTCGCCATGGCTGGCGCGCAGAAGGCGCAATCTGGAACACCAATTTTCAACAACTTTTCTCAGCATTTCAATTGTTTGTGGTTTATCGATGTAGACAAGTGACTCAATATAACCCCAGGGAAAATAATCCAATTAGGTTAAATCTCACGATCTTGGTGGCCAATTAATTGGGTCATTACGTGAAACTATTTTTTATTCAAAAGTTCCTTTGAGTAAATCAATTGTAGTGCCCACTGTGTGGCAAGTTTAATGTCACGTTATTGAGGTACGAACAAAATTTTAATCATGTCCCTATACCGTTCACCATTGACAGTAACATTCTGACCATCATCATTTTTGAAGACATATGGGCCAATGATTCCACCAGCCTATAAAGCGCACCAAACAGTAATTTTCTGTGGATGAAATGGTGTTTCGACGAAAGCTTGTGCATTCCTCACTCTAAATGCGACAACTCTACTTACCCTGACGCTAAAAAGTTGAAACTCATCGTCTGCGATACCATTTTCTCATCGTAAAAGCGTCTTCCATATTGAGAAGTTGTACCCCCGGAAGAAGACACTTCTGTGTTACTTCAAGAAGTCACTTCTGTGTTACTTCAAGAAGTCACTTGTTCTGTACCACTTGTTGCACTCCCATATATATTTTTTATTATTTTATTCGCCTCTCTTTTGCTTTTGATTTTTTTTTTTGCCTTTACATATAATTCACTCATATTGACTATGGCATAATTATCAAATTAACAAATAATTAACAATTATGTAAAAACTATAACAATAACAATCTCGATGATGTCGAAAACTTCTTTTTTGCATTCTTTTAATTTTTTTAATTTTATTTCGCGGTCACTGCGACTTTCCCAGAAGTGCATAGTGTTGTTTTTGATTATTATATCCATAACGGCACATGTCATTTTCGGCTGCTGTTATAAACAACAAACTATCTTCCAAACGTCATCTGGATGATTAAAAGACAACTGCAATGTAAATTGTTATTGTGAAATTCAAACTATCTTCCGTCTGGAAGTGAGTAGGACGTAACGCCTTTGACGATGGACGATGAAAGAGACTTCCAAATGTTGGAAGGGTAATTACGTACGTACGATTGTCGTTTGGCAAGCGTTGCTCTGGTGTAAGTCGATTCATAACGAAATTTCAAAGCAAACTAAATAGAAAGCAACTATAAGCTGTTAAATGGGTATTCAAATAAATCAGTGATGCCAACTCAAAGTTGTGAGACTCTAAAAAAAACGCTTAGAGCTTAAATTAGTCGGCCCATAGCCATAATGTCATAGCCATAACCAAACCAAAATTCAATTGGTTTATATGGCAATGGCTATGGCGTTATCATCTAATCAAACACAGTGTTGTCCCTAAGTTTGGTGCGAACAGATGTTTTGTATGGTTATGGTTATCTCACGTCTAATTTAAGCTTAAGAATATACATATGCCCATAATTATGAAAGTGGTATAAGTCATATATTTTTTGTGTCCAGATATTTAGTAGATTACATTTGAACAAACCAAAAAATTTTATGCAACATTTTAATTAAGACCGACTATAGTCTCGATTGACATACATTTATTTAATATCTATTAATAGGAAAAGTTTTGTGTGAATGTCTGTTTTATAAACCCTTTAGTAAACCTTACTAATTTATATAACTTGGACCTCTAATAATAATATATGTGCTCATAATTGTGAAAGTGGTCTAAGTCATGTGCATGTTTACTTCAAAATATTAAATAAATCTTTAAAAAAATTCAATAAATATTTAAAAGTCTATATAAAGCTTTAATATATTGTTTTTTTTATAAATAAGGCAGGTAGGTCCTATTTCAGAAAAAATATTATTTAATTTTTTTTTTAAATTTAGTAGTTGAATACAAAATTAAGTATTTTCTGTGAACTGTAAGTTCCACGACTAGTGAGGGAGTATTCTCCACTTCGGGGCGTGTCGTGTTCGAAAAATTCGACTCGCGTCCATCTATACTATAAACTATTGCGCTGTCAAAAAATTTCAATGCGTACTCTGCATTACCAATAAAAAACATAATGTGAACGACATGAAAACTATGAAATAGTTGACACGACTTCGCAACGATATGTAGTTACAAAATCGATACAAAATTATTTTTTTTTATATGGAGACAACCTTAATGGATAAAGGTAGATGACAGGTATGTTTAGAGTAAATCTTTGTATTGAAAAAATATTTAGGGTCGATCATACATTTGACTTCGATAGGTATGCCCTAGGTGAAGTTAGAGCCCTACGAGCAAATTTTATAAAAATTTCCCTTTTGTATGGGAGCCCCCTTATGTTATGTAAGGAGGATATGTTGAAAATAAAAAATTATTGTGGGTTACCACCATAAAAGCGGATTTCTTAAAAAATTCTTTTTTTGTATTGCAGGTTGGTCACACATTTGACTTCGATAGGTACGCCCTAGGGGCAGTTAGAGCCCTACGAGCAAATTTTATAAAAAAATCCATTTTGTAAGGGAGTCCCCTTAAGGAGAGGAGTTAGGCCGTCGAAGTGCTTAAAGAAGATATTGGGAGGAGAAAATTAATGGGTGCTGGTCATACATTTGACCCTTGTAGCGGTGACCCCGGGAAAGTTAGATTGTTTTTTGTAATTTATTTTCCTTTTACCCTCAACTTTGAGCACGAAGAGTCGACCTTTGCCCCCATCTGACTGCCACCATTTTTTGGCTCAAATATTTTTTTCCGAGCCTCGCAAGTCGAACTCTCGTTACTAAGAATTCTCATATAACACTATGCCATAGCTAATATACATACATACTTAAAAATCAAAGTTTTCATGTTTTTAAAATTTTTATTAAAAAAATTGTTCAGAGAAACTACTGAAATGTCTTAAAGAATTCGCTACGAAAAGTCTAAGTTCAGACAAACTACCACTACGTCATAACGAATTCGGTACGACAAGTCTGTTTTCAGAAAAAATTCAAACATTTGGTTTTTGGGGAAATATACATATATACATACATACATACATACATACATACATACATACATATATACATACATATCGTCACCTAAAATCCAAAAGGCTGTAAGTACAGTTTTTACTATTTTACAGGAGAAATTTAATACTATTTATGTATATGTTAGGTGCCAAATTGAATTATGAATAAAATCGGTATTTTTGAACATATGTGAGTAAAATTTTAGGAAAATATGTATTTTGTTGTTATGGCCTTTTGGATTTTAGGTGACGATATATACATTAGAGTGGCCGCTAGTTGTATGGATAATTTTTCTTTGATTTCTTATATTCCCTAATCCAAATCGGTTCAGTTTTATGTAAAAAAAAATACAAAAAAATATCATAGCGATAAGTTGTGGTTTAGGGGGTGCGTCCGCCCCTCAAAGTTGGCCATCAAGCCCTTTTAATCAATGTAATTTTTTGTTTCCTTTTTTTAGTTTAGTGTTATTGAACATGCTTAATATAAATAATTTCCTTATAAATATAATTTTGGTATATATAATTTTTAATATTTGGTTGGTTATTTTCTTCTTTATTTTCTAAAATATTAATTTCAGCAAAAAAACTTTGTTGTTGACTAGAAGAGCTAAAATATTGCCATATATCATATTCTTGTAAAATGTTTTTTAAAAATGGTCTTGAAGGCCAACTTTGAGGGGCGGATGCACCCCCTAGAACACAACTTATCGCTATGAAATTGTTTGTATTTGTTTTACATATTTATAGCTGAACCGATTTGGAGGAGAGAATATAAGGAATACAAAATAAAATTAACGGCCACTCTAATCTACATACATACATACATATGTACATATAAATTTTATTATTAGCAATTTTTAATTTCTTTTTTTGGCATAGACAAATCGTTTTTAACTAAAATACATTTAAATTTTCTTTTAATTTCAGTTGAGTACGAGGCATCTAAAGACAATCCCTGGTTCTATTGCTGGATTATAGCCGCTATTGTATCATCGTGTTATGCGTACACATGGGACATTAAGTTTGATTGGGGCTTATTCGATGCTAAGGCAGGCGATAATAAATTTTTAAGGGAGGAAACTGTCTACTCATCCACGGTAAGTGCGTGTGAGTGTGTGATGGCGAGAAAAACATTTGTTTAATAAACAAGTATTTACACTTGTAGTTACCCTGCAGAAAATGCGAATAGTGAAATTGTAGTGATTTACTAGTGACATTGTCAGTAGTACTACTGACCAAGTGTACCCCAGCCAATGTAATTATCTATTGACATTTAACATTAGCTTGTCATTGAAAATCCACCACTACACTGTAGCAATACTGACAAAGTAGTTCTTTTGGGACCACATGGAGACATTGGCACCAAAGATTCACTAGTAAATTTTAGGGGCTCTAGTCTACAATATCGATATTTCCTCGCTCGATGTCAATAGTAAAATAGTAGTGATTTACTAGTGACATTGTCAATAGTACAACTGAATAGGTGTACCGCAGCCAATGTAATCGACCATATGGAGACATTTGAACTAAGGACTCACTAGTACATTTTAGTGACCCTCGTCTACAATTTTATAAGGGTTGGGCAACAAACTTAAATACATACATACATACATACATACATATCTACGTAAGTTTTTAACATTATTCCATAGCATAATAAAAAAATAAAAACAAACTATTGACGCGTTCATTGACAATGTCACCAGAATTATACTAGAACTGTTGTCTCTAACGTATCTCTACTCGCGCATAAAAGGAAAGTTGTCGACATTTCAACTAGTCCAATTGTCGCTAGAGAAAAGAGTGTTGACATAGCGACATATGGTTCTAAGTTGACTAGAGGGTAGTTTTCAATGACACTTACTTATGTACATATATATTTATATACATATATTTTACACACTTTTTTATGATAATGACACAGATAAAATTTGGCAACTTTTTTACAAATTGTTTTTGTTTTACAAGACAAGTAGCGATTATTTTCTTATTAGTATAGAGCAGAGACATTATAAAGAAGAAATGAAGAGAAATTTGGGAAACAAAACTTTATATCCAGTTCTAGGAAAGAATTTATGGTTCACACTACTCGTATAGTAAGGCGAACAAGTGGTTCATTTATAAAAATAAAACTTACAATGAGATGCTATGAATGCACAATGGGGAAATATGTATCAGTATATTTAACTATTATAGAATTTGCTTGTTGAAGCGTATTGTGTACTTTTATTTATTTGTTTTCCATTAGTACCTCAATTTTAGTTTTTAACTTTTGACATTTAAAGATTTTCTCCTCTTGGTATGTCGAACAGTGGCTTCGCTAAGTAAAGATTTTCTTGCTTGCCGGCTTTTGGCCTGTTTTTAGCGGAATATCGAATCAAAAATTGCCAGCTTAAGGAAGATTGTCAGTTCACACAGTTGTATCCAATTTGTCTGAAAATCTTACATCTGAAAAAATCGTCAGTCAAAATATTGTCGGTTGTAATAAAATTGTCAGATCTGTTGTTATACGTTGCCAGACTCGAAGCATTAGTTAGAAATTGTTAATGGCCTATTTCCCACCTGCGAAAGGAAACGTTCGACTTAAAATTTATATTGAAAACAACAATAAAATAAGAAAATTTGTTTTTGTTTTTAATATAAATTTTAAGTCGAACGTTTTCTTTTGCAGGTGGGAAATGGGTACGATTTTTTATTTTTAGCGCAATGCCCCACACCGAAAAATATCGGAAATGACAAACATTGACACTACACCCAGAGAAAAAACAGCTTAAAATCAATAAAAACCGTATTGAATTAATAAGAGACATTAACGAAAGTCTAGTCATGTTGAAATTTCTTATTTCAATATGGAAAAATATTAATTTTCAGTATTTATTTATTAATTTTGTTTATCTTTAAATATTTTAATACAGTTTTCTATTATATTGAAAATGATTGAATTAATGTGACGAGTTCTTATTTTTGAGTTGCAGCTGTTCCCTGAGTGTAGTACACACTATTTTAATGTCAAAAAATTCTATATTGTGTAAATGACACGACAAAATGACAAAAAAAGAAATGCCAATTGTGTACTCAGCATAAGAAATAAGAAATTGACTTTTCAACAAAGAGTAAAAGTGATGATTATGAATGTATATTTTGGTATCTTCTCTTTAGTAAAACTAACAAAGTATTTTTTACTTTTCTTTCTTGTTAGTAGTGTCCTGTAATCCTTCTTCCTTTTAATATTGCAAGTTTTGTAAAAATTTTACTATATCCCAGCAAAAAAATATTATAATCGCTATGAAGGAACAAAATTTGCAACATACTTACATATGCACATATTGTTACACTCAGGGAAAATCTGCAACTTAAAAATAAGAACGCGTCAGATTAATTTAATAATTATCAATATAATAGAAAATGTATACTTAAAAACAAATAAAATTAATAAATTAATACTGTAAATTAATATTTTTTCATATTAAAATAAGAAATTTCAATATGACTAGACTTTCGTTAATGTTTCTTATTAATTCAATATGGTTTTTATTGATTTTAAGCTGGTTTTTCCCTGGGTGTACGTTTAACCTTTTTAAGGGTGTGAGTTGTTTTCATTGCTCAAAAATAAAAATAAATAACACACAACTATTTCTTTATTTATGGACTTCCGTTTACTACTGACCAATGAACAATGAACAAACTGTCCTTACTTAATTACTTATTATTTATTCTTCTATTTATTATCGACTACACGTTTCTTTAATTTCAACGATGCTTACTTCAAGCTTAGCTGATTCACACGGACTGTCTCTCATATACATACATATAATCCTTTATACATTATACGTCGCCTTTTTCAACTCACATTAACGCAACGACGGAGGAAGCTCTCACAATGAATACTTTGTTGAAAGTAACATTTGTGTGGCTTTAATAGGTTTGTTCTCCATAACACCACTTCACTCCACTCCACTCCACTCCACTCCACTCCACTCCACTCCACTCCACTCCACTCCACTCCACTCCACTCCACTCCACTCCACTCCACTCCACTCCACTCCACTCCACTCCACTCCACTCCACTCCACTCCACTCCACTTCACTCCACTTCACTCCACTCCACTCCACTCCACTCAACTCCACTCCACTCCACTCCACTCCACTCAACTCCACTCCACTCCACTCCACTCCACTCCACTCCACTCCACTTCACTTCACTCCACTCCACTCCACTCCACTCCACTCCATTCCATTCCATTCCATTCCACTTTACTCCACTCCACTCCACTCCATTCCACTCCACTCCAGTCCACTCCAGTCCAGTCCAGTCCACTAATAAAACTTATGTTTTCTTTATTTATTTCTTTTGTGTTATTTTATTTTTACTCCCATAAAACACTAAAACCTAAATCGAAGCATACCACAAAAGAAGAGAGGTGTCTTAGGACACCCGGTTATAGCTATGCTGCTGAGCTATATAAAACAAACTTAATGTGTTAAATAACAATGCAATAAAATTATGTATATTAATTATATGATGATGTCAAATTCGCTGTAAGTATTTCACGGGTGCCCCTGGGGCTGAGTAGTAGCGATGGTAGCCTCTCAGTAGAGAGGTCGTGGGCTCGATTCCCGCCATAGACCATGGGTGTTTTCCGCAGGCAAGCTAATCGCTTCCTGGGCTGTGTTGTGTTAGTTAAAAAAAATATTAAAAAAAATTTCCATTTATTTACCCGCAACCATTTGCAATAGAAAGAAAAGAGACACACCCCCTGGAACCAGCCCTGGGGGGTTCCTCATACAAACATTTGTGATTTTTTTTTAAATATTTGTATGGGGAACCCCCCCCCCCACAGGTGGTTCCAGAGGGTGTGCCACTGGCATAGGTGGTTCGGCCCTCCAAAATTAGTGTGGGTCGATCATACATTTTGACTCGATTGAGGAACTCTAAATGGGTGCAGGTGAGATTTTTCATAATTTGACCCTTTAAGAAAATTTGACCTTTCGGATCAAAAGTCGGGACATCAAAATACATTGTAGAGGTATGGTTCCTTCGGCAAAGTTTCTTATTTTGATTCCGAAAATACGATTTTCCTTGTAATTTGTGCGATTTTTAAATCGACCCGCCCTAATACGCATGGAGCACAAAAAGTTACTTTTTGAAACTAAATTGAGAAAAGTGGTATATGCGGCGCAAAAGGTATTTTTACTTTTACTATAAAGTAATATTAACTTTTAACTTCATTCATGAAAGTTCACACATATTTACATTTTTCCTCAAAACAAGTGTCGGTAGCAGGGGTGCAAATACCAAAAAAAAAATTCATCGGGTATATTTTGAGAAAACTTCATGTAAACCTAATTTGTCGTTTTTCTCCACTCCAACTTTTTGACGTATGGGCTAAACCAATTCTGAGGTGACGATATACAAAGACAATGCTGCACAACCAGCAAATAAATTTCAAATTAAAATAAACTTATGACAACATGTCGAATAATAAATAAATTTCTTGGCCGTACAATTTTTTAAATCATGATATTAAAAACGAGTAGTATAATTAACCTACAGAAGGCAAAGGAAGTTGCAAGCCCCTACTTGCTTATATAAAAATTTTTTGTTTTAAAAATGCCTTTAGTTGCTTTACTTTAAAAACAAACAATTTTTTTTTTTTAATTAAAAAAAAATTATTGAATTTTTAAAGGAAAAACGCAAAGTTTTCATTCAGGAATGCTTGTTTGGTTTAACACTATACATACAAACATTAACTTTGTTATTCTTATATTTTTTCCTTCCCTTATTTCCTATCTTCTTTGTTTTTCTAGCAAACATTTAACATCGAACCATACTTCCGCAATGAATTTGGCCAAAGTTGGCAACAACTTTGATATAAAAAAAATGTTTAATAAGACCATTATTTTTTGTGTAATTTTTCTACCTTCAAATGAATTTTGTCTGCACTTTAAAAATGTTGTGTTTTAAGAAAAATGATTTTTGCTGGCTTAACCTTAAACTCATAATCGTTTATTCTCGCACCAGAATAAAAAATACACTTAGTAGCAAAACTCTACATACGATTTTATGTATTACATATATTTTATTCCTAATTTTTATTTAATGTTTAATTTTTGAAAATATTGTATCTTCAGTATTATATTGGACTCACTTTATAACTTCGAGATAAAAAACCTAAAAAAACACTTACTTTTTTGTTAAAGTAAAAAATTCTGAAAAAAGACGCTTAGCCAACGTCGCAAAAGTGTACATACGCGTTTGAATTGTATTAAATACAGATATAGTAGTGCGTTTTATTTTATAATTTTGTGTTCATTTAGTCTTGTTTTAACAACATGTGTTAGATTTTGCTTAAATTTTGCTTTAATTATTAGCAGTAGTTGGAAAAAATGGGGAGAAATAAGGAAATATCAACCAACGTTCGAAAATTAGTCATCAATCTTTCAAATGAAGGGAAGTAAATTAGAAAAACCGCACAAACCTTAAATTTTTGTAAATTTCCAATCATAAGTATCATTAAAATTACAAAAGAATTAAAGTTTTTCACGATTGGGACGAATAGCAAGGCTTGATGAAAGACTAAAGCGCAAAATTGTGAGAGAAATTGCGAAAAATACAAACGGAAGTAGCACCAAACTGAAAGAGGACCTTAAAAATAATTATGAAATTCTTGTAGATGCTAATATAATTCGCCATTGCTTAAAGAAAGTTGGATTACAGACGTGTATAGCCAGAAAAATACCATACATAAGTCACATAAACAAAACTAAACGATATACATATGATCTGGAGTACAAACACGTCCATCTTAACAAATCTAAGTTTTGGGAAAGAGTTATTTTTACGGATGAGCGTAAATTAAACCTATTTGGAAACGACGGACGACCAAAACCATGGTTAAAATTTAATATTGACTTGGATAATGAAACGTATGCAGTGCTGTCAAACATGCTTTAGACTCCGTAATGGTGTTGGAGTACATAATTACTGATGGGATTTGAGAATTAAAATTTTTTGATGGAATTATGGATCGTCGTGGTAATTTAGATATTTAAAAATATATTTTTTTACAGAATGTGAACAAATTGCACCTTAAAGATAAATATATATTTATGCATGATAATGACCCCAAGAATAACTTAAGGCTGGTTGAGGAATGTCTTTTTTATAAAGATAAGAGCGAAGCTTCAACATCTTCTACAGTCCCCAGATTTAAATCTGATCGATTATTTATGGACTTCCTTGAAGTAGAGGCGTCAAAATAGCGGCCATAGTCTCTTATCTCAAATAATTACAATTTTAAAGGAAAAATGGGAAAATGTATCTGCGAAAACAACTAAAGATCTAGTTTCTTCGATACCTAAAAGGCTTAGAGAAGCTTTTGGTCAAAAAGCGGACACACAAACTTTTAAAATTTAAAAAAAAATTTTACACAATATATTCAACAATACATCGTATGTACACTTTTGCAATCGGATAAAATATTGAATTTTATTATTTTTTGCTTGTTTAATATTGTTTAGTGAAATCAAATGTGTTATTTTTATTTAATTTAAATTATTTCTACTTTAAAATAAAAGAAAGTTGACAAAATTAAAGTACAATTTTTTTAAAATATTAAGTCGTATGTAGAGTTTTGCGACTAAGTGTATGTAGCAGTACGTTTTAAATAAAATTTTTTTTTTAAATTTTTCTTCTTTACTTAATCCCTTTTCAATTACAGTGGTTTTACTATTTTGGCATAATAGAAGATTTAATATTGCGCTTCGCTTGGACAGTATCGATGAGTTTGATTGAGGCTGGATATATGGAGGGTGATGTTATGGTTACAATATTGAGCCCTTTGGAAGTGTTTCGTCGTTTCATTTGGAACTACTTTAGACTTGAAAACGAGCATATTAATAATTGTGGTAAATTTCGTGCCGTGCGTGATATTTCTGTTGCACCAATGGACTGTTCGGATCAGGTAAGTGGGTGGCAATTTTGCAATGTTTGCATTTGTGGTTTTGGCTACGTGCTTTATTGTTAATTCAATGAAATTTTGATTGATTTACTTATTCTATTGAACATACAACAAATATTCTGTGAACGAGTGCGATATGTAAAATTGTATTAGCATTAGCATTTCATTGAGGTAGTTTACACGAGAACAATTTTTAAGCTGCACAATTTTTGTTATTTTCCAAATTATGCATTAAACACATTCACCACAGCAAGCTACCGACTACCAAATGTCAAGGATAGAATACACACACATGTTTATATGAGAATGATTATTTTGAAGACAGCAAGGCAACACGGCGACAGGTTGTTGTCTATGCTGATTTTGTCGTTGCACTCCAATTAAACTAATTTATATATCTTTGTCTACAATGAGCAAATGCAGTGTTGCCAGTGTAATACAAAATGTTGAATGAATGATATCGTACAATTATTTCATATTATTTATCAGAAACAATATCCAAAAATTGATGTAAAGAATAAATTTATTCATTTTTGTACTTTTACGTGAAATAAGTACATTTAAAAAAAAAAATTAATTTTTATAAATGCAAAATATATGAAAGTGGCAATACTGAACTATGTATTTGTATTTGAATATCAGGTGCAGATGGTGCTGCTGTCGTCTCCAAAATAATTAAGTAGCTGGCTGCGAGGCGACAAATGCTGCTAGCGGCATTTGAAGTCTTGTGTTCGTGTAGCCTGCTGTGGTGAATGTGTTTAATGCATTACACGAGACTAATTCATCTGGTATAAAATTTATACGTATACACAGCTTTGTCTGTGTTAGTGTTTTTCGTATTCATTTAACATTTGTGACCTTCTCCGAGAAAAGGGATCTAGTGTCTGAAAATGAAGTTTTGAGAAAAACTCATTTAAAAAATAAAATTTTAATGTTTTTCTCATTTTTATCGATTTTGAGACACACCCGTTTTTTGACACACTAGGTCCCTTTTCTCGTACAAGGTCACATTTGTGTTTTTTAATATGTGTGTGTATTGGTTTTGTGCTGTTAATGCGGGGTTGTAGCTGGTTGAAAAATTATGCCAAACACAAAACCACAATTATGCCCTTGTAAATCAGCGCATTCCCTATAAGGTGTTATGAACAGTGATTCCAACTTTTTTTAGGCTCTAAAAGCACATCAAAATTCAAAAAAACCACTAAAAAGCGCAATTTTGAGATCTAAAAAGCGAGTGAAGTTTAATAATGTTTAATATTTTCTAAGCTATTTTATGATTCGGCAATTGTATCATCTTTATTGAAATATACTCGTATCAGACGAAAAAGGTATGAGTTACACTGAAAAAATAAATACATCAAGTTCTTATTGAAGCAATTTCAAGAAATACCCAAATTTCTTAAAAGCACTTACTCAGTGCTTTTTCTTTGTTTGTCACTAAAGCTAAAACTTTGGCGTTTTGAGTCTTCAAAAAGCACTAAAAATAGTGCCAAAAGCATCAAGTTGGCATCGCTGGTTATGAATGAGGAATATATTTGTGTCAGTTTTATAATTATTCGATTAAACAAGTGGTTGAAATTACGGTTGTCAATTAATCGAACAATCGAATAAAACTTTTATATCTTATTATTAGGGATAGGAAGTTCATGTATGTACATAAATACATGATTTCTGTCGTTTGTCAATATAAATAAAATATCTTTGCTAATCAATAAATTTCCGACAAAATGGCATCGATTTGTTAATGCATATTTTAAAATACGAGTAAATATGTATATGTTCTTGCATATTTTTTTTTATAAATGTTCATACATATATTTTTAATAAATGTTTCAAGTCATGCTATAAATTAAATTTTATTGTTTTTTATACATTACCATCTGAACTACTTGCCATATAATGACTTACCTTTTTGATTGCCAAATTGATGTAGTCGCTTACAAATCACATTATGTAAAATTTAAAAAATAGGAAGCAGAAGTTGAATATATTCTTTTAGTTTTAAAAGATGACGTGAAAATATTGCCAAAATATGTAGTTGTTTTGAATAAATTATATATATTTCTAAATTATCTACTTACTTATTTTAAACTAAAAAATATGTACTTACATTTTGGAAAACTATTATTTAAATATTAGTAGTTCATAATATTTTTTTTCATTTTTGATTTTAATAAAAGGTCATCAATCGAAACCATTGAAATTTTTGATAAATATAGTATTTCGTTAGCTAAAATGCAAAAAGGCGTAACTAACAAAAATATAATTTTATTTTATTTCATAGTAAAACAATAGTTTTTTTTTAAATTTAATTATATTTTTCTTAAAAAGTTATTACATATTTATTTAATCAAACTGAGTTGTTTTTAATCAAGATCTTCCATTTACTCAAACAACGGTAATTTTTTCGATTAAAAGAAGTGGTTCCATCAAGAAAAAAATAAGTATTTCCCACCACGAAAAAAGTAACACAACCCCACGATGGGTTTCCCATAAGAAATTAATAAGCAATTCACATAAGTATTAGGCTCTAAGCTTCAGAAAAAATAGTAAAAAACTTCCATCACGTCACAATTTGTTTTTATGAGCATATCTAATATTTTCACGAGGTAACTAATTCTCAAGAATCGATTATTTTAGTCTCACGCCTTCTTAAAAACATTAAGTTAGGTAGTCCAGTAAGGAACAGCTTCCACCAAAAATGGTTAAGTACAAACTCGAATACCTTAAAAAAAATATGCAGTTTTTGCGATTGTGAGAGAACAAAAAAGAGGAAAACGAGAACAATTTCAACAGGAATATTATTGTGATATGATTCGATATTCAAAATCACCTTCAACTCATTTGAAAAATCCAATACCTTGGCTTAAGTCAAGAATACCAACACCATCGAAAAGTAAAAAAAAAAAAAAAACTGGATAACACTGTTCTGCAAAAAATTTTTTTTCAATAAAAATATGTGATTTATTTATATGGACATTTGTGCCCTAAATTCAAATCTGTTCACAGTTTTTGTCTATGACGTGCAGATTTTTTTTAATGGGCGTGGCTAATATTAAGCCATAAACAAGCTGGTCACGCTTAACCCGATAACGTTTCATACGATTTTAATAAAATAAACACTTAAAGATGCAAAATAATCTTTAAATCAAATTCAGTTAGTTTTTTTTTCGATTTTCAACGGTTTCTGAGTTATTCCGAAATTAGTGGCGAAAACAACATTTTTAATGCAAAATTGATTCTTTTTATTAGAAAACGAAGTTGAGATGTTTTCAGTTGGTTTGATCAAAATCGGCATTTTTTTACCAAAAATCGGCAAATCGACATTTTGAGCCATAACCGCTAAAATAGCTTAAGCGACACATTTTTTGGACATCGTTGTTTTGACGAAAATCGACTATTTCCTATCGCAAATAATCGATTATGGTAAAAAAATGAAGTTCGAAAATTTTACCGCTTAAGCTTTTTTGGCGGTTATGGCTCGATTTGTTGGTTTTTAAAAGAAAAAATTTGCCCTTTTGGCAGTCCTGCCTAGTGTTCCTACAATAATTTTAAAATTTTTAATACATTGCATTGGTATTCATTTTCGATTCTTTTTCGACTCCTCCGAGCCATTAAAATAAGCATTTATGCACATGTTTTCGAGTTGAAAAAGACTGTTCATTCGGGAGAAAATGGCACCCTACCCGCGAGTCTTCTAAAGGAGTATTTTCTGGTCAATTTCACTTTCGAGACAGTTTGTGGTATTACTTGCAATCAGTTGTCTCAGGTTCCTGGATCGCTATTTAAAAAACTTATTGGTAATCCAAGGCGTGGAAAAAGTTTGCTGTACGTAGTGGTTCAAATCCTTCATTATTTATGGGTGTACTTCTGTGGCAGGTATGGTAATTCGCTTCACACCTGTGAAGCCAATGACTGGGCGAGAACGACCGTCCTCTCCATTGGCGCCGCTATTTATTTTGCCGTCTTCTGCCACAATATCATCTACGCCATCGCTGGACAACGTGAAGACTATAACCAAGCGCTTGAGATATCGCAAAAGCTGCAAGAAGCGTAAAATTATAACAATATTACAGCAGTGGAAGAAAACATTTTTTACTTCATGTCGTTGCCCAAAATAAAAAGATATATCCAACACATGCCAAAAATAAATTAATTATTTAACAAAGAATTCTTTTTTTGTATCGGGATAACCTTAATGCTTGAAGATAGATGACAAGTATGTTAAGAGCAAATCTTAGTATTGAAAAAATATTCTAAGTCGATGAAACATTTGAATTGGGCAGTTATAACCCTTCGAGTAAATTTGTATAAAAATCTCCCCTTGGTAGGGGAGCACCCTTAAGGAGTCCAGATAGGGCATTGGTATGTTCGGAGCACATGTTGAAGATAAAAAATTATTGAGCGTCGGTCTTACATTTTAGTCCCGTAGGAGGCACCATAAAAACGGAGCAAACGTGTTTTTAAAAAAATTATTAAAAATAAAATAATTTTTTTGTATGGGGACCACCTTAATGGTTGAAGATGGACGACAAGTGTGTTTAATGAAAATCTTTGTATTGAAAAAATATTGGAGGTCGGTCATACATTGGACTTTGATAGGTACGTCCTAGGGGCAGCTAGATCCCTGCGAATAAATTTATATAAAAAGTTCCCCTTTTTAGGGGAGCACCCTTAAGGAGTCGAGGTAGGTTATAGGTATATTCGGAGCAAATGTTGAAGATAATAAATTATTGTGGATCGGTTTTACATTTTACCCCCCTAGGAGGCACCATAAAAGCGGAACAAGCGGCTTTCTTAAAAAAAATTATTAAAAAAATTATTTTTTTGAATGGGCACCACCTTAATGGTTGAAGATAGGCGATAAGTATATTCACAGGAAATCTTTGTATTGAAAAAATATTGGAGGTTAGTCATACATTTGACTTCGATACGTAAAAAATTTATAAAAATTTCCCCTTTGTAAGGGAGCCCCCTTAAGGAGAGGAGCTAGGCGGTCGGTGTGCTTAAAAACGATGTTGGCCGAAGAAAATTAATGGGTGCTGGTCATACATTTGACCCTTGAAGCGGTGACCCAGAGAAAGTTATATGTTTTTTTGTTTATTTTTTTTTGCTTTTACCCTCATCTTTGAACGTGATGAGGTGACCATTGCCCCCATCTGACCGCCACCATTTTTTGACTCAAATGTTTTTTAATTTTTAATAATTTTCGATCCCCTCTGTCCACTTTCTGTGAAAATACCGATATCTATTTTGAACTAAACGTACAACAATCACGAGTACATGAAAAACTATATATCAAGTCGATCTTACTTTACAGATTCGGTTACAGTAGTGAATATTGATTTCTAAATCACTATGATAAAGTGACAGCTTTGGAAACATCGCCCGTCTCTACTAATAACCGGAATTTCGCCAATGGCTCATAAGATTTATTATTTCATTTATTGTTTTGTTTAATTAAGTTTATTTTCGTATTTGCTTGAATTCATACTCGTATACAAATTTTCCATATATTTAAATTTATTTACTTTTTGAACTTTCGATTTATTTGCTTGGTATAATATAATATGTAATGTAATGCTTGTGTGTGTAAAAGTTGTTTTTATTTTTTACACTGGCCTCACACTGCAGTGCAGTCTTTCGTTAAGTAATCCCATTAGTTTGAAAGTTTTTAAGCAAAGTAAGTTTATAAGGGAAACGCACTGACTGCTTTAAGTAGTTTTGTATATACATATATTTTTTGTTTGTTTTTTTGTTGTTGTTCATATTAGTTTATATTTTTAATAAAAATTAATTTATGTTTTGTTTGGTATTGTTAAATTCACCCCTAAATTAAACAAGAATTATTTTAGGGCAAAAATTCTAGAATGATCATTAACTTTGATTCTTGCACTGCACTAATTTATCATCAAAATAACTCTTTAATAACTATTGATGGCTAAAGTTTATGGCAAATAATGCACTATCTTTGCATTATCACTAAAAGACATCATAAAGTAATGAACTATTCATGCATTGTTACTAAAACCTATTATCGGGGAGTTTTTTCTCTTCCTTATCAGGAGGGGAATAATCCTCATTTTCTAAATAGCCGGGGAATAAGCAAATACGGTAAAGAGTAAAATCTGGATCAGCTGTTTAATGTTTACATTTTATTCTGCAATAAAGCAAGAGTTCAGCAATAGAAATTTAATAAAAACTTTTGTGTTTTCATTGCCAATAAGATTACGTGTTAATATAAATACGAGGGCGGTTCGGAAACTTCTTAGCCTATCAATGAAAGAGAATAGTTAGTTTTTCAAAAATATTTTTATTTTTCAATATAATCTCCTGAAACTTCAATGCACTTAGTCCAACGCTTTTCTAGCAATTCTATCCCTTGATTAAAATAGTTTTCCTCAAGGTCTTCAAAATAGTGGTTTACAACTGTAATTGCATCTTCATTTGAGGTAAAACGCTTGCCAGCAAGGAATTTTTTTAGATTTGGGAACAGGTAAAAGTCACTCGGATCCAAATCAGGAGAATAAGGTGGGTGGCCAAGCAACTCGTACTTTAATTCGTTGATTTTAGCCATTCTTAAAACACTCTTATGCGCTGGTGCGTTGTCTGGATGAAAAATTATTTTTTTGTGTTGTAAGCCAGGACGTTTTTCTCGAATTTGTACATTTAATTGATCCAAAAGGTTGCAATAGTACTCTGAATTTATTGTTTTACCCTTTTGCAGATAGTCAATCAATAAAATACCTTTGAAGTCCCAAAAAGCCGTTGCCATAACCTTACCAGCCGATTGAATTGTTTTTGCCTTCTTTGGGGCACTTCCTCCAGCTTCAGTCCATTGTTTGGATTGTTCTTTTGTCTCTGGAGTATAGTGGTGGATCCATGTCTCATCAACAGTTATGAAACGACGCTTAAAATCCATTTTATTTCGCTTAAAACGATCCAAACAAGCTTGAGAAATGTTCATTCTTATGCGTTTTTGGTCGACTGTTAACAAATGTGGCACCCATCTTGCAGAAAGCTTTTTCATCTGTAGTTCTTCATGCAAAATTAAATGGACTCGATCATTTGAGATGCCCATGATATTAGCTATTTCACGCACTTTTATTCGTCGATCATTTAATACCATATCATGCACTTTGGCTACAATTTCTGTTGTTGTTGCTGTTTTTGGACGTCCACTACGTGGTTCATCTTCAATGCTTTTACGACCACGTTTAAATTCAGCAACCCAATTTTTTACTGTTGCATATGAAGGAGCACTTTCACCTAACACATTCACCATATCATTATGAATTTCTTGTCCCGATAAACCTTTTTTATGTAAACATTTAATGACACCACTCATTTCTAATTTTTCCATTGTTAAAAAATCGCGGATACGTCTTTTGTGAACACCTGTTTCTATATGAAGGAGTGGCCAGATCAAAACAAAATTTAAGATGTGTTCATAGCAGAGATGGAAGTTTCCAAAACACTTAACTTTTTTCTGTTTATACCGCGCTTTTTGTGCTAGGCTAAGAAGTTTCCGAACCGCCCTCGTATCTTTCTTGCTTAAATAAAAAATAAAATAAACAGCGTAACAATATACAACCCCGCATATTTTAAATGTATTATTATATTTATAATTCACTTTAAAAAAAGGGGGACAAAAAGTGGCAAGGCAGTCGAAAAAGTGGCAATTTGTCACTTTAGTCGGTCAAGCGGTCACGCTGTCCCTCACATTTAGAATAGAGGTGGAAAACTATCGATAGTGTCACTATCGAAAGTTTTCGATAGTTTGAAAAACTTTATCGATATATCGTTTCAAGACTATCGAAAGCTAGAAAAACCATCGATATATCGACGATACTATCGTGATAGTATCGAAGTTGTATGGTTCTCGTATAATCTACGTATTTATTTACACTAAAAATTCAAAACACAGTATTTTTAAACAAAACAAAACAAAACAAAATAAAATAGAATTTTATTTATCTGTTCGATAGATAACAAAACTAAATTAGTTGTATGATAAATAAGTGTGATCAGTGGAAGAAATTTTCGGTCATCCAGATATTTTTGTTTATGAAAAGCAACATATTTTCTATTTTTTTGCCTTTAGTGGTGTACCATTTACTATCGATAGTGACTAAAAACTATCGATAGTTTTCAAGTATTAATCGATTGCAGAAATAAAACATCGATAGTCACAAAATAAATTAACTATCGATACTATCGATAGTGCCATCGATAGTTTTCCACCCCTAATTTAGAATACCTACTTTTTTTCCCCCCGAGTTTTTTCTCCCTCTCCTTCATGCTTAGACTACCTACCTTTTCCCGGTTTATTCCCGAGGAAATTTTAATTCATAATAGGAGGAATGGGAAAAGGGAAACAAATCCCGGGGAATTGCTATTCATAATTGGGCTGATTGTGAACAAGAAAATTAGAAAATGTTTAATCGGATTCTTATTGAATTGACAATAATAATGACAAACAAAATCAGCCACATAGCCGACATTTTCGGCTGTGTGACCGCAAAGGAAAAACCAAATGAGAATTTCAGATGTTTTTCTTCCAAATGTTCGCGAGTCTAAGCTCGGAAAAAGCTATTTCTTTTTGTGTTATTGTTAAAGTCAGTTGCCATTACTATTTCTTTTTCTGTGTACGATGGCGTATGATTAACATGACAAACAGAGGGATTTAAAAACAAGTATCTCTTAGAAAGCGGGATGTCTAATATGCACATACACAGTTTCACATGTACTTAGTCCTAATTTACACTAAGCAAGTCTTATTGCTAAGCGTCTGAATCAAACGATTTCTCATTAGTATTTGCTGGTTACGCTTTTTTGGGCAAATGTTTGTCAAGTGTGACCGTACCTTTAGATCACTTTCATAATTAAGGGCAAATATGTGAGCGTACAAATTGATTGTGCTACAATAATTAGTATAAATAGTTACTAAAATTAAGAGTAAATACTTAGGTATATTTTTTAGAGCATTTGTGTCATTCTCTGTCCCAATCAGATTCTGATGAAACTTATAACATCAGAACTACTTACTTTTCTGATTGCCAAATTTCTTTACTCGCTTACAAATCACATTACATAAAACCTTATGTACAAGTTGATAAATGAGGAGAATTACTATTTTAGTTTTAATAGATTACGTGAACATGTTGCCAAATAAAAAAAGTAAGTACTTCTCAAGCAAGAATCGATTTTCTAGTCTCACGCCTTGTCAAAGTTATTAATTTGGTAATCCAGTAGGGAAGAGCTTCCACCAAAAATGCTTAATTCCACACCCTATTACCGTTTTTGAAATTCTTTGCTAGGTAGATGTGGCTCCAATAGGACTCACAGCCTTTTTATTTTAAGGCCTCACATGATTTGGCGAGTTGTGCCATAAATAATCATTTTGAATCGATTTGAAAGAATAATGGAACTTTGAAAAATCGAACAGTGGTACGAAACCAAATCTACGCTACTTGTACGTTTACGAATTTATTAAACATAACATAACTCTTATAGGCAGGTACAAATTAATTCCGAGCAGCCAAAGGGGGGTATACACTGACGTACATTTTTATGGAGAAATTTTTTTGCTGGCTTTAAGGAAGAGAAGAGATCAAATTGAATGAAGGCTGGCTTATCCAAACAAAAGTTAGATAAATGACCTTCAAAAAATTTATATAATCATCATGATTATTCCCAGCAAAAAATTACACATTACCATCAGAACTACTTGCCATATAATGACTTACTTTTCTGATTACCAAATTTCATTACTCGCTTACAAATCACATTACCTAAAATTTAAAAAAAAAATATGTACAAGTTGCTAAATGAGGAGAATAATTTTTTTAGATTAGATAGATTACGTGAACAAGTTGCCCAATAAAAAAAGTAAGTACTTCTCAAGAATCGATTATTTTAGTCTCACGCCTTGTTAAAATCATTAAGTTGGTAATCCAGTAGGGAACAGCTTCCACCAAAAATGTTTAATTCCAAACCCGATTACCTTTTTTGAAATTTTTTGCTGGGTTGTTACGAGTATCTACTGTGATTAGATTAGAAAATAGAAAAGTGTTATTAAACTGAATGAACTTTTCACCCCGTTATCGTTAACACTGCAGCAGCAGTTAACGATTAAAAGGATTATAGAATTTTAGCTATAACTGATTTCATTGTTATTCACTTTAGGAATATTTTTGATTACATGCTGACAAGCAAATGTAGCATAATGTCTATTCTTCGTAAGAAAAAAAAACAATGGCGGTATTCGGTGTTCGATGCAAATGGTCTGGCGTAAGTGTAAATGCAAAATATGGAAGCTTTTCTTTAAAATCCAACAACAAACTACATAAAAAATTCGAAGAAAAGTTACGATATTTTGCATTTGCACTTACGCAAGACCATTTGCATCAAACACCGAATACCGCCAATATGTTGAAATAACAAATAAAGTACACATTCCACAGTTTAGCATTTAATGGTTTCTTTTATGGGCATTTAGCAGCAAAGTAACACTCACTCATTATTCTGGTTATTGTTATTATTATTTAACAAACAGTAATTTAATGGAAATTTGATTGCATTGACAGTTTTTTTCTTTCTACTTTTTCTTTAATTTATTTAGACAACCATACTACGCATGATGGATGAGGAAGATGGTGTCGTTAATAGACGTGCTAAAAATAGTCGTAAAATACCCAAGAAGAAAAGTGAACATCGTATACTTTTGCAAGCAGAATCTGTTGACGACTTATGTTCTTAAAGAGACAAGATTGATGAAAGGAAATAAAACTCTAAATCAGCCAAACACAATGAAATTAAAAGTCTTTTTTATAGCAAAAAACCAAAAAGAAATATGTATAGAACTTTTTTAAATTTACTTAAAACAAAAATGACATGATTTACTGGTAAATGTTGTCATCAAAATTGAATTACACGGATGTTTAACTTTAAAAAGTGACGTTTTGTCTGGAAAGTTGACCAACTGTAAGTTGTTTTTATAGCTTATCATTTAGTTTACAACTTTAACATAATTGAACAAAGTCATAAAAACTGCGCAGAAAATTGAAGTGATACAAAAAATCATAATAGAGAGAACTTTTTCATAAAATCCAATACAAAGAAATAGCCAAAGTTATATGAGGTTGTAATTTTAAGTTTTTAACATGAAACCATGTTGAAACTGACTGACGGCGCTCAAATGAGGTTTGAATTTTTTACCAAGATAAATCCGAAGTTTTCATGAATAAGCGCATAAGTCCACTTAAGTCGATTTTGATTCATTGATGCCAATGTAATAAATACGCAGACTATTTATGAGTGGTTAAATTAATTTATAATGTACTTTTATTTAATTCAATTATAAAGTACATTCTGCTTCACGAGAAAAGAAAAAGAAGTATATAAGTAAAAGACAAAGTGTTAAAGTTACAAACAGAGTTAACAAAACTTATAATAAGAGTTGCCACATAAAAGTGTTGACAACGTTGTTTTCTCATATATAACAATCTTCCCCTCTACGGAGAGAATAGGACCCTGGGTTTGCGCGTTCTTGACGAGCGCCGTAACTGACCTTGGACCCTTAGTCCCGTACTGGATGGTGTTAAAGATGGATCACTAAATCCCTCAAATGGAGTTGATGACGCTGAAGTCCATAATTCCTCCTGCACTTGCATCGGAGCGGGTAGTGTTGGGGTTGTTGGTTGTTCGTGCTGTACCTCTGTAGTCGAATTGCCATTTTGCAAGGAACTGTCATTCAATTGGTGCTCTACGTTGTTACGAGCACATTCCGTTTGTTGAAAACTATCGTCCATGGCATATCTTGTGTTGCTCTCGCTGATCACCTTATTTTCAGGTTTGTTATCTGCACTATTGCTGTTCAGTGAACATTTTCCATACTGGTCCAATCCCCGAATTTGATCAATGTGCCTCTTGTAATATTTTCCTCGAAACTCGATTTCATAGTGCACATCTCCCAATCTTCTAGCGACTCTGCCCTTCAACCATTTATCTGCCCGTGGATTTCCGGATACAAAGTAAACCATTTGGTTATTCTTCAACTGTCTGTAGTAGGTTTTCTCTTTCAGGTAATTTTTTGCGGACACCCTGATTTCAACTCTTTCTGGACGAACGAGATCTAGTCGTGTACGAAGTTGACGGCCTAGGAAAAGCTGTGCTGGCGACTGGCCTGTAGTATAATGTGGTGCGTTTCTATATTGTCTCAAGAACTCGTTTAGATTTTGCCTCAAGGTCTCCTTCGTAGTGCACATTGCCTTCAAGGCATTTTTCACCGTCTGCACATTCCTTTCGGCTTGACCGTTCGTTGATGGGTGATATGGGGCGGTATATTTGTGGTACTTCACACCTACTCTTGTCAAATAATTGTTGAACTCGGCCGAAGAAAAATTTGTTCCATTATCGGATACGATTGTCAGTGGTACCCCATATGTTGCGAATACCTCATCCAGTAACGCACTTGTTGCGGCTGCTGTAATGGACTTAGTAGTTTTAACTTCTAGCCACTTCGAATAAGCATCGGTTATAACAAGTAGCATCATACCTTCGAAGGGACCCGCATAATCGATATGGATTCGTTCCCAAGGCGATTTTGGGTATTCCCAGTGGTGATCCGTAAATTTTTTAGGCATATTGGCATACTTGGCACATGGATCACACTGATTTGCAGCCATTTCTATATCCTTGTCGATCCCCGGCCAATAGACAAAAGATCGGGCAATGCCTTTCATCTTAACCATCCCTAAATGGCCAGCATGTAGCTCCTTCAAAATATCCTGTTGTAATCTAGCAGGGATTACGATGCGATGCTCAAACGTTATACACCCATTCGACAGTTTGTAGTTCATTTGAGGCGATTTATATCCAGCCCTAGACAAACAAAGGCCTTTCTCTAGCAATTGCAGTACCTTACCCAATTGAGGATCCTTTCTGGTTTCCTGCGCAATACGTTCAGCCGTCATCGGTAGCTGGTTTATCTGTCTGATAATGAAGTTGTCGAACGCATCGAATTCGTCATATGTGGTCCTCGCAGGTGTAACGATTTTTAAATTATTTTATTCTGGGAACGTAGCTACCTAGTATTTCTCGGCCGTGCTCGTCGTTGGGGGGTGTTCGGTGTTCCCAAGAAATCAAAGGTTTAAGATACTGAAATCGTTATGAGGGATTTTATTTACTTTAGGTAGCAAAATAGAAATAGTGATTCAAATAGGAAAATAAAAGACGCGGTTGGTAATCGAGAATAACTTGAGATAAAATTCGCTATACTCGTTTCATGCCCACCCACCATGCTGACATGAGTGGTATGTAGTTTGTCAGCCCGATTAAAATTAATTAAAGATATACCTATACCATACCCTCTACTTCACCTTTCACATTTTAAATTATTTAATGCTGCATATTTTAAACGTTACATTAACATTATTTATTTAAAATTATTGTAAATTAATAAAATGTGAAATTTAATCCCGTGATATGTTCATAAATAATTTAGGTCTTTATCACCATGATTATTTAAGTTTTTATATTAAACAAAATTAAATGTTATAAGCGTAAGAAAAAAAAATATAGTGTATTAAAAACAATTAAATTTTGACTGTTTATGGAGGATAAACGTTAAAGAACATAAAACACAAAAAAAAAATAAAGGTATGAAATTAAAGCACACAACTCACATATTTTGAATATTGTCCCACGATGTCAGCAGGCGCCTGAAGACTGTAGATCGAAGTATGTAAATTTGAACTTTAAATTCAATAAAATTAAATATGATGTTCTATTCGTTGCAAATTAGTAATATTTGAATTTGATTTTATCGAATATTTAAGCTAAGATAGTGTTGAATTTAATGAAAAGAAATGTATAAAAATTGTGTAATGTAGGTTTACTATTTTAATTGGTGTTAGTTATATATAAGAATTGAGTAAAAATCCCAAAATCCCGGTAAATCAAATTTCACTCCCCACAGAGTAGCGGATTATTGCTTCAATAAAATTATATTGTGCGTCTGAACAGTTAATAAAAATGTATGTGCTCATCCACGTGTATGTCAAACAACATGCATTAGCATCCGTTTGCACATATGGTCACCCCGTTTAAATGGTATGCCCTATGCACAATCTTCTTTTCCTCTTCAATCGGAATTTGTGACACCAAAATAAAATTTGTTACAGGTGATAATAGAATTTGAAGTTGTAAGACGTTAAGGTGGATTTCCGTATTCCCTGGAGACAAAAACTTTCGGTGTAACACAGCAAATGTTGAAAATATATTACAATTCTCCCCTTGTGAGCGACACAAGCTGACACAACTGACTAGTTTAGCAGAATCAATGTCAACAGTTGCCCATACAAAATGTCAGTCCCAAAAATCAGAATATTCACAGATCAATTATATATCTTATCCTTCCTTATTTTCTTAAAACTTATTCGCACACACAAAAATTCACACGATTCAATAAAAATTTTCAATTAAATCAATTTTTGTTTTAAAACAAATTCAGAGCAACCTACATGAAAATAAAAATTTTAAGCAAAACCAATTTAAAAAAAAAAACCAAAGTATTAAAATTCAAGGTGCAAAAAAAAAGAAAAAGTTCATATTTATTTGTCGCCATCATAAAGCAGATGAAACACAAAGCCCGCCGCAGGAGTTTAATCTGAAAACAGGTGACAAACAAAATCAAGTAATTCCCGATGTATCAAACCCATATATCCTTGATATGGTAAACTCCACTATGGCCACCAACAACATCCTCGAGCTCGTAATTCACATTCCCAATCCGATTTTTTACAATAGCCTTTACCCCTGTAGGCGCAAGTTTGGCACAGAATTTATTTGCCAATGAACTTTGAGCAAAATTGCGATGAACAACTTCTTGTCCAATATTGAATTCCCTTTTCCTACACCTTAAATTGTATGAATTAACATTGCGTTCGTATGCTTGCTTAATCTTCACCCGTATCGAATCCCGTAAAAGTGTAAATTTGTCCTGTCTACTTATTTCCGTGTCCATTTCAGACAAAAGTTTAAGTTTATGTAAAATTTTGTAGTCCTGTCCGTGTGTAATCATTGTCTGTCCGAATAAAAGTTCATATGGTGTTTTCCCTGTTGTCTGGTGAATACTACTGCGAATTGCACAATTAATGCTAGCCAAGTACTCATCCCACTGCCGCTGATCGTTTCGAACGTATGATCGGAGAGCTTCATTTATGGAACGGTTGACCCGTTCACTAGCATTGGATTGAGGGCTATGTACCGCGGTAAACTGATGACCAATACAAAACTTTTCAAGTAGCCGCTTAAATTCAGTTGATTTGAACTGACTACCATTATCAGAAATAATTATTTGTGGAACTCCATAGCAAGTAAAAATTTCATTTTTGAGGTATTCGACAATGGGCTTAGTTACAAATTTCCTCAACGGTTTCAAGAAAGTGAATTTCGTAAAATGGTCCAAAATAATTAAAATTCCAATATTACCACTTTTGGTGCGTGGAAATGGACCAATAAGGTCAACATAGAGACGTTGAAATGGCCTTTCCGTGTTAACCATTTGACCCATAGGTGGTTTTAATGACTTTGTTGGAACTTTTGAAGTCTTGCAGAAGAAACAATTTAGAACATATTCCTTGACATCTGTTACTAACCTTGGCCAAAAGAAAAAATTACGAATTCTGTGCACGGTTTTGGCTATTCCACCGTGTGCGGCAGTCGGTACATCATGAGCAGCGTAAATAACCTCTTTGCGTAGTTCCTGTGGAACAAATAACTTCCAACATTCAGATTCATCAATGTGTCCGGATGAAAAATTATCCCTTTTGTAAATGAATTTATCCATAACCCTAAAGTCTGGTAAATCCGATTGTGAAAATTCAGATCGCAAGCGAGTATATTCGGAACTGTCGAAGGCAGAAGAATTGAGATCAATTGAAGGCAACGTTTGAAAATCTATTGCGTCTACTGATGTTTCTTCTTCAAATGCCCTAGATAATGCATCTGGCACAATGTTGTCTTTACCTTTGCGGTGTTCGATAGTAAAGACAAATCCCTGTAACTTCAAAGCCCATCTGGCCAAGCGTCCTACAAGATCCTTTTGTCTCATTAACCATTTGAGACTGGCGTGGTCAGTAATTACTTTAAAATCATGGCCTTCAATATATGACCTAAACTTTTTTATAGCCAAAATTACAGCCAAGCACTCCAACTCTGTAATAGAATAATTTCTTTGGGCTTTATTAAGCTTTTGGGACATAAAAGCTATTGGTCTCTCGTTTCCAGCGTCATCAAGCTGGGCTAAAACCGCACCAACTCCATATGTACTTGCGTCACATTGGAGTATAAAAGGCTTACTAAAGTTGGCATGTACCAAAACGGGTGCTGAAGACAATTTCTCCTTAATGGCTGCAAAGGATTTTTCTGCATCACTTGTCCAAACGAAAGATTTTCTTTTCGAAAGCAATTCTGTCATTGGGAATGTAAGATTAGAATAATCATCGATGAATCGACGGTACCAGCCGGCCATACCAAGAAACTGGCGAAGTTGTCGAATTTTTCTAGGAGCTGGAAAATCTGAAATTGCTTTTACTTTTCCTGGATCAACTTTAAGTGTTCCTTCCCCAACTAAATACCCAAGGTATTGAACCTGTCGAATACAAAAACTACTTTTCTTCACATTAATCGTCAGGTTCGCTCTCCGAAGCTGTGAAGACACTTCCTGGAGATGCTTTAAATGTTCGTCAAAATCTTTTGAAACTATCAAAAGGTCGTCGAGGTAAACAAAAACGTTTGTTTTTAAATAATACGGAATGACTTGGTCCATTAGTCTACACATGGTCTGAGGCGCGTTGCACAATCCAAACGGCATTCTTGTAAATTGGTACAAAGGCCGATTAGGGATTGTAAAGGCCGTTTTAGGTCTTGAAGCTTCATCCAATTTAATTTGCCAAAATGCATCTTTTAGATCCACCTTAGAAATAAAATAAATTGGAGGAAGTCTTGATATTAGTCCTTCTATGTTCGGTATCGGGTATGCGTCCTTTGTCGTTACTGAATTCAACTTACGGCTGTCCAAGCAAAATCGTACTTTGTCAGGTTTTACTATTAACACTCCAGGAGATGACCAGGGAGATGTTGGACACTCTTCAATGACCCCTAACTCTAGCATTCTGTCTATCTCACCACACAAGAGCAACTCCCTTGCAGGAGATATAGGATAATATCTTTGTTTAATTGGCATTGAATTGCCAGTATCAATTGTATGTTCCATTAGTGAAGTACAACCTAAGCCTTCGCGTACAGAATTTGGAAAATATTCTATGGCTTTCTGTAACTGTTGTTTCTGTGAGTAAGAAATGGGTATCTTGTTTGGTTCATCTTCCATAATAATTTCATTCACATCGCTGGTTGTCGTAATTTTAATTCCGAATATTTTCCAAAAATCCATACCACAAATCACATCCTGTGCAATTGAAGGTATTAACAAAAACTCGATAATCTTTTTTTTATTATTATAACCTATTTCTAATGATATTAACCCCGAAACGTGTTGTTCCTGCCCATCGGCAGTTTTAACATTACCAAATGATCGTCTATGCTCCTTTGATTTAAGAATTTCGTTACTCAATTCTCCACCAATTACATTGACATTTGCTCCACTATCCAATAATGCAAAATAATTTTTGTTTTGTACGGTAAGCAAAATATAGGGTCTGTTATCATTTGCCTTGCTAACTAACGATGAAATTATAATTTGTTTAAAATATTTTTTTTTATGGTAATATTCACGTATACGTCTTGATGACCTGTTGGGCCCTTGAATACAATTAACTTCAGAAAAAATTCTGGACCTGGCTCGATTGTATTCTTCCAAACGAATGTGATAGGGTCGTTTTAGTGGATGTAGTATTGGTAGATCAGGTTTAATTGTAAATCTTGGTAATTTTTCATCAGAAGTTAAAATTTGTCTATCCATCTGTTTACTCGCAACAGGTAAATCCGTACAATCCATAGAAGTAGTAGTTAAAATGTAATTATTTTGATTGTTATTAAGCCGATTCAGTTTATTTCGTTGTGTTTCGGATGTCCGCTTTTGTTCGTGCGAACATCCTTCATCCCATTTCCCTGTTTTTGATAACAATTGGAACATTTTGGCTTATATACACCTTTCTCACCACAACCATAACAGAATATGGTTCGCGGTTCCAAACAGTCGAGGAAACTGTGGCCTACATTGTCGCAATTCCAACATTTTCCACTTTTCGCAATTAAACATATGTCCGTTTCCTTAACCAATTTTTGACCAAATTCAGATAAAGTATCATCAATGTTGATCTCAGATACTTGTGCCCTTGAATTCAACCCCTTACGAATATTTAAATTAGAAGACGATATGTCATTCATAAATTTTTCGTACTTTCGCATTGAACGCCTTAATTCCGATACATGCGTGATATCTAAATGTAAAATCTCATGCCTTAATTCGGGTCTTAAATTCCTTTGTATGGTTTCGCACAACTCCAAATCTGAAAAAGGCTTACGCAACCTATCGCAAAGCACCAACATGGCATCATAAAACTCATCAAAGGTTTCATTCTGTCTTTGCTTCCTTCGCAAAATATCGTCCTTAATGTCAAAATCCGTAGTATAGTCCTTGTATTGTTTCCTCAAGGCGTCACATAAGTCAATCCAGTTCATATAATCGCAGCTCCGGTGATACCGCCAAAACCATTTCAAAGCCTTACCCTCAAAAAGAATGTGGGCATGTTCACACAACAAAACAAAATCACCTCTCAAGTTTGTTTTTGTAAGAGTATCAACTCTATAAATAAACTCGTTTACTGATGTTTCCGATATGTCACCTGTAAATCGAATTCTCCAATTGCGAATTAAATTTAGAACCCTTTCAGAATTACGATCAGTATCGTCACCACCGTTTTGAGCTCCACCATTAATTCGTTCACTACGTCGGTTTCTAGAATATATATTTGGATCAATTCCCTCAACTTGTTCATAACGATCTGCAACAACCGGTTCATTTCTAATGGGCCGTTCGTCTTGTAAAACTGGTAACGAATTAGCAACAGTTAAATTTCGAAATCCATCTGCAATCATGCTGATCATTTCGCTACGCATTTCTCTTAAAGAGTCGTCTACAATCATTCGTACACGATTGTCATCATTTAGTTCTTCCCTACGAGCTTGCAAACGAGTTCTAGGTCTATTGAATTCAGTAGGTGGTACATTCAAGCCACCACAAGCACCTTCATCCAAAGAAATCCTTGAATTAAGTACTTCCTGTTCCACCTGAGCGGGAATGTTACCTGTACTACGTACTAACGGCATTTAATAATAATTAAATCTACTTATAATATTCCTTAAATAATAACAAAAAAATAATATTCCTTTAACGAAGAAAAAAAAAAAACTGGGCCAAAGAGGAAAATCAAAACAAAGTGACTATTATAACTAACAAAATGTAAAAAAAATTAAAATTCAATAAGTTAAAATTCTAAATCTGTATGTATGGTATTTGAGCTATACCATACGCCAAACCCACGTGCAAAACGATAATAAAAAGGATAAACTGCTACTCGGTGAAGTATATTTTCTCTCAGCATTGGTACAAGTGTAAAAACATAAAAAAAAATAATAATAAAAATTAAAATCACAACCGCAAAAGCAAAAAAAAAAAAAAAAATAGAAAAAAAAAAAAACACAAAATAGTGGAAACTATCGACATAAGCCAATAAGAATATAGTCCATAACAATAAAGTGCCACACGAAAATCAATCAACCATTGACGGAAAATAACCGAACTAGATCCAGCTACCTTAAATCCAATCAATCGGTAAAGTTTGGATAAAAAAAAATTTTAAAACAAAACAAAAGAAAAAAAACACGACATAAAAACCAAAGACAGCAAAGGAAATTAGAGAAGATCGAACGTGTAATACTCCGATATAAACCAGAAAAATAAAACTCACAGTCCGAACCCAAGCCCTAAAACTGATATGCCACTTAATGTCAACCAGGAATTATTCACCAAAATCTAATAAACAATTTAGTCCGTAGTGACACATAGTATGGCAAACATTCAGAGGAAGAAAGAAAAATATAACAAACGCAACATAAATCCATATGAAAATCACTAAATACACACAAGATTCAGAGTCCTCAGCATCTAGATGTAACAGCACAATAATTTTTTCTAACTTTAACAAAACTGAGGCCCCACGTTGGGCGCCAAAAATCTCTGTAACGATTTTTAAATTATTTTATTCTGGGAACGTAGCTACCTAGTATTTCTCGGCCGTGCTCGTCGTTGGGGGGTGTTCGGTGTTCCCAAGAAATCAAAGGTTTAAGATACTGAAATCGTTATGAGGGATTTTATTTACTTTAGGTAGCAAAATAGAAATAGTGATTCAAATAGGAAAATAAAAGACGCGGTTGGTAATCGAGAATAACTTGAGATAAAATTCGCTATACTCGTTTCATGCCCACCCACCATGCTGACATGAGTGGTATGTAGTTTGTCAGCCCGATTAAAATTAATTAAAGATATACCTATACCATACCCTCTACTTCACCTTTCACATTTTAAATTATTTAATGCTGCATATTTTAAACGTTACATTAACATTATTTATTTAAAATTATTGTAAATTAATAAAATGTGAAATTTAATCCCGTGATATGTTCATAAATAATTTAGGTCTTTATCACCATGATTATTTAAGTTTTTATATTAAACAAAATTAAATGTTATAAGCGTAAGAAAAAAAAATATAGTGTATTAAAAACAATTAAATTTTGACTGTTTATGGAGGATAAACGTTAAAGAACATAAAACACAAAAAAAAAATAAAGGTATGAAATTAAAGCACACAACTCACATATTTTGAATATTGTCCCACGATGTCAGCAGGCGCCTGAAGACTGTAGATCGAAGTATGTAAATTTGAACTTTAAATTCAATAAAATTAAATATGATGTTCTATTCGTTGCAAATTAGTAATATTTGAATTTGATTTTATCGAATATTTAAGCTAAGATAGTGTTGAATTTAATGAAAAGAAATGTATAAAAATTGTGTAATGTAGGTTTACTATTTTAATTGGTGTTAGTTATATATAAGAATTGAGTAAAAATCCCAAAATCCCGGTAAATCAAATTTCAATCCCCACAGAGTAGCGGATTATTGCTTCAATAAAATTATATTGTGCGTCTGAACAGTTAATAAAAATGTATGTGCTCATCCACGTGTATGTCAAACAACATGCATTAGCATCCGTTTGCACATATGGTCACCCCGTTTAAATGGTATGCCCTATGCACAATCTTCTTTTCCTCTTCAATCGGAATTTGTGACACCAAAATAAAATTTGTTACAGGTGATAATAGAATTTGAAGTTGTAAGACGTTAAGGTGGATTTCCGTATTCCCTGGAGACAAAAACTTTCGGTGTAACACAGCAAATGTTGAAAATATATTACAATTCTCCCCTTGTGAGCGACACAAGCTGACACAACTGACTAGTTTAGCAGAATCAATGTCAACAGTTGCCCATACAAAATGTCAGTCCCAAAAATCAGAATATTCACAGATCAATTATATATCTTATCCTTCCTTATTTTCTTAAAACTTATTCGCACACACAAAAATTCACACGATTCAATAAAAATTTTCAATTAAATCAATTTTTGTTTTAAAACAAATTCAGAGCAACCTACATGAAAATAAAAATTTTAAGCAAAACCAATTTAAAAAAAAAAACCAAAGTATTAAAATTCAAGGTGCAAAAAAAAAGAAAAAGTTCATATTTATTTGTCGCCATCATACAGGCATCAGTTTCTTAATCATATTTGCTGACGGTATTATACGGGATAAGTAATCAGCGTTTATATTTTCCTTTGAGGTCTTATGTATAACTTTAAAATCGAAATTAGAGAGAAAATCGGCATAATTAGCCATTCGCGATATACATAAAACAGGCAGTGACTTACTTGGTTGTAGTATTTGTACCAAGGGCTTATTATCAGTAATTAGTGTCCAATGCCGAGCGTATAGGTACTTAAAGAATTTTTGGACTGCCCATACTATAGCTAGCGCTTCTTTATCTATTTGCGAGTACTGCTGCTCCGTTGAATTCAAGGTACGGCTTGCATAGGCAATAGGGCGTTCTAGGCCATTATGCAGCTGATGGGACAGTACCGCCCCCAAACCCGTTTTGCTGGCATCCGTTGCCAACAACAGCGGTAATGACGGGTCGTACGGAATTAAAACCTGAGGCGACAGTAAAATTAGCTTAACTCTCTCATAGGCGCTATCCGCATCTTTGTTCCAACAAAAAGTTCCCTTTTTTAAAATATCGCGAAGTGGCCTTTCTAGAGTGGATAGATTTGGTATGAAGTTCGAGTAATATGCAGCTTTGCCCAGAAACAGCTGTAGGTCCTCCATAGAGTTAGGTTTTGCTGCCTGCGAAATTGCATCTATGTGCTTGCTGGATTTGTGGATGCCCTGTTTGTCGATCTTGTGACCCAAGAACTCTATTGATGATGCCACAAAAACACACTTTGCTTTGTTTAATTTGAAGCCCAAATCTTTAAGCTTAGTTAGAGCAATTTCTAACGTTCGAAACAGTTCATCCACATTTTTAGCATAAATAAGGATGTCGTCAAAGAAATTAAGAATGTTGGGGATATCACGTATAGCTAATTCCATTGTTCTCTGCCATATAGCTGGAATATTAGCAGCCCCATAGACTGCACGTGTTGGCCTTATCAACCCGTGCGTTGGTGTGTTTAGCGTTAACACATGAGCAAATTCCTCATCCAGCACTAGATGCGAATATGCGTCTGTTATGTCCAGGTGTGCAAATACTGTAGACCCCTTCATTTTGTTGAATATGTCTTCAGCCTTAGGTATGGGGTGCTCATCTATTACTATTTGTGGGTTGACGGTTGGTTTGTAGTTTCCCGTAATGCGAATGCCGCCATTTTTCTTTGTTACCACATGTGTCGTCGAGGCCCACTCAGAATATTCCACTCTTTTGAAAAAGCCCGCTGATATTTTGGCATCTATGTCTTTTGCGTAGGCGTCTCTTAATGCGAAAGGAATTTCTCGAGGTCTTGCAAACTTCGGTCTAGCGTCTGATTTTAGGTGAACTTTTACTAACGGCCCTCTGAATGTTCCCGCTACTGTATTAAATATATCATCATGTTTAGCTAGTAGCCTCTGTAGCTGCTGCTGTTGATCACAAGACAGATTTGGTGTTTCCATGGCAATGGTATTTACTTTATGGTCTATATCTTTGGAAGGACTCATACCCGTTGGCGGCTGAAACAGAGCAGTGAAGTTTATTTCTCGAGCAAATTGTGCTATCCACTCGCGGCCGCACAAAGTGTCGAAATTTCCGTCTACTATGTATAAATTAAGCCTTCGACAAACTCGTCCGAGAGACACGTTCACAATTGTGCGCCCAATGCATCTTATCGTATGACCTGTGTAGCTTGAAAATTGTCGGTCAGCTTTTCTCAGATAAAATTTTCCCTTCAGTTTACTAAGATTGTTTGTACTCATAATACTGCATGGCGCCCCCGTGTCTAGTTCCATATTTACTTGTTGGCCCTCAATAGTCACCGTTAACATTTTCCGGTCGAATACGCCACCCGTTCTTACCAGTGCCACTTGCTCAGATGTTTGCATACATTCACATCCCTCCGTTTCTATTTCGTCTGATATTTTGTTTGTATTCGATCGACATACCTTGCTAATGTGGCCTATCTTACCACATGAAAAACACTTTGCGTTCTTGAACTTACATTCCTTACGCGCATGGCGACTGCCACAGCCGTAACAACTCGTTTCAGCTGGTTTTCCCTTTGGGTTATTCTTGGTTTTTATTGGTACAAACCCTAACTTGCATGTGGGTTCTGTTATTACATAGTCACCTGTATTAACAGCACTTGCTGATGATTGTGTTAATTCTTTGGAAGTTGCTATTTCATAGGCCTCTGCAAAACTTTTCGGTTGCTTCGCAATCACTTCATCACAAATAGCACGAGATTCAACTCCAAAAATCATTTGCTCTATTAGCATCCTGTCCAGAAACGCTCCATAGTCACAGGCTGTGGCTGCTTGTTTCAAACGTAAAGAAAATGTTGACAAAGGTTCCCCTGCGTTTTGTCGTATTTGCCGAAACTTGTAACTTTCAGCGTATTTGTTCTTTTTTCCATCGAAATGATTGCATAGTATGTCCTTAATTTCGTTGTATGTCAACTCCTCTGGTAGCTTTGGACTGATCAGTATTTTCAGAGCCGTGTTCAGTTCGCCACCCATGTGTACACGCGCATAATTATGGTAGTCCTCTTCTGTAATTTTGCTTAGCTGTAAAGCCCAGTCGAATCTAGCAAAATAGTCTCTAACCGATGAACCCTCCGTACTTCTATATTCGGCCACAGAAAATGAGGGTGGTTTAGACGAACCTTGTGTAGAATACACTGACGAGGTTGATTGTGGTCGTGACGCTTGGACCGCTTCTGTTACAGCGGAACGAATTGCCTCTGCAAGTGAGCCAAACATATCCTTCATTTGTACCTCATCCATCGTTTTCACTTCTGACACCACTAATAAATACGCAGACTATTTATGAGTGGTTAAATTAATTTATAATGTACTTTTATTTAATTCAATTATAAAGTACATTCTGCTTCACGAGAAAAGAAAAAGAAGTATATAAGTAAAAGACAAAGTGTTAAAGTTACAAACAGAGTTAACAAAACTTATAATAAGAGTTGCCACATAAAAGTGTTGACAACGTTGTTTTCTCATATATAACACAATGGTTTGAAAAATTTTCGGAACTTTAATTTTTTTTTCAAATCATAAGGCATAACGTAACATTTAGTGTTTAGCACTAATTATGTGCATGGGTGCATATGTTATAAGTTTTTGGATTTTAAGAATAACAACTTAAGTGGATTTTTATCGATTTCGAGATCTTGATCTCAAATTATTTTATTTTAAAAGCTCTCTAAAATAGTACTAATTTTTTTTAAATATGGACCTATTAGATTTTTAGGTTTTGTTTAAATAAAACTTACATGGATTGTTGCTTTTAAATACATGTAAAAATTATTTTGAAGCAAAGCTGTTAAGTAATGATTAGTAATCGTAATGATTACTAATTTGATTACTTTGTTTTAAAGGTGAAGTAATGAGTAAATTACGATTATATTCAGTTTCGCACGTTTACAAATTGATTACGATTACTAATAATGGAAAAGTAATCTAAATTAGTTAAAATTACTAAAAATAATCAAAAAGAATCAAAAGTAATAAAAAAAAAATAATCGGATTACTTCTAAGGATTACTTTTGATTCTTTTTGATTATTTATTAAGAATCAAAAGTAATCTTTGAAAGTAGTCGGACTACATTTTGATTACTTTTGATTCTTTTTGATTATTTTTAGAAATTTTAAGTAATTCAGATTACTTTTCGATTATTAGTAATCGTAATCAAGTATTTATCAGCAATTCTTTTGAAGCCAATTGTATAATCATTACAATTATTTTCAAAATGTAATCTAATTGATTACTAATCGTAATCGAAATTTAACAGCTCTGTTTTAAAGGTTTTGTAGATCGTAAAGATTTGCTTTTATTTATATTTTTAATTGCGAGTGTGAAAGTGGTCCAAGTCATATATTCCCGTGGTCGAGATAGTTAGTAAACAAATAAAAATATATTTTTATTTAAAAAAAACTCAAGCAACATTTTAATTTAGAGTTGTTTTAGTCTCGATTAATATAAGTCTATTTAACATTTATTAAATATTAATTGAATTTTTTTTTTAAGATTAATTTAATATTTCGAAACAAAAATGCATGTGACTTATGCCCTAATTCTGTTCGACGAATGTATCGTCTTGTCTATGGACGAAAAAAAGAAGCAGTTTTGATTCTTTAAAACCATTATTATTTCTTGTCTATGCTAGAAGGTTCGTGTATTTGCTTCATGATTTTGCTCTAAACATTATATCCAACACATATTTTTCATATATTTTTCAAACTATTGTATAATAATTTAATTGCATTTTTATGTTTTAAAAACATGGCAATAATATTTATATTTTTCATTGTCAAAGACAACAACCATTTTTGAAGAAAATAATTTAGAGACTTCAAAGACAAGAACTCAGAAGCATTTTCAAACAAATACGTCCTAAACCTTCTTACTGAATTAGGGCATTAGACTACTTTCATACTTAAGGGAACAATTGTGCTCTTGATATTTGATTGATTTTCAATACCACAAGTTTTGTTGAAACAAAACCACCTTTGTGGATATAAATTGTTTCGACCAGACACATTTTAAATTTTTTTTTTAATTTATTTAAGTAAACCAAGAAATTAAAATTTAATAGAAAGTATTATTATGTATATGAATAATATCCTGATAGTACGTTTCTGTTCAAATCTTGTGTACCAAAACACTTGTTTTACGCAAAAAAAAAGTATTTTGCTATAAGTTGTCATACAAACTTTTCATATGAGCAAAACACCTCAAATAGTAACTTGTTTTATTCCAAAACATGTCGAAATATAATAATAAATTAATTAATAAAAAATTAAATAAATTAATTAGAACATAATGGAAAACAACTTGTTTTGTGTATAATGGAAACGTACTATTGTATTTGTGCCCATAATTATGAAAGTGACATATTTTTTGTTTCGAGATATTTAATGGATTACATTTGAATAAATTAAGAAATTTAAACATTTCAATTTAAAATCGTATTAGTGCTATTGAGTGAAAATTTATTTGATATTCATGTAATATTTATTTAAGTTGATTTCATTTTATGTTTCTTTGTAGTATTTTCAACATGTGGAAAATGTTTTAACATTTATATACTCCTTTAATAATTTTAGTCACATTTAAAAGGATTTTAAATTTTGATGAACATTTTTGCTCATTGTGTGAGTGAATGCTTATTTTATGGTGTTAAAGTTTAACTTTGCTGTGCACAAATAAATTTTGTTAAGCTAAAACCAACTCTTAATTTTCAAATGGGTAATGACGGCGGGATATTCTGACACGTACAACAGTCATACTCATAAGAGAAATAAAGGTAATATTTTGTAGATTTCGAAAATTACAATGTTTTGTTATTTTTAACTCTAATTGTGGGCATTCAAGAGAACTCTAAGTGTTAGCTTTAAAACTTTTTTAATAATTCACTTTCAACAGTTCGATAACGACAGATTCTAAAATATAAGCGAAGAAAACTCGTTTTAAGCAGGGCCATTAAATTACGATTACGATTAGTAATCAATTATATTACATTTTAAAAAGAATTGTACTGATTATATAATTGCCTTTAATAGAATTGCTGATAAATAATTGATTACGATTACTGTTTATACACGGTCACACTGTTTTCTTTTGTTGTCTACTTTTGCTTTTGGCTTCTTTGCTTCGAGCAAGGAAAAAAGAAATAAGTCATATTTGGGACATCAATTTGAAAACAAGTGAAGTGTTTTTGGCAAATTAGTTGGAGTTATTATTAAATATAATTGATTATATGTATTACTGATTCGTGTGTTCTAATACATTTTTTTGTAATTTTCATGAAGTGTTGAAAAATATTCATAGCGTTTTTAAGCCGGTATATTGAAATAAAGTATATAATGTTTGAAGATTGAAACAAAAAGTTCGTGCGAATAAGTCTTATTAGATAATACCGCGCATTTAAAGGTTGTATTAACATATTTTAAGTCCTTATTAGACACGATCAATACAGTGCATTGAAAAGTGGTAAAACAAACATAATAAACAAAAGATAAATAAAACTACGTGAACATACCAATTTCGCTTTTGTTTCTTTTTAAATAAATGGAAAACAAGTTGCCGTAAAGCAACTAAATTATAAGTAATTTTGCTACTTCGATGTGGAATTGAATATACGGGAACAGTCTGCTGTTATCACTCCCGCTTATTTTCAAGGTAGTATTGCATCATCATTGACAGAATTTGTTGTAGAAATTGGTGGTCAAACTGAACAAGTCAAACTCAACAAGTACCAAAGCTCCGCTTACTACACCCGGAATTATTATTGCCAAAAGTCCCAGAAACAATTACTATTGTACCAGAACCAACCATCTCCCGGTAAGTCACAATTTCCAATACTCATATTTTAACCAACCCCCGTGTGCCCTGCACAATTACTAATAATCGAAAAGTAATCCGAATTACTTAAAATTACTAAAAACAATCAAAAATAATCCACAGTAATCAAAAAGTAATCCGATTTGTGGTAATAACTTTTAACAGACATACATATTGATGATCTCAAGTAGAAAGAGCCTAATTCGTTCTGTTACGAAATTTAGTTTTTCAATGATTTCAATACATTTCACTCAAATGCACGTTGTAAAAAATAACGCTTTTACAAGAAGTTGCACAGTTTCTATTATGTTTTTACCATCTCCTGTAAACTTACAATTGTTTAATTTTAATTATTATTGTTCGAACTTCATTTGTTTCTATGCGTATAATTTGATCAGGCCAAAGTAGTTAGTATCGCTTTGTAAGCCAAATAACATGTCATAATTATTAATGAACAAATAACACCAAAGTTAATTTTAAGTATTCTGACAAGCACATAGTTGAACAGAACAACTAGCTTTTTTCGAAGGCCACTAAACCTTCATCATCAGCCTTATTTGTGTTTGGTTCACTGTGTGTGGTGTCAGTTGATGGGATTTCTGCTTTAACTATATATTCAGCCATTATTGCATATTATCGTTTGTTCTTTACTAATTCTGCAGGAAAAAAAGCTAATAGTTCCGTTCTACTACTAAAACTGTGTATTGGTAAATATGAATTTGAATTTTTTATCTCTGTCAATAAAGTGGATGGCATTGGCTGAAGTAGTTAGCACGTTGGCTACAAAACCGAAGGTCCTGGGTCTCCGAAAGTCATTAAATAACACCACCACGCAATTTCCTGATTTGCATTAGTGTCCCTTTGTATCAGTTGTTGTAGGAAAGTTCAAGTGATGAAGGCATAGACACTGGTCACTGAACTACACCGACTTCAGCAGATACTAATGTTAATGTAACCTCAGAGCTCCCTCCTTCATCGGCGAAGTAAAATAACCAATAAAATTGCTACTGAGCACAGCTTTGACAATTTAACACACCTCATTAACACCAGAGGCGCTGCAACAGTGCATTATTAAAACGTGCAAAACAAATCAGAGTTGTAAAAGAATAAAGCTTTCCTCTATCTCTTCCTTCGGCATCTGCCTTCTGTATTGCTATCCCTTTCCTAAAGAAGGTAACACCTAGTAATAGTAGTAGGCATCCATTGCTTAAGTCAAGGTATATCTAACTAGGTGGCAGCACTACTTCAGCTGATAATTTTTTGCTCTATGTGCTTTGTAGCTGAAGAATGTCAAAGACTTCGATTTTGTTTTGGTTTTGGTACAATTATTTTTGTGCATTTGACATTCTTCGGTTCTTTACACAGCTATGGTTGCCGTATTTTTGTATAATAAATCCTTACGCAGTCACCTGTATAATTACACCATGGCTTAAGTGTTACTTCACTTTAATAAAAATAAAAAAATATAAATTCGATAAATTATTTATTGCTACATAAAACATTCTTTTATTTCTAATATTGTTTAATAAAAGGTAAAAATTTTTAAAATTATGACCATTTTGATGATTTTATTTTTAAAATTTGACGATTTTTAGAAAAAATTGTGTAACAACACTGCTCCCAACTAATAAAATATTTTATCTTTTTTATAGTTGCTTTAATTCTGTCATATTTTCGCAACACATATGTGTGTATACATCCATATGTATATATCGTTACCTTAAATGCAAATGGACTTAACTACACAAAAATTCGAAATGGAGTTTTTGATTGATTATGGTTCATTTTATCAAAATACATCTTCAAGCAAATATTTAGACCTCTGCGATTAAAAATGACGACTTTATTAAATAAATTCAAATGGACATTATTACGAATGCTACTATTTTTTTATGCAAAGAACGTAACTAACATAAAATCTCAGATACATATACTATATAAAAATGAAATAAATAAATAAAAAAAATATATAAGTATCCATACTACGAGTACAAGTAAATATCTACATAATTTTTAAGAATACTTTATTATTATTGATTTTGTAACGTTTTTGTTTATCTCCTGTAAAAAATATAAAAGTGTGGCTATGTCCGATTGCATTTAAGGTGACGATATGTAAGTTTATATATTGTAACTTAAAATGTGTCCCTTATTATTACCCTGCAGGAGATTAGGCGATAATTGTCTAAAAGATACTAGTATAATTACTAGAATAGCAAGAACTAGTGCAAAAAGGGTTAAAGTTGTTGTGTAAAATTACTAGTGCTGATGAGTATTAGTATATGAAGTAGTTCCAAGGCACCACATTGCAAAATAAACTTTTACTGTCTATCATAAAATTATTAAAATTTTAGGTTCATATAAAAATAATTATAATTATAATTGCCCTTTTATATTTTTGAATTTTGATAAATAATGACGAAGTTTAACTAAAAGTTGTCACTGGGTAACAAAGGAATGAAACCACCAATTTTATAGAATTTTTCTTTAGAGAAAAGAAGAAAAGAACTAGTAATAAAGTAGTCCTAAACTATTACCAATGGTACTAGTAGTTTTCTAAACACACTCAATGTTAATTTGAGCATTAAGATGGTATAGGAAAGTTTACAGTTGGGAACTAGTGGTGGTGATTGCTGTACTAGTAAAATACTAGATGGACACTAGTTCGATCTCCTGCAGCGTATATATCCCTGAATAAACATACATGTGTTTGTACTTATGTATGTATGTATGTATTTATGTTGTACAAAGTAGATGTGTTTTATAAGTGCCCGAATAAATTATATATCATATCGTATGTATATACAGTAATGTCCTGCACAAGACCATTTATAAGAACTTTCAAGACATGAGAGATTTTTCAAATGCCTTACTACAGCGAAATATTCTAAGACAAACGCTAAGCAACTCTGTTGGCAAGACAAACAACTGAAACAAATGTATTGCCAACAGTGTTGTTTAGCGTTTGTTTTAGAATATTTCGCTGTAGTAAGGCATTTGAAAAATCTCTCATGTCTTGGAAGCTCTTATAAATGGTCTTGTGCAGGGCTTTAATATACAGTGACGTATTTTTAAATTAATATATTTGATTAAATTTAAATTAAAACATACAAAGTGTAAAATGTATAAAAAAGGGAGCGGATAGTAGTTTGCCAACCAGACACGTTGAGCGATTTATTTTATCCATAAATTCTTTAATGTCCTTTATTGTGTTGAAATGACAAAACCTTTTAGTTTAATAAACTATTAAAGGCCGAAATTATCTATTCAACGTCAATTTAGCATTGTCAATAAAAATGTAAAAAATCATTTAAACGCAGCACATTGAAGAGTTTTTAATAGGAAGTCAGTTACCATTGACGGTGGGTGGCATACAATTAATGTGTTTTATATGTATTTCATATAAAACTTTTAAGTCGACATGTGCAATCAATGTTTGTTTGGCAAATTCTATGAAAAATCTGGAAATCTATAAAAATATAAACTGACCTCAATATGACTTATTGAACTGAAAATTTAATAGTTAAACAAAAATGTTTCAAACATTTAAGGCATGTTTCATAACAAAGGCTTAGGGCCATTTTCACAAATTGCCTTTAGTTAAAGTTAGGATTTTGTCTGCCCCATAAATATGTGTGTATTATTGAAACTTAAAATTTTTATTGTTATTATTATCACTAATAATAATAATAGTATTTAATGGATAAAAAATTGTAAATGAAGGTTTTTTAATGCAAAGCCATTTATCGGGCAGAAAAAATCCTGCCTTTAGCAAAAGGCAAGTTGTGAAAATGGCTTTTGGGGGTTTAGGTCCCAAGAGGATTTCAATATTTTCAGTGGCCGAGTCAGGTGATTTTTTTTTAATTGCCGGTATACGATCTCCAAAAAAATTGAGATATCTCCAATTAGACCTCAACCAGAGTTTTTTTAATATATCTATTTTTGGGTATTTTTCCACCTATTCGTCGTTAAAGGCTAAATTTTAAACCTGCTGCATTATTTATGTATTAATACTAAATTATGTATGCAATTTTATTTACTTTTATCCATATGACCTCTAAGTCGAAAATACTACCAACAATACCAACTCAAATGTCAAAACAAAAGTTGGATTGTTATATGTCCACTTTTTTTCACCAAACTTAGCAAAACCAGTACTTGCATAGCGGTTGGCAGCCCTGCATTCAAAATAACTTTAAAAACTTAAAAAAAATAATAATAAACCAAATTATCAGTCAATAGAAACGCAGTTTGCGCGACGTCACACGTCTACTATTTTTTTTTTTTGCATTTTACATCAGAGAGCTGTATGAGTTGATTCACTTTCACTCTCCACTCACTATTAAAATGTTGTTTTTTAACATCAGTATGTACTAATGATATTGCTTGCAATGTTGCCTCTCTAACAACTGACTGTCATTAACTCACTCTCTTTTTTTAAATTTTGTTGTTAGTAAAAATCAATAAAAATTCTTACCGTTGTTTGATTGCTTTGTACAGCAATCAATTAACTCACAAAAGCATGTTGTCTAGATGAAGTCTTAAGTTAATAAAAACATTTCGTATTAATTAATAGTTTTTCTCATATTAAAACAATTTATAAAATAAAATGGGGCTAACTATTTATTTTATAATATTACATAAAACTATATTTGTCAGAAGAGGTTTTAAGAAGTATTCAAAACAATCATACTGATTCATTGCTTTAGTGCATCATATGAAGTGGCATGCATTTATTAACAAAAGTCTCAATATTCATTTTGGAAAATGCAAAATTATGCCGTTTGATTAGTAATAATGCAGATCACTGATACATATACATATGTACATGTACGTATGTATGCACAAATATGTGTGTGTGAGTAGTGCTCGTATGTCTGTCCCCAGCTAGCATTTTGTATCATAATCCAATCTTTTCCGAATCAGCTTGACGGCAAAAATAACCGCATGTGGGCTCATTTTTCGATCATAAATGATACTCTCGTTGTGAGAAAATAGTACCCTACAGATGAATCATACCAAGGAATCATTTATGATACGATTTGCTGATTATTTTTGAGCAATTTTCATATTAAATCATTTAAATCAACTTTTTTGCGGTTTCTTTGCATGTTGTTCCTCTATTTTCAAGAAATCATTATTTGATCATATAGATGAATCATAAGTGAATCCTCTTTCATCGCCCAATTGATAAATCACTTTTTAATCATCAAAAGCGATCTGTGGAGAATCATATAAGAGATTTCTGCCAAAAATGATCACCCAAATGCTAGCTGGGCCAGCTTGCGTATGTTCCCAGCTAGCATTTTGTATCACAATCGAATCTTTTCCGAATCAGCTTGACGGGAAAAATAACCGCATGTGGGCTCATTTTTTCGATCATAAATGATACTGTCGTTGTGAGAAAATGGTACCCTACAGATGAATCATAGCAAAGAATCATTTATGATACGATTTGCTGATTACTTTTTGAGCACTTTTCTAGTAGTATTAAATCATCCAATCACCTTTTTGCGATTTCTTTGTATTTTGTTCGTCTATTTTCAAGAAATCCTTATTTTATCATATAGATGAATCGTAAGTGAATCCTTTTGCAATCACCCAAGTCATTAATCATCAAAAGTGATCTGAGGAGAATCATATATCTGCAAAACATACTCACCCAAATGTTAGCTGAATGTGTTAATCAGTGATGCCAACTTTTTTTACCTTAAAAGCACATAAAAATTTAAAAGAAGCACTTAAATGCGCAGTTTGAGATCTTAAAAGCGTAAAAAGCACTAATGTGAAAAACGAGTGAATATTCAAACGAATAACGTTTAATAATGATTAATATTTTCTAAGTTATTCTTTACTTCGGGAATAGTATAAGTTTTAATGAAATATATCAGTCGTAAAAGGTATGCTTTACATTGAAAAAATATATACAGCAAGTTTTATTAAAGTTATTTTAAGAAATACATAAATTTCTTAAAAGCACTACTTAATGCTTTTTCTTAGTTTGGCACTAACGCTCAAAATTTGGCGTTTTGAGTCTTCCAAAAACACTAAAAATAGTGCCAAAAGCACCAAGTTGGCATCGCTGGTGTTAATGACGGTTCATAAAATGGCAACCAGTACATTTGTTTCCTGTTACCGTAACAACTTTGTTGACGCAAAGTTTTTCAAATAGAAGCACAAAACTAAAGCGGCTTTAAAAATGTAAAATATTTTATTTATTGTTAAAATTTTTACAGTCCATTGAAAAAAATATAAGACTTAATACATTTATTTGTTATTGCTTGCATACAAAGCACATTCATAGTATCTTCTTACGCTAAAAAAATAACTTTAAGATGTTTTGAATTACCAAGAGAGTTTGTCTTAAAAGTTTAAATTTTGTGTGAAAAACATGCTTAAAATTAAAAAAAAATAAATAAATTTAGTACCACAATAGAAAATATCACCCGTATGGCATCAACAAGCCAAATAACCTGAAATATAGCCCATCTGGGAAAAAGCCATATATTCGTATATAAATAAAATAAAAACAAATCTTCCACATTAATCTGAGAAATTTTCCAAACAACTTGCCACTCCAGGGACTTATAAATATATACGTAATTTCTTTTTAACTTTAAACCTTCTAGCTGTTTTGCGACTTATGACGGCTTAAATATTCTTGTATATAAATAAAGCGAGTATAAGCATTGATGAATATACATAAATCATTTATACTCGTATGTAAGTCTTGACAGTGAAAAGGGTAATTTATTTTCGCACCTCCTGTTTGTTGTCAAACAAATATATAATGCAATAAATAATCAAGCTGAGTCTACATGCCATCAGTATTTACAAAACTGTTTGTAGAAAATAATAAATATAACAACAACAACAATGTTGCACCTTGTTGGTTTTGAAACTTGATGTTGTTACCTTATAAATTAGAGAAACTCTAAAATGTAAAATTTATATTAACGTGTAATAAATATGTACATATTAAATTTTAAATGGAAAAGTTTTGTAAAGCTTTACATAACTTTTCATTGAGACTTCAACCAGGTTGGCACATTGCATTTTGCTTTTAAAACATTTATTTTAAAATTTTCAGCTAAAAAAAATTTATAAATTTTCTTCAAAAGGCTTTTTGAATATAAAAAAGTTAATGAAACGAGAAAATCGATTAAAAAAAATGTTGGGGTTCTGAAAAACACAGCTTTTAAACCTTTTGACAAATGTATTTCTTAAGCACATCTTGCTTTCAATGCTATGCTCCCACTAAAGTAAGACCAATATCATCTTCCCTCAAATTAACTTGTTATCAATTATCAAAATACATATAACATAAAAAAAAACAACGTAGCTTAAAGAAAAATTACACAGTGTGACAAAAAATACCTGCAAAGTGTTACCATTTTTCTGGTAGGTATTGTCGACTATAATAACAATCTGTATTTGAAATTTTCCAAACACTTTTACTTTTATTTAAAAAGTATGCTTACATTAATAAAACAATCGAAATTTCGCCAAACTTCATTTAATAAATGTACTTAATTTAGAAATTTAGCTTTTCCCGGGAATACCGGGAATTTCCGGCAACGCGAATTTTTTATTCCCGTTTCCTGGGAAGTGAAAAAGTCCGGGAAATCCCAAACCCTAGTGAATATGCAACGTTAGTTCAAATTTAAAATGTGATCATTCTATTATTAAATGATACATATTTGGCTCAACTGTAATAGGGCTATATAGTCTACAGACCTTACCTTATAAAATAATGAAAACAGATTATAATTATCGCTATCCAATTTTTAGCAATAGCCGTTGAAAAGAAGCCTTTCCAAAAAAAATTAGTTTCATCCAATCATAGGATCATGATCAGCCATATTTAGAGCAAAATTATGTACAGAAACAATATTGTGCTATTTAGTCTTAACAAAAATTATGATATAAGATATTTTCGGCAAACGCCACATTTAAAAGTTATGGTGCCAAAAGTGTTTATAGTGAAGATAGGTAATTTTTTGGTTGAAAAGTGCAATGCGCATGGCCGGTTTGCACGCTATCAGTGCAATTTTTAGACACATGAGAGTTTTTTTCTATCAGAAACAGCCGGTGGAGCGAACAAAATAAATACAAATAATGATGCAGAGTTAATTCTCATATCGTTATTCATATTTCGTAAAAATTTCATACAAATAACTTGTTTACTCAGGTCTTGAGAGAAAAATAAAATTCTCTTTCTGCATTGAGTTGTGTATAAATTGAAAACTTTAAACTCGTTTTTTTGAGTTATGACGTTGGTTAAGTAAATGAGCCTTATATTATCGCTCATTTATAATAAATAAATAATAATAATAATAATATATCCGAAACTGTAACCAAAAACCCCTAAATGTAGCAGACTTTTTTAAGGATAGAAAAATCCACTTGAAAAAGACCATTTTTATAAGATCAAAAACATCAGATTCATCACTAACCCAAGGTTGCCCACTTTCGGGCTTTGAGGTTCCGCCCCCTTTATATATATAATGTAGCCCAATTTCCAGACTAAGACTCTGTGACATCTCTTCAAATGCTGTATGAAATTTCATAAGAAGAGAACGGCTCGTTTAGAAACTGCAGAATTATTTCCATTTTTTAACGAAATCCCCCACTGTGCAACCCTAGGTCTCTTCTTCAATGTATGATAATAAGCAAAAAATTTCGCAAATGCTTCTTGCAAAAAAAAAATATTTTTCCTATTGTTGTAATCGTTTTTACGTGAGCAAAACCAAATCAAATCCTTTTTAACAACAAAGTTCGCCAACAAACCAATAAATTTTTTACTCATCTGCTGGCTTTGGCATACCAATTTCCCACAAAACAAAAGCTGAAACGTATTTCTTTGAGGGATTCATTAATAAATAATATATTTATGGTAATAATAAGAAATATATGTATGTTTAATCTAATTAAAACAGCTACGTCCAAACACACATACACTGATATTTGTATTTGAGGTAAACAGCTTTGAAAGTTCTTAAATTTGTTCTTGTTTCTTTGTCCCGGCTCACACACTTCAACTTTTGTTGATCAACTCGTAATTCAGCTGTAAGAAAAAACAGAGACACATGTATTTCCGTCTCCGTCTTTCTTACAGCTGAATTACGAGTTGAGCAACAAAAGTTGAAACGTGTGAACCGGGACTTTGCAAAGTAAGAGCAAGCATTGGTGTCTGCTGTGTTGTTGTTGTGGATGTTGTACTCTCGTCGGTGTGAAAGCACAAAAAGCTTTTCATAAAAATTTGCACATTGTGCATATGGATTGGACGTACATAGCTGAATTAAAACAATCTATCTTTTGATTGCAATCAAAAATAAAAATAAAAATTATGGTTAATAAAATCTCTCTATTATGAGCAAATCATTTCAGCAAAATCTTTACGAGACTTTTTCTCAAACCAATTTAATTTTGTTCACAGTATTTTCTTTTCTAGCTGCGTATATTCAAAATAAAGTACAATTAGTGTTCATGGGGAAAAAATACAAAATTCGAATGGTGCCATCGTTCTCATTGTTTTGGTTCTACTCACTGCACTATAGGGTCAAATCACCCCTTTTTCTGTGTGAAATTAAAAACGCCTACTAAATCGTTGTACTCAAACCAAATTCTGAAAGAATTTCATTAGTGATAATAACTCTATTAAAAAAATTTAATTTAACCCACTACCGACCAAAACTTAGCCCATTAATAACAACAATACATACATATATGCATTAACTAATTTGAACTTTAACAGAACATTAGCTAGTTATTTAAATCTAGTTCAATTTAAATGACAAAAAATCCTCTTCATTTTCATTAAACCTTCGGTTTTATGCAGAAACTAGCTGACCCGGGAAACGTTGTTTTGCCACATAAATTATTTATATTTCTAGGGTAGAAAGTAATAACTAACTTATTGTAAGTGTGCGAGGATGTGGTATATGGTATAGTGATAGAGGAAATGAGTACTGTGAACGATGAAGAAATACAAAAATAACACAACACAAAAAATTTATTGTTTTAAATTTATTATAATTTATACTTACATATATTGATTGTTTTCAAATTAACTCATGCCAAATTTGAAGATTTGTACTATTATAACTTTCAAGAAATAATATTATTGTGAATTACTTTGTATGGGGGTGCCTCTTCTCCCGGTCCTATTCCACTAATATTTGGAATTAGTTAGCATCTTGCTCTCAAAATAGTCCCTACCAAATTTGAAGATTTGTACTATTATAACTTTTAACATATAAGATTATTATTAACTACTTTGTATGGTGATGCCTTTTCCCCCGCTCCTATTTTACTAATATTTTCGGTTTTCAAAAGAGTCCATACCAAATTTGAAGACTCTTGCTATTATAGCTTCCACGATATAAGATTATTATCAACTATTTTTTATGGAGGTGTCCCTCGGTCCTATTTTATCAATCAACTTTGCACCTTTCTCTCAAAAGAGTCCATACCAAATTTGAACACTCTGACTCCTATAGTTTTCAAGATATAAGATATTTCATTCGTATGGGCGTGGCACGAAAATTTCATTACTCGCAAAATATCGCACTTTGAAATAAATTGCAAATAACTCATTGATTATTACTTAATTTATATTTTTAAATTTGAAAGTGGTCAAATAAGGTCAACACTTTTGGGGGCCTACATAAAGTCAATGTTTATGATATATTATACAGTTTTAAAATCACTTAAGCTAATGAGGTGTTTTAAAGCATAGCGACATACGAGTAAATATAAAACAATTTTTATGAAAAACATCAATGCAATGCGTTAATACCAACGCAATTCGAGAAAAACTCACTTAAAATTGACCGATTTTCACTGAACTCACAAGCTTATTTTCAGAAAAACTTAAATCTATTGAGGTTGATGCAGAAATATGCGACAGTTCTTAATATTTTCCTAAAAATAACGTGTCGTTATTTTAAAGTGTTGACATTTGAAAACAACAACAAAAAAAGTAAAATGTCACTTTTATGTTTGTTACTTTTGCACAGAAAAAGTAAGCATTCGCCCCAATGTGCACTGCAAAGAACAAAACAAAGTTTCCTTTTATCTATATTTGTACTCTGTTCTTGTCCGCTGTTGGCGAATGAGTAATTTTTTTAAATAAATTAATTAATTAAGTATACGCCATTTGTTTAATTTATTTTAGGATATTTTATTCCTTTGTGCTGGATTTGCTGAACATTAAGTAACCTCTTTATTGGCACTCCAGATTTTTGTAGGATTAAAATTAAAAATTTTGTCATGACCAACCACATAACAACTTACAGCAGCCGTGCGGTGGTCAGGCACATGAGATTATCTAAACTAATGGGTTTGATTGAATTACAGCGCCTTTTATAAATAAGTTCTCACTACTAATATATTTTAGTTCTCATAAATATTTATTTTAATGCAGTTAAGTTTTTTCAATTAATTTTCCAATAAATAGTAATTTTGCTATTTCGTTTACTTAGATAATTATTTCAAATAGCACAATTTTTCACTAACGCCTTAAAATTACAAACATAACTCTCGTTATCGAAATACTGGCCGCGAGGACAATAAAGAGCCACAGCACGTCCATTCAAACAGACGTAATACTTGTTGCAATTTTTGCAATCTCTAATAAATGTGCCACTCTTCAGCGTTCTGCAATCATCCGGTTTTGGCTGTTCTAAATGGATTTTACTTGCACTCTCCATTTTACAATCGACTGCATCAGGATAATTACACATTTGCAGTTTCTCATCGAAATAGAAATGGCCTGGACAGACCTGTGGATATGCCTGGTGCTGGTAACAGCTGTAATATTTGTTACAGTGCTTGCTATGCTTGATGAAGTAGACACCGTCGTCATGCTTAGCGCAAATAGAATTAACAGATGTTTCCTCGTTATTTCTATTATTAGCGATGTTGTTTGTTGTTGGTGTAGTTTGCTGTTTATTGCATGGAATTGATGAATATGAATTGATTGTTGTAGTAACAGTTGAAATTTTGCATGCAGTTGTTGTCGTCGTAGTTGATAGTGTTGTTGTATTAGTCGATGTTCTACAAGATGTTGTTGCCGTTGTTGTACTAGTTTCTGTTTTATACGCAGTTGTTGTGTTTAAAGTTGGTGGCTTACATGTCGTTGCTGCTGTTGTAGTAGATGCTTTACATGAAGTTGTTGTACTTACAGTTGTTGTGTTACATGTTGTTGTTGATGTTGTAGTAGATGCTTTGCATGGTATTGTTGTGGTCGATTCTGTCGTACTCAGTATTGTTGTAGTAAGAGGAACAGAAGTTGTGCTTGCCGCTGATTCTGTCCTACATGATGTTGTAGTAATATAATCAGTGCTTGGTACAGTTGCTGATTCAGTTGGCTCAATAGATTCACTCGTTGTTGCAGCCGAGTCTGTTGTGTATAATATTGTTGTCGTTGGAAAACCAGTTGTTGTGGGATGCATCGGTTCAAGTGTTGTTGTCGATGATTGTGTTGTATGCAATGTTGTAGTAATAGGAGCAGTTGTTGGCTGAATAGATTCAGTTGTTGTTGCAGCTAACTCTGTTGTAAACATTGTTGTAGTAGTTAGAGGAACACTGGATAATTCAGTTATTGTTGTATCCTGATTAGATTCAGTTGTTGTTACAGCTGATTCTGTAGTCAAGGCATGTGTGGGTTCCACTGTTCCTTCAGGAGTATTTCCTGCAGTTGTTGGGGATGCAGTAATTTTTTCTGTAGTTTTTACCACTGTTGTTTCTGTAGTTCCTACGGTTGAGGTTTTTGTTGTTTCCGGAGTTGTATCCCTTGTAAGTGCTGATGTTGTAGCTTCTGTGGTTAGTTCTGGGGTGGAGGTCGGTAAATATGTCGAAGCACGCTGAGTTGTAGAATCATCTGATATTTGAGTAGTTGTTTCTGTTGTAGTAATATCATCTGTGCTTGGTACAGTTGCTGATTCAGTTGGCTCAATAGATTCATTCGTTGTTGCAGCCGAGTCTGTTGTGTATAATGTTGTTGTCGTTGGAAAAGCAGTGTTTGGGGCAGTTGTTGTGGGATGCATCGGTTCAAGTGTTGTTGCTGATGATTGTGTTGTATGCAATGTTGTAGTAATAGGAGCAGTTGTTGGCTGAATAGATTCAGTTGCTGTTGCAGCTGACTCTGTTGTAAACATTGTTGTAGTAGTTAGAGGAACACTGGATAATTCAGTTAATGTTGTATCCTGATTAGATTCAGTTGTTGTTACAGCTGATTCTGTAGTCAAGGCATGTGTGGGTTCCACTGTTCCTTCAGGAGTATTTCCTGCAGTTGTTGGGGATGCAGTAATTTTTTCTGTAGTTTTTACCACTGTTGTTTCTGTAGTTCCTACGGTTGAGGTTTTTGTTGTTTCCGGAGTTGTATCCCTTGTAAGTGCTGATGTTGTAGCTTCTGTGGTTAATTCTGGGGTGGAGGTTGGTAAATATGTTGAAGCACCCTGAGTTGTAGAATCATCTGATATTTGAGTAGTTGGTTCTGTTGTAGTAATATAATCTGTGCTTGGTACAGTTGCTGATTCAGTTGGCTCCAGTTTAGATGTAGTCGTATCTTTTGGTAGCTCTGTGGAACTAGTCGCTGCAGTTTCTATTGTAACATCAGTCGTTTTATTTATGTGCTGAATTGTAGTTGGTGCTGGTGTTGTTGCCATCTCTTCAGATGACTGTGTGGTAGATTCAGTCGGGGCTATTGGTCGGGCTGATAAAGTTGTCGTGTCGGTAGCTGTTTCCAATGGCGATAATGTTATTTGTGCAGTACCTGAATTTGCAGTTTGCGCCGTAGATTCTTCGGTAAAAATTGTTGTAGATTTAATTGGCAATTCCCTTGCTGTGGGTAATTCTGTTAGTTCGATAGTAGGCTTTAATGTTGATTCAGATTCAATCATAGATTCTACTGGTGGCTGTATTGTAGATTTAGTTTTTAATTCTGAAGCTAAGTGAGCTGTGGTAGTTGGATCAGTGTTAAGGTCTTTGGGAGTGTGTGTTGTCGTTTCACTTGGTAATTCTGAAGTTGTCGTAGTAAATTCTACTCCAGCAAACGTTGTTGTGTCGATGTAAGGGTCTAAAATACTAAGATGACCCACTTGCATATTCGTCACTTCAAAATTAGTAGCTCTGTTCAATAATGCCTTAGCATTTTTATTCGTTTTAGTTGCTGGAATTTCTGTAAAAGCTTCACCTGGTGTTAACGCTTGTGTGGAAGTTTCTAAGGGTGATTGTGTGGTAGACTCGTTTGCTAGATTTGAAGACGTACTAAGAATGGCTTCAACCATATTTTGCGTATTAATCAAAAGCTGTACTGAAGACTCTTCTGATAACAGCGTTGTATGCTCAGTTGGTAATTCTGAAGTCATTTCAGTAGTTGTTTCTTCATGCGATTTGGTCGTTTCAGTTGGAATTGCGCTTTCTGTTGAAATATAAGAAGCGCCATCATAGATTTCAGACGATTCTTTGGCAAATACTACATCAATAGCACCAACAAATTGTTTTGTAGTTTGATCTGTTGTAGTTGAAATTGCTGTAGTAAGTTCAATTTGAGATAATGTTGTTGAATCTGTAAAGGGTTCTAAAATTCGTATTGAGTATTCAATGGGAAGGTTTATATCATCAATATTAGTTGCTCTTCCGAATAGTGTCTTAGTAGCCTTGTTGTTCTTGGTTGTAGGAGTTTCTATAAAAGCTTCAGCTGATGGTTCCCCAAAAGAACCCTTGACAGTTATTGGCTGTGTCGCAGTTTCTAGTGGTGTTTGTGTTATAAACTCATTTGGTTGATCCGTCGTCGTATCAGTAATCGTGTCAACTGTATTTTGTGCAACAATCATTGACTGCTGTGTAGGCTCTTCTGATAACATCGTAGTGTGCTCAGTTGGTAATTCTGAAAACGTTTCAGCAGTTGTTTCTTCATTTGATTTGGTGGTTTCAGCTGGAGTTGGACTCTCTATTGCAATATAAGAAGATTCATTATATATTTGGGAAGATTCGCTGTTTGGTTCTGTCTTAAGGTCACCTATATTTTCAGCTGGTGATTCTGATATAGTTGAAATTGTTGTAGTTTGTTCTATTGGAGATAATGTTGTTGAATCTATGAAAGATTCTAAAATTCTTGGATATTCAATAGGAAAATTTAGATCCTCATAATTAGTTACTCTTCCCTGTAGAGTCTTAGTACTTTTGTTCACTTCGGCTTTAAGTAATTTGGAGGAGTTTAAAAAAGAATTAGTTATATTAAAAGCTTTTGCTAAAGTGTGTCCTTTGCCTGAAACTTTTTGTATTGCTACACCATCAATTCGTTTGGGATTTGAAGAGGCTTCTAATGCTATCGGATTTGTAGATGATATATTTAATGCAGTTATAGAAGCTTTTAAATCATCTTTAGATTGATCCATCAAAGCTTGCTGCATATTATTTGGCAGCAAGAAAGGTGGTAATGATGGCATAAAACTATCTTTTTCATCCGTATTGTCACCAGAAGTCATACGACAGGCACACGGTGGACATTTGCCTATTATGCATTTCTGTAAAGTTTCATTGAAGCGTTTATCCAAACCACAATTTAGCTTATATTCTCCCCATTTTCCCAAACATACATAAAAGCTGTGACAATCTTCTGGATCTTGTATTCTATAGCCAAAATTTCTCGTTTGGCAAATTTGAGGCACTGTTAAAGGTTCAGCCAGCGCCACTAATGAACACAAAAAAATACTTATTCGTACAAATGCTGAATAAAATGTATTAATTATTGTTAAAATAATTTAAAATAAATATTTACTGCACTTACTTAGCGGCATTCTTCGTGTAAAGAAATTTTCACTCTGCATTCGAAGCACTTCTAGTGCAGGGTCATTTGGTTTGCAGATGCATTTATAGCTAGAGTTCTTGTAAATTTATACATATGTATGTATCTAGATAATGAAAGTAATTTCTGCCATTGTAAAAGAATGTAACTTAAAGTGTTACAACATATCGTTGCACTTATGATAATGAGTTCGTTACTTATTATTAAATGAGTGTGTACAAATATTAAGAAACTAGTTTTATTATTATGTCTCTCTCTCTCTCTCTCTCTCGCTCTCTCTCTCTACTTTGCCAGATAGCAGATTAGTTGTGAATATGAAAGTTTGTAAATTTAGAGCCTGTTACAAAAAAACGAACAAGAATTTTCATTTATCGTATATACGAGTACATCTTTTTAGGGTTTCGTACACCAAAGGTGAAAAGAAACCCTATTGTTTTTGCTACGCTGTTCGTCTGTACGTCTGTCCGTCCGTCTGTCACAGGGTATTTTCTCGAGAACCGTAAGGGCTACGGGCCTGAAATTTGGACACAGTGTGTAGACCTTTGGCCGCTACAACAACAAATACATGAGAGTTGGAAATTAAAGGGTGTTCCAAAAGGAGCAACGAAAAATGTTAAAATTTTGACTATGTAATTTTTACAACTTGCTGTATCTTGGAAACCGTAAGAGCAAACTTCTTGAGACTTTCAAAAACGGTAAAACAAAAAAAAATCCTAAATTTATAAAATCGCCAAACCGAAAAAAATCGTCAAAACAAAAAAATCGCCAAAACGAAAAAAAGCACCAAATTAAAAAATTTCTAAAACAAAAATAAGTCGCGAAAAACCGGAAAAAGCACCAAAATTTAAAAATCGCCTAAATGAAAAAATCGCCAAATGAAAAAATCGCCAAAATGAAAAAAATCGCCCAAAATGAAAAAAATCGCCAAAAAGAAAAAGAAATCGCAAAACTGAAAAAATGGCCAAAATTAAAAAAATCTGCAAAATGAAATAAATCCCCAAAACGAAAAAAGCACCAAATTAAAAAAAATTCTAAAACGAAAATAAATCGCGAAAAACCGGAAAAATCGCCAAAGTGAAAAAATCGCCAATAAAAAAAAAATCGTCAAAATGAAAAAAAAGTGCCAAAATGAAAAAAAATCGCCAAAATTAAAAAAATCGCCAAAATGAGAAAAAAGCGAAAAATAAACAAAAAAAAAATTATTTCAGCTGAAAAAACGTCAAAACTAAAAAAAAACGCTCAAAGCGCAGCGTACGGAACCCTTCGTGCGCGAGTCAAAGTCGCACTTTACTTAATTAATTTGGATATTATTGTTGTTGCGTTCAGCATAAGTAGATGAGTGAAAATCTATTTCGTTTTCGGTAGACAAACAACAAATGTTCATATTTTTGCGCTCATAACTAATCTGTAATTTGGAAATTTCAAACAACGGAACTATAATATGATTTTATGGTAAAAAATAACATTTGACAATAAATACGCTACAGTGGGACATTGCCAAGAAATGTCAAGATATTAAAGCCGGCTTTACAAAACCTGCTTATGGCGTAGCAAAAGTTTTTACTGGGATATTACCAAATACACTACGCAGAAAAAATTATTAACAAAAAATGTTGCAAACAAACGTGTTTTTGAAATAAAATTTAATTTCAGTAAATATTGTTTACTGTTCCGGATTTTTTTCAAACAAATTATTACAAACTCTTGCATTTGAATTTACAAGTTTCTTTGTAAGACCTAAATTGAAAAAATTAATATTTAATTCCGGGAATTTTGTGTGAATTGGAAAATGAATGAACGTGTCTGATTCTAATATCAATGTACAACTAAATCGATTTTTTTTTTCAAAAGAACAAATGAAAATAAGACTTCAATATAAGGCACTAAAACGCTAAAAATAATTTGAATATTTTATTTTTAAAACACTTTTATATACGTGCTATTCGAAATTGAAATTCTACATTTACATATTTATGCGTTTACTTATCATTACTTTTATCACCGACTTCCAACAGCACTGGAGGTAACGTATACAAAAATGCTTTATTTATTTATTTATTTCAAATTAAATTTGTAAAATATTGTCGCACAAAACTGCGCGGACTAACTAGACCATATGCCTTTGATGTTATTAATTGTATTTTAATAAATGTTTTCGCGACTGACTATGAATGGCCTATGCCTTCATACAGGAAGTAGCAAAGTGGTTGTCAACGAAATTCCACAAAATCAATCAACCAATAGGATCGAAACGAAAAACTCGTGCAGACCAAACAACACACACAAGCCTGACCGTTTCTTCAGCCCAGAGATGGTTAACGACTGATAAAAATTAATTAAATGAATAAAATTAAGGCAAATCAAAATTATTTTTAGCTTTTCAGTGCTTTTTTATTTCAGTTAAATTTTTTTTAGTGTGAATTTTAAAGTTTTCGAAGCGTAGTCACGCCCACTTTTCTAAATACTGGTAGTCTCCCTCACTTTTACAAATGCAAGATATCGCCACTTTTAGGGCTTAAGGAGAAAAACGTGAAATATAACATTAAGTTTAATGGGCATGGCCCGCCTACTTTTTTAAGCACAAAGCTATGCTATTTCAAAGTGCATATAAATTAATACTACAATTTAATGGGCGCGGACCAGCCTACTTTTGTGACTTACATAACTAAGGCTGTGTGTCAAGTTTCGTAAAACTCAGTCATCTCATCTATATTTAACTTACAAAGTTTTAGAAGAGTTAATTTTTTATTTATTTAATATTCCACAATTTTATAAATAGTTAAAGTATTTTTACACGAGTTAAGCTCGCTGGGAAAATTTTTGATGCAACTCTAACTTGAATTTAGAATAACAGTGATTTGCAACTTGCAGCCCTCAAACTGTACCATTCGTTTTAATTATTTTAAGTATAGGTTACTAACTAAATATTAAGATACAATGCAAATAAAATAGCAGTTTTTTTCCAGCGCAGTATTTCAAACAACGATACCCACATCGAAATAAATTTGAATTTGGTCGGTGTGTGTGAGAAATTTTGGACCGCAAGGAAAAAAGTTTGGCGACCACTATTGCACCAATCTTATACTTTGTGTTGATATACGTCTATTAAATTGAACTTTCATCATCCTGGAGGCTTAAATACACAGAAAGCTCATAAATAAAAGGCGAAAAACATCATACGGGCAGTTTTTTTTTTAACAAAAAGTATTCTAATAAAATATTTAATAACTCAGTCAATTTCTAAGAAATATTTCTACACAAACCTTTCAATTACTCCTAATTAAATACGTTTTATAAATACAGTCATACAATCATAAATAGTATGGTCCCAGTACAAAAAAAAAACTGCTTAAAAATTATATTTGGTGAAAAAATACAGACATTTGTCGAAACTTACTGAAAGAAAATATGTATATGGGCACTTCCAAAAAAAAGTCCACCATGACGGACAAATTTAAAGTTCACCAACAGATTTGTTTTCTTGGGGAAAAAGATTTTTTAATCTAGAAGCTTGGAAAATAAGTGTATATCAGTCCAAGTCCTAACAAAAAAGTTTTGTATAAAAATACTTGGCCAATTCGCAGAGTTAAGCAATTTTGTTAGTCAAGTCAAACCCCACTTCTGGGGGGTTACTCTCTATTGCGATGCGAAAGCCATTACGATGCGAAAGCTAAATGCGTTGATATGCAAATTTGGTACTCTCTATTACTTTCGCAAAACCTTTCGCAAAGTTGTTTGAAAAAGTGGCAACACGGACATTGCAAAAGAAAATATGGCAAAGGTTGGCAGTACTGAAATGTCAAAATATGTATAAAAAACGACATTTAAAATCAAAATTTAAGAAAAAGTGAAGTGTAACAGCTTTTAATTGAAAATAAAGTTATGGATTCTGTAGCGTTATGGTTTTATGAAGAAAACGTCCATGTATAATGAGTTGCAAGACGAGTCTTAAAGGTTCAATTAGACGTGACATAACCATAGCCATAGAAAACAACCTTAAAGCCATAACTGTCACCATAGAAACAAATTAAATTTTGGTTTGGTTATGGCTATGGCATTATGGGTATGTCACTTCTAATTTAAGCTTAAGAGATAGTACCGGTATACTTTCCTCAAATGATCGCAGGTAAAAAAAATCTGTAGCGGAATATATTATTAAATACATATTGCTTTATTTTAACTTTGTTTTATAAAACTAGCCGCTGCCTTAAAATTACTTGGCCAAGCTGGATATTAACATTAAATTGGCCAGGACCATACCTTAGGAATATAGCAGCAGTCAATGAGCCGTCGATTAAAAGAGCTCTACGTAGCGATTGAGAAAATACAAAACTGTGCTGGAAATGCTTAATTTATTTTTACGCATTTTCACTTGGTGTGATTTTTAAAATCAAATATGAATACATACATACAAACATACATGTGTAATCTTATAAGTACTATTAGTGTCACATTTCATTATAAGCAACCAGCTATATCCCTTACAGGAGGTCCATTAGAATTTAGGTCGTCTGTCAATTTTGTCCACAAATGATTTGCGGCTTATTTGTCATTTGCTCACATGCAATTCACTAAAATTTCAAACTGCCGGTGTTTTGTTTGTAATTTTTTGGCTTTTTCCCTAAAAACTACGATTTAAATATAAATATTTTGGTTTTATAAAAGGCTTATGAATCAAATTTCCATAGAAAATTTGTTTAATAAACCTCTTATAAAACAAAAATATTTTTTATGAATAAGACAGTCAATATATAAATATTTTTTTCAACGTACTTACATGTTTTTCTCACTTTGCGTTTGGTATTTAGCTAACGCAAGATATTTGCGCTTATCGAGCGATTTTGACAGGCGCTTTCGCATTGTAGAGTACGGTGATACCAGACTTGCGAAACGGAAAATAAAAGATGCGAAAGGTAAATGCGCAAACGCATTAGAGAGTACCAATCGTGCGATTTCGTACCATTTCTCTTTCGCATCGTAATAGAGAGTAACCCCCCTGTTTTTTGTAACGTAACGCCAGGTCATATTTTGCGAATATCTTGAAATCCTTAGGTGTGATTGTTATAATTTTTTCACTGAATATAGACCTATTTAATCACTTCTCAAATGTAAGAAAAAATTTTTTCAAACACAATTTTAAAACTTTTTTTTTCAACCTTTTGTCGTGCAAATGGCATGTAACGCCAGAATGGAATTACCCATATATGTATGGTTCAAAAGGTCTTAATCTCTCCTTTCTAAATCCCTTTATAATCGGTTGATATTAGAGTATTCATTTCATCGGGTTTTTGCTTTAATCGGTTAATCGCACGATTAATTAATCGAGGGTTTGGCTTAATCGGTTAATAACCGGTTAATGTAGGTATTAACCGGTTAACCGATTAATAAAGGTTTTTCTTAAATCAAGCAATTTGAACAAATAAAAGTGCATAAATTATTTATTAATTTGAGTATATCTGTTTGTAAAACTATAAAATTACACATAAAAATTCTTAACCTAAATCTTTCAGAAAAATAGTTTGGTTTAAGTGTTTAGGATAAAACTTGACTTGGAAAAATCCTTTCTATTATGGTAGATATTGAGAAAATTTAATCCATAATACAGAATATCTAGTTTGTCAGTCCTTTTGGATTTCTTTAGAGTCCATTGGAGTCCTAATTTATTTTTTCTCTTTTAGTTCCAAACACTTCTAGTTGTTTCGGTTAATTTTGTTAGAACATTTCTTGTATTACTATCGATAGTTTTTCTGTTGGCGGATCATCATCTGACTCATACTGGCAGAGCTCAGCGACGAATATTCTACAAATAAGTTTATTTCTGAATTTCTTACTTTTCGTTTTTGTACTTTAAAGCACTGTTGCCAGAAGAAAATATTTCAAAGCGTATAATTGAATTCGTCGAATCCAATCATTAATTTACTTAACTCTTTTATATACATTATATCTATAATACTACAAAATATTTAAAAATTTGTTACTTCGGTTAATCGGTTAATCGACTGAAATTAAACGGTTTAACCGGTTTAACGATTAACGGTTAACCGAATGAATACCCTAGTTGATATGCAACTTAGTTAGAGGTTGATAAGTGCCTACGGGTACGAAAGACCGCTTTTTTACCCATAACTCAAGATTTTGGGTGTGTTTGGACAATTTCAAATACAGATTGTTGTTATGCTCGACAATACCTACCAGCTAAATAGTAACACGTTCCATTTATTTTTTTTTTGTCACACAGTGTTATTTTATTGACATATCTTTCATTCTAGAGGGTGCCTTGCACAACTTTTTTTATATGTTGAAATTATGAAAATTATGCTGAAAGAAGCCTTCTTCAATTAGAAAATATGTACGAGTAAAACAATCATACATATAATATAATTTTAAACTTTGCCATAATTTTATCTTTTTACTCAATTAAACTTGCAACTTAATTTTTATTTCTTAATGCAAAAGTTTTGTCTAAAAAAGAAAAGAAATACCACATCATTATTAATATTTTAACGTTATGGTGCCTAATTTTGGGTATTCCCAAAATTTATCATATTAAAAATATTTATGTATATGTGTTCGTATACATACATATGTACATACTCTTTTTTAAGAGACAAACAACCATGGTAAACAAAGCATTTCACATAGATACTCGTATTTCACTTTAACATTCTAACAAATACAAAAATCATGTTCCTACAAGCTGTAACATGTTGTTTGACATTCTTTCAGACAAGCGAATGTCATTAGTTAATTGCTTGAAATAAACGAATTTGCAACCAGAATTGATAAATTCACGTATGTACTAAAGAGCTGTATAAAATGTATTGAAAGTTCTGTATTCTAAGCACACTACTTCCAAGCCTTATATTTCAGTGTAAACATTATCAACAAAATAAGCATAATAAAACATGACTCTCACTGAAACAAAACAAGCACCATTCGAAAAGTTTCTCTCTATAGCTTTGTTAGTGCTTGTATGTTCAAACGAAGTAGAACATCAAAATAAAAACAGACAATGAAATAAAAAAACGATAAATTACACCAAAAGCATCGAGTACACTAGAACCAACAAAAAAAAGCGTAAAAATGTAAACAAGACCCTGAAGGAAGTGTCGATGGTGAAAATGTACTGAGTCGCTTTTGACTTTGTCACCAGTACTACTCTCTAATTATTCCCCATACAATACTTTGTGCTATAGACATTTAGCATGTGCTTGTCATTGAAAATCTACTAGTAACACTTAAACAGTTGACTAGGTAGTGACTACATAGTTCTTATGGGAACATGGAGACAGACCAACCAGACATTTAGTGGTACATTTCTATACCTTACGTACATACAATTATAGGAATATTGACAAGTTGTTGCAAAACCCACCACAAATGCACCACATCTGTTTTCTCTCGTTCTTTTGTACTGACGAATAGAAGAGAAATTGTAGACAATGTACATACTACTAGATTTTTTGTGTTGACATAGGGACATTTGGCCAAAGTCTGACTGCAGGGGAGTGTTATTAACTAATACATACATACATTCGATTTTTTATGTTCATAAAAAATGCAAAAGTTTCTTTGTAAGTGTGTCTACGAGTTATTCAAACATGTTTTGAATGTTCCAAAATAGTTTTGATGTTCTACTTCATTTCTCTTCTACTTCAGCCTTGTTATATTTTAACAATGTTTTGTTGTACTTGTGTTCTCTTCTTCAATGTTTTGATCGTGAAACAAAAGAAATATTTTCGGAAGTATGTGTTTTGCAATGAGCAAGTAATAATTACATACACACTAATTGTAATTTCATTAAATGCTTGTAAGACATTTTTGTTGTGTTTGTGCCACTCTTTAGTATGTACGTACATATACATACATACATATATTAATGTATGTATATATGTATGTACAAAAAAAAAACAGAAATTTAACTTGTTAAAGATGCTACTTTTATTTCTTCTGTAGAAATTCGATTGAAAATTATAAATAAACATGTGTAGTCAGTTACATTTAAGTTCCTTCGAGATTTCATAAGAATCTTAACAAATTGATAGCGCTGACATCGCTGATACATACACTAGGCATAAAAAGTCTGCGTAAATATGCTTAGAAATAGTTTTATTTTCCAAATTATTGTTAAATACTAAAACACCTAATCTAAATTAGGGTTTTTTTAACAGACTAACTCCTTACTAATTTATTTATGGCAACTCTGTTTCACAATGCTCGGTAACATTCATTTTTCGATCTTAAATTGGGAAAAGTTCCATCTCTAGCTAAGAAAAAGTCTGCGTACATAAATAATCTAACGGGATTATTTAAGTTGTAATTATTCGTTGCATATAGTTTTTGTTTAAATTCGTGTTCTTACGTGTATTTGGTGTATTTAACAAACATTTTAAATGCATAGTTGTTATGGATCGCAAAGAAAAAGAGATAAGTCCCGCAGAGCGTGAAATTATCGTCAACTTATGGAAAAAATGAGAAAGTTTTAGAAAGATCGGTGAGACTGTGGAAAGATGTCATTCTTCTATTCAAAGGGTGATAAATAATTACAAGGAAACTAAGCTATTCATATCTAAGCCGCGATCTGGTCGTCCATCCAAACTTACTGAACGAGAAAAGAGGTTTATGATTCAATCTGTTAAAAAGAATCCCAAGGTAACAGCCTCAAAATAATTTAAATTAATTTTTGAAAAGTTATTAGTAGTGATAGTGTTCGAAAATTGCTTAAAAAAATGATTACCATGGCCGTATAGCACCAAGAAAGCCATATATTTCACATTTCAGCCGACTAAAGAGAATAGCATTTGCTAAAGAGCATATAAACAAGCCTCTAGACTTCTGCGAAAAGGCAAATAGTGTGGAGAAAAGATGGCACTGCTCTTAATAAAGAACACTTATCTAGTACAGTGAAGCATGGTGGTGGTGGTGTCATGGTTTGGGGGTGCATGGCAGCAAAAGGTGTTGGCCAGTTGCAATTCATTGAAACAACTATGGATAAAAGGGGCTATTTGGACATCTTAAGAAGCAATTTACAGCAAAGTGCAATAAAATTGGGCCTTCAGGGTCAATTTATCTTTCAGCAAGATAATGACCCTAAGCATACCGCTGATATAGTGAAACTATGGCTTCTGTACAATGTTCCTAAGCAATTGCGAACGCCTCCTCAATCACTAGATATCAATCCTACTGAGCATCTTTGGGGTTTACTGGAGAAAAAGATCCGACAACATCAAATAACTTCAAAAGCAATGCTTAAAGATGTTATGCAGCGGGAATGGAGCAATATAACACACGAAGAAACTACAAAACTAGTTCAATCTATGCCAAAAAGATTAATGGACATTCTGAGACGTAAATGCTATCCAACCAGCTATTAAAACCTTTTAAAAAATTCGATTTATAAATATATAAAAACGTATTTTGAAAGGCGTACGCAGACTTTTTCGTACGTTTTTCAATGAATTTTTTTGTTTTTATTATCCTGTTGTTAACTGTGAATTACTTTTGCTTAAGTTTTACATTATTTTCTAAAGACTGATATGTATTTAATAAATAAAATTCGTTTTTGAAATAATATATATATATATTTTTATAATTATTTTGTTTCTTTTTAAAAGGCAAAGTTTATGTACGCAGACTTTTTATACCAAGTGTACATACATACATTAATAATGACATTTTAAGTCTTATACAAAAAATGCTTCTATGTAACGAAAATTTCACAAGGCTATAAATTAAGTCGCATAAGCGTTGCGCCATTAGAGTGGGCTTAGGAAGAATACTTCCCAATAAATCTCTAAATATTTTTAAGATTGCTAAGGGATGGACTTTCAAGTCCGCACGTGCTTGCATAAAATTTGTGATTGAATGTTTCTTAATTAAATTTTTTCGAATTGATAAATACAACTGAAAAGTGTTGAAGTGGAATTTAGGGATTTCAGACGAATAATAAAGAAATATAAGCACGCTAATCCCTCGATATACGTCGTAATTGACGTAAATCGAATACCAAATTCCTCATACATACCTTAACGTTCACTTACATATGTAAGTACGCAATAAAAAACTTGTAAATGGATGTTTCCTTGTGTTTTTGTTAGAACTTGCATAACTTGAACTTTTAAATCGAGGGATTGCTGAATGCATAATAGAGTTGTGTCCAACAGCTGTTTTTTAACTAGTTCATTAGCGTTCGATTCAAAAGTTGTTTCAAGCCCATTTCAACAGCTCATTTTAGTTCAAAAGAGCTGTTGGACACAACTCTAATGCATAATACTGAGAGTCCATGCTTCGTATTGTGCATTTAAAAAAGTGAAATTAATGTATCTCTATGTCGCAATATACAGAGCAAACTGGGCAAAATGTCTGGTCATGAACATTGAAAAAGAATTATACCATTCTTCTTTTGTAAAGATGTCCACACGCAAAGAAAAGATATGGTTGTAAAATGGTTGAGAAAACAATATTATGTTCTCTGAAACAAATGTGTGGTGATTGAAAACTAGTTATTTTTATTTTAAACAATAATTTCGTTACGATAAACAGAGTAATGTTTGAATTTAATAATTACATTATTATATTCATAGAAAGTGCGATATGGTTAGAGTTTAACAATATAGTTTTGTTAAAAATTTATGACTACAATATAATTTGTATTATTGTGTAAAAATAATATGATGTAAATAACAATATAATGTTATCCAAAACCATACTATGTTAAGTTTTTAAAAAAATCTTTTTCACAAACACCTTCTGTCAGTTCAGTGTTTCGTTTTTAAGCTATCGGTAGTGCACGCGTGGTGTTAAATAAACAAAAAAAGTATAAACAAAAGGGCAGATAAATAAAAATAATATGTAAAGGGTGTTTTTTATTGAGGTATAGAAATTTAAGTTGGCATCACTTTTTTAACTGGCGGCCATTTTGTCAGCTGTCAAGTGATTAATATTTAGTTTGGTTTGCCATTTCATCATGAACAGGTTGACAAAAGAACAACGCTTGCAAATCGTGCAAATTTATTTCGAAAATAATGGTTCAGTTCGCGAAGTTTACCGCAAGCTCCGTCCATTTTATGGTCGACATAATCGTCCATCAGAGCAATTAATTCGGTTAACCATGGATCGTTTTCGCACTACGTTTACTCTATGTGATAATACTCATCCGCAGAGACGTCGAACAGTGCGCACCGAAGAAACAATTGCCGCTGTAGAGCAAAGTGTTGAAGAGGACCCGAATGAATCGATTCGCCACCGTGCACAGCAATTGGAGCTTTGTCCATCAACTTTATGGAAGATTTTGAAGATTTTGAATGTGGATGAGTTGTGGTTCCAACAAGACGGCGCTACATGCCACACAGCGCACGTCACAATCGATTTATTGAAGGAAACATTCGATGAGTGCATAATTTCGCGGAATGGACCTGTCAATTGGCCACCAAGATCGTGTGATTTGACACCATTGGATTATTTTCTTTGGGGATATGTGAAGTCGCTCGTCTACGCCAACAAACCAGAAACGTTAGGGGACTTGGAAGCCAACATTCGTGGCGCTATTGCCAACATACGGCCCCATATGCTCGAAAAAGTGCTTGAAAATTGGACCTGTAGAATTGGCTTTATTCGAGCCAGCCGCGGCGGCCACATGCCATATGTATGTATGTATATCTTTTTATACAGATGTGTTGGTATTTCGTGTATATATGTACATATATGTAAGTATACATTTCTATACATACAAACATACATTTTGTTTCAACAATATTAATTGATTTTTATTTCGGATTTACCGCACAGCTGTTTTGAACAAAAGATTTGCCAATAAATATATTATTATTACATAAAATAATACTATGGTCGTATTTAACAATATTATTATAATATTAGAAGATTTTAGTCACATCTAACAATAGTGTTGTCTTATTTACAATAATAAGATTAGGTATAACAAAGTTAATTGTTTTTGTTAATAATAATATTATTAACTCAGAAAATAATATTATTTAAACATTACTTTTTCCAATGACAATAATATGATTTGACTGCAACCATATAATTCAAGCATAGTATGTTGCTGTTTGATTATGGTTACCTCAACCATATCTTTTCTTTGCGTGCATCACACTACGATGCGTATGTTGTGATTGGTGGTACCACGCTCGTATAAGACTAGTGTGTAATCTTGGAATTTATTCGGCATTTGTGCCCTATTTCTCCTCTGCAATAGATCCGATCTCTTTCAGATTTAATTACTCCACCACAAACACCCAGATATTTAACATTTTTGTTAATTTATATTGCTTTATTTTGAAAAACGGGAGATTAAAATATTTTAATTTTCTGCTTCCTCGTGAAAAAACAAACTTCTGTTTTTTCAGACTTTGCTCTCTGGTCCAGTTATGAGATAAGTTAGGAGCTACTATACCTCTTTCACATTCATTCGGCACAACAGACGAACTTAAATCCTTCGTCGGATAGAAGTTTTAGTAGGCTGTGTATGATGGTGACCCTTAATAAAGGAAATAGTATACTTATTTGCAGCGTTGCCGATTTCTGTATAATTATCTAAAAATGGGACAAAAAATATATTCTTGAACTATTTTGGGACCATAAAATTTTTGTGTAATTCCGCCCCAACATTATACACAAGTAAATAATTTAATTAAAGATCTTCATTTCATTTTAAAAAAATTTTACTCCGTAAATTTTTTATAATATTTTTATGTTTTTGTTTGGCTATACTTGTCTTGGCGATGATCTCTTTATTTTAGTTTCGAACTGTTCGGTACATTTTACATGAAGAATAAGTTGTCGTCTGGTACCATCGTGTCAATATTTTTTTGCATATGAAGGTATAAAACAATATTGGGGGACTATTTTGAACCAACCAAAAATATGTTGAAAATTAAATATTGGAATTAAAAATGCCTAATTTACATTAAGCATTTTTGCACAAAATTAGTTGCATTTGTTAACAGGACGCCGGAATAACAAATCAGATAACAAAGTTGCTGAAAATGCTTGAGTGATTCATGTTCACGTTATTTTTTTATCAGTCACTCTCTTATAGCGCTGCATTACCTGAATTACCGAAAAGAAAAAGTTTCGTTGTTGACTGCATACGTATTGGTGGATTAATGTTAAAAAAGTGAAACCGATGCGAAATTTAGTCAAAATAAAATAGACATAATTAATGAAACACATTTCTCACACATCACGAAGTTCGATAATAAAATTCAATGATTTGAAAGAGTTGTTCGTTTGTTAGTGTATTCATGGTGAAATGGCAAACCTTACTGAGCATTTTTGGAATTGCCACAAGTTTTTGCACTGAAAAAATTCACACTGAAAAACAAATAGTAAAAAAATCACTCGATATATACTCGTATTTTTTTCTTATATAAAAAGCATTAAAACACAAAATTTGTTTTGTGTAATTTATATCATTTTGGATAATTTTGAAGGTTTGTCTGTGTAAAATTGAATTTCAATTCCGGCAACACTGCCTCTTTGTGGTATTCCGTGACACATAAGATTTAAATATTTTTATATCGTTTACCTCGCAACTTTTCCACTATTAAGCAAATGATTTATTCAAGTTGTTATTCCCTGATCCAAGTCAAGGATGCTTAGAGATTCGATAAGTCTGGAGATTGAAATATTGCTGAAAGCCCTTCTATATCAATAAATATACATATGTATGTATGTAGCTAGAATATAAATGCCTAGATAAAGAGATCTTTCAACAGCATATACAACTAATATAGGAGTTTGGTTTAAATTTTATCACATCGTGTTATATTTTCTTCTTTAAAATTGTGTCGAAAATTCGTTCCAAAGTTTTCAGCAAGCTTCTTGATCTTAACGCTTTTGGGCTTGCATAACTTCACTTGCCTGGTTTTGACAAGAAAACAACTCTTGCTTCTCTCCAGCCATAGGGGTGTGTGCATGTGTTAGACAGTCGGTAAAGATTTTTGGTCAATGCTTTGCTTAAGGCAAACCTGCCGTTACTGGTCTCCAAGAGCCCCTAACCCTCGATTGAACCATCAAAAACCATTGCATTCCTCCAGGCTAACTGTTTGGTGTGCCTTATCAACACATGAGATAATTGGAAATTTTTTTTTTTCGAAAATTCTCGATGCTAGGCGACGAATGTCAACGGTGAAAATTATTGATGCATGATTACGGAATTCTTTTTGCCAAACCTGTGAGTTCATCTATTGCACTCTTCACGCACGTGGTTTCAATAGGATGGGGCGACTACACACACAGCCAGAGCTTGGATAAATTTGTTTGGGGAAAATTTTCCCCAAAAACTGTTCTCACGCTTTGGGGACATCCCATGGCCACCGAGGTCACTCGATCTAACTAATATAGATTATTTTTAATGGGGCTACCTCAAAAAGAGGGTTTATAATGGCAATCCACAATCTCTTGTAGCTTTAAAGGAAAATATTCGTCGAGAAATCAGCTCAATTGAACCAAGTTTACTGTAACGTGTGGCGCAGAATACAAGGATCCACTTTGAACAGTGTGTTCAACTCGACAGAAGATATCTGGATGACATACTCTTTAAAAAATAAAATCCACATTTGTATACAATCGTTCAATGCTCTTAATAATAATGTGTGTCAATTATTACGTTTTTTTAAGTTTGAAAATATAAATCTGCTACCGACACCCTGTACATACACTAAATCTGAATTATAACATTGCGAGTTACGCCCCTTTTCACAATGTATGAGTAAGAGTTAACGTGAACTTTAACTGAGAGTTCTTCATACAAAACTTTTTAACGCAGAGCTCAAAATTCAAAAGCCTGATATTGATGTTAAGATCGATAAAGTATTAAACGACAATATATTGGATCTAGGTTAGGTTAGGTTAGCAGGTTGCTGATAAGGAAGGGTGAAATTTAGAGTCTAGCTCACTTAGGTCCAATACAATGATCCCTTTGTGCTAGCTATGAGTTGAAGAGATGATAGTGAGAAAAGATGATAGGGAAGGGATAGTGATAGTGCAGTGTTTGTTGTAGCGCCTTTGGTGTCAAATGAGGCGTGTTAAGTTTTTAAGCTGTGTTAAGTAACCATTTTATTAGTTATTTTACTTCGCCGATGATTTTGCTACATAATACCGACGAAGGAGGGCGCTCTAATGTTACATTAGGACTAGCATCCGCTGAAGCCGTTGTAGTTTTAGTGACGATTGCCTATTGCCTGCATCACTAGAAATTTTTCCAGAGCAACTGCTACAAAGTACACTAATGCACATCAGAAAAGTAAATGGTGTTGTTATTTAATGACTGTCGGAGACCAGGTCCGAACCCGGGACCTTCGGTTTTGTAGTCAACGTGCTAACTACTTCAGCCAACTCCTCCCTCTATTGGTTCTATGTACTTCAGCAATATTTCTACAATTGGGGTTTTAAAATTTTCCATCTCCGCTCTTAATATGATGCAGGAAAAATTCTACATTTCGAAAATGGGCTCTTACTTTTCAATGGTTTCAGTTTATAAGGCATGCAATTGTCTGGCTTTTAAGATATTCCAACTATGCAACTAGTTTCGCAAGTCTGCATCTTTTACGCAGCTCCAACCATATTTTTTTAAGCAGAAAGCCACACTCTTTCATCATAATTTTACAAACTGTTACAACTGGAGTTTATACGATACTCAAATCAGTAAAAAATAAAAATGTTCACAGTCTTTGTCTAGTCATGTGCGTGAAACAGGACAAGGTCTTGTAACGAAGTACGAGTACAAAGGATATCGTTTACAGAGCAAATTGTAGTGTAGAAGAGTTGGGGTTTCCATTCCCGCCAAATATTTTAGTCTTTGTTTCTGGAGATTTTGTGGATTGCGTTTGTTAAAAAAAAGTAAAGTATACAACCTAACATTTTTGTTGTAATTAAAATGAAACGAAAACTTTCACATATTCAGAAACATATTTGGAATTTTAATTTATTTAAAATTGTGGTCGGAATTAAAATAACTTCTAAAAATTCCCTAAAATCACTGACTTGTAATGATGCAATTAAATGGATGAGTGCCAGCATAAATGAATTAATTAAAACAACAACTTTCTAGTCAAACATTATCTAATGAGTGTTGTCGTAGCACTTGGTGTGGGCCATATGAACACACGTGCGCCTCTCAATATCCCAACCATAATAGAATGGACACTGTTGTAGTGTTTGATATCCCTTAATGCAGTAAAAGAAATAATTGCACTTTTGTGGATGTGGAAAGAAATCGGTGACGTGTGGCAAACACTTATTTGTAGCCGAAGGTGGTTGATTTGCAATCTGAAATAAAATTACATGCATATAAGGACTAGCAAATGTATTTTTTGTTATTTAAAAACTACCTTGCAATTTGAATTTTCTGGAAAATCACATTTACCCGTCAGTGTATTGAAATGTAAATGATCTGTGCATTGCATTTCTACCGCATGACCATGATAGCAAACATAATAGTCGGTACACGAATTACTACTGGACATATAAACAATTTGATTGGGATCGTCTGTGGCAGGACATGTATCCTTAACAGCAGGTGGTATATTTGAAATTTCGTCAGGCAAAGTGGTCAAGGTAGTATCTGATGTAGTAGTGGTAGCTGCTGAACTGGGAGCTGTTGTGGTAGTGACTTCGTTTCCATCAATCTCATTTCCATCAATCTCATTTCCATCACCATCACCATCTAAACCTTCGCCTTCCTCCACCTCATTGTTGTCTAGCGGACAAAATACATTTTCCTTAACATCACAGGCCTCACTTTCTACATCGAAATACTCTCCCTCATCACACTCGTACAATACTGAGTCATCACCGTCACAAAGTATATAAGACGAACAACTCTCCGAGCTGGTCACATATGTGTCGGAGTCTTTGCCTTCACATTCGTCAAATGTATCCGCTTTTACAAGAAAGAAAATATGAAGTACACAAACTGCAAAAATCACAAGACCCTTCGTTTCTGCAGACATTTTTCAAATCTATAATTTTCTTTCGTATTTTATTCTTCTATTGCCAGCGTCAATAACTTGATTTAACAAATGTTTCTTAATAAATAACTAATTTTTTTATTTTCATGCTATTATATAAGTGTAAACATTTCTACGTTTACGATAAAGCGAACAAAAAAATTTTAGTTATAGATAAAAATTTAGATCTTTTTTATCTCAGATTGCAAAATGTGTTAAAAGGAAATTGTTCAAATATTTTTGTTTTCACTATGAGCGTTTTCGTTTAGGCTACTTTAAATGTTTAAGCGAAAGTGTAAGATGAATGTTGTTACAAAATATAAATTCGTCATTTGCAAATAGTGCACAGTGGGAAAAATATAGCAAAACCAAAAAGAAAAAACAGTCACTTTTTGCGGCTGCAAAGGCTTTTCCACCATAATTTCTGGGTTTCCCGAGCCTCATGTGTGAAAATCATCAATGAAAGCCTGTTTCTCCCGGTAACACAGCTTTAATTGTAAAGTAAACTGCAATTTACATGTATGAAGGTGCAAACTTAAAAGCAAAATACGCCAGAACGGGCCCAACGCTTCCAATCTCTTCAAATTTCTTTACAATATTTCCAATTCCAATTCAGTAGGTCGATTAAAGCAATGCTTGAAAAGCGGCGAACACTTTTGTATTTGGTTAGGCCGGGGGAATAGGTTGCTGGTAAAAATGAGTGGAAATTAAGGATCAAGCCCAATGTAATGATCCCTTTGTGCTACCTATAAAAGTTGGAAAGAAAATAAAAGGAAAGAAAAGGGGGAGAAACGTTAAAAAGGTAGAGTATAGTATATTATATTGGCCAGCCCTCAACTGCCAATCATTCCTAAACAAGATGGCAGAGCACTTTGATATTAGGATCATCTGGATCACGGGGCATAGAGGTTTTCAGGCAAATTCTAGGGCTGATGAGCTTGCTAGAACTGGGACAACCTTACAGGTTCCACCGGATTTGGAATGTGTGGGCTTACACCTACTCTCTTGCAAACTCAGATTTAGGAGCAGGAATGAGGATGAAACAAATAGAAGGTGGTTCACAAGAAATCATTGCGTGATCACAAGGCAGTTATGGACTCATCTAAAAGGAAAAATGCGTTTTTTTTTAATTTTGAAGAATAGGAAACAAATCTCAATTCTAGTGTCCGTGATAACCGGACACTGTCTCAGGTTAAAGGTTGAATACAACGATTTTTTTTTGCCGTAGCTTTCAAGATATCGATGAAGAGGAAAGTTAAGAACACTTTCTTTGTCACTGTCCTGTACTTGCAAGAAAGAGATTGGCCACAATGGGAGCTCTTGAGTTCAGGGAACTTTCTGGCGTTGCTAGTTTTGAACTGCAAAGTATTATTAAAAGCTCTGGTTGGTTCGACGGTGGGGACTCCGCAAAAGCAGAGTTTCCGTGGTAGCACAATGGACCAAAACGGTCTAAGTGAGTCCGGGTTTCTGACTGCCACCCCTAGCTTACCTAACCTAACCTAATAGTATATTGGCAGATACAGAGATAATTAGCTGCTAGGGGAGAGGAGAAAGTGTGTCGAGAAAGGGTCATGTGTGTATACACGCCATAGGGAGGAGTCAGCGGCCATACCAGGCACTGCTCAGACTTTGGAGTCGCATTTCCGATATCTCGGATAGGCTACTGAAAGATAATATGCCAAGGAAGTGCAGATGGAAATCTTCCAGGGCCGGACAGTGCTTTTCTTCTCCTCTTCATTATTGCTACTGTTTCAATATTCATTATTCGGGAGACCCATACGTTCAGCATGGGTTCCCAAAGTGCAGTGGGCAGTCAGTGTGGCTAACAGATTCCTCAAGTACTTTCTAGTGAAGTTCATAAGGTTCATGAGTTCTGCGGAGGCTTAGGCGAGGCCAAAGAGTTCTCATAATAGCGCCGGTAGGATCATTCCGTCAATTGTCTTGAGCTGATTCCATAAAGGCAACGTTAAAGCGTCTCCAAGAGAATGCGATTGGGAGCGCACAGAGATTATCGATATGAACTTCTCTGAGTAGCGCTCCCCTCTTTAACAGGTCATCCGCAACTATGTTGTAAGCCTTCCAATGGCCTTGTAACATTCTTGGATAAGAAAAGATTTAGTAGACACACAGCTGTGAGGGACTTAATTGCGGACTGATTGTCCACCATGATACGGATATATCTATTTGATATCCGTTAGAACCTAAGCCAGTATATTGTTCTTTTAATGGCATATATATCTGCCTGTAATATGCCACAAGTATGTAGTAACCCAGTAAAAAAAATGTGAAGTCATTCCAAAGGAATTACATTTGCATTGCATCCAAAAAATCGATATTTTTAATTTGCCAGTAGTTAGCAGAAAACTAAGTAGAAGTTTATTTTAGTCATACAAAACCTTGTAATTTCTCCATAGTTTTAGAAAATACTCACCAGAATTTAAAAAAAAATCGAATTTTTTAAAGAAATTGATGAACTAATTTTAGTCTAAAATTTAAAAGTTATTTACTTAAATTTAAATGAAAACACTGTTTCGGGCTTAAATTCGTATAAAAAGGTAAATATTTACCATTTTTCCTAGATGAAAATATTATCATAGAACACAAAAAAAGAAATTTTCTTAAAATCACTTCCAATTCGGTGACCAGGCATCGAAAAAGAGAACTTCTTGCAATGACAACCCTATGTAAAAATCATTAGATCGGATCAAAAGTTGCACTACTTCCAGATCGCAAACTCTACATTTTCATGACTTTTTTTGAGTGTCTTTTTTTACTGGGAAGCTTTATGTATTTTAATGCATTCTTCGGTTATCAAATGATCCATATTCGTAAATGGTAAACACTTCACTAAAATAATGAACAGTTCAGTGGTGCGTTTCAGTAACTTTTAACGATCCGACAATCGTATTTTTTTTTGTCTTTACATTTTGTCGCTTGCAAGAACGATTCTGTGATTCTGTAACTTTTTTTGCGATAGTACTTTGTGTTGTATAGTATTTTGTGTTGATATTTGTCGATAAAATTTACACATAAATTTGCACATAAATTATTGTCGCTTAAATAACGACACAGCTGACACTAACCTACAGCGAATATCGTTAAAAAGTACTGAATAGCAAATTCGATCAATTTTCGTTATAATTGTTTTAACGATGCGATTATCGTTAAAAAAAAGTTAGTGAATCGCACTACAGGTGAGAGATATTTAATAGCTGACAGCCTTGCCAAACTGGCGGTTTTGAAAGCACTAAATGGATAGCCCTATACTTTTAGAGTTGTTTTGCCCGTTCTTTTAGTTAATTTCTAGGTTCTATAAATATTTGGAATATGCATATGTATTTGTGACTCTCTTCGAACTTTTTTTTGTATAGTCAACAACCATTCACCATCCATTGAGTGCTTAATTATCATATTTTTCAATGGCGAATTAGTAAGGTTTTCACGTTATATCTTGCATGTACATAAGTGCCATCATGATTAATCAAAAAAAAATTAAGAAATGAAGTTGTACGCTAATATTGTATACGTTGTTGTATAGTTTGTGCGAAAAACACACAACTTGGTAGTCCAACGTGTTGTACCAACGGTCGCAAGGTGTGTGGTTTGCATTACACCATCATTTGAGTACAGTTACATACATAAGGTCTGTTCCAGATGCATAACGAAACAGTCCGAACTTATACAAAGTTACCCAAAAGCGTTTTTGCGCAATTTTGACTCTCCAAAAATAAAACCAAAAAAATATCATACAATTTTAAATCCAACGAAATAGACTTTCTTTCCAATTAATTCTAAAATCATCATACCCAGACCTCTTTGTTAAATAAAATCTTAGCAAGAACTCAAATTCACTATACACTTAAAACATTTTGCACTTGTTTTGATCTCCCTTATTTTTCTCACAATTGTCTTATCTCAGTTATTCTGGTTTCATTATCGCTAAAAATCGTTATCGTCATAACAAGCATACATTTTATTTATTTATGAATATATTTATTTATTAAATTTTTTAGTTAAACTGTTTTTGTCAATTGCGTAGTATTTATTTCATATACTTATCATTTGACAGTTCTAACTACAGTTTAACTGAACAATGTTGATCGGTTAAGCCTAGATTATTAACTAGATAATATCGAGCCATAACCGCTAAAATAGCTTAAGCGACACATTTTTTGTACTTCGTTTTTTTTACGAAAATCTACTATTTACGATCGCAAATAATCGATTTTGGTAAAAAAAATGAGGTTCGAAAATTATGTCGCTTAAGCTATTTTGGCGGTTATGGCACGATATTTATTTGAAAAACAAAATTTTAAGTTTAAACTACATTTAAGTGACAAGTAGAGTTTATCTTTGTGTTGAAAACTAGCTCTCAGAGAGTAGTTTGCTTTTTAGTCTCGAAATTGCACAAAATCTTGTGGAAGTAAATAAAAACGAGGTTTAACTTTATTTTCTTAATAGTTGAAATTTTTATTAAATTTTAAATAAAATTTTTATTGAATTTTAAAAAAATTGCTTGTATATATTTGCAGGAATTTAAAACAATTCTAGTTAAATACATATGTATTATATATGTTTGCATTATGTACAAATAATGTTTACTCTTCTTCCTTAAAGATGAGTTTCCGATGCGTTTTCTTCGAGTATGGTTGATATTGTTGGAAAGTGTTGAGGTGGGAGCAATAAATGTGTAGTGAAGTGCTGTATTTGATTACTCTTTATTGAAACCGGCTGCGGCTCGGGGAGTGCAACTGTTTCTTCCAAATTGTTGCCTCTGTCTTCAAGTGAAACACTAAACTAAAGGATAAGAAATAGAAGAATTAATTTTTGTCGTGTTTAATTTTATTTTTAAATCCATTTTAAAATCAGTTTTTAATCTACATCTTTGCAATTCATTATATTTATATAGTATATTATATTAAGATTAAGATTACTAACATTCATTTGTTGATTTGAGTGATGTAATATCTCTTTATATTCCTGATACTGTGATACCACACACACTAGACAATAAGTCTGCAGCAAATAAAATATAAATCAATTATTTATTACAAACAAGCTCTTTATAGCTTTGTTAATAATTTATATTTACTTTCACTTACATTTAGACAAACAATAAATAAATCTATTGTGAATATAAATCCGACAATGGGATCGAAATTTGCTCTTTTGCTACATATAAAATGAACGGCATAAAAAAGTTCTACACAAACATCTCCAATCATTAGCACAATCCATGGCAATAATAATTCCCGTTTATCCTGAAACAATAATAAAAAATATACAAAAAATTAAATAAACATTTATTAAGGATTTAACAAAAGCACTTCACCCTCCCCCCCTTTAATTTGTCTTTATTTGTATAACTTTTGATTAAGTGTAACAAAAAATGTTGTACGAAGTATGTATTTAGGGTTTCCCAATACATAATTTATTATATAGATTTTTTAGACAAACTTGGTACAATTCAATAGCTGCCAGCAATGTAAGTCCTAGTTTACACTATGCAAGTATTATTGCTAAGCTGATTAGTTTGTTAAGAGATAGGGACGAGGGGAACACAAACGTTTCTTTTCCCCTCGTCTCTCTCTCCTAACAAACTAATCAGGTTAGCAATAAGACTTGCATAGTGTAAACTAGGACTAAGAAGTGTTATATCGTCAGCTCATTATTGGTTTGACGCATATGCCAAAAAAGTCGGAGTGGAGAAAAAGGAGATAAACGACAAAGAAGAAATTTCATTAAAATTCACCCGATAGATTTTTATTATTATTATTACCATTGCTTGCGACACATGCTTCGAAGAAAAATGTAAATTTTTGTGAACTTTCATGAATAAAGTTATTAGTTAATATCACTTTATTAAAAGTGAAAAATATTGTTTTGTGCCGCATGCAGCACTTTTCTTTATTTATTTTTAAAAAGTAGCTTTTTGTGCTGCATACGTATACTTACTGCCGTGTATTGAGAAACTTCCTTGATTTTGAGTTTATTTTATTTTTAACAGTTTCGGCGACTTCTAATCAATTTTAAGGCTTGTTTCCGATCTTAAAACTTCTCGCGAACCTTTTAACCCTTTATGACCCCTTGTTACAAACCATTAAATCTCTATAAAAACTTTGCTACAATATCTCGTTTCAAACTGTAAGATTCATGCTTAATAAACATTTGTATTTAATACAGCAGAACAGAATTAAAATAACCCTACCATTTTATTGAATCAATGTTGCAGTGGTGCAATTTTTTTTTAAGTTATATTACACAGAGCAACATGAAAAAATATAACCATATACGAACACCACTATGTTGAGCCATAACCGCTAAAATAGCTTTAGCGACACATTTTTTGGACTTCGTTTTTTTTACGAAAATCGACTATTTACGATCGCAAATAACCGATTTTGGTCAATAAATGAGGTTCGAAAATTATGTCGCTTAAGCTGTTTTGGCGGTTATGGCACGATGTGATAAAAGACCAAAAAAAATTAAGACCCGTGTCACCCTGTTTGCCCCAAATGCAGTTCTTTTATGGGACCCCAAAGATTTTGGGCCTTGAGTGTCATTTTAGCATTTTCTCAGGCTCATATCTTGCGAACCGTCCGGAATTTTGATTTATTCTCTGAGGCAAGGTTGTAGTTCTTGTCAGAAGGAACAAAAATTGTCAACATATAAAATCAAAAAAAATTCATCTTCAAGATCAAAATCGCAAACAATTTAAAACAATTCGATTTTGATTACCTTTTATACCATTGATGTCAGTTTCATGGCACAATTGTGCAAACTAAAATCACACACATTCTTATTCTCTTCCATTTAGTCGTCGATAAGACAGCGACGAGAACACATGCGTAGCGGGTGTATTAATTTGTTTATAGATACAGTGAAAGAAAAGAAGTGATATGCGAAAAATATTCTATGATCACCAATGCTTTTCGCGATATTTAATGTGTTTGATGTTGTAAAACGTTTAAGGAAAGAAATTAATATTTTTTTTTATAAATGCATGATTTTTATTTATTGTATCTTCATATATGAACTAACAATAAGTATTCAAATCTTAAATCTAAAAATATAATTAGGCCCGACCAGTGTCGGACATAAGCTTAGTAATAGTTATATATAATACATAAGTAGTGATAGTCAAAAGGAAAAAAAATAAAAGTATTTTCAAGAAGTCCCATCTGGAGTGCTATGAATAAGAGCCCTTGTGTCCCTCTTTTTTAGGCGGATGTGTCCAGTAAAGTTCAAAATATTACGGGCAAGCGGATTAGGATGTGACTCGAGTTTTGTTAAATATTTGCCAGCGTATTTTGCAATTTCTTCAGTCACTAGTGGCATATTCAAATCACGATGTATATTTGAATTTTTTATATACCATGGAGCCAATGTTATTAACCGTAAAATTTTGTTTTGCCTTCGTTGGATTCTCTCGACATTAGAAGCTGAAGCAGTGCCCCATAACTGTATTCCGTAGCACCATATTGGTTTCAAAATCGACTTGTATATTAAAAGTTTACAATCTAGACTGAGTGTTGAATTTCTACCAATCAGCCAATGTATCTGAGTTAATTTCAGTTTCATTTGTGTTAGCTTTGAGTCAATATGGGGCTTCCACGTAAGCCGTCGATCAAGGTGTATACCAAGGTATTTTACGTGTGAATGTTGAAGAACAACTTGATTGTTGATTCGAATTGGCGAACAAGTATCTCTTCGCAGGGTAAATGTTACCTGGACACACTTTTGCTCGTTTACTTTGATTCTCCATAAATTTAACCATAGTTCCAGTTGTGTAATATGTTCTTGTAGATATCGGGAAGCCTCGTGAGGGTTTTCGTGCATACTAAGGCAGGCTGTATCATCGGCAAACGTAGATGTATGGATATTGCTGCTCAAAGGCATATCACAAGTGTAAATCAAATACAAAACAGGCCCCAGTATGCTCCCCTGTGGCACACCGGATGATATAGATTCAGGCACACTCATTAAGTCTCCTTCCACAACCGTAAACTTCCGGGTAGTAATATAACTTTCTAATAGTCTCAGAAAATTTATTGGTAAATATCAAATGCCTGAGAAACGTCGATAAACAGCGCAGAACAATACTTCTTTTCTTCAAATGTTCTTCTTATAAATTGAACCAATCTATGAGTTTGTTCGATAGTGCTATGCTGAAATTAATATGTATTTAAAAGAAATTTTGACTTTTTTTGGAGCATTTTCACTAAACTGTACTTTCTATTTAAACTTTAAAGACCAATAACTCGGGAAATATGGCCTGCAGCAAATTTTTTTATTAAGTTTTTTTTCTTATTTTTCACATTACTATATGATAAGCTATTTAAAAATTCTTTTTTTGCGATTTTTCAGAGTTTCCTATGAAAAGTTCAGAGCCCGATAACTTGAAAAATATGGGTCGCCGCCAACTTTTATATTTAATTTTTTCACCTTATTTTTTAATTTTCTATCACATAGGCTCCTTTTTATTTATTTTTAGCTACTTCAATAAACATCATTTATTCCAAATAATTATTTTTCCTGTGCACTTTCGAGAGCAACGAGACAACGTTTCTCACACATACAACTATAGTTTTATTTTTAACATCACTGTTTTATACCCTGTTTAGGTCCATAGGTAGCAAACCGTTCAAAATTCAAGGAAACAATCAACTACAACAATTTACCTAAGATTTCAATAAACAACTTTTTAGAGCATATGAACTTCCTAGGAATTATGCTTAACAACGTTTAGGTAGCACTTAGGTATAGCCGGAAAAGTAAAAATTTCATTTGTTTGGAAATTTTATAATTATCGTCGTTTTACTTCATCAAATTTTGTGAATGTCCAAGTCAATTATGCTTTCTATTTCTAAAACTCTAAAACATTGTGAGTGAAATTATTTTTAATTTGAAGCTCTTATCGCCATACATTCCTTTCTTTACCCATTTTCGCCACAAAAAATTTAATATCAAAAAACTCCTATAAGAAATGCTACGAGCTACTTATGCTACGAGCTCTTAAAATATTTTAAATAAAACTAGTTTCACGATGTTGAGTCATAAAGGGTTAAATGTTCGCGATGAAATCGAGATTTTGCAACTATGCTTCATAAGTCCCGGTTCAGACTTTTAAATTTTTGTTGATGGAGTCGGAAATACAAATATCTCTCTTTTTCTTACAGCTGAATTAGAAGTTGAGAAACAAAAGTTGAATCGCGTGAACCGGGACTAGGACTTTTCGCAAATTTTAAACAATATTAACCTTTGCTATAATGCTTCTGTAAAAGCTAAATTAGACGTGACATAGCCATAACCAAACCAAAATTTAATTGGTTTCTATGGTGAGAGTTATGGCGCTATGGCGAGTCTCCTATAATCAAATACAGTGTTGGCCATTAGTTTGGTTCGTACGGCTGTTTTCTATGGATATGGTTATGGCACCTCTGATTGCACCTTTAGTCCCAGTTCACACAACACAAGTCTTATTGCTAAACTTTTCACTTTTTCTTCTTTGAACTTTCAGTATGTACATGTACATGAGAGTACATGAAGTTGAGTACTCGTTTCTTTTCTCCTCGTCTCTCTATCCAATAAACTAATCAGCTTAGCAATACGACTTGCATAATGCGAATTTTTGCTATTTTATCTTTGTTTTACCGAATTTTGAGTTTTAGCGACTTGTTTGTTTGTTTTGCGAAATATGTAATATTTCCAAAGTTTTTGGCTTTCTTATTATTAAGGAACTTACAATTTTAAATTTTGTGCAAACTTTTACGAATTTTTATAATATCTTGCGCTTTATCTTGAGTTAAGAACTTACATTAAAGTTTTAGCGAGTTTAATCTATTTGCGAAGTTCTTGCGGTAGGTGTGTTTATTCCAAATTCCTGCCTTTTTTGGAGTTTAAGAGACTTTTAATCAATTTCAAGACTTTATATCGATTTTTGCATTTATTTTTATTGCAAGTACAAATAATTTTTCATTTTTTTTTGGTGTGAATATATATTTAAGTGAATATTTGCATAACTTGATATCCATAGGGTACAAAAATATCCACAGCAAGGCAGAGATTTGAAGTAGAACGAATTCTTGCAGGCAAGTTGGTCGAACTATGTTAAGTTCGTCGTTCGTGCCAATTGTGTTTATAGTATTATGGAAATGAAGCAAAACAAGAGTTAAATATATTTTGCGCCAAACACTGGCGTATACAGCAAAACAATACGTATTAAAACTTAAAATAGTTTATATAGAGCAAAATGAATGCTTAATATTTCAGAAACCATAATAAATTTCGCGAAACACGTTTTGGATTCAGAAAGATGGTAATCAAAATATATATACTCCATACCCAAAAACTTTTTTTTAAATGGTCGGTGAGTCAAACCAATAATGAGCTGACGACACATAAAACTTCTACTTATGGCAATTTGAGAGAAAATATACATACTCGTAGATAATGGGTAGTATGAATAAGAAAAAGTATTTGCTTTTTACTTAAAAATTTGTTTTTAAACCCCAAATATGTGCGTGTTTTTTTTTTTTGTTTTTTTTTTTAAACAAATTTTTAAGTAAAAGGCAAATACTTTTTTTATTCATACTACACAATATTTTTTCCTTGGGAAATCCTACTTATGTTTGTAAAAAAAATCTTTAACATTTGTTTTCCTTTAATATCTACATAAAAATTTCAATTTCAATATAAAGTAATAAAGCTTATATAGAAAAATTTCAATGAAAAAATTTTATTATTTCCATGCAATACAAACAATATGAAAGACATTTTTATGTAATGAAATTTAAATTAATTCTCTGCTATCAAGAAGATTATATCTTTAACTTTTTAAAGAGTCATTTTACAACTTGCAAATGTCCAAATATGGGGCATGTTTATAGTAACCAGGCATGGGTTCAGAGCTGGGAAAAAAAGTTATTTGTACTTGAGTCGAAGTTCCAATTGAGAAAGCCAGATTTGAACAAAATAGTATTATACAAAATGTTAAGTTGTACTGCCGTGGTAGACCAAATAACAGAATTCAAAACTCTGCCTGTGTGGGAAATGTAGGCTGTTTACTAACGAGTCCTTCGAAAGCTTTAATGATATAGCGGCGATTATTATTGGCGGCAACTGGCGGACGCAAAAAAATATTAAGTCTGCTGCCTCCAGAGCCTAGGAAAGCCTGTGATTATATGACACCCAAAACGGAATTTTATAGAACTTTCAAAGTCCTTCCCTTATCCTAAAGGCAATGGAAAAAGGGCGAAGTAGTAAATACTTTTGACTCCATAGTATATACATTGACGGATCAAGAATAATTTGTCTGAGGTGTTGGGTCTACATTTTTCTGAAGTGACCTATCGTAAATCTTCTTGATGGTGCAAGTGCATTTTTACCCAAAATACTCGTCATAAAAAAGACAGGTATACTGTGCGAAAGAAGTGCTCGGGCTTTTGGGAATATCGGCACTTTTGGTGACAGTTAGGCATCACTTATTGCGCTAAGATCACTTAAAACATTCTCACTTTTAGCTAACCAGTGTAAGGATGTGTTATCTTGAATTTTCCGTCAGACCGACACCACTCTTATGTGAGGTCTTGCACATAGTAACTCTGAGAGGTCGAACGAACTAGCCAGAAATTAATCCACTATGGATGCCTCTAATGCATTGTTAATCGTTGTGTCATTTGCACCTATAAAAATAATATGCTCCAATACTTCAGAAAACAGAATGTAGACGGATTAGGCTGAGCAGATGATAAATACTCAAGACAAATAATAATGGAAAATAGGAAGCCCATCTCGAGGTATTGACGGTCCTTCCCTATAATAAATTCTATTGCAGTGGTTATGAACTAGGGATGGGCAAATGAAGAAAATGTATCGATATATATCGTATCGATATTTTTGAACAGTATCGATATATATTTTTTGAAAACATCGATATTTCGATATATCGATATTTTTTGCTGCATTAATTTCGAATGCACAATTACTTTAAGAAATTTTATACAAAAAAACTATTTATGTCAAGTAATACGTAACCTATTGTAGCTCCTTAAGACTTCATTAGTCTTCACTTTCTGTTGCTGCTCTGTGCTGTGCCGTTCTGTTTCTAAATTTTTAAAGTTACTTTTTCTGTAATAAATTGTCAGCTGCTTCGGACCAGAATTGTCACAGTTTTCCACTAAAGTGATGAGTTTTGAATCGTCCATTGTTATTAGAGTTTTTCTTTTCCCGGACTTTTTCATTTCCCGGGAAAGTGGGAATAACTTTTCGGTTTTTAACGTTTATAAGCACATGTCAAAAAAATAATACAATTTCAGTTCCCGGGCGTAATTGTTGTAATGTTTTAGCTATAGTTCTACCATCGCATTCATAAAGTGAATAACGACATGCATCGAGGAATGTGTACGCAACATAACAGAATTAAGGAGAGAAAAACTAATGGCTTATATGTATGTATATGATTTTTATAAACCAAAAAGAGTCAGCTGATTCGTAACAGAACAGAAAGTAAAAACAAATTCTGCCCTTAGGCTGATACCCACAGAATCCAAAAAGTCACCTGCCTTAGTTGGGTCACAGTTAAAAAACGGCTATAGCTCTTAAAAGTATCGAAACCCGATACTCGTAAATAAGAATCGATTTATCGATATATAGGTTTTTGAAATATCGGCGATATATATCGATATTTATTTTCTCAAATATCGATATTTCGATATATCGATATTTTTTGCCCATCCCTATTATGAACAGAAGATACAATTTCTCATCTGCTATGCGAGTACTGGGCATTGCACACTGAGCGATACAAATAATTAGGAAAACACATGCACTTACAGATTTTTATAGGGTAACTCATGCGCTACTTAAGCGAAAGGGGGTGGATCTAGTACGCGTGATCACTGGATCCAGATAAACCTATGAAAAGCATAGGTTAGGAATCGGAAGAGTAGAGAGGCATTTATCAAAACGGAATCTCACGCTTCTACTTGATTGCTTGTAGCTGGTAACCAACCAACTTCTGTGTTATGGTTTACATTCCATTAATGTGATTTAATAATAATGTAATAATAAAAATGTTCCTAATATATAGGGCCATAAACGCTAAAAAAGCTTAAGCGACACATATTTTGGACTTCGTTTTTTTTTACAAAAATAGATTATTTACGATCGCAAGTAAGTCGATTTCGGTAAAAAAAAATTAAGTCCGAAAATTATGTCGCTTAAGCTTTTTTGGCAGTTACGGCACGATTTGCTACAGGCTTGTTAGCTATACACTTTGGGTGTTAGAAATAAAAAAAGTTTAAGGTTGAAAATAAAAACATATAAAAAATACTAAAGTCTGAAATTTAAATAATAGCCAATACTAAAATAGAAATCAATGAGAAAAAGTAATAATTACAACTTTTGTTTCGATGTAAAGGTAATTTACTACCTTCCTTAGGATCAAAACATGGCTCCAATGAACAGTGACGGAAGAAGACACACCAGACGGCTAAATCACGATGTACTATATTCATTATCGAATTGTAAAAGATGTGTAACTCATACAAATGGCTGGCTTCCATTAACAACATCCACGGTTGCGCTTCAGCGATGCGCATCTAGAATATATTTTTTACTGTTCTCCGGTACCAAATAAATTTTTGCATTGTCGGTGAGTAGAGCAAACCGTTTAGTCCTAGTCTTAAGTTCATGCTGGTTTTTTCATATTGCCTGTTGTAGAGGATATATACTCGTATGTACATACTTATGTAACCTCCATTCCACTGTTCTTCATCAAACTAGCAATCAACTGGTCAAAATTCTCACAGACGTTTACATTCAATGCAAAATATATGGGTTTTGATTCATCTTTTTTCCATTTTTTCTCTGGCACTCGTGAAAATTTCATAAAACTCTGTACATTTTGTGTTCAGAATTACGTTTCTTCGGTTATACCAAGTTATTTAAACTTTTGCTGGAGTTTTATATTGTACACCCAAAAAAAAAGGTTTTAAAATCAAGAAAAAACTATTTCATTGTAAAACGAAACATTTATGTAACAAATAATAAAATAGATCTAAGTTTGTTTTGTTGTTAAAATAAAAACGCACATTGTTGTTTTAAAACTGCTTCGTTACAAAAATAACAATGTTATACATTAATATTAAAAGAAATATTATAATTTTCAAAATAAATTTTAAAAATCCAGCATTTTTAAAACGAGAACCCCAAATTTTTGTTTAAAGAAGAAAAGTTTAGTCCAGTATACTAATGCTATTTCGAATTCAATGGTGTTAGTGTGGAAAAAAATATATCAGTTTAGTGTTTGACATATTGACCCTCAAGAAAAATTTTTCTAAAAATAAACAAATACTAAACTTACACCATGAAAATTTTCATGAACTTAGTTACTTGAAACTTTCTTATTTCACGGCAGGAGCCCTGAAAAAGTAAATCAATTTGAAAAAAGTTTCCAGAAATACTTAAAAGGCTCATTACCCCATTCCTTAAGTGCCTCTCTTCCCCGCCGCTCAATTCGGTAATAGAAGAGGTATGAAGCACCAAACTTCAAGCAATTTCATGAACATTTCCATGGTGTAAATTTGGCAAAATATATTAAAAAAAAAAAAACTAAAAAATAAAGCCTTACTAAATACGGATATTAGTGCAAACATAAATACATACATACATACATACTTCATATGCGTTCAACTCTAAAAAAAAACTTTTTGCCTTTTGTTTTAAATATGAGAAAAAAAACTTAACTTTCTGCCAAAAGATATCTATAAGTTTACGTGCCTAAATTTCGCTTTTAGTTTTTCGGATAAAAAAAAAACACAAAAGATAAACAAAATATTTATTAGGACATTCCCATTGGTATCAAAAGAAATGTGTCAAAGTTCTCAACTCAAATTACCATTTCCTTTCTCATGTACGAGTACTTCAAAAATATAATATTTTTGGAAGTTTGTTAGCTGGATTTAAAGAACAAAAAGTTCCATCCATCAAAATCAAGATGCGGAACTAAATTGTCATTTCAAATTAAAAAAAAATTTATATTTTTAAGGTCAACTCAGTTACGCACATACTCGTAAGTATGCCAATGAACATTTTTACAGAAATTCAACAAAAGCTACGTAGTAGGCGCTCGTATTAAATATTAGTAGAAACAGAGAACCCCTATATCTTAACAATGCACTTTGTCTAATTTAGGCGGCCCAAATTATGCTTTCACCCTTCCGGTTACAAATGGGCTTGTAGCAAATAGAATAGAATAGAATAAAATAGAATAGGGGGAAGATCTGGTCGAAAGATCGGCACTGGGACACCTGATGGATCTTTTGTACCATAGATCTGTGAATTAAATTAAATCAATCTCTGTATGACTCTCCTTATGAAAGTCGGTACAGATATTGTAGAAGCCCGCGTAATATCATCTGAACACAGAAACTCAGAATGAAAAATACGCCTTCTGCTGTCACATAATACGATACACTCACAAAGAATGTGTGTAGGACACAAAGATGAGCGAACTTGGTTACTTTTCCACAGAGGATAATTCAGTCCAAAGTGACCAGAAAGAAAACCAGTAACAAGCCGTAAATTATTCTTGTTAAGGTTCAGGATGCCATTATATGTAAATGGCCGGATCAAAGCTTTTTTCGGCCTTAAACCAGGAGTAGTTCAATCTCTGAACTTTACAGAGTTTAGTTGTCGCCACAACCTGGCGAGTCTTTTGCCACCTAACTATCCCGCCGTACGTTATGATTGACCTAACAATCATTGTGTAGATCCACATAACCACACCGTACCATACCAAGTAAACTAACTTGTTTTATATTTTTCCCTATTTAATAATATTTGATGTTGCAAAAATATTTAGCGTTTCAATTTGAACATCCCATTGCAAATACTATATATATCGCAAATACTATATATATATACTAGCTGACCCCGGTCCGCGTTGCTGGCCCTAAGCAAACATTAGTGTTGTATATGGCATTGGTGGTACAATATGAAAATTGGATTTTGCCCACGAATAAACTAAATATTGCGCCATCTGCCGGAAGAACTTCAAACTACACAGAAACGCTCCTCACGCCCCATAGAGCATGTATATAAAGTTTGGTCGAAATCGGTGCAGTAGTTGTAAATGGTTTATTCCTAAAGAATTTTTTAGATTTTGTTCAGCAGAAAGGAATGGTTTCAGGAAAATAAAATGGACTATTTTCTTTAATTTATTTTATAGCTATGACTATTCTTTAGCGATAAATTTTATTTCTATCTTCATTTAATAAAAACTAATAAGAGCATAACTGTGTTGAGCGCATAATAAGCAACACGGTACACACCTTCGTTTATACTTAAATTATATATCAATATACAAATTGAACAAATATAAAATAAATCTTGAGTAAGGATCTTCCTAAAACATGAAATATGTTTAACTTAAAAAAATTATTTTTGCTTATTCTTTTTTTTTCAATTTCCAACCCTGGAACCATAAATTTGATTTTTCTGGTTTTTAATACTAATTTATTTAATTGCTAAAGAAAGAATTAGTTTTATTTAATTAGTTTTATATATCACAAAAAGTGTATGTTTCCAAGCCCTGGAATCATCCTTTTAGATTTTTCTGATTCCTTATACCAATCTAGTTCTTTAATAAAATATATAAAATATGTTAAGTATATAAAGAAAAAAGGTAATAAGGAAAAAACTAGTTTTATTTAGTTACTTTAATGTACATAAATTTAAAATTGTCCATCCCTGGAACAGTGGTTTTTATTTTTCTGATTTTCTATACCAAACTTTTACTTAATATATATTTAATTTATAAAGAAAAGAAAAAAATGACTTAGACCAATTTACTTTTATATATCACAAAAAGTGTAAGTTTCCCAACCCTGCAATCAGCCTTCTAGATTTTTCTGATTTCTTACACCAATATATTTACTTTAAGATTGTTAGATAAAGTTTTTCCAACACTGGAAAAAATAGTTTTAGCTAGTTACTTCTATATGGCGAAATAAAGTATAAGTTTTCCAGCTCTGAAACCGTTTGATTGATTTTGCTGAATTTCAATACCAATCTTGAATCTCTAGCTTTTCTGGGAGCTGTGGAAAACTGATTTCACGTATACCTGACGGATGGACGGACAGACGGACATCGCTTATTCGTCTTCCCTATTCATAAGGACCCAGAATATATATACCTTACGGGGTGCTTATGAATATTATGGACATGACACACATTTTTGGTAAAGGGTATAATAAAGAAAATAATAAAGGGTATAATAATAAATAAAATATGTAAGGTGGGTACATAAAAAAAACTTGTCTTCTTCACATTCTGGATTTGGCAGCTCTGGCAGCAATAGTCTCATAGTTTCAGACAGACACAAGTAAAATTTGCTTGCTTTGACTGCCCTACTACTACTACTGAGCAGGCGATCTGACCCAGTTTGCCAAATCGTCGCAGACGACATTGTCTTCGACGATTGATGTACGACATGTCGCCTGTCGATTATGTTTTCTAATCGACAATTTAAGGGAAATCATCGTTCATGACTATCTGAGCGACAGTATCACTGTCAATAAAATTTTGTTGAGGACAATCTGAGCGACAATGTCCCTCGTTTTGTCTTCAATAAAGCCCTGTTGACGACAATCTGAGCGACAGTGTCACACTTTTTGTCTTCAATAAGACTTTGTTGATTACAATCTGAGCGACATTGTCGCTCATCTCGTCTTGTGTAACCTCGCCGTCATTTGTATGAAAATTTTGTCGATGATTTGAATAGAGCTGCCTTCAATATGTCTTCTACGATCTACCATTGTCTTGTACCCGTCGTCAAAAATGTCTTAAAGCCATCCCTATTACAAGATATCCCTTTATACAGAAAATCTGATTTTTTTTTCGTCACAAGAAAGTCACAGTACTAAGAGCTTCCAATGGAAGATCTTCTTGAATGGAAATGCTCACTGGGTATTTTAAAATCACACAAATGCTTGTAAATATCTACATGTCGCTAGTTAAAATTTAAAATGATGAAGAATAGTATAAAATGTATAACATAATAAAAATAATACAATTACAAGAAGTTGTATCCTTCCGTTATTTTCATTTATAACATTTTGTTACAACACTTGTAAATGTATTTCTTATCTGTTAAGATATTTTGCATTTCAGCTAACGATACATACTACATGTATAAAATGTGTGTGTATATATATTTTTTTTAAATAAAATAAACACAATCGTTACGTTTTGGTAATAAAATAATAAAGAGGGAAAGGAAGCAAGTTAAATTGGTAGCGAATTTTTTATAGGATATTTTTTAAACTGTTTAATTTAGAAGTGTAAAAATTTTTTAAATTTTTGTCACTGACGGCATGCCGTTTTTCAAATTTGTCGATTAATTAATATTGATATTTCTTGAGCTGTACAAATTGTTGTTAAAATAAAACATTGTCTTCAGAGCTAAAATATGTATGTAGATATGTATGTGGCATTTGTTTTTGTGAGAAATTGAAGGTAACTAATACACAAGTCACCAAAAGGTTTTTAATTTTGGGCATCAATTTTAAATCTAGAAAAACTACATATACATTAAAGTAAACCCTTTGGATACCTTTGTTGGTCGTTAAAATTTTCTTTCGGGACAGGGCTATCTAGCTTTCTTCAGCTGGATTAGCGGTTTCGATACTATGACATTCATCAAGCATCATTGGAAAAAGAAAAAAAAAATTATTAGTATATCGTTATCAGGTTATAATATTATTTATAATGCACTTTACTTTGGAAAAAAGTTATTTCGATATAATAGATTTAAGTACGTTGATCCCGAATTTAATAAAAAAAAACAATCTTATTCGATATATCGTATGTATGTATGTATGCATCTTTAAGTGAATTTGCATCAAGATTTTTTATTATGTTTATATGACATTCCCGCAATACCTCATTATACTCTAAGAGCGTACTGTTGGTTGAACAAATTAACGCGTTGGCTACAAAGCAAATGCTGGGGTCTAATCGCCGCTTTCGATAACGAGCTGATTCGATTACGTTTTTTTCAGTCAGTCTAAAACATGACATACTCTCGTTTTAGACTCGGCAGTTTTCTTGCTCAACTTTCGATTTTATAATGAGAAAGAAAAAGATAGGTATACAAAAGGTATATACTACTTTCTCAACTCTCTCATACAAAATCAAAAGTTGAGCAACTAAAACTGCCGAGTCTAAAACCAGAGATATATCCATTTATTGTTTTTTTTATTTGCAAATAGTTCGTTAATCGTGAATAGTTTTCTTAGTTAATAAGTCGCAATAAAACAATTATATGGCAACAATTTATAGTTTTATATACAAATAATACTATGTTTCCACCGTCATGATTTAGACAATACACGATATACTATACATTTTACATATGGCCAAATCACCTCAAAGTAGTTGATTTATTTTAAATAATGTCGAAAATACTAGTTTTCTAACTGGATTTATGTATGCAACCTTGCGTTGCTTTTAAAATTACAAACTCCATCCCTGGCTCATCCATCAATAGTGATTGACAATTTCGAAAAAATTACATTACTGCTGCAGCCACACGTTCAATAAATCGCTTTCAATTCTATCACATACAAATACTGTTTGTCAAAATTCCTTGAAATTGATAGCTGTTGCACAAATTGATAGTCAAACGAAGAAACAACTCAAATTTGTAGCTTCAGTCAATGTGTGCTGTGACCAGCCGTTCAAATTGGATAGGTGAATTTGAAAGCAATCTAGTTTTCAATTTAAAAGGTTTGAGTGGCTAAGTAAAAAAAGTGTGAGTGTATTGAGAATTGAGTGGAATTGAAAGGCAAAAATTGAACGTGTGGCCCCAAGTTATTATGAGCAAATTTCGATCTTCGACTGCAGTCGAAAGTACTGATCGAACGAATTTTCATTTGGGATTATGACGAGCATTCGACAAAGAACGTCGTTATTTTGACTAAAATCGACTAAAATAGCTTATAATTTTTATTTGTGTACTTAAAATTAAACATTGTTTAACACTTAGATGTTTTAGCAATTTTTCTTATTGAAATATTTCATCGAAAGCTAAGTTCTGTTCGATAGAAAATTCGTTGCTCAACGAAATTTTCGTTGCTCACAATATGAATTTAACATTCGATGTTCGATACCCATCGAATGCAACTCATAATAGGGCCTTTAATCAATTTAAAATCTCAACTACATGTATATAAAATTCACATTATAGCTGCTGCGCCCACCTTAACCTATTTAATTTAAAGTCAATGGAAACATATTATACGTCGTGCATATAAACGTAGTAACAGAAGATTATATTTGAAAAAAAAAAAACTTTTCCTGCATTCTTCCAAAAAAGCATTCTTTTGAGATATGTCTATGATGGAATAGAGGAGCGATATACTGTCTTAAAATATTTTGTATTCATGTATAAAAGAAAGCCACTCGTTGTAAATCAATAGGTCGAAATGGTGGTACAGGCTGTGCTTAATATGCTTTCGCTTGCGACAATTAATGCATGTGTGGAACGTGTAATTAAGCCTTAAATTTCTTACTTATGAAATATTTTTCTTTCTTTATTACGAATTCCGTAGGTTATTTAACTCACCTTTTTTAAGCCATACAACATAATTATGGATGAGGCCACTAGACCCATAGAACTTATTAATACAATTATATTAAATATCACATGAGCTGTGAAAATGATACAAATAGAGAGAAATTAATTAATAGATTAATGCAAAAAAAGAAACACAAGCTTGTGATACTTATTAAAATTATTTTTCTTAAAAATAGCTAGAGAAAAAATATATATAAAAACTTTTTCTTACTTTTTGTTATATCTCCCTTTTCAATTATTGTTTCTCCTTTGGGCTTCTGACGCTTGCCCATCAAATAGTCCCACTCATCTACCACATAAATAAGTAAAATTAGGCTGGAAAAGCCAAAATAAATCTGAAACAAAAAACAACTAATTATTTAAATTTATGGCTTTTTGTTTTGTTACGAGTACTATAATGGCAATCTTGATAATGAATAATTATGAGATGAAAGGGTGAGCAGATCTGTAATAATAATGTGTAATATGTTTTAAAATAATAAAATATGAGTAGAAATAAATTATGAGGAAAAAACTTTTTAAGAAAATTGCACGAAAAAAGTTTAAAAGCTTTAAAGGTTTCCTGATGATCTGCATTAGCAATAGTGAAATGCGCATAGGATCCAACTAAACCCCTCAATAATCAATTTCAATGTATTTTTAATAAAAAAAAATTTTTACTTAATAAGTAAAATAATAATTTGGGATTATTAGTGCGTTTAAGAATTTTAAACTTAAATTTTAACAATTCCCATAAAAACACTAATTAAAAGTTTACAAATTTAACTCAAGAATTAAGTACAAATCGGTTCATAAATAAGTTTCCCTACAAGAAATTGATTGGAAATTTATTGTTTAGCAAATTGTATGTTCAAAAAACGACAAATCGATTAACTACACTAAAAAGAACGATTGAAGCAAACACACTTTGCCTGGCAAATTTAATTAAACATTTTATTATTTTATTATAAAATTTGAAATGATGTCTAATGCATTATGCTAGGAACTAGGGATGCCAAACGCGAAATCCCGATCCCGTAAATCCCGGGATTTTCGGGATTTGGCAAATCCCGAATCCCGGGATTTGTAAGATTCAATCCCGGGATTTATTTTTCGGGATTTCTTAGCAATTTTTATATAAAAAACTTAATAGATTAAAATTTTCGTTGATTTTATGGTATTTTTTTATAATATTTAAAAGTCCCATACAATTTTATACGTGCAGTTTTAACAATTTAATGACTATTCGTGGCATATTTCTTATAAATTAACAACAAGTGCAAAATAAATTAACTACTTTCTCACGGTTATTTTCATCAAAGGTGATACAATATACAACTAAGAATTATTTTGAAAACGAAAAGAAGCATATGAGCTTTGGAAGGAAAATAACATTTGGAAAATTCAATAAGTTTGACAAATTTATTGCGTCTTATTCTATATTATAAGGCCAATTATGAATAAAATTCCATGAAAAATTTTGCCCGGGCAATAATTTCAAACAGTAGCAAATAATAGGGAAAACAAAAAAAAAATTATGGAAAAGGGAGACATTCCTGCGGAAATTTATTCATAATTGCAGTGTATAACTCTGTATATCGACTCCTCAACCCTTATCCACTTTTCGGTAACAATTGAGTACTACTGACAGCTCCTTACAATTGAACTAGAAAATAAAAAGTCGGGTTGACGTAAAAGCGAGAAATATTTACAGAATAATGCGTACTATTTTGTCTAAAAAATTGCTCTAGTGTGAATGTATGTTTTTTTACATTGCAGTTCAAAATTATTTTCGTTAGAACGTTTAGGTCGTTTTTAACACAAACCTATGACCTATTTAAATTACATGGGTTTGATCAAAGGTTTGTGTCAAAAATGACAGACTGAATGACTTCGACTCAATTATAGTTTTATTCGAGTTGCAGAGTAGAAGGACAGCACACTAATAAACCATACTCCTCTTAGCGAACTTAGGACTACATATGTATCTGTTGAACTTGCAGAAAACAACTTATGTATGAATTTAAAATTTTTCAGTAGAACAAAAATACTGTTCAAGTGCTCAGGCAAACTTTTAGTGGCATATTCATAAAAAATATTTTAGGCTTATTAAGCGATCTTAGATCATTGATCTTAATGATTAATCTTAATTCATAAACTATTACGAGTTCAAAATTTAAACTTTGCCACAGTAAAGAAGAAATTATTAAAAAACATTTATATTTTTAAAATTTTTAAAAAATACCATTTTTCCAGAAAAATTAGCCGGGAACATAAGGTCAGTAAAGCTTGACCTCTTAAAATCGGGAACCAAACTCATAACACATACCATTTGTAAGGAAATTTTCTGCTCTTTAACATGACACCTCAATGGAACATTTAAGATAAATAGTTTTAAATACGAGGGTGGATCATTAACTCAGTGTCTTTTTGAATTTCCCGCCTCTTTATTGAAATAGCAAGACTGCTCCTTTCAAGAGGCAACTGTTGACTTCTGTCCAAATTTGAACAAGCTGTGTCATTTAGTTTGTGTTTGGCAGTCGTTGATAACAGACTATCTCACCTTTTGAGCAAAAAATGGAAAAAAGTGAATTTCGCGTGCTCATTAAACATTATTTTTTGCGGAAAAAACTGTAAATCAAACCAAGGAAAAGCTCGATAGATACTATGGGGACTCTGCACCATCGGTTTCAATAGTAAAAAAAGTGGTTTATTAACTTTCGTTGTGGTCGCACAAGTACAAATGATGCTAAACGTTCTGGGCGGCCAATTGAGGTCAGTACCCCGAAAATGTCGAAAAAATCCACGATATGCGGCCATGTCAATCCATCTAATTTTTGTAGGAGAAAACTAAAATACGGAAATTTATCAGGTGTGTCCAGACTGTGGGGGGGGGGGCGCTGGTATGCTGTTGAATGCTCCGGCTAGGCTGGGTTTGATATCTTGAGGTGGATTCAATTCCGTTTCCGATCGAAATTGAACTCTGTGACATGGCTGATGGTGTTGACCGATCGAAGAGTAAAAGTGGGTGAGATTGTTGATGCCATAGGCTTTTAATATGGCAGTGTGGTTTGGATTTTAAATGATAAGCTGGGGCTAAGAAAGTTGTCTGCAAGATGGGTGCCGCATTTGCTCACAATCGACCACAAACGCATGTGCAGTTTCCATGGCAAAAAATCCATGAATTGGGCTACGAATTGCTCCCTCATCCACTCTATTCAGATTTAGCCCCGAGTTACTATTTCTTATTCCCAAACTTGAAGAAATGGATCGTCGGAAAGAGATTTGACTCCAACAACGAATCATTCCACAAACAAAGGACCTCGAAAAATTCTATTTTTTGGAAGGGATACAAAAACTGGAAAAACGTTGGCCTAGGTGTATTGAGTTAAAAGGAGATGATGTAGAAAAAAAATTTTTGTTTTGCAAAAAAAACTGTGTTGCATTCAAAAAGTCACGGACTTATTGATCCACCCTCGTATATACATAATTTTGTAAAGTCGGTTTTTGCAAAAATTTTTTTATTTTGAAGTCGTTATATTTCGCAAACTAGACCGCATAATGATTCAAGATCTCGCACTAACGTTATTTTTGCCATTTATGCATCATTTGTACAAAATTTCAGGAAGCGAAAATTTTCAAAATGTTACTTTTGTTACGTGGCTATCAATTTTTTTATCCAACGAAAAGCTTGAAATTTGATGCCTCTGGGAGGGAACTAGGTTTCGATTTTAGACCACTAGTTTCTTAGGGTAATATTCTTAGAATTTTGTATAGATTCCATTTTTGCTAGACGCCTGTTGCTTATTTTCACACTCGAACAAATCCACCCACTCTAAAATACATACATACTTTCTTTTTACTCTAAGCATAAAAGATAAATCATCATGAGTGTTATTGTGGCACGGTGCACACACTTAATGTATATAATAAACACTTTACAAACCATTTTATTGTCTCTACGTGTTTAATTTCATAAAGAAATTTAAGTGTGTTATTTTATAAGCACAACTTTAGCAGAACGCATATGACGGGCGGCATAAGTGGAGAAACAACAAAAGTTAAACTTTTTCCATTAAGTTTTTTAGTAAAATATTTTTAATATTATTACTCATGAATAAATATTTTTGAAATGTTACCTTTTTAAGGCAATTATTCAGAAAAGTGTATGCGCTATACTCAGATCTTTTAAACACTTTTTAGTGCTTTCGATAAGATTATTTGTAATCTTTGAGACTTTGTTTCCGTAATCTACTTAGACATATTAAGCTACACAGAGATATTGTTTATCCATTAACTCAAAATCATTTTACTCATACTTCTACTTATACACTTCTTAATTTTTTGCAGTCATTAAGCAGCTCTGGGTCGAAGAACATCATTTCGAGTCATAGTAATTATTTCTTAAGTGCGGTCAGGCTTAGTTCACTGATCTGCCACGGATAACCGTATAATCTTGCGGTTTTTTGTGGAATTTCTTTAACAACCACGTTGCTACTTCCTATGTGAAGGCATAAGTCGTACAGTCAGTCACGGAACTTTTTTGAAAATACTGTTAAAATAACATCTTGGGCATATGGTCTAGTTACTCCGCCCATATTCGTGCAACACCATACTATGCAAATTTACTTTGTATAGTATGTTTAATAAATAAATAAATAAATAATAATTTTTTGTCACAGATATATCAATACACTATCATATACAAAACCTTACGTTTCACCATCGAACATCAGAATACCTCAATTTTATTGATTTTTTTGTAAACTTGTTGACTTCTTATATATGCGTGGAGAAAAAACATTGTTGTGACAACAAAATTATGTTTACTGTATAAATACATCGTCGGGGGGTTATTGCCGCAACAATAATGTATTTTTGATATACTGCAAACCAGTAACCACTCGAAGACATGACTGCGGCAAACAAGTTTATAAAATTTTAAAATATTGTAAATAATAATTAAGTTCTATTAAACAACTTGATGTTAATATTTAATTATTACATTGGCGCCTTTTATAAAAATTTTCATACGTCTTGTAGTTTCCCTGCAGAAAATTGGGTGACAATTGAACCAGGCGTACTCGTCGTAGGACTCGAGAAAATGGTAGTGTTAAAAAAGTAGGGCGTAGTGTATGGTGATAAGAAGATATATGGTGTAAGTGGTTACATATTCACCATTTTCGTGATGTATCTAATATACTAAAAAATGCAAAAACTTCGATTTAAAAAAAATAATGAGTTAGGTAGTTTCTATATTAAGGTAACTATGTTGTTTAATATTTTCTATACACTGCATTACGTTAATGCTAATGCAAATTTATCAGAAAATGTTCAACCAAATTCTTGAAAAAAAAAAAATTGGAATTATATAAAATCTACCATAAAGTAATTGAGAATTAATAAGCATCTTAAAAGCTAAAAAGCTTCAACAGACTCGTTCTAGTTATTGGGACTCGTTCTAGTATTGTACCTGAGACCAGGACCTATCAAATAATATAAATATATGTTTATTTTTTCTTTGGATTTTCTCTACATTGGAAGCTGAAAGCGGGACATGATCCATCAAAAACTGGGATTTAAAAATAAATATCTTTTAGAAAGCGGGATGTGTAATATGCACATATACATATACACATGTACTTAAGATACACAGTTTTCACAGTTTCTAACATTAGAAAATGTTAATACAAGGTAGGGCAAATTGAAAGTTTTTTGAAGAACTCCTGAAACTCGAACTTCAAGAAATTCTGAGTATGCACGTTTTTTACATTAATCTATGACCAATATTATCCGACAGCATTGACTTCCAAAAGTGCGTATCCTTCAGAAAATGCCAAGTTGAAAACTTGGCAATTCGAGTACCTACTTCAAATTCATGCTTTTCAGAAATAAATTCATGGGCAATAATAAAATAGGACCATCACTTTTTTCCGTCTGTGTTACCTCATTTACTGGAAAAGTCCTTTAGAAATGCATTATACTTTAACAGAGCTCTGTTAAGACACTAATAAAGCTCTGTTAAAGCACAAGGTTCATGTCAAGGCTTATAAGTCTATACAAGGACAAACTTGAAATTACGCCAATTCCGACAGAAAATAACGCAGTGATAATTTTAAAACTCCTCATGACATGTTAATAATGAGGATTGTATTCTACAAATTAGCTGAACTACGAAGCACACAGGAATTTGGATAGTTAAGCAATAACTGCACTTAAAAAAATATTTGGATTGAATTTGTATCAGTTACATTTTAATAAAAATCTAATAAGAGATTGAAAATTTCAATAGCGGGATGTGTGGTAAGGTTATCCGTAATTGAATTCCGTAGCACCATAAAGGTTTCAAAAGTTTATATTAAAAGTTTACAATCTAGATTGAGGATTGAATTTCTACTAGTTAATAACCCAGTGTATCTGAGGTAATTTAAGCTTCATTTGTGTTCGCTAGAGTCAATGTTGTGTTTCCATATAAGCTGTCCATCAACAAGTTGGGAACAAGTATCTCTTTCTTCATAGGGTAAATGTTACCTGAACACATTTTTGTTCGTTTACTTTTATTCTCCATTAGTTCATCCATGATAGTTCAATAGGGCACTATTACGAATTTTATATATTATATGTACTACGAATATTTTTTTTTGTTTAGTATGTCTATATAAGAAAGACTCTACTAGGGCATGTATTATGTATTAGGATTTTTTTTTTAATTTGGTATATATATATATAAGAAAGACTTGGCTGGGAAAGGTAATGAATCGATATAAATGGACCGTCAAGTCACTCTGGAACAAGTCCCGTAACTATACTTAGATATTAACCTAAGCTTAACAGGTGTTTGTACTTTTGAAATATGAGTGCCTCAGGGGTCGAGTGGGTAGTGTGCAAGCCTGTCATGCACGAGGTTGTCAGTTCGAGTCCCAAAAAATATCTGCTCAAAAATAAATTATAATTGAATTTGTAACAATAAAAGCAAAAATTATAATTTTTCATTGTTACAGTTAAGTGTCGGAATGACATTTTTAAATAATTACATTATTCTACGCCGAATAGGTTACTGTGAGATAGTTCACATATGATACAAAGTATCAATTAACCCCATCCTAGGCCATCCCCATGTAAAAGTGACTGGTCCGCTTCATAGAAAGTGTTAGAACTCGGACTGGTCCCTATCACTTAAAGACCGATCACGTGACTAATCTTGTGTCAGTTCCATTTCCTGCAGGGTACTTACTCTATACATAATACACAAATAATAAAGGACGCTGAAATATATCGGTTAATATCAAGTAGCATTTTGATTGTTTTTTGTTTTGCCCGAGTTTCAGTGCGAATATACATATATTCTTTTTTTAATTTTTTTGCTACTTGCTTTTAACCTATTTTGTAAAATTTGGTTTATATTTTTAGAAATGATGTAGTTTTTCTGAC